>OX638298.1:65223377-66431067 GCA_951812265.1 Taphrorychus bicolor | reverse complement strand
TATATTAAAAAGATGGTATGATTTGGTTTGTTAAAGGAAAAAGGTTGGTAAATTGTTAAAAAAATTGTAAGGCTTAAGGCCAAATTATCTTTCTTTTCTTGTTCACGCTACTGCCTTATCGGCAATACTTTATAAATGGTTGTTTCTTACCATATATAAACTTGGGTCACTTGTCCCAGACGATGTCTTCTGTATTGTCTTTTGTAGTTGAGCTTTACTCTCCTCTAGATGGCTTTACAAAGATGTAGGGGCAGATTTTCAGATATCTTATATTGGTGTTTTAAACATAAGGCTGCATAGCTGCTTTACTAATGGATATTGATCGGGAAAGGTGGTGAAAGTGTATATGCTGTGGCTAGTGGCTGTTGCAACTATCTATGGGAATCGGACCAATAAAGGAGAAAACCTAAATGACCAAGATATCCAGGGGGTACAACTTACTACTTACCCCAGAATGGTGAAAAGATGCTATGGAGCCAATGAAGGCAAGGTAAAATCTTTCATATTAGACTTTCTAGTGAAAATTAGAGAAAAACAGGGAACTAGGTCCACGTGGTACTATATAGAACTAGAAACTTACCCATAGCAAATAGTTTCTGAGGAATTGTGAAGTCTCAGGAAGATTTCCTCTTCCTCGAGGATTATTTAATAAAAATTAAATAAACATTTAATAAAAATTAAATAATCCTTAGGTCTATCAAGACCGGCCTATGTCTTGGACCAAAAGTCCAAAAGAAGGAAAAAGAATCCTAAAAAATGGTTCCTTTTTAGCAACCAAAGGTTCTTCCTTCCCCATAAGGGAAGGGAAATCAGAAAAGCCACATTGCTGTTTAGATATAAAATAATTCAAATTCAGGGAAAGTGCTTGAAAGCTAAATCTACATCAGTATTGAAGGGCGAACCTGTGGGAGGGGGTTTTCAAATAAGAAAAGTTAGGGGTTTCTAAATGGTAACTCTGAATAGGGAGCGATGTGTGGAATATGAAATTAATGTTAAATGAAATTAGCATATAAAGAAATTCACTGTCCATGGAATTTCTAATACGCGTCAATCCAAGTAGGTATAAGGACGGGGTTCTGGGATACTTTGACCTTGAAGTCTACGTGAGCCCTAATGTAAAAGGGGGCCCGGGGACTTCAAATGCTGTCATTCCTGTCACATGAGATAGACTTGACAGATGGCGTGTGACATATGACGGTTGTGTGATATAGTACAGGAGGGGTGTGACTAGTTGAGGCTAGACAAGCTAGACAGGTTGGAAAGGCAGGGCAGACAGGGCAGGCAGTGTAGATGGAGTAACTCCAAGTGCCCCTCAGTAAAAAATGAACCAAATAGCTTAAGAATTTTTTTTTAAGTTAGGAAAAAAGTTTTACACAACGGTGCTGTTATTTTTGGGTTTTTTATTTTTCCCAGAAGAAGCTAAAAGTTTTACAAGGTGATTCTTTTGACCTTGTAATATTTCTACACGATCTATGCAAGCATTTATCTTTAAAAATTCTTAGTTCAGTTGGTGGAAGATCAAACTTTTAACCGTTAACAACTGAAAACCAAAATTACCTGAGATCTTTGGGTTTTAAACTAGCAGCAGCAGCAAAGTAAGAAAAATTGCTAAACATCTATCAACAGTCTGGTATAACTTCAAACTCAGCCTGAGACTTTGTATAAAACAGAATTTACACATATTTTTTAAGTGCAAGTGTAATTATAGACAATAATGAGCTTCGACATTTTAACAGTTAATGAACATGTAACACAAGACGACACCATTATCAGCCATCAGTTACAAACCCATATTCCATAATCATCTTCAACATTTGTCAATAACGATGAGGTGAGAATCCCAATTCAAACTCAAGACAAGTATAGGGTATCCCATTTTCGGCACTTTTGCGGGGTATCTCTCTTATTTTTAAAGATAGAGGTTTGCCGTTTTCGCGACAGTGTGCTACTTTTTTGTGAAACTAAAGATGGCGCCAGCAGAATTTTTATAGCAATTTTGGTTTTTGGAGATACTGGGTGGAATTGAAAAATATCGCTTTTGAGGCACCCCCCGTATCACAGTTATCTTTAAACTTATCGAAGAAGTTAAAACGCATTCTTAAACAATTTTTTCCGTAGAATCCAGTGGCGTAGTCAGTTCTTTCCTAGCAACTTCAATTTTTGAGTTACGAAGCAAATATATGTTTTTTTTTTAATGGAACATCCTGTCTATTATTTTTTTAGTATATTAGTCAAAAATATATAATTATATGCAATTATTTTCAAAACGAGGCTCAGAATTTAAGATTTTCTTAAATTTTCATTTTTGTCCAATTCGTAGGTAGTAGGCTATGGCTAGATGGCTAGCTTATTTGGAACAAAAGGCAATATGTCAAAAATTTTGTGGTTTTGTTACTTTTTGATTATCAGTAATATGCTTGTTCTTTTGGTGTTTCTATTTTACTATTTAGCTGCTTATTAAATAAATATTGTTACAATAATGGCGGTTTACGAAAATTATGAGAAATATGATATGTTGGTTTGTTTTATACAATCTAATGAAAATCCCCAAAATCCCCAAGTATATTTCCAAAAGTAAATTATTTTACGCGCTATGGTTAGGATAATATCTTAGGGGTCGTTTTTGCTATTATTAGATATTAAGAGAGAAGGCAACCTTTCACGGACGTATTTGCCCGAATTAAATCAACTCTAGTAGAGTACGTATCATTTATCCAGCCCAGGCCTAATGCATACTCCAAACAAGATAGAGAGAGAAAAGAAATAAATGTATTGAGTTATATAGAAGCAACGCCTTCATCTTCTTGCAAGCATATAGTGGAAGCAACTGGTGTATCCAAGTCTGATGCTCAAAGAATTTTGAAAAGATATAAGTATCACCCCTATAAATTCCACATAGTTCAACGGTTACACCCTGGCGATGCCGAGCGCAGAACGTTGTTTTGCCAATGATATTTACAACAAATCCATACTGATGAATCTTTTGGCAGACTCGTTATTTGGTCCGATGAATGTTATTTTTCAAGTGCGGGAATTTTTAGTCGCCATAATACTAGACATTGGTCCACAGAAAATCACCATTTAACTTTTGAGAGGCACAACAAGGACGCTTTCGGGTTGGCGTCTCGTGTTTCATTTTTGGAAAACGCATAGTCTACAGAATTGTTGAAGGAGGTCTCACAGCGCATCGTTACCGATAAATTCTTGTGGAAGTTATTCCAGAACTGATGGAAAATGTTGGATTTTTTTTAATGGGGTTTCATGCAAAATGTAATCTATAAAACACAATACCAGTCTCAGGAAAATGGCTGTCATTTTGAAAACCACCTTTAAAAACTGTTTACTTAATTACGTTAAAATGCTGTAATAAATAACTAATAACTGAGATTTAAAAAAGATCTTTTGAATTAAATTTGAAGGTGTTTGAAACATGAATAATTTTGTTTTTCATAAATTTTTGCTACCTACGAATTGGACAAAAATAAAAATTTAAAAAAATATTAAATTCTGAGCTTCGTTTTGAAAATAATTGAATACAATTATATATTTTTGGATAGCCCACATTATGACTAACAAACTAAAAAATAATAGACAGGGTTTTCCATTTAAAAAAAGATATATTTGCTTTGGTTTGATGGAAAGATTATAAGTGTAGAAAAGAACCGACAACGCCACTGGATTCTACGGAAAAAAATTGCTTAAGCATGCGTTTTAACTTCTTCGATAAGTTTAAAGATAACTGTGATACGGGGGGTGCCTCAAAAGCGATACTTTTCAATTCCACCCTGTATCTCAAAAACCAAAAGGGCTATAAAAATTCTGCTGGCGCCATCTTTAGTTTCACAAAAAAGTTGCATACTGTCGCGAAAACCGCAACTTTTTATCTTTAAAAATAAGGTACTCGGCAAAAGTGCCGAAAATGGGATACCCTGTACACAGAGTTCTTTAATTGTTGGTGGAAAATTGGTCAAGGAAGATAATACACCCAGTGACAACGTAAGATTTATAAAAAATGGCATTTTGTATTTGTTTGAACAAATTCGTTACGAGCTAGGTGGCATAGCAATTGAACAGTGTTCGAAATCCTGGTGTAAGAAACTTAAATGTGCAAGAAAAAATGTCATGGTTTTAAGAAACTGGTATTTGGAATATACTGGTTTTTAAAATAAACAAATAGCAAATGTGCTTATTTTTTTATTTAATAGAGCAACTGACAGTTCTAGAGTGTGCACTTTCAGCTTTCTTTACTGCTTAAAGATGCAGCAGTCTCTTCTGTAGCGCTTAAACGGAACCTAACTTTTGCAAAATCTCAAAAGACTGACTTTGAAGCAACTGTGGCTCGTTGTGACGATGGATACCATACAATTTTTAAAGATTATTTTAGTTATGCATAAATTTTCTCATAAAAGGAGTGTGTTTATCAAAAAATTACAGTGGTAATTTCACGTTGTCTAGGCGATGTGGTATTATCACTTATACTAACCTAAACCTTAATCAATGTCGTTGGCTATATTAATTTGATTAGAGAAATAATCTCACTAAATACCGCTCGAGCTTTAAAATTAACCAGATAATTTTTCGCTCTAGCATAATTTTCTTGCAAATTTCACTCGTTCTAAAGGACTCGTGAAATTATGCAAAACATGCAATCGTGAAAAATTATCGGTAATTTTAAAGCTCTCGTGGTATTACCCCCGATAACACTTACCCCCTTGGAAACCTTAATGCTTGCATAGATCGTGTAGAAATATTACAAGGTAAAAAGGATCACCTTGTAAAACTTTTAGCTTCTTGTAGGAAAAATAAAAAACCCAAAAATAACAGCACCGTTGTGTAAAACTTTTTTCCTAACTTAAATAAAAAAATGTTCCTGTTTCATTTTCCACTGAAGGGTAGTTGGAGTTAATCCATCGACACTGCCTGCCCTGTCTGCCTTGCTTGTCAAGCCTGTCTAGTCTCACCTAGGTGTCACAAGTGTCAAGTCTGTCACACTGTACTATGTCACACGTCACCTGTCAAGTCGATCCCATGTGACAAGAATAACAGCGTTTTGAGGCCTCGGGCCCCATTTTACACTAGGGTTCACGTAGACTTCAAGGTCAAAGTGTCCCAGAATCCCGTCGTTATAACTACTAATCCTCCTGCGATCGACAGCCTTCATCGACCATTTTTCTGGTGCCCCGTATAGAAGCACCGGAAATATCAATGTTTTAATAATAGTTTTTTGTGTTTAATGTGATAGCACTGTCTTGCCATAGTTTTTGGAAGCTTTTCGTTGTCCGCTTAGTGATTTCACATCTACCAGTAATTTCCTGAAAACAGCCACCATCATTTGAAATTAGTGCTCCCAGAGAGATGTATTGGGTTCGTGACAGGACATTGACCCATTTAGGATGTCTGGCATATTATTCTGGGCCCCGGCGACAATCATAACTTTGGTTTTTGAGTAGTTGATAGCTAGGACAAGATTATTAATTTCCCCTTCCAGTCTATTTAAGATTTCCAGAAGTTCCTGTTGTGCATTTGCTTGCAGGACGGTATCATCTGCATAACTAAGATTAGATATCGATAACGAAGATAGAAATAATATATTTTGACACAGTTTTGTGTTTTCAAATTCCATTTTATAGGGTGAATCAAGTTAAGCTTAAAAAAAAATTTTTTGTTCTCAAAAATATTACTAACCACCAGGGCTGGTGGTTAGTAAATACTCAGCACGGAAAACTACTTTAGGTCAAAAAATCAGTATTTTTGATACATTCAGAGACACGTATTAAAAAATATTCGGTATTTTCCAAATTCATATACTTATTACTAAAAAATGTGGCTTATAAAAGAAGTACCTCTTGTTACTTCAAACCTGCATTGCAACTTTTCTGTACTGGTTAGTAAGTCTACTTATAAGCCCTAAAATAATCAACATAACACGCATTTTTGCGTGTCACACACTTAGTTTTAGTTAGATGTAGTCAAACATCTTACAAGTTGAAACACACCCACTCTAAAGATTATTTACCCCATTCCTGGAATACTTATTTTACAATTCACTTTTTAATTTTATATTTTTAAGAGAAGTTGTTACAATAATTTATATAATATATAATAGGTGATTTTGAATTGATTTAATCAAACATGTGTATATAAAGTGTCATGATATTTGTGATAAGTAAATTTTCAATAAAAGTACAAAGATCATGTTTATGAAGTTCTATACATATAAGTGACGAAAACATTGTGGATTTATTTGCTTAAATAACTTAAATTATACATTTACTTCTATTAAACAATTTAGTAGATGTTTATAAAGGAAGAGCTTTTTTTTCTTCAGCACTTCAATAATTATAGAAAAACATCAATATATAAAAAAACTTATTTTCACAAATATCCCAAACACACTTTTATAACAGTTGTATTAAGTATAGTTAAATTAACTCAAAATCACATATTCCACCAGCTCTCAAAACATTATTGCACAAAAAAATGGCTACATACTGTTATCTACATAAAACGAATAAGCATTAATAACAAAAGCCCTAATTAGTCCTCTCAGAAACACTGCCTGAGCGGAAGTACATTAAAGTTCTGTCAACCTTATTAGTAAGCACATTTCGTTGCCCACTACATTGAAACCCTCTGGCCAAGACCTGAGTTTACGACCCTTGCCAGTCTTCCCTCAAAAAAATATAGGCCACGACAAAACCAGATTTTACTCCAGACTCCCGGCGGCAGGTAAACGCGGATCAATATACATACCTGTTTCGTCTTCCTGGAATATAAATGGGGCATTCTAGACAGCACGGTTAGCTGTATATGTTTGGCAATACCGTTGACTGTCTAGGCATTTTTCAATAAAGCGTTTGCTGGGAAGAGAAAATTCTGAGAGTTGATAGTGGTTAAATTGAATAGTAATAAAAACTTAAATTTTGATACCCAAAAGAAGAGAGATTATTACTTCCATTAAACATGAAGGTCTCGTGAATCAATTTCACTATCGGCTTTATTCAATCATATTTTCATACTTTGTTATGGATGATTTTATTGTTTATTACAAATGGACCTTCACCCCGGGCTCTGACGTAATATAAAATACATAAATATTTAGAGCCAAAGAACAATGAAATCACTCAATTATTGAACAGTCACACGAAATTTTTTTTTTTTAAAAATTGATTAAGTTTATGTTTTGGCATTTTTCGGTTTTTAGCCAACAATTTAAAAATATCCAGAGTAATAGAATACATGCAATATCCGGCACATTCAACAACAAAAAACCTTTTCTGATGACCGATTTTCCGCCAGATGATCTCGTTTGCTCTGTCTTTGGAATAAAGTGTTACTTTCCTTTCTGGCGCCTTGAATTAAACTCACAGTATGTTTTTTCATAAAGATTTAATGTAAGGAAGCCTCTTCGGTGGAATTTTTTGATCTTTGGAGGTCAAAATCAGGCTCAAGATTATTTTTCTACTCTAAATTGAAAAAAAAAATTATTCGCTGTTTCTACTGCGGGCACGAGACGACGCCAAACCTCATTGAGAAGAGTCATGAGAGTAGTTAAACAAAGCCGAATCGACGACAATCCAAGCCATGACAAGCGCTTGGTTGTGACCTCGAAAATCGCAACGACGGGTCCAGGCTAGTCACTGACCTTGAACACCGACGACATGCGTAACCTTAAGCGCGCGCCTTGGCCTTGAGAGGCCATGAGGAGCGCTTGTGGGTGACCTCGAGAATCGCAACAAGCGTCCTTGACAGGTCTGCGCTGGAAATGACCTTGATGGTCACCGTCGGGTGACGACAGATGCGCGTAACCTTGAGCGCCTATGCGCTGGCTGCCATAAATCATCTAAACCTTTAAGAACTGTACGTCGTCAGAGGAAATTTATTCGCACGAGTCTACGTAACTCTCTAACAAACTGCTTTTTATATATATTTTTTTTGATATTAGAATTTTGATAAACTTTTGATATTAGAATGATTCATTCATTAGAACAAAAAATAATAGATCGAATGAGATCCTTAAAGAATGAATCATTCTAAAGAAAAATTCAGTTTGTAAGAGAGTCAGTTTGTAAGAGACCCAACAAACGAAATCATTAATTTGTTTTAAAACTAAAACTCCGTTGATTTCTGAGATATTGTTGGTGCTATTCCAGTCAAGAAATATTCTTTTGTCAAAAACTAATGTAGAAGAGAAAAAATTTGTTCAAGATTGAGACAAAAGAATCAATCAATTTTTAAATTAATTGTTACAAAAACTCTTGACCCTCATCACTCTACAAACAAAATAATTAATTTGTTTTAAAACTAAAACTCCGCTGATTTCTGAGATATTTCTGGTGCTGTTCGAGTCAATAGATGTTCTTTTCTCAAAAACTATAATGTAGAAGAGCTCATGAGCATCATGGAGGGAGATTTTGTTAACTGGATACCCTTTTGTCAATTTCTAATGCACCCAAATGAAGAAGATCCCGATTTTGTACGTTCAGTGGTGAATCTGGCTATTTCCACCTCATACCGTCAGTAGGAGGAAAAAAGAACAACTCTGCGGTCAGAAGATGATAATGAAAAGAAAATGGCTAGGCTCAACGAAGAAATGTTGGGGGATGAGTTGCAAATGTCGTTCGAGAAGGAGTGAACACAGGTGGATGATGAGCGAGAGAACACAGGTGGAATTCTTTAGAATGATTCATTCATTAGAACAAAAGATAATATATCGAATGCGATCCCTAAAGAATAAATCATTCTAAAGAAAAATTCATTTTGAAAGAGAGTTACATAGACCCGTGCGAATAAATTTCCTCCGACGACGTACTATTCTTAAAGATTTAGATGATTTATGTTAGCCAGCGCATAGGCGCTCAAGGTTACGCGCATCTGTCGCTAGCCGACGGTGACGCACAAGGTCACCTCCAGCGCAGACCTGTCAAGGACACTTGTTGCCAGCGCAGACCTGTCAAGGACACTTGTTGCAATTCTCGAGGTCACTCACAAGCGCTCGTCATGGCCTCTCAAGGTAGAGGTGTGCGCTCAACGTTACGCATTTCGCCAGCGTTCAAGGTTAGTGACTAGTGTGGACCATTCGTTGTGATTTTCAAAGTCACAACCAAGCGTAACAGGATCCGATAATCCAGGAAGATGTTTCAATTATTGCTCTTTCCTAGTAAGTTTTTATATTCTAAATCTTAAAGATTGATTTATGTTATATATGAGTTGTTGACTATTGACCTTCATCTCCGAAATAACTAAAAACTGTTGAAACTAAATCTCCGCTGATTTCCGAGATATTGGTGGTACTATTCTAGTCAATAGGTGTTCTTTTGTCAAAAAATATAATTTAGAAGAGAAAAAATTGTTCAAAATTGAGATAAGAAGATCAATCAATTTTTAGAAAATTGTTAAAAAACTCCTGACCATCATCACCTAACAAACGAAATCATTAATTTGTTTTAAAACTAAAACTCCGTTGATTTCTGAGATATTGTTGGTGCTATTCCAGTCACGAAATATTCTTTTGTCAAAAACTATAATGTAGAAAAGAAAAAATTTGTTCAAGATTGACACAAAAGAATCAATCAATTTTTAAATTAATTGTTACAAAAACTCTTGACCCTCATCACTCTACAAACAAAATAATTAATTTGTTTTAAAACTAAAACTCCGCTGATTTCTGAGATATTTGTGGTGCTGTTCGAGTCAATAGATGTTATTTTCTCAAAAACTATAATGTAGAAGAGCTCATGAGCATCATGGAGGGAGATTTTGTTAACTGGATACCGTTTTGTCAATTTCTAATGCACCCAAATGAAGAAGATTCCGATTTTGTACGAAACTAATGTTCAGTGGTGAATCTGGCTATTTCCACCTCCTACCGTCAGTAGGAGGAAAAAAGAACAACTCTGCGGTCAAAAGATGATAATGAAAAGAAAATGGCTAGGCTCAACGAAGAAATGTTGGGGGATGAGCTGCAAATGTCGTTCGAGAAGGAGTGAATAAGTGGATGATGAAGAGAGAACACAGGTGGATGATGAGCGAGAGAACACAGGTGGAATTCTTTAGAATGATTCATTCATTAGAACAAAAGATAAAAGATCAAATGAGATCCCTAAAGAATGAATCATTCTAAAGAAAAATTCAGTTTGTAAGAGTAGGTGTTCTTTTGTCAAAAAATGTAATTTAGAAGAGAAAAAATTGTTCAAAATTGAGATAAAAAGATCAATCAATTTTTAGATAAATTGTTAAAAAAAACTCCTGACCCTCATCACCCAACAAACGAAATCATTAATTTGTTTTAAAACTAAAACTCCGTTGATTTCTGAGATATTGTTGGTGCTATTCCAGTCAAGAAATATTCTTTTGTCAAAAACTATAATGTAGAAGAGAAAAAATTTGTTCAAGATTGAGACAAAAGAATCAATCAATTTTTAAATTAATTGTTACAAAAACTCTTGACCCTCATCACTCTACAAACAAAATAATTAATTTGTTTTAAAACTAAAACTCCGCTGATTTCTGAGATATTTGTGGTGCTGTTCGAGTCAATAGATGTTATTTTCTCAAAAACTATAATGTAGAAGAGCTCATGAGCATCATGGAGGGAGATTTTGTTAACTGGATACCCTTTTGTCAATTTCTAATGCACCCAAATGAAGAAGATCCCGATTTTGTACGAAACTAGTGTTCAGTGGTGGACCTGGCTATTTCCACCTCCTACCGTCAGTAGAAGGAAAAAAGAACAACTCTGCGGTCAGAAGATGATAATGAAAAGAAAATGGCTAGGCTCAACGAAGAAATGTTGGGGGATGAGCTGCAAAGGTCGTTCGAGAAGGAGTGAATAAGTGGATGATGAAGAGAGAACAAAGGTGGATGATGAGCGAGAGAACGATAGGGAGGTAGATAAAGCTTTAGAAGGAAGATTTACTGCTAAGAGAAATAGCGAGGACGAAGGTAAAAGAAACAGAAGTTGGAATGAAGAAGACAATGGAGGGGTGAAGAATGGTTCGAATGGTGTAACGATGAACGAGGGTTGCGGGAAGGCGGACAAGAGGATGAAGAGAGATGGAAGTTCTGGAGTAGGCGCCGAGTACAGGGGTAGCAGAAAAGCGGTTAATGAGACGAAGAAAGATGGGAAATACATTTGAGGAAAATATGAAAATTCTGAGGGTTAAGGAGAGGTAAAGTTTTGAAATGCCAAGGATATTGGTATTTGAAACTTGGTACTTGGTAATTGTAATTTGAACGGATGTTTGAAAATACCAAGCCTAGGGGGAGGGAGGTGAAACGTAATTTGTCTTTCATTCCCTGGCAAACCTAAAGAAAAATGGTGTGGGGTTATTTTGGGGGAAACCCAAACCGAGTTGTGGGCAGAAATTAAGAAATGTACAGCTATGTTAGAAAGTAAAAGGGAGGAAAAGAAGAAGTTACAGAGGTAATTGGGATACTATGAGAATCAAGAGAAGAAGGTAGAATATGTATGTGAAGGATTGTTCAGACTATATCGCCGATGTGGTGAGGTAGGTTAAAAATATTGCACTGAATATTTTAAATGTAAATATGGACAAGAACGTGATTAATGGAGTAACAAAATGGAAGGAAAGTGAGATGGAAAATAGGATAATAGGAGAAAACGCTTTGGGGACTGCTCTAGGAAATGAAAGTGAAATAAGTGTAGAGGAATCTATTAAAGAGCAGGTGGTCACCAATTTGTCCATCAACCCATCTGTATACTAGTTTCGGGGTCTGCCGCCCATAGGTATGGCTTTGGAGCTTTGGATAGAATTGGAGACCGTGAGTTCGCGACTTAAAGCCAAAAATCTCCGGAAGATTGGTGAGATGTTGTACAGTCCGTTTCATTAACTTTGATAACATTTTGGTCAGCCGTAACTTTTTGTTTTAAATATATCGGAATGAAGCAAAAACCATATTGAATAGTTGTCTCGCAAGTTATTTCCTATTGAAAGAAAAAAACAAAAGACCAATGATTTCGAGAGATCTTAACCTAACTTATACTTTTTTAATGCAACGCCGTATATGTTATTGGATATTTGGATTCTACTCAAAATTCCAAGTATATTTTATAAAGCATACCCTATACCCATCTTCAACTGTTTCTGAGAAAACGGAGTCTGTATAAGTGGGTCATATAAACATTCAATAAAAAAAAAGTAAATTTGAGCGGTAGTATTATACAAATAGTTTTACAAACATGTAAAATTATCATAAAAATTGTTCTAATTGTTTGCCATTTTCCTCAACACAACCACATTCCTCCAAACAAATATTTGCAAAGCTAGTTAAAAAATACAAGAAAAGGGATCCGTGTTAGATCTTAGAAGCATACGTAGAAGTCGTATCGGTTGAAGACGAACAAACTGAAGTGAACATACTAGGATTTTTTGAAGTAGATCTATCGGCTTCAATTACTAAATATTATCAGGTCTCACGCAGTTCAGTTCACAGAGTTTTGAAGAAAAGCACATAAGTTTCGAAAAACCCAGAAACTAACCGACGAGCAGTGCAAAGAGAAGGCTAATTTTGTAAGTAATTCTTAAACAGATTTTACCAAAAACCTGATTATAGTCAACAACACACGACACTGGTCTACGAATAATCCTCGAATCATCCATCAAATAAAATGTCAAGGATATCAGTCTGTTAACGTTTTGTATGGTGTGATAGACCCATATGTATTAGGATGGGAAAAGCAAAGATGATGTGGCAGCAAGATGGTGTTCCGCCTCACAGCGTAATTCAAGTTCAAAACTACCTTAATGTGGAATATCCATTTGGCTGGATAGGAAAATGAAGAACAATTTCGTGGCCAACAAACAGTCCAGACGTGACATTAATGAATTTTTTCTTTTGGGGTCACGTTTTTCGGTATGTCTCAAAAAGAGAGGGCACCTCAATGTGCCCGTACACAATTTCAGATTTATATTAGACAACGAATACTAAACACTGCTATATTTTGTACAGAAAATGTGTGGCCATGTTATGTTTACGTGCCCACACATTTTTGGTATGCCTAAAAATAAGAGGGCACATAAACGTGCCCGTACATTTTCATACTTACATTAGACAACGAAAACTAAACACTGCTAAGTTCTGTACAGCAAATGTGTGGGCACGTTACGTTTAAGTGCCCACACATTTTTGGTATGCCTAAAAATGAGAGGGCACGTAAACGTGCCCGTATATTTTCAGACTAATATTAGACAACGAAAATTAAACACTGCTAAATTCTGGACAGCAAATGTGTGGGCACGTTAGATTTACATGCCCACACATTTTTGGTATGCCTAAAAATAAGAGGGCACATAAACGTGCCCGTACATTTTCATACTTACATTAGACAACGAAAACTAAACACTGCTAAATTCTGTACAGAAAATGTGTGGGCACGTTACATTCAGGTGCCCACACATTTTTGGTATGCCTAAAAATGAGAGGGCACATAAACGTGCCCCTACATTTTCATACTTACATTAGACAACGAAAACTAAACACTGCTAAATTCTGTGCAGAAAATGTGTGGCCACGTTATGTTTACGTGCCCACACATTTTCGGTATGCCAAAAAATGAGAGGGCACATAAACGTGCCTGTACATTTTCATACTTACATTAGACAACGAAAACTAAACACTGCTAAATTCTGGACAGTAAATGTGTGGGCACGTTACATTTACGTGCCCACACATTTTTGGTATGCCTAAAAATGAGAGGGCAGATAAACGTGCCACTACATTTTCATACTTACTTTAGACAACGAAATCTAAACACTGCTACATTCTGTACAGAAAATGTGTGGGCACGTTACGTTTACGTGCCCACACATTTTTGGTATGCCTAAAAATGAGAGGGCACCAAAACGGGCCCGTATATTTTCAGACTTATATTAGACAACGAAATCTAAACACTGCTAAATTCTGTACAGAAAATGTGTGGGCACGTTACGTTTACGTAACGCATTTTCGGTATACATAAAAATATGTCATATTTGTCATACCCAAATCTTATGACATTATTTAAAACCATCTAACGCGCGGGAGATCACTTCGCCCATTGCCTCACCACCTTTGATGTCTGTCGCAGCTGTAGACGAAACGTCAGGGAGCAATCCCATTAGACCACGGCTTCAATGCCCGAAAAACACTTTAGATTGTATAGTGAGGTATTTACATTCCACGCAATATTTTCAGTAACAAACTGACTTAAAGTATTTTATAAATTTGCACCCTAAAACCGAAATATGTTCGAGTTTCCGTCCAGGTATACGAAACAAGGCTGAAACGCAGAAGGGAATAATTGGGAAAATTAATTATCATATTTCGGTAAAAACAAAGGAGTATACCCGGGCCGAACTAACATTAGGCCAAATCCAGATTAAGGAATTTTACCTATTTGGGGCTAATTGTTTTATGAATTATTTAAACTTAGCTTTCTGCGGATGACTGTTTACGGTTATTATCCCGTGGATTTAATGTTAGGGTTACAAATTCGAATTAATTCGAGCCCATAAAGCAAAACGGGAGTATAAAGTGAATTTGGGAGAAATGACCTCCATCATTATTTCCTTAATAATTAGTAGATTAATATTCTGATGCCCAAAGCTCGGGTTATACAGTTTCAGTGATTTTTATGTGTATCCTAAACTTAATTGATTTACATGCAAGGGAGATACATCGACCCACAATTTTGGTATTCTTAACATGGCGGCACACATGCTCACTTGGCAAACATTACTAAAATATGTGACACTAATCACTGTATCATCAGTATTAATTGCGGAAGAATGGACATGAAAAAAAGAAAATAAATATCTGAAAACTGGCGGAAATTTTAGGTTCCAGAACACTGGGTAGAACTGACTGCTAGTAATAGTTCAAAACTTATGGTTATAAAGATGGCAGAGAGGGATTTCGTTAATCTTGATATACTGTAATAAGGGTAAATCGCAATTTTGTGGTCAAAAGGTAGGTTTCTAACCTATTCAAAGAAATAGCAACAAAAGAAGCTATCAAAATATATGTTTCGCAAGAAAATACACTTTGAGAACACCCATAAGTTAAAGGTTCATTCAAAAAGCTGTGCAAAAATGTCGCCAACATATGCACAAAAAAATTTGTTTCAATCCAACCTTACAGTCTACAACTGCAAGAAAGTACTTCAAAAAAATCTAGTGGATCCTTCAGTTGACAAACAAGTTGTAAAGAGCTTTCAAGCAGCAGCTCTTCACTTAACTTACTTATTGATTCAGTAAATCAATAACAACAGAGTAAATATTAAATTAAGTAGTTAAATACATTTTAAATGTACAACTGACGTGAGAAAGTCTGCTTGGATTAATTATCCGAGTTTTGATCATTCCGGAACGGAGACTAGTGCAGTTATGCGACAACAACAACGTTCTACTGGGATACACGGAGAGGTAAACACAAAAAATATGATCAAATTATTATGATTTACTGCAAAATGCCATAAAAGTGCTCTGCACACATACAGACATGGGCAGAAACAGAGACAAACTGATATAGAAACGGTCGAAAACATCACGATTTTCCAATCAACAACAAGTTTATAAATTGCAAAGCACGAGAAAAGAATCTGCACGCCATAGAGAGATAACGGAAACACGCTCAATTCAGTACACGAGACTACAATCAACCACGAACGGTTTCTTTATTGAACTTTCAGCTAACCTGCTGACCTACCGATATCGATAGTTTTCGATCGCATATATTTTCCGCCCGGGAAACAGCGATCTTTTACCAACGAAAGCTAAACTTGAAGTTTTATTCACCCCAGTGAACGAATGCATTTATGCAGACATCAGTCAAAATTCCGTCAATAACTATTAAAGAAAACTGCCTGAAAAAAAAAGAATTACTCTTTAGTCATTTGGTTACAAGATGGCCATAGTGGCGACATAAAATTATCGAAAATTGTTCGCTAGTTCAGGTTAGTTCAGGTTAATCAGGTAATTTTCAATGCATAAGTGACGCGAGAAAATCTGCTTGGACTATTTGATCAGTCCGGGACAGAGAATAGTGCTGTTATGCGACAACCAACCTTACAGCCTACAACTGCAAAAAAGTACTTCAAGAAAGTCTAGTGGATCCTTCAATTCACAAACTCATCTTGTAAAGAGTTCTCAAGCCTATGAGATGCAAAAGCTAAGCGGTCCTTCACTTAATGTACTGATTGATTCAGTTAATCAATAACAGAGTAAATGTTTGAATAAGCAATTGAAGACATTTTCAATTCACAACTGACGTGATAAAGTCTGCTTGGAATAATTATCCCGAGTTTTGATCAGTCCGGGACAGAGCATAGTGCAGTTATGCGACAACAACAACGCTCCACTGGGATATATGGAGAAATAAACACAAATAATGCAATCAATTCATGACGATTAACTGAACAACACGATAAAAGAGCTCTGCACACATACCCCAGTTTTATGGGCAGAAACAAAGACAAACTGATTTATAAACGACCGAAAACAACAAGATTTTGCAATCAACAACAAGTTTATCAATTGCAAAACAAGAGAAAAGAATCTGCACTGCATTCAAGCATGAACAAACACCGAACGATTGCTTTATTGAAATTTCAGCCGACCTGCTGACCTATTAACATCGATAGTTTTCGATCGATATATTTTCCGCCCGGGAAAAAAACAATCTTTCACCTACGAAAGCTGAACTTGAACTCTATTCACCCCAGTGAACTAATGCATTTATGCAGACATCAGCCAAAATTCTGTCAATAACTATTAAAGAAAACTGCCTGAGAAAAGGAATTACTCTTTAGCCATTTGGTTACAAGATGGCCGTAGTGGCGACGTAAAATTATCAAACGTCATTGGCTAGTTTAGGTTAGTTCAGGTTAGTCAGATAGTTTTCAATGCACAAGTGACATCTGCTTGGATCATTTGATCAGTCCGGGACAAAGAATAGTGCCGTTATGCGAAAACCAACCTTACAGCCTATAACTGCAAAAAAGTACTTCAAGAAAGTCTAGTGGATCCTTCAAATCACAAAATCAACTTGTAAAAAGTTCTCAAGCTTATGAGATGCAAGAGCTAAGCGGTCCTTCACTTAATGCACTTTTTGATTCAGCAGATCAATAACAGAGTAAATGTTTGATTAAGCAATTGAACACACTTTCAATGCACAACTTCAAGTGACAACGTCTGCTTGGATTAATCATCCCGAGCTTTGATCAGTACAGGACAGAGAATAGTGGAGTTATGCGACAACCACAACGTTCCACTGGGATACGCGAAGAAATAAACAAGAAAAATAAGATAAAATAATTATGATTAACTGCAAACTACGATACAAGAGCTGTGCACACATACCCCAGTTTTATGGGCACACACAGAGACAAACTGATTTAGAAACGACCGAAAACAACAAGATCTTGGAATCAACAACAAGTTTATCAATTGCAAAACACGAGAAAAGGATCTGCACACCATCGAGAATGAGCAGATAACAGAAACACGCTCGATTCAGTACACGAGACAGCAATCAAGCACGAACACCGAACTATTGCATATATTGAACTTTTAGCCAACCTGCTGACCTACTAACATCGATATATTTTCCTCCCGGGCAAAAGCAATCTTTCACCTACGAAAGCTGAACTTGAACTCTATTCACCCCAGTGAACTAATGCATTTATGCAGACATCAGCCAAAATTCTGTCAATAACTATTAAAGAAAACTGCCTGAGAAAAGGAATTACTCTTTAGCCATTTGGTTACAAGTGGCCATAGTGGCGACATAAATTTATCAAACGTCGTTGGCTAATTTTAAAAAGCTTTGCGGGTTGAAGCTAAATGGTGCCAGCGTAAGAAGTTTTCGTGTGCTTTTGTTTGAAGAGCTTTTTCATACTAGTGCGGTCTCTCACAATAAACTCCCTTAATTTAGTTACTAAATAACAATTACAAAAAAAGTTAATAATATCCCGTGAATTGTTGCACCCTTTAGGAGGCCTCCAATTAGGGTTGGGATCATGATTGCATCCGGTGCATATAATTGCACCAGGTGGGGTGTTTCTGAACTGTGCATATTATGTTTCCAGCCGCTACATTCCAAATATGTCATAATTGTCAGGTAAACGTTAAATGTCATCAGTAAACAACTTCCAACAGTGCTCACTGCCAACTTCATATTTTATAAAATATAAATTTTAAATTTGTAACTAAATACATGGTAAATACGAGATGCGAGTCAATGAAATAAATGTTAGCTAAAATAAAAAATTAAGTTTTTCATTATCCTGTCCATTGCAGACTTGTAGAAACCGGTATTCTGCGATTCCTGGATCTTGCTAAAGTCCTGTCAACTTATATTTCTTGTACCAAAAATGCCAAGACAAAAATCGCCGGTTTGGGTGTATTTCCAATCTATTCAAAGAATTAGCAACAAAATCTAAAATATATGTTTTGCAAGAAAATATATTTTGAGAATAGACTTAAGTTAAATGTTCATTCAAAAAGCTGTGCAAAAATTTCCCCACAGGTAGACAAGAAATTTGTTTCATCCAACCTTTCAGCCTACAACTGCAAGAAAGTACGTCAAGAAAATCTAGTGGATCCTTCAATTCACAAACTCAACTTGTAAAGAGTTTTCAAGCAGCAACTCTTCACTTAATTTACTTATTGATTCAGTAAATTAATAACAACAGAGTAAATGTTAAATTAAGCTGTTAAATACGTTTTCAATGCGCAACTGACGTGAGAAAGTCTGCTTGGATTCATTATTCCGAGTTTTGATCAGTCCGGGACAGAGAATAGTGCAGTTATGTGACAACAAGAACGTTCCACTGGGATACACGGAGAAATAAACACGAATAATACAATAAAATCATTATGATAACTGCACAAAACGATAAAAGAGCTCTCCACACTTACCCCAGATTTATGGGCAGAAACAGAGACAAACATATTTAGAAACGGGCGAAAACAACCCGATATTGCAATCAACAACAAGTTCATCAATTGCAAAACACGAGAAGAGAATTTGCATATCATCGAGAATGAGCAGATAGCAGAAACACGCTAAACTCAGTACACGAGAGTGCAATCAACACCGAACGATTGCTTTATTGAACTTTCAGCCAACTTGCTGACCTATTGACATCGATAGTTTCTTTCACATATTCAATTTCAATCTTTCACATACGAAAGCTGAACTAGAACTCTTATTCACCCCAGTTAACGAATGCATTTATGCAGACATCAGGCAAAATTTCGTTCATAACTATTAAAGAAAACTGCCTGAGAAAAGGAATTACTCTTTAGCCATTTGGTTAGAAGATGGCCATAGTGGCGACATAAAATTACCAAACATCGTTGGCTAATTTTAAAAAGCTATGCGGGTGGTAGCTAGACGGTGCCAGCGTAAGAAAAAAGTGTTCAAAGAACTTCTTCATACTAGTGGGTTCTATCCCAATAAACTCCTTTAATTTTGTTACTAAATAACAATTAAAAAAAAGTTAACAATATCCCGTAAATTATTACACTTTTTAGAAGGCCTCCAGTTAGGGTTGAGATCATAATTGCATCAGGTGCATATAATTGCACCAGGTGCGGTGTTTATGAACTGTGCATATTGCGTTGAAAGCCGATACATTCCAAATATGCCATAATTGTCAGGAAAGCGTTAAATGTCATCAGTAAACAACTTCCAGCAGTGCTCACTACCAACTTCATATTTCATAAAAATAAATTTTAAATTTATAACTAAACACGTAGTAAATACGGGGTGTTCATTATAAAACTTCATCTAGTTGGCTGTGAAATGTCAAGAGAAAAAGATGGAGAAACAAAATTCCATTTATTTTGATTATGTCATCTTTTTCTGTCAAAATTTCATAGCCTGCTAGATGAAGTTTTATAATGAACACCTCGTACATCATAGAAGTCAATGAAATAAATGCAAACTATAATTAAAAATTAAATACCGGATAGAAACGGGTATCTTGCGATTCCTAGATCCTGCCAAATTGTCATTTCTACCTATTTTTCTTTGCACTAGGATACACGGACAAATAAACACGAACAATACGATTATTATGATTAACTGCAAAATACGATAAAAGAGCGCTGCATACATACCCGAGATTTATGGGCAAAAACAGAGACAAACTGATTTAGAAACGGGCGAAAACAACACGATTTTGCAATCAACAACAAGTTTATCAATTGCAAAACACGAGAAAAGGATCTGCACACCATCGATAATGAGCAGATAACAGAAACACGTTCAATTCAGTACACGAGACAGCAATCAAGCACGAACACCGAACTATAGCATATATTGAACTTTCAGCCAACCTGGTGACCTACTGACATCGATAGTTTTCGATCGATATATTTTCCGCCCAGGAAACAGCGATCTTTCACCTACGAAAGCTGAACTTGAACTCTATTCACCCCAGTGAACTAGTGCATTTATGCAGACATCAGCCCAAATTCCGTCAATAACTATTAAAGAAAACTGCCTGAAAAAAAGAATTACTCTGTAGCCATTTGGTTACAAGATGGCCATAGTGGCGACATAATATCAAACGGTGTTGGCTAATTTTAGAAAGTTTTGCGGGTGAAAGCTAGACGGCGCCAGCGTAAAAAAAAGTGTTCAAAGAGCTTCTTTATACTAGTGGGGTCTCTTTTGTTTCTAGGATCCTAGTAGTTAAATTGAGCGTCTCAATCCTTAGCAATAAGAATTGTATCCCTTCCTGCTGCTTCAGCTAGCTGTAAACTAATCTAATTTTAAGGTCCTTGCAAACTCTAAGACGAAAAACCGTAACAGACTACTTCTCGACACAGACGACCAAAATCGCTGTCGTAAAGTGTAACTTGAAATATTTGTAAAATGATGTAAAAGCATTAAACACAAAATATTTGAAAACACTAGACAATGTTGAAAACGTGTAGAATATAGAAGTTGAAGAAGGATCTAACGATGAAAACTAACGTGTAGGTATAGGACCGATTTACTACAAACTTCAGGAAGAGCTTCAAGAAACCAGTACGTTTCCATTTAAAAATAAAAAATAGGATGCAGTACCTTTTTTATGAGCAACCTTGTATAATAGAGTTTAGGTGGTCAGAATGTGTCATCAGCAATCAAAATTCACACGTTCCAGCCTTCTCGTTGGGCCACCCTATATATTTAAGCCAATTATGATAAATTCATCTCGCGCTGACAATTTACTAACTTCAGTTTATTTTAACTGACAATAAATCGATATTCCCACTACGTTGTTTTCAACATCATACATCCACGCCATAAATCACAGGTACCTGCAAAATCAATGCGGAAACAAAATCCGGTTCTATAAACGAATAAATTTTACTCCCGTCATGTCGTTATTACCCTCCAGTCTTTTTAAAATATAAAATTTCCCAGTTATCGGGAAAACCAACCCCTTTATTTTTCTCCCTCTCGATTTCCGCCACCAAAGGGATGTTTGTTCTAAAGCTGGGCGCAAATGAAATCTGAAGGTCTCAATACAATGCGTGGTTGAGCTTGAAAGAGCGCGCATCGGTTACGCCGAATCACTTTTATTTGATTTATTTCTCTAGGGGATGAAATTGAAATATTAGTTCGTTTCGAATGGGGTATAAATAAACAGTTTTTCGATATCATTTTATTGCAACTGATAAATAACTGTTGCGAATAGTCTCGGTTTAAAAACGTCTCGAAAGATTGATTAATTTACCGCGTTTCATTGAAATACCTTAGCTAAAGAAATTAATAAACTCAAAGTGATGATTCATAAATCTAGAAATCTTGACAAAATTCCCGAAATTATCCTTGAAGAATGAACTTAGCTTACCATTAAATCCGGCAGCAATAAAGCCATTAACATTTGAATTTATTTAGGGTGAACATTTAATTATCTTTTGACGACGATGGGGATGTTCATTCGAAAACATCCCTGTGAAATGCCAAAGACAGAACAAAAGTCCATTTACTTTGACTATCTGTTAAAAATTCTGGATGACGCTAATAAACACCCCGTATTTACTTTAAACAAAAGGGGTCTACTTAATTTTAGTTTTTTTTTGTTGACGGAACAAATGCAAAACTAGGTCAGTATCTTCATAAAAAGACCTTTATTTTTAGCGTTCCCATTCAACCATTTATTTGATTTGGTAATTCCGAAAAGGGAAAAAACTCGGACCGACAGAAAGCGACAACAACATCCAGACTTTGTCCCCAACTCGACTCTAAACTTCTGGCTTGCGTAAAGAGAAAATTCAATTATTAAGCAGTTTCTACCTTTTTTGTACGTCCAAGTTCTACCCTTCAAGTTTGCCGGCGCTCATAAAATAAGACCTGCTCCGAGTCACTTCAAAGGTGAGAAAATAAAAAAGGAAAAAACTCGAATAACGGAATTGTCTGCTGTACTGTAATGGAGGAAAGATCAATATTGTCGCTTGGAATATGTCAAACCTAGAAAAGGAATGTGAAGCCTAGATATGTTTTATTTATTATTGACGTTGTTCTCTCTAAAATACATATAGTATACTTTTTTAAGGGCCAACTGTATAGGTTAATTTTAAATACAGATTTAAATTTGCTTCTAAAACTAAGTTTAAAACTAAATTTAATCATCGAAATTTCTGATGTACTTGGATGGACGTTGTATAAGTAGAGCTTAAATTAAAGAATAGTCTTTTCTTTAAAGTGTAAAATTGTGACTGGCAAATGTCACTTGAATATGACAAATCAGAATGACAGTGACAAATGCGGGTTTGTGCGTCTCTGTTTTTCACTGCTTAGCCACAGGTAGGAGTGAGCTAGCTTACTGTTATGTGAACTCGGTAGTACTGGGAGTATTAGAATCTGAAACAAAAACATACCTACTTGGGCTAGGTGGTTAGGTTTCGGGTTATAATTTTATGATTACAGGTTATTTTTATAAAGTAATATTGTTCTTACTGTTTATTTCGCACACATATAAAAATAATAGGTTTAATTGCCTTTGATTACGCATTAATGATACTAAGAGAGCACCCAACTTTTCCCAGTCAGACCTGGAACTTCTGATTCAATTGGTAAAAAAGTCTTCCAATATAGTGGAGAACAAGAAAACTGACTCTGTTACTGATTGAATTAAATGAAAAAAACCAAGATGATTAGACGCACAAAGACTGTGAGGGACAAGTACAGGAATTTAAAAACAGATGCCCGAAAAAAGTTTACATCAGAAAAACTTAATACTTATATGACCGGTGGAGGAAAACCCAGCAAAATTAACATTACTCAAATTGATATGGAAATAAAAGAGTTAACTGGTGTCTCTGTTATGGGCTTAAAAAATCCTTTTGATGATGATGCTGCATCTGAATATATCGAGGGTGATACTAATTGTTGTAATGTGAACAACTCTCAAGGTACTGAAGAACAGCTTTGCATACTTGTGGAACCTGATGGTGATAAAAAGTTACCTTCAAATGCAGCACCTATCCAGACAAGCGCCATTGTGGAAGATGAATTATTATTACACCAGGTAAGCAATGTTCTTTTGATCAACATCTTCATCTTTTAACAGTACAATTTGTGTTGAATAGTACATTTGTGTTGAATTCACAAATTGCACTGTATACATTGTGTTAAATGTTCTTGGTGGTCACAATTTTGAATCATCAAATTGCTGCCTTCGAATTGGAAACAAAAAGTGCTCATGTGCTAATGTTAACAAATTATAAATTCCAGTTTGTTTCTTTTCTTTTAAATAACTTATTAATGTTCTAGTAGCTGATATTCATAATTAAGGCTTCATATAGGTACTTTAGATTTCTTTAGTTTTACTAGACTTTTATAGTTTAACTGTTATTTCATTATATGGTTTATCTGTTTTTATTTTTTGTCCTTAATTTCTTAATGTGTTAAATGTTCTTGGTGGTCAGAATTTTGAATCATCAAATCGCTTCCTTCGAATTGGAAATAAAAAGTGCTCAAGTGCTAATGTTAACAAATTATAAATTCCTGATTACTATTTATATGGTAAACCGTGTACCTCGCCGTGTACCTACATACAGGGTGACCGTTTTTCGAGTTTAACCATAGAGATCTCAATTATTTGAAGAGATACGAAGGTTAATTTTAGAATTAGAACTATATAAAAATGACGTTTTAAAATTTCGAAAATTCCGACTGGGTTTCGGAACAATCCGCAAAAATCGAAATTTTCAAAAAAGGTTTTTGTTTTTTCTAGTCTTAATTTAAAGAAATAATTAAAAATAATTTACCCCTCTTCAAAGCCACTTTTTAGCCCTCTTCAACGTTTGCATGAAGCCACCTTCCATTTCACTTTTCTTCAAAACGGTCCTGGATTTTTTATATAGGATTCTGAATTTCCTTGGAGTTGAATGTATGCCTAGGTGATGCTAGGAATTTAGTGGTTATTAAAACAAAGTGTATCTGGTGCTCTCCACCTACTTCCATTTTACTTTATCAAATATTAAATTTTAGTTGATAAGGAGCAAAACCAAAGTTGGAAGGATTGGAATCCGACATTACTGAAAACTCCAGTGTTCGAAAAGTAATCTCTACAAAAGAGGAGTGGCATAACTACCAAGAATAAGACAAATAGAAGGACAGCTTTAACAGAAGACTGCAGAGCTAAAATTAATAGTTTATCTGAAGTTAAGATACAACTAAATAAATTAATGCTAGAAACTACGAGGCGGGAACATGAGATGAAAGTTAGAGAACATAAGATGCGAATTCAGGTAGTGCAAGAACAAAGAATACATAAGAATGATTTGCATGAAATTGAATTGGAAAAAAAGAAAATTGAGCTACAAATTGAGAAGGAAAAGTTGAGAAAATATTTGGAAAATGTATATTAATAGATATTTGGAATAGTTTTTCCCAGTATGTACTTACCTGTTACTGAGAATTGATTGAGGTATTTACTTATTTTATTTAATAATTGCTTATTTGTTAAATTAGATGTTCAATTAAATTTGTTGTTATAATACCCACCGATTTTGTGTTCATTAATATTTGGTTTCAGGAGGGAAAATTGGAACCATAAAAAAAATCCATTTCAAGCAAAAGTTCTTTTTGACACAAGCTGTACAAGTTTTATTAAATATTTTTAGAAAAAATAGGATACTTATAGGTAAGTATACCTAATTTGTATGTTTACTTTTGATCAGTGGTCACTATATGGCTACCCAGCTTTTCCAATCTTGCTGTGTCATCCCAAGTCATTTGTAAGCATATAAAACAATCTGATCAATCAGTTACTGGGTTTTCCTCCACTGGTCATATAAGTATTAAGTTTTTCTGATGCAAACTTTCTTTGGGCATCTGTTTCTAAATTCCTGTACTTGTCCCTCACAGTCTTTGTGCTGCTAATTATCTTGGTTTTTTTCGTTTAATTCATTGGTTATTCGCTTCTATGTCTCTAATTTTTGTTTCCATTTAACTGAGGCAGTTTTCTTGTTCTCCACTATATTCGAATACTTTTTTTTACCAACTGAATCAGAAGTTCCTGGTCTGACTGGGAAAATTTGGGTGCTCTCCTAGTATCCATAATGCGTAATCAAAGGCAATTAAACCTATTCTTTCTCTATGTGTGCAAAATGAACAGTAGAACACTTTATTACATTATAAAAAAAATCTGTGTGCAGTACTTATAGCAAATATGTGCAGTACTTTTCAAAAAATCACAATTTTTTTTTGCATATTTATAATTACTTCAACGCACTGTATCTTTTTAACCAAGCATCGCATGAATTTGCTATATCTCTAAAATTATTCGTAGCATATATGACTTTGTTTTTAGTCACCTTCGAGCACCCTGTATAGGCATAATAAATAAATATGAATTTTTAAATCAGTTATTATCGAATATTACTTATTATATGGTTTTGATTTTTGGGGTGTGGGATCGGGGGTGTTATTCAAAATCAGTTATGAACTTGTCGACGTTTCGCCATATATTACAGCATCCTCAGGACAAATTCAGATAGATTTGGGAGTCATTGGCTTTCTAAACATTAAGCACAAAGGTCCAACTATGTCGATGCCAATAGTCGTTTGTCTCTTTTCGACCTTTGTACTTAATGTTTAGAAAGCCGATCACTCTCAAAATATATCTGAATTTGTCCTGAGGGTGCTGTAAGATATGGCCAAACGTCGACAAGTACATAACTGATTTTGAATAACACCCGTAATCCCACACCCCAAAAATCAAAGGACTAAAACTAAACTCTAAAAAGACTAAAGTAATGATTATCAGTAAGAACATCAAGATAAACGCTGAATTTACGGTAAACGATACACCATTGGAAAGAGTAGAGAAAATATGCTACCTGGGCTGCAATATCAGTGATACATGGGATCGTAGTTATGAAATAATAACTCGAATTGAAAAAGCCAGAAGCGCTTTTAACCGCCTTAAGAAAATCCTTTGTAACCTGTCTCTTAATATCAATATATGCATAAGAATTCTCAGATGCTACGTCTCTAGTGTCCTCCTCTATGGAGTAGAAAGCTGGAGTCTTACGGAGGCTGCCACCAAACGCTTAGAAGCATTCGAAACGTGGTGCTACCACGCTACGGGTCTCATACACTAATACCACGATTAATATCACGATTCTCGAGAGGCTCAGAAAAGACAAGGAAATTATTACTACCCTAAAGAACAGAAAACTGGCCTACTTTGGACACATTATACGTAATGATTAGTACCGACTTCTACAATTAATCCTACAAGGCAAGATTGAGGGCAAGCGAGGCCCTGGACGCAGGCGCATATCCTGGCTGGCCAATCTTAGAAAATGGACTGGCCTATCATCAACCGACTTGTTCCGAGCTGCAGTGAATAGGATAAGATGGGCCAACGTAGTCGCTAACATCATAAGAAGATAGGCATCTTTAGAAGAAAAAAATTAAGGCTTCGCAGATAAAAATAACTGAAACAAAGTTAAGAGTCATCCACATTTGGAGAATTTGAATATAATTCACGTTGCTTTTATGCACAAGCTGGAAAAGGCGACAAGTGACAACACTTTGGATTTCGTTTCATTAAAAAATCCATCCATACTTAATTGTATTGGAGGCAGTTAAATTACACCTCCCGTCTGCATTTTTTTTCTCCAAACAGATAACATAAAACTTTAAATTAACTAATCACTCAATTTCTGAGCTTAAGGCCCCTAGCTGCAATTACAATAAATACTTCTTTTATTTTCGACATTTAAAAACATAGACATTGGCAAAAGTTATTTCTACAACAATGGGTAATGCATCAGAGCTAGCATTGCTTCTATTTACATCTAAAAACCACAACAGACACAATTCAAAACACCGTTCGGTATATATCTCTTCAAAATCCATCCTAATGTCTCTTAAGGCTTTCGAAAACATACTTCACGTCTTTACTGAAAACCATAATCCAACCTGAGCTCTGTGTCTGCGATTTTAAAAGCTCGTATATTATTTCCAAAGATGGCGTATTGTATTTGCGGATTACGTAAGGGCAATTTAAGACTTCCAGACTGTGGCTTTCTCTTGAAAAGAAAATTTACTGCAGCCGCAAACAAAACATAGATGGCTGGAGTTGCAGCACACATGGTTTGTATCTTTATGAAATCGCTTATACAATAAACGTTCATGATGTTTGTTTACCTTTAGGGCGCTAAGTGAATTGTGTTATGTGATCCGTAAAACGCAACTAGAAGTTTGATGAAATATTTAATCGTTGCGCCGTTTATTTATCACCATTTAACATTAGAATGAAACAACATAATATGGACTTGGTATCTGACTGTTTAAAAATCGCTGCAATACATATTCTATTGTATGCGCGCCATTAAATTTATATTGTCCATAGGGCAATAAAAATGTGCATATTAAAGTCCGATTAGTGAAATAATTTGCATTCAAATAATAGGCTCAGCAGATTCCAAAATTTAAGCCGAAAATAAAATACTGTCCAACTCAAATTTTCAATAAATCGTTACGATTATTGCCGGGTGCATAAAGCCAGCATTTCGTGGTCAATAAATAGAGATATTAATTTATGGCTCGTATTTTTTATTTGCCGACAGATATTCGGTAAATCTCTTTTTAATTAAAAGCAGCCCTAAAATATTTTAAAATCTGATAAAATAAAAAATGGTCTTTTTGGATGCTGCTGTATATGGCAGACATATTTTTCTCCTGCTCCGTGGGATACAGTCAAATTTAAAACCAACAATGACTTTTTAATTAAAATGCTCTTTACTGCAACAATGTATTGACCCCATAGCTTTTTTGATGCGTTAAAAATGAATTTAAGTCCTGGAAGGTAAAAACATTTTGTTTTCATGTTAAAAAAATAATAAAACTTAAAATTGTTGCTTTCTATAAGCAATTCGAGGGCTATTTCAATAGAAAACTACTGCTGGTCCAAGGTCAATTTTTCAGATGTTTAGAAAAGTAAAAAATTCTGAGTAACAAAGTAATGGGAGAAGATTTAGAGCGTTGGTAGCCGCTATTATTGATGCATTTCACCAGTAATTTCTAATAACTTTGCTTAAGGACTATCCACTCGAAAGTCTACCAGTTCCAGGACCTCTGGTTAACCACTTTAGCTCACTTGACTGTGCCAGACCGTCCAACTCCCTTTGTGGATTATATGTATGTCCAAAAGTTCATACCCCAACTCGCACGCTTCTTGCACGTGATCTCATTCCATATACCTTATACCCTTGGACTTATATTCCTGGACTCCTCGGATTCGCTGCCCTCATTACTAATGGTGACGCAAATGCCATTCCCAATTTCACCAGACATGTCACTTTTGATCCCGCACTTAACCCGAATCATACGCTTACCCACGCGTCCTGGTGGTCCCGATCCTGGACTTCTCACTGGAGAAGCTGTCCATCGATCTTGCGAGGTAAATGTACCGCCCATTGTTGCATCAGTCGCTCAATCTACTAAATTAAATTTACAGATAAACGCTGAAAACATTGGACCTTTCTCAGAGATTGGACACGACAACCACACAAGATGCCGACCCTATGGGAGAAGAATCCCAAACAGGCCAAAATCCTTCGGACCTACCTGCTGCCGAGGCTGCAATAAGGACTGCAGAACAACCGGCCACCTCAAGGACGCCGCTGACCGCTTAATCAGAGGCTATAAGGCGAATCTTTCACCTACCTATGACGGTGGCATCAGCACACATTCACTGTAGCCTCAGGGACGGAGGACTCGGCGTTCCTGAGCTGGCGAGGGTGGTGCCACACCAGTTGCTAAACCACTAACGACGTCTCGTTAATGAACCTCGGGACAGCCTGACGCGGCTTGTCTTCGGGACTGAGGCGGTATGCAAGCGCGCCTTGGGGATATGGCTGGAGAGATGCACCCTTCCTAGCATTGAAGGTAGCAAATGGCCTCCTCAAACCTCACTAGAGGCTTTGAGGCTTGCGCCGACTCGTTGGGCAGCAGGAGCTGGATCAACCAGCGCCCTATGGGATAGGCAGGGCGCGACTACGTCAGGGCAATCCAAATGAGGATGAAGTTGCTACCTACTGATGGACTTCCCTGGAAAACTCCCGCTGAGGGGTAGAGGTCAAACCACCCATGATAAGAGGATCAGCAGGCACAAGGTGGTCGGGATTGTGGCGGACCGCTGCAACGAGCAGGGGATGGAGGAGGAGCCTCATCTGCGCTCATCTGCGGGGGTCCTCAACAAGCCCGACCTCGCGATCCACCTCGCTAGGCTGGCGGTCGTCATCCTGGACGTGCAGGTATCCTGGGACGGAGGGGACCGACCTCTCGGGGAGACATTCACCCAGAAGAGGGATAAATACTGGAGGAACTATCGAGGGGGCCAGGGCGAGATGGCCGGGGAAGGTCCTGGTGTTCGCCCCCTAAGTCCTGGGCGCCAGGGCTGTTTGGCAAGACGCTAACAGGGAAACTAACGAGCTGCTGCGGCTAGGCCAGCTGATGGCCAAGAGAGCTGTCCACATCGACCTAAATGGGGATGCTCGGCCCACACACGGGACAAGGGCTTGGCGCAGACAACAACTAGCGCCGCCTCGTCAATAACCTTCCAACCCTAGACCGCCGGGCTCTTTTCACACTTCCGTGGCAGTTAAAACCATGTTCGTTTGTAAACTCCCCCTCCTTCAGAGGTGGAGTCTATTCTTTTGTTTGTAAACTCCCCCTCCTTCAGAGGGGGAGTACATGCATTATAATTTATCAATGTGAAAAAAAGGCTTTCGACACGGTGCCCCCACTTCCATTGAAAAGGCACTCCGTAGGTTCTTCATCGACGTCAGGCTTCAGAAATTTTTGATGACTGGCTGCCATACCACCGTCTCCGTGGGTAAGGTCACTACTCCCTTAATCCCTATTCTGCGCGAGGTGAAACAGAAAAACCCACTATTGCTCCTTCTTTTCAATATCGTTCTGGACGGCGGGCAGGCGAACTTCAACGCTCATTCGACGAGCTTCCAACTGGACTCCAAGTCAACAGTGCCACCGTCAGTAGCTTGGCATAAGCCCATGATCTGCTTCTCCTCATCCCCTCCATCCGTGAGCTCCAGATCAGCCTGCGTAAGTGCGACCGCTTCTTCGAAACCCGCCATATCGCCCTCAACCTCAATAAGTGTGGCAACACCAATGTCAAGCTTCTGCCCGCGCAGAAGAAACTGTATCTCGCCACCCAATAGCGAGTACTTATTGGTCCAACTCCTCTCCCACTTGTGGACGCAGACTTGTCCTTCAAATATTTCGGCCACAAGTACGGCTTTATGGGAGCCGACCTTCTTACTACCACTTCTTTGACGAAGACACTCAACAACCTACAGTGGGATGCAGTCAAACCCGATCAGAAGCTTGTTTTTCTTCAGGACTGTCTGTTGCCAAAATATTTGTACGCGAATGGAAACTTGAGGTAAACTGGAATGGGATGAGGGAACTTAATGCTGGAAATATATAAAGAGACAAAAGAAACAAAAGCAGAGATGGCGGGAAAAGGGAGTATAGAAAGGGGTTCAGTGACATGAGAGATCTTACATCAATAAAGGATGGCTCTACATGGGAGGTGAACAAGAGCAGGGAGGTCAGACCTAAACTACGGCTATGTGATATTAGGAGAGGGATGACAGACGCAGAAATACTGAGGGAAATCTGGGAAGAGAACAATGTGATGGATTTAGGGTTAAACAGGGAGAAGTTTGACAAGTCGCAAACCATCTTTAGGAGGACATGCGCGAATGATAGGAAAGAGAACATTGTGGTTGAAATGTGCAGCGGGATTTTTAAACAGCTGGTTAAGAAAGGAAAAATATACTTCGACTTAACTATGGCCTATGTCGATGTGTATCTGGACGTGGCTATTTGCTACAAGTGTTGTAGATGGGCAAATGCACGAAGAGTGAGTGTTGCTATAAATGTGGAGGTCAGCACGATGGGCACCGCTGGATTGCCCAAATTGCAAACGAAGGGGTATTAAGGCGAGCGAGAGAGTCTATTCTGCAAGGGACAAGAGGTGTCCCATGTACATAAGGAAGATTGCACCGTGCATTCTTGATATTGGTTGAGTATAGTTGTATATTAGGATTACCTTGGGTTAATTACGTGAAGTCTAATTTAAACTTGTGCGATATTAGCGAAATATATTTCTTCGAGGAAAAACATTTTTGCACATGGTTCTGTTTACAAACATTGCAGACTTGTGTGGAAATAGGTTAGATACGATCACGAGTTGTTGGACTCTTAGACAATCTGTCTAGCCTAGCCCGAGGTGCTGGTGCTGTGTCTTGGACTGCTAGTCAGGACACTCACGGGGCGGTTGGGACCATCCTGGCCGAAACAGCGGAGGCGTGCAGGAACAGGGGTATTTGCATTAAATTTCTATGCGAAGGGAGGACATCCGAGGGCATGAGAAAAGCGCATAATTTGGCAAAATCATGGGAGATTCGGGAAGTAAGGGTTGAAGGAATGAGTATGTGGAAAAATTAGGGAAAAAAACAAGAGATAATATCTTAACAAAATTTCAGGCAAATTGGACAAATAGTACGAAAGGGAGGGAATTTAACAAGGTTTGCAGAGAGACGGGGTATGACAGGGTTGATCTAGGTTTCAATGCCACCCAATTAGTGACAGCGGATGGCAACATAAGGACGTACCTGGTTAGATTTAGAAGAGAAAACTGAGAGGGGGGAGGGCTGTGTGATTGTGGGGAGGGTGAGAGATCAGGGCTCATTGCACACTCCCAAACAGTAAGGGCAAGAACGGCAAGCACTGTGAACCTCAATAACTGGGGTGTAGCCCGGACGAAATTGATTGAGGGTGAGGAGGGAAGGGAAGGTCGTGAATACCGTGTTGAGGGAGATTGACGGCCTGGCGGAGTTGATTATCAACGACGCGGTATTAGAATGATGATACTTTCGGCAGACATAAACGAAAGCTCCTGATTGTTGCTTTACAATAATTATTACACCTGATCCTGCTAGAGTTGTGTTTACTTTTTATAAAGCTCTACTGGGCTAGCAGGTAGGCTGCAAAATAGACTATTGGCAAGGATTTCAATAATTGTATGAAATCGTTGTCATTGTTAGGATTTTATGCATGAAGATGTTCGCCTTCATACAAACAAATTAAACCAGTTGAGAAACTTGAGGAGAAATTATCATTTCCTAACAAGAAAGGAAAGACTGTACCCTAAGAATTTGTCTCGTCAAATTTTTAGCACAATTGTACTTTTCAGGTAACTAACTACACCTGGTGACTTACCTAAATCTAGTAGAGTTGCTTGAAATATCAATCAACTCCACTCACCTGCAACAAGAAAGAAAATAAATAATATACAAATGTCTAATCAAGTCATCTGGTGCTAATTATTATTCGAGAAACATCTTCAGCTCAGTTTTCAAGATTAGAAGAAAAGATAAGTAAATTCTTACTGAAAAACGGAATTTTTTTTAATGTAATTAACAGTAAAGGGATAAGTTGTTACCACTTCCTAAACAAGAAACTCTTGGGACTATAAAATATTCACCCTTCAAAAAAAAAGTCATATACAAAAAACTCCATTAATAATTCACTTGCTCTGGTCTGCTTCCCCTGGGGTCAGCTTCAGGACACTTAATATTGTATGCCTTATAAACTCTAAAATGTAATTGTTCTTTTTATAACAATTCTCAAAGTTATCCGATATGTTTTTATGCGAAAAAAAAACGGTTTGTAAGAACAAAACTCGCTTCACAATATGAAAATACAAGGCTTCGGTGCTTTCATTAATTCCCCCATAAGGCTGATTTATATCCCTTGAGACCTTCAAACTCCATGCTTTGAATATTTATTCCTCTCTTTCAGCCTCAGTATAAAAAATGATCCTTTCACAACATCGCCAATCTTCTAAAAGGATTAAGGTTTTACGAGAGTAACTTTTTGATACGTTTTTTCTCGTTTGTTTCGAGGCACGTATCTGGGATGTATTTCGCACAGATTTTCGTATCAACCGTCTATTTTCTTGTTTATGATGTCAGGCGCCTTCATGACGCAGTTAAATGTGATCGACAATAATTTAACGCCTCTGTTTACGGACTTATTTACTAATGCATATTTTACTGTCATAACGGGTGTGTGAAATTGCGGTTGAAGGACAATAGGAAGTCATTTTTGTGTCCTATAACACAGCAACCCATTAAGTAAGTATCCAGTAATACTTTTCAAATGAAAATTACAGGGCAAAGTGGATAGCTTTTCGGATCTGTTAAAGCAAGGAAGAGAGTGTACTACTACAAGATCTGAAGCGTAGACTTTAAGGTGAAAGTATTGTTTGCAACTAGTTTCCTGAAGGATATCGTAAAGAGCAGGAAGTATGTGTATAAATGCATTGTAACTAAAAAAAAACTAAATTATTTGCAAATGTGAGGAAGACGACTAGTGAGCAGTCCCAATCACAGTCAAGGTCACTACATCCTTTTCAACGAGGTGGATATCTTCTAGGGATCGCCACGTTTCTATCCCAGACTAGAGAGGAGTCATTGAGAGCTATAAACACGACAAACATTTCAACAAGTAAATTACGTTTCTAAATGCAGACTGAAAGCGAGTTCTACGACATACTTTAAGTGCGCCGAAATCCCGCGCCACCACTAACCCCCACCCCAGTGGATCAGTCAACGTCGGGAAGCACGCGAGATCACTTCATAGACGAAACGTCAGGAATTTAGATTGTATTTTAACCGGCCGTGAAAGCCTTCACAGTCTTATATCTCAACAGTGATATATCGTTTTCCAGGAGAAGTTTAAATGTGACCAAAGCAAGATCATCTAGTAGCTGTCTGCTCATTTGACATCCGTATTAGAAGCAGATCAAAGGTCTGAGATAGAGGAAATGCCAAAACTCGCCGGGTCATCTACCGGTTAAGCTGGTCATGTGATGGCCATCTAGCAATTCAGTGGATTAAGCAGGTGACCGACCTACCCGGTAGATGACCTGGTGAGTTTTGAAATTTGCCAATAACCCTTAATTAGTCGCGTGGGGTCAATATGACCCAGCGTAATCTTTTTTATGCATTATTTCTGAAAATGTAAAACCGGCAGCGCTGCCGCCCCCTCTATCTTCCTTGCTAGACGTCACCACCTGTTAGCTCCGGGCTTAAGTCAGTACGGTTACATTGTTGGACACTGCAGTAAGTCAAACTGTGTTTGTGGCCTATTTGACCCCACGCGACTAGTTACGTGACTTTTTCATTTTTCTTGGCAGAGGTATATTTTCCCAATTAGGTAAGCTGTGTGATGTAGTAAGCATATCTATTGCATTTTGCATCAATATATTTATCGTTGTAGTATGGATCGGCCACTAACGGAACGAGAGTTACAAGAAATTGCAGAAAATATTTGGAATGAAGGCGAGGAAAAGCTTGTAGGAGATTATGACACAGAGCACGATCAAAATATAGATGAATATGAGGAGCACAATTCTGAATCTGAACAAGAGGTTAATTTAGAAGAGAGTGATACTGAAGAAAAGGCTGAAGAGTCAACCGCAAACTTTTTTTATACCAAAGATAAAAATTTCAAGTGGAGCAAGGCAGCGCCGACCTCCAACGTAAGAACCAGAAAACACAACATAGTTTCCCGTCTACCTACTACTAAAGCAAATGCAAAAACTGCCCTAACACCTGTAGACATATTTTCCCTATTATTCGATCAAAATATATTGGACTTGCTTGTGAAGTACACCAATATGTACATTGGAAAAATACGTGGCAATTTTCAAAGAGAAAGAGATGCCAATGATGTAACTCACGAAGAAATGCGTGGATTTATAGGGCTGCTTATTTACAGCGGTGTACTAAAATCTGCTCATTTGAATTTTGAAAAGCTTTGGGCGAAAGATGGATGCGAAATGTTTGTGCTCACCATGTCATCCAAAAGATTCCTTTTCATATTGAGGTGTCTAAGGTTCGACGATCTTGACACTCGGGAAGACAGAAAACAAACAGACAAGTTAGCTGCCGTCAGGGAGTTTACTGATATTTTATCAAACAATTTTTCGTCTTCCTATGCACCTGGTGCTTATGTGACAATTGATGAGCAACTTATTCCATTTCGTGGTCGCTGTGCGTTCAAGCAGTACTTGCCAAATAAACCCAGCAAGTACGGCATTAAAGTTTTTGCTATGGTCGATGCTATAACTTTCTATTTACAGACTTTTGAAATATATGCAGGAATGCAACCGGAAGGACCATATCGGAAGAGCAATTCTCCAGGCGATGTAGTAAAAAGATTAGTTGCACCAATCAGGAATACAAACCGAAATGTTACTACCGATAACTGGTATACTGGTATCCCTTTGGCAAAATCTTTACTAACCGATTATAAGTTGACAATGGTTGGTACATTGAGAAAAAATAAAAGGGAAATTCCTAGAGAGTTTTTGCCTAGTAAACTCCGTCTTCCAAGAAGTAGTGTATTTGGGTTTACTAAAGAAATGACCTTGGTTTCGTATGTGCCAAAAGCATCAAAAAGTGTTATACTTGTTTCTAGTATGCACCATGACAATAGGATAGATGAATGCACTGGAAATTTGCAAAAACCAGATATTGTTACATTTTACAATTGCACAAAGGCCGGAGTTGATGTTTGTGACCAGCTCTGTGCCTCTTATAATATTGGTAGGCGTACTAGAAGATGGACTCTGGCAGTTTTCTTCGATTTCGTAAACGTTGCAGCTCACAATGCATTGGTAATATACAAATTCAATAACAATTTGGATAACAAGGCGATACCAAGAAGGATTTTTCTAAAAAAATTAGCACAAGAACTTGTAAAAAACTATCAAGTTAGTCGCAGCAGTAGCCAATACCTCCCAAAAGACACACGAAAACGAATTTGCGTACGTCAAAATATAACAGAAGAACCTGTACCCAACCAGCCTGGTCCTTCCAGGGGAAGATGCAGAAAATGCTCCAGAAGGAATGATAATAAGTACAGTGCCAGATGCACCAAGTGCCTGTCCTTTATTTGCAAAGAACACACAAAGGCGACGTTTTGCTCTGACTGTGTTTGACATACGGTGCATTAAAATTTTTGTTTTAGTATCTAAGATTATTTTGTTTTCAGTTTTGTTAGTAGAAAACGCATTATTCATGTTATTTTATATGTTAATATATATAACAATGCAGCATGAAAAGTTTTTAAAGTGATCCCAAGATTTTACATGTTTTGACCTTTTTATTTATTTTTTTTTTATTTTATTTATTTTATTTTTTTATTATATTTATTTAATGTATTATTTAATTATTAATTTATTAATTATTAATTATTATTTTATTTATTTATTTAATTTATTTATTTCATTTATTTTTTACGCGACTAGTTAAGGGATAAAGACGAATATGAGAAGTGGAAAAACAAAATTCCGTCAAGCTGACTTTAACCAATTTTTGATCTTTAAGCTACGATAATCTGCAAGTTGACCTTTTCCCCAAAAGTAAAGCGCCCTCGAAATCACGAATATATCGCACAATTAATTTAGTTTTTGTGAAAGTTCTCGCTTCCAACCTGAGCCGAATTTCTAAATTTAGCTCACTCATAAAGCCAGCAGGTACATAAAGTAAATGATGGAACGATTAATAGCGTGATTGAGGTTTTGCTTTCCCAGCATCAAACGTTATGTAGTTGGCAAGCAAGCAACACACTCCTATGCTTTGATTTATATTTCTTACTTTCCATTGTATGTTTAGAACTTCCTTCCAAATTTAACAATCATGCAGTTCTGGCGACGATAAAATATTGGGGTATAAACAACAGTAAAACTCATAAACAACTGTAAAAGAAGATACTCACAAAATTTTCTTATATACACAAATGCATTGAAAAAGGAATTCCAGAATCCTGCTTTGACTATGTATATTCATCGTGTCACGCTGAGAATTTTTTCGCATATTAAAATAAGCACATTTACAAAAATATGCCTACACCATGTCACGTAAAAAGAATATGTGTTGTTTTTTATATTGAAATTAGCAAATGGGATCGTAAAAATATTTGCTGAATTATACCGAATTTTTGCGGTTTGGGTACCGGGGCTTACGTTACCTCCCCCGAAGGGTCCTATGCTGAACTTTAAAAATTAGGAACGAGGCGTTTAGGGGCTAGCGTTAGAAATGACAATAAGAGCAAAGTCTTTTGTCGGAGCAAATTTAGAGCTAAAGACATTTTTGCAGAAACAAAGTACTGAAATTATTGAGAATGAGGGTATCACGTGGAAGTTTATTCCCCCTCGGGCTCCCAACTTTGGCGGTATATGGGAAGCGGGCGTGAAGTCTTGCAAGTATCATCTTCAGAGGATTATGGGAAACGCTTCTCTTACGTTTGAAGAGTTTTGTACTTTATTACACCAAGTTGAAGCTACCTTAAATTCCCGACCTCTTTTCCCACTTTCTCCTGATCCCAATGATTATGACGTCCTGACGCCTGCTCACTTCTTGATTGGAAGAAGACTCAGCTCTGTTCCTGATCCTGACCTCCAGGATGTGACTTTTCGACGTCTTTCAAGATTCCAGCGAGTTCAACAACTTTATCAGCATTTTTGGAATCGCTGGTCAAAGGAGTACCTGATTGGCTTGCAACAACGAACCAAATGGAAGTACCCTCAACAGGAACTTAAGGTTGGGGATGTCGTGGTTTCTACTGTTTCTATTTTCTATTACCTTAAAATTAACCTATTTTAGAAAATTCGAAAGCAAACCCAGAAAATAATACAAATAGATTGCTCAGGTGTTCTTACCAAAATTTTAAGTAGACCAGGACCATTTATTGCGACTCAAGTAAACGGACCTCCTAGCTCCGATCAGCCTTATGACGGCAAAAAGACTTATGGACACCAAAGGGTGCTTGCGCTCTTCTCTGTGCTTTGACAACGAAACTTGACTGTGGGCTCCCACTGGGGGTCTCGGTAAGTGCTCGTTCATGCTTTTGGCGTAACGATGCTCCTTCTCGACCTCTATTCATCAAATCCTCAAAAACGACCCTTCTCGCAAGTCCCCAGGCTACCGACTTTGTGAGTCCCCCAGAATGACTCTTCTCGTACGCCCCCAGACTAAGACTTCTCCTGGAGAGTCCCCAAAAACGACCCCTTTTTCTACTTTTAAACAGTGGGCTGGTAGCTGATGGTGGTCGTTTGTCCTTCCGGCGTAATGACGATCTCCAATTAACCCCAACGCGACTCCTCGTGAGTCCCCTCTAAAACCGGATTCTCTTCGTGAACACCCAGACTAATACTTCTTTGGTGAGCCCCCGATTATGACTGCTTATTCTACTTTTAAACATTGGTTTGCTACCTGATGGTGGTCGTTTGTCCTTCCGGCGTAATGACCACCTCCAGCAAGCCCCAACGCGGCTCCCCGCATCGACTCCTCGTGAGTCCCCCCAAAACCGAACTCTAATCAGCAAATTTTTCTTATTCGATTGCAATCTTCTTTTCCATGACGTCAATGAGCGGTTCGATGTACCCACATATTTCTAAGGTTTGATTTTTAAATTTGGGTCAACTAGTGCTTGGTTACTAAATATTTTTCAATTGTTATGCACTGCAATCTTCTTGGTCCTTTGTGAGAATAGTAATGTACCCTGAAAGTCTAGAAGGTGAGGTGTTATAGAACGGATTTTTTCTGGAAAGTTTTTCGAATATTGTTACAACCAAATTATAACCCAAAAAATTTTTTTTGTTACGACATCGGGGTGGAACTGGCACCCCAATAAACACATGCACGTAAAGATTCCTCTGATTGATTTTGCCTTACACGTTGATTTTATTTTGGTTGATTTGTCGTTGGATTTACATTGTTTAAAAATAACTTTACAAAAAGGTTGATATAATATAATAATATAATGATCGCACTGATTTTCCCAATGAAGCGAGGACCAATGAGAATGATGGTGTTATGAACGGACTTGCTGTCGCTGATAAGAATTTAAACAATAACAACTGGAGAATTCAAACAACCCAAAAGCGCGCAGCTAAAAAGCATCACACTCTGGTGGGAACTGGCACTAATAACAAGCTAAAAGCAGCGCCTTCTTTGTTTTATTTTCATGTCTTCAGATTGGATCCTTCTGTTTCCAAGGACCAATTAGAAAATTGTCTGAAGGGAGACTTTCCGGAAGTGACATGTGACTTGTTGCCTTCAAGGCATCCAGAGGAATACTCATCATTTAAAGTGGGGGTAAATGAAAGTAACAGAGACCGATTTATGGATCCAACAATATGGCCAATTGGAGTAAAAATTAATAAGTTTTTTCACTTAAGAAAAAGCCAGCAAGAAGAACGCTAAGAGGCTCACTTCTGGGAGACGGGAGAGTGGGCAGTATCTTCCATTGGAATATTCAATGTTTGACAAATAAAATTGACGATTTATCAATTTATGCTGATGAGGAAAACTTGGACTTAAATTCCAACTTTGAACTCGAAATTTAACTAAATTCTGAGTTTAAAGTCGGAATTTAGTTAATTTCCGAGTTCAAAGTCGGAGTTCAAAATGGAATTTAACTAAATTCTGAGTTTGAAGTCGGAATTTAGTTAAATTCCGAGTTCAAAGTGGGAGTTCAAAAACGGAATTTATCTAAATTCTCAGTTTAAAGTCGGAATTTAAAAAGAAATCTTGTTTTCCCTTCTACGCCTTCATAGAATTTATTTAAATTCCGAGTTCAAAGCCGGATTTCAAAATTCCAATTTCAAACTCTAAATTTACTTAAATTCCAAGTTCAAAGTCGAAATTTATTTAAATTCCGAGTTCAAAGTTGGAATTTAGTTAAATTCGTAGAAGGGCAAACAAGATTTTTTTTTTTATTTCGGCTTTAAACTCGGAATTTAACTAAATTCCGACTCGGAGTTCAAAGTCAGAATTTAACTAAATTCTGAGTTTAAAGTCGGAATTAAAAAAAAATTGTTTGCCCTTCTACGAATTTCAACGTTCCGACTTTAAACTCGGAATTTAAGTAAATTTAGAGTTTGAACTTGGAACTTAATTAAATTCCGACTTTGAACTCGGAATTTAACTAAAACGAACGTATAGAAGGCGCAACAAGATTTTTTTTTTCTTAAATTCCAACTTTGAACTCGAAATTTAACTAAATTCTGAGTTTAAAGTCGGAATTTAAAAAAAAAATCTTGCTTGCCCTTCTACGCCTTCGTAGAATTTATTTAAATTTTGAGTTCATAGTCGGAGTTCAAAATTCCAAGTTCAAAGACTGAATTTAGTTAAAGTTCGAGTGCAAAGTCCGAATTTAGTTAAATTCCTAGTTCAGAGTCGGAATTTAGTTAAATTCCGGGTTCAAAGTCGAAATTTAAAGACGGAATTCAACTAAATTCTGAGTTTAAAGTCGGAATTTAAAAAGAAATCTTGTTTGCCCTTCTACGCCTTCGTAGAATTTATTTAAATTTCGAATTCAAAGTCGGAGTTCAAAATTCCAAGTTCAAAGACAGAATTAATTAAATTCCGAGTTCAAAGTCGGAGTTCAAAGACGGAATTTAACGAAATTCTGACTTTAAAGTCAGAATTTAAAAAAATCTTGTTTGCCCTTCTACGTCTTCGTAAAATTTATTTAAATTCCGAGTTCAAAGGCGGAGTTCAAAATTCCAAGTTCAAAGCTGAAAGTTAGTTAAATTCCGAGTTCAAAGCCAAAATTTTTATTTAAATTCCCAGTTCAAAGTCGAAATTTAACTAAATTCTGAGTTTAAAGTCGGAATTTAAAAACAAATCTTGTTTGCCCTTCTACGCCTTCGTAGAATTTATTTAAATTCCGAGTTCAAAGCCGGATTTCAAAATTCCAAGTTCAAAGACGGAATTTACTTAAATTCCAAGTTCAAAGTCGAAATTTATTTAAATTCCGAGTTCAAAGTGGGAATTTAGTTAAATTCGTAGAAGGGCAAACAAGATTTTTTTTTTAATTTTGGCTTTAAACTCGGAAGTTAACTAAATTCCGACTCGGAGTTCAAAGTCAGAATTTAACGAAGTTCTGAGTTTAAAGTCGGAATTTAAAAAAAAATTGTTTGCCCTTCTACGAATTTAACATTCCGACTTTAAACTCGGAATTTAAGTAAATTTAGAGTTTGAACTTGGAACTTAATTAAATTCCGACTTTGTACTCGGAATTTAACTAAAACGAAGGTATAGAAGGGGCAACAAGATTTTTTTTTCTTAAATTCCAACTTTGAACTCGAAATTTAACTAAATTCTGAGTTTAAAGTCGGAATTTAAAAAAAAAACTCTTGCTTGCCCTTCTACGCTTTCGTAGAATTTAGTTAAATTTCGAGTGCAAAGTCCGAATTTAGTTAAATTCCGAGTCCAAAGTCGGAGTTCAAAGATGAAATTTAACTAAATTCTGAGCTTACAATCGGAGTTTAAAAAGATATCTCGTTTGCCCTTCTACGCCCTCGTATAATTTATTTAAATTCCGAGTTCAAAATTCCAAGTTTAAAGACGGAATTTAGTTGAACTCCGACTTTAAACTCGAAATTTTACTTAATTCCGACTTTGAACTCGGAATTTAAATAAATTCTATGAGGGCGTAGAAGGGCAAACAAGATGTCTTTTTAAATTACGACTTTAAGCACAGAATTTAATTAAATTTCGTCTTTGAACTCCGACTTTGAACTCGGAATTTAACTAAATTCCGACTCTGAACCCGGAATTTAACTAAATTCAGACTTTAAACTCGGGATTTAACTAAATTTCGACTTTGAACTTGAAATTTAATTAAACTCCTCAATGTCGGAATTTAACTAAAACGAAGGCATAGAAGGTACAACAAGATTTTTTTTTCTTAAATTCTGAGTCCAAAGTCGGAATTTATCCTAAGTCTACTTCTACTAAATTCCGAGTTGAGTTTATCGTACGAAGGCGTAGTTGGGCCAACAAGATTTTTTTCTTAAATTCTGAGTTCAAAGTCGGAATTTATTCCTAAGCCTACTTCTATTAAATTTCAAATTTTTCTTAAATTCCAAGTTCAAAGACGGAATTTACTTAAATTCCGAGTTAAAAGTCGGAATTTATTATTTATTTTATGTATTAGTGAGCATTGGTGTAAGCAAAATATTTTAAACTGTGTTAATGTTTGTAATTTTAAGCTAGCCGCTTCATTTTGTAGAAAAGCTTATGATAGGGGTGGTGTTTGTATCTTTGTTAGACAGGAGTTGAGTTTTAGGGTCGTAAATGTTGATAAATATTGCCGGGAGCTGCATGCTGAATTTTGTGCAATAGAAATTTTACCGTCAAAAGTTTTAATTTTAACACTTTATCGTTCAAGTTCAAGGGGCTGTAAGGACATATTCTTAGAAATGTTGGATTGTTTGCTGTTTGATGTATTGGCAAACTGTCAGAGAGTTTTAATCTTGGGTGATTTTAATATTGATTTTCTGGGCAACGGCGAGGCCATTAGAAGATTGAGCAATATTGTACACAGCTATGGGATAGAGGCCACCATTTCTGAATACACAAGAGTACAAAATGGTTCTAGTTCCTGTATCGATAATATTTTAACAAATTTACAAAAGTCTAATTATTATAGCAGAGTTTGTTATCCTGGTCAATCGGATCACTATGGCCACGTAATTCAGGTTAGTGTGAATATGTCCAGTGTGTCTATGTTGAAAAAATATTGATAGTTGAGCGTGGAGGGTCTTGGGATGCTAAAAACTGCTTTTGAGGACCTAGATTGGTCGCCTTTTCTCTTATCGGAGAATGTTGAGCATATGGCTCACTTTTTAACATTTAACTGTCAAAATTTGATTCAAAAGATATTCCCTATGAAAAATGTTCATGGTGGTAGACCACCAGTTAAGTGGTTTAACGATGATCTCAAGAATCAAAGGCAGTTGCTATCGACGGTTAAACTTCTTAGGGACTCTACCCGGGAAGAGTCTTATATGAATCTGTATACAAACCTGCTGAAGGTCTATAGACGAAATATTAAGACGGCAAAGAGACAAGCATATTGCACTTTTATTGGAACATCTAATCGAAGAACCAAGAATATATGGACTCTTGTGAACTATGAGCGAGGAAACCTTTCAATGGATAATAAATATGGGAAAATTTCGCCTGATGCCTTCAATTATTACTTTTCAAGAGTCGCACAGCAGACTTTACAGTTGCTACACGTAGATGTAAGTATGCAGAACGCCATGATTGATTCTATCCCGGAAGCAGCCGGCTCTTTTAGATTTCAGCCTATTGCTGATAAGGATATTCACGAGGCAATATATGCTTTGAAAAGTACTGGATCTTTTGATGTTTATGACACCAACGCAAAAATAGTAAAAGAATTGTTATATCAGTTGATGGTGCCTCTGACAATTCTTTACAATACATGTATAAGTGAAGGGGTCTTTCCTGACTTGTGGAAACTTAGTAGAGTGGTTCCTCTCTTTAAAAAGGGAGATCTAAGGTTACGGGAAAACTATAGACCAGTGTCTAATGTACCAATATTTGGAAAGATAGTTGAAATAATATTAAAGAATCAGCTCGAGTGTTACTTTGTCCGTGAGAATCTTTTAAATGCGAACCAATTTGGCTTCCGACAAGGAAAATCAGCAGTTCAAGCCATCTCTAAGGTCATTGAGATGGTGATCGGAGGACTGGAGAAGGGTGATGTGGTTGGTTTGACATTGTGCGACCTGAGCAAAGCTTTTGATTGTATATCACATCAACTATTAAAAAGAAAACTTGCAAAATATGGCATTAAGGGCAATAGTCTCAAACTGATGGAATCCTATTTGACGGCTAGAAAACAGAAGGTGGTGGTTGAGGCTGAAATTTCGACCACCCTTCCTTTAGACACGGGTGTACCGCAGGGGTCCATATTGGGTCCTTTCCTATTTGTTGTCTATATGAATGACTAGTTTCAGTATATTGAGCCTTTCGACTGCTTTTGTTACTGCGATGATACTTCGGTTGTAATGCAAGAAATGTGGACAGCTCAGAAGAGGAACAGGCACTTTTGGTCAACTCTGCCAATACCTGGTTCACTCAGAATAATTTAAAACTTAATTTAAACAAGACCCAGAATATGGTATTTTCTACTAAACCACAGGTAAGGAGCGGTACTACGGTGAACATCTTGGGTATAACCGTCGACAGTGGGCTCAGTTGGGGTCCCCATATATCACACGTGGCCAGTAAGTTGGCCACGGCAATATTTACTATTAGGAGATTGCGTTGTGTGCTTAATAGGAGTACTTTGGTGACCATCTATTACGCTCTCTTTAACTCTCATATATCATACGGAACGCTCCTGTGGGGCAGGGTCTCTTGTGCTATTGAGTTGTCTAGACTTCAAAAAAAAAACAGTTAGAACTATTGTTCGAGCAGCTTATAGAGAACATTGCTAACAGTTTTTTAAGGAACTTAAAATATTGACTTTGCCGTCTTTGTATGTTTTTCAGCAACTGCTTGAAGTTCATAAGAGCCGGCATACTCATCGGACAAACGCATATTTTCATGACTATTGTACAAGATCAGCTTGTCTTTTTAGACCTCCCAGGTTTCGGTTAGAGGTATCCAGAAGGAGTTCTCTGGATTTTGAGTTATATAACATTTTAAAACCTAATATTAAGTCATTAGATTTGAATAGATTTAAAGCTGTGATAAAGAAATTACTTACTGAGAATGCATTTTATTCTGTTGAGGAGTATAAGATGTGCATGAGAAACCAATAGGATAAGATTTTCGAACACAATGTTGACTGCCTGCAACAAAATACGTTATACGTTATTGTAATTTGTTTTTGTTGTATTTTATGTATCCGTTATATGTAACATTGAAGTGACTGCTACAATTGTATTTTCTGTACAAAACGTAGTCAAATAAAATTTGAATTTGAATTTGAATATTTTTGTTGTCTTTTGTCGAATAACATTAACAATTACATTGACAGGGAGCACAAGAAAAACTTTTATTTGCAACTTTAAGAAAATTGCCATCCAAAAAAAGAGAACCATTTTCAACATCAGTTTTGCGATATTGGCCCATATTTTCTGCCTCTTTTTGAGGAAATCTTAGATGACGTGCCTCTAATTGGTAGAGCAAGCAGATGGTTCCAGCTGCACGTATGTTCCGCTCATTACACTGTAACTGTAAGGCAATGGCTGCACAACAACTTTCCTGAATGGCAGTGGTCAGAACAGCCCCCGACCTTGGCCTACCAGCTCTCCGGATTCATCCACCTCTGATTTTTTTGTATGGGGGCACCAAAAGCAAGGTTTGTGCGTAGTCCGTTAACAACGAAACTGCCCAAGAATTGCTCAAGCGGCTCTAGAAATCACACCAGCTGAGCGCCGTGATGCTGCTCAATCTGTCATCCGTGCAGATGCAAACTTTACCTTGAAAATGAAGGTGATAATCTCATATATCATACCATTGAGCTCTTTGAAAACTGCCGGATTTCGGTGTGGAAGGAAATGTTTTCTAATTACTCTTACTTTCAAACAACAATATTGACTCGATTCCTACTAGTCACTGTGTGATGTCTGAATAATAAAGGTGACGTAAAAATCGTCTTTTTGTCAAATCGGGGGATGTCATTGTTCCGTTGAATGTGTAACGGGTTGAAAAATTCGACTTCAACATTGTATTTTCTAGCCTGAAATTGTGTTTGTTTGGATGCTTTTTACATAAGGATAAGACCTCAAAATGCATTTATGGATGCTAAAATCATGTATTCTTCTCTTATAAGGCCCTTTCTTTTCATAATTTTAAATATTTTGATCACTTTCAGCATGTTTTGTTTTGGTACTCTCATTCAAAACAAAGATTCTGATTGGTTAAATTCTGACCAATGAGAGACTGGCCCATTGCAGAATGAATTTTGCTGGGAATTTTGATATAAAAAAAAAACGCACATGAACTGAGGATTTTTGCACCTGTAATTTGATCACTTCTCTTTGTGCTTGGCTATAAAGATAGCTGCCATAGAAGAAAAACGCTCTAGCAGATTTAAAAAGTTGCTGCTGGTTTCTGACATTACTCCCCTAGATACTGTTACGATTCGCAGCAACGCCGCATTGGAGGCGGGGCAACGCGTGTGGTTGGTGGAGCTTCGCGACCTATCCGCGCTGCGTCATGGCTGACACGAGTGATTTATTGCTCGGCTGGTTTAATCTAGAAGGCAGTTGTTTACAACCGTTTTTTTTTATGTGAGATTATTCAAGAATTCTTATAAAGAACTTTCTAGGTTTGTCTGTAATTTGCGGATTGTATATAAAAGGCGCATAGAGCGGCAGTTAAAATAGTCGTATTTTAATCGAGCTATAAGTAAGCTAAAGTTACGAAGCGATAATAGAAGGCTATAAAGTGTTAAGTAATGAGTTATTTAGTAGTCGTGTGTAATTGTGGAAATAAATAAATAGTGTTTTCGTGTGAAATCGTTACACTGGAATTATCGAACCCTGAGTTCGCAACAATACCTATTAGCTTTTAGAAAGCTTGCGCTTATAGCGGATTTAAAGGGGAACTCAGAAAACAAGTGCACGTTGAGTTTTGCAAAAGTCCTCAGGGACATTTTTTTAAGGTCATCGTCCATCCAAGCCCTTTACTTTACTCTACATCTACCTCTACAACTACATTCACCATCAGCTTCATATTCACATTCACATCCAAGTTCAGCATATTCAGCTTCACGGTAGTTACAACTTCTTCGGTGCTTCATTCCTGCTGCCCTTCTTGGTGCCATTCTCAATAGCAGCGTAACATTAATCAGTGTACCTCAGGTGATTAGGACCATAGTGGCCTAATAGAGCTCCTACAGGACAACTGCAAGACTGAGGTATTGTGTAGGCAAGGAGTATCAGGTAGGCTGACTTGATTAATACTTATCGACCTTCATCAATCCTGGTGAACACTCGAAGCAACCAATCCATTCATGAGCTCCAGTTGACTGGTACTTTATCTTACATATAAACTCACCCTTTATTAAGTTCCTAGCATATGTATATATGCTCCTGTACCCCGTGTTTATTTAAGATCTTTTTGGGACTTCCAGTATTTTTGGGTGTAGTCACATTATTAGTTAATAAGGTAAGCCAGTAACTTGATAAACCACAGGGATATAACGGTGCATTAATTTATTGTGCTTCCCCACTGGGATTGGGTATTGAGGGTAATTATCTTTTTCTTTATTTTGGGGTATACTTGGACTTGTAACATTCACATGACGTTCCTTGGTAATAGTACTGTAAATATGCAATTGTGGTGGCATACATTGTTCGAAGTTGAATTTAGAAATTGCGGATCTGGTACTGTTTCTGCTGGGCTAATCATTTACCTGGTTTCCCGCTTTTACTAGTGCTCTGGCATTATTTGAGTACCTTTGTCCACCATCCTTAAAGAGAGAACTCATTAAAGTGGGTGGCGCATTTTAATAAGGTCTTTATACTCACGACCACTCTCCGATTTGGGGTAGTTCCGGGTAATTGCACCCTCCGAAGGAGGAATCTTGGCAAACTATATAGCACATTTGTTGGATTCTTCCAAAGTGTAGAGATTTCACAAAATCGCCTTGTGCGGAAATGCATCGTTCGGATAAAGCAGTAACCTCTCGCCACTTGGTATTACTTGGGTGGGTTTGTATCACTTGGGGGATTTCCTTCAAGAGGGATAAATCGTGGATTACAGAGAGTCGAAGAGTGTTTCAAATACCAAACGCACTTGAAGTGCTACTCTTTAAGGCCACATACCAACCTCGGTAAGTCGATTGACGCCCTGATCTTTCTCATTCAATTTATCTAAGAATATCAGATAGTTATTTCTCTTTATTTTAGTCCTTTACTTTTATCCTCTCGGCATAAATGAGTGCTGTAACTCGTTATCTAACGTCTCCCCTTCAATTCTTCTTCATTGACATGTGCTACCTTGGTACAAAGCGTCCTGTTCAAGGAAGATGTCGGGAGTGCCCTCGGTCAAGAGATCGCAAAACAAAGTTTTTCTGCAAGAGCTGCGATATGTTTTTATGCTTGGAACGTACACAAATTTATTGTGCAACTATCAAAACTGTGCAAATTACCAATTTTTTTAGTTACATTTTTTGCTACGGTTTATGTTCCAAATAATATTTTGTTTCCAATGTTTTTTTTCTATTTATAGTTTTTGGTATTAGATATTTTAGTAATAGTGTTTTTTTTTATCCGAAAAAAGTGAGTGTAAATAAAAAAATCAGTTTTTCAAGAAAATAGTTTACTTTTAATATATATCTTTTTAGACAATGTTATAAAAAATTATATGTACAATTAATTTTATAAAACAAAATTCTGAACATTTTTTAAATAATGACCTTGCGTGGGGTGTGTTACACCCCATGTGTCAGTCGGAGTTACACAAATTTGCATGTCGGGCGAAAGGTTAACAACTAAAGGGAACAAATTTATGAAAATGAAATACCTGCTGTACCACGCCTTACTGACGAGTCCATGGTAGACCCAGGGACGAAACGCCAACCACATAGGCTACAACGATCTCAGATCGTACCAGTGATGTTTCTCTGAATAACAAAAAAATTTTCTGGGAATATATTAATTTAATTTATTTCGTAGCATATATTTCGGTTCAATGCCTTAGGCTCATAGTATTGCCACCGTACGTATACTGTACGTATTTTTAGACCTGAGGATAACCAAATGTATGGTCGAAATCTCGGCAGTTTAGAAAAACAGAGGTGTTTTTTTTGTTTTTTTGTCAGTAGCCGCTAAACCAACTCAGTTATTATTAATTTTATCTTTTTCCGCTCTTATCTTTAGGCCCCCAAACGAGGGTAATTTAGCACGATTTTAATAACGATCTATTGTTACCTAAATTCGTCGCTCTCAGGTACCTTTTACTACTTACACACATGTCATTTCGATCAGAGACCTACTGGTGTCCATAGTTGGCAAATAGTGCTTTAAAATGGTGTTTAGCGTGACTCTTAGTTCATTTGACCCTCCCTTAATTGTTTTATTATTAATTACGTCCGTCTTAAGTCCGACAGACAGCACAAATATCTTCAAACCCCACAAACGTTAAGATTAGTATGTTTGGAAGTTTCAACTCTCATTTTAATGATAAGAGCTTTTCCAATAAAAATTAGGTGGGACTTATTTGGCTCAGGTACCTTGCTTCGGTTTGATTTTACTTTCCCTAAATAATTAAGAAATCAATTTCACAAAATAATATTTATTCATGATCGAAAGACCCTGTTTCTCTCCCGACTTTACCCTATTCCTTTTTGAAAGTCCAGGTCAACTTGTATCAACAAAGGATAAAATTTCATCAGAATCAACCACTTTTTGTGTATGTACTATTAACATTGTATTTGCTTAGAATCAGGTAATAACCACGGATCGAAGTTCAAATTTAATAATAATAACCGAGAATTTTGAGTTCATCTTAAATAAAGAATTATTTTGTGTTTGATTTAGTTCTAGCAGGTGCAAAGGATAAAATTTCATCAGATTCAACGAATTTTTGTAAATGATATATTAACCCTAAATTTGCTTAGGATTAGTTAATAACATGGCAGCGCAGAATAAATATAGGCGCAGATGGTTAGGGCACTATTCATTATAGTGTCAGGTTCCCAATATTTATTCCGCTAGTAATTTTCCACTCACGCAGTTTCGGTAATGTAAAGTTAGTATATCATAAGACTTGAAATTGCTGAGTTAAAAAATATATTCATATAGGGCATGACTAGTTTTTTAAAACATGACGTGACTCAAACGTAAACAACGTCGATGAAAAAAGTGAAATAATATCCAATAATATGTTTACAATAAGTAACAAAAAATTGCAAAATATAAACTGAAGTGAGTATTTACAGTTTACACCAATCATCCATCCATGTCAAGCTCGTGTTCTAAACGCCTTTTTACTTTGAGGTTTGTTCGAAACGAGCAAAACATTTCAGTAATCAGCTCGTATAAAACAGGGGCCCATAATGTTTGGAATTCAACATTTCAGTCGGAATATTTACGGCGCGTTATCGACACACGACTATAACTATAGGAAAACAAACAGAAAACGAACACGTTCATCCACTGTTAGGTCCAGATCCGGCCTATGTAAAGGACACACTTGAGTAAACAATAATGTTTGTATTCCGGAATAGCAGTTTTGAAGTAGGAATTACGATAATAATAGGAGTTTCGAATTTACGAGGAGGGAAAATTTCTTATGTAACATACCCTATACGTATGTTTAAAGGTTTTCCAGAAAATGGAATCGGGACATCGTAGCAAAACTACCGCCCAAATCAGTAAACTAATTAAAGTTAAATTAAGGGCTCAAACTGTCATCCATTGGTTTCGTGACAATACCCAATCCTATGTACAAACTCATCTTGAACACTATTGAGTGTGTTTCTGTCAATATTCCTAATTTCCTGCCTAATTTTGGCTTTAGAGTCTTCGATGTTTTGCGGTCGATTTACTTTGGATTTTAAAAAAACCCCATAAGAAGTAATCCAAGGGTGTGAGATCAGGTGACCTTGGAGGCCACTCTATTGGTCCCCGTCTTCCAATCTAACGTCCAGGAAAACACTCATCTAAATAATCTCGAACTTGTCGAGAAAAATGAGGTAGCGCGCTATCTTGTTGCAAATATAAGGTTTCGCTTGGAATGTGTGGGTCATTTTCATTTAGAAATAGTTGAATGAGAGCAGGAATTAGGTCGAAGTGAAGAAACTGTCATTAATAATGCCCAAACATTCACCTTATGTGGGTACTGTGTATGTGCCTACGTCATCCAATGAGGATTGTCTTGATTCCAGTACCTGCAGTTTTGACGGTTAACAGTGCCATTTAAATAGGATGGGACCTCGTCTGAGAAAAGGATTTGTCGAGAAAACCGTCATCTGCATTCGCATAATGTTGAAATGGTTTCGCAAAATTGAAGACTGCCCTCAGGATCATCTTCGTTAAGTTCTTGCACTAATTTAATTTTGTGAAGGTGATATCTCTATTTTTTAAAATACTCTGGACTGATCTTTGCGAAATTACATTTCCCCTCGCATCTCTGGTAGAACTGTGAAGGTTTTCTTGCAGCTGCAATATGATATTTAACTCAGCGTTTTATTTTGGAACGGCCTATTTTGGGAATGTCTTTTATGTGACCAGAATCTGGAAATTTCTTGCCAATTCTGCTTAGTGCTTTGATTGATTGTATGATCTAGATACTTACTATTGAAGACCTTGCACACTTTTTGCTGTGTTCGGGCTTTGTCACCGTCACCTAAATAAATTAGAATTTCTATCCGCTCCGTTTCTGTTCGATGCGCCATTTGATTAATTATTATTACTTGTTTGCACAATTATCAGTATAAAAAGGTATTCTTAAATATTTGAAAATGTGAAGAAGGAGGTAAATCACATTCAACTGACTTTGATGTGACCTAATGTTTGTTTGTTTGACGGCGGTAACAATGTGTATTTGTCTTGAAAAAGGTAGAAGAAGCTCATCATATATGTTTTCCAGGCGCCATTTTCTCGAAAATCTCAAAAAGAGGTTTTGTACCCTTTCAGAGCTCCATTACGACTTGGGTTAGAGATCGCAATTCATGCGATCAAAATTATGCATTTTATCCTCTCCGAGTACCAATGCGTCTTGGGTTAGAGGATTTAAAGAAGTTACAGGTTTAAATGAACAATTATCGGAATTAATTAAAGTGAAAGTTTAATCGGAAATACATTTTAATTTACGTCTAATTGGCAATAAAAACAGAGACAAAAACTACATTGAAAACTTTCAAAATTTGGGAAATCTTGGTCGTCATCACAAACAAACTGTTGTGTTTATGAAAAGAGTGATCTATGAAAGATTAAAGATTCCATCCTTTTATTTTAGTGAAAGGGAAGTGAAATCAGATCAGTTAGTTGGTTTGAATATTGTCTCTGCAAGAATTGGTTAAACTTGGCGTCAATCCGATAACCATCATCTGTGACCAAAGTAGTTAATTAGTCAGTTTTGAAAAAAGCTAAGTATTACTGCAGAGCATCCATATTTTTATATCGCATCGATATGGAAATAAACGAGGATTTATTACCCTCCCCCCCCCCCCTATTTGGGCTGAGAGGTCAGAGGCCATATCTAAGCTATTACTACCAAAATCCGGATCGACCTACGAAACGGAATTAAAAAAATTTCAAAACTGGAGGGAGACCAGGAATACCAAGGATGTTTGATTGAATGTGGTAGACGATGATGTGCTATTAAGCAAAACATCTTGTACTTCCATTGTCTTTATTCAGTTTTTTCCACGACGTTTCGAGTAGTGGAATCTCTGCTCCTTTTCAAGTGAAACAGCATTAAGCTCGAGGCTACTTGCTTATGTACTACCACAGGTAACCACGCCCACCATTCCTATCGGCCGGTCCCAGATCAGCGACCATACATGGAAAAAATCACAGCTACTAAACGATATCCTACATGGGTTTGAAAAAATCAAGGAATTTACACTGGAGAAAGACGACAAACCCATTTTTCAAACAATAGATAATTCAAGCATCAAACTGAAAGAGAAGCTGGCCAAAAAGCACAATGACAAGCTTATGAGGCTTCAAAGAAAGGAGACAATAATCGATCACCACCAGCAAGGCCAAAGGACAATAAACATATGATCGACCATCTTGAATTCCACTGAAGAACAAATGCTGAGCAAAGGATTGAACTTTGCAATTGCTCCAAAGTCAACTCGAGTGTTTGACATAATAAGTGCTGTAGAATCAACAACACCCCAGGGGCCAGAGAGAGAGGAACTCAAGTGGAAAGTCAGAACACTATTGGACAAACCACAACACCCACCGAGAAATATCACAATAGAAGAGGAGTTAGCCATGAGGAAACTGCAGAGGAACAAATCAAGATCCTTCCTGCTGACAAAGGAAATGCGACCTTCTTCATATATGCCACACAGTATGACGAGAAGGTACAGGAGATTCTGACGAAAGGTAGATATAAAATAATACTTAATGATTCGACTAAAAGAATTGAAAGATAAATCTACAGAGCCTTAAAAAATATGAACATCACATTCCTGAAGGTAGTAGGAGGTCTCTCTCTCAACACCATACTAAACCACCACATCTTTATGAGTTACCTGAAATTCACAAAACCACTATGCCCCTAAGGCCAATCACAAGCTTTCAGAGACTAGCCAACGATTTCTCTAAGTAGATTTCTACTTCAAATCATCCAACCTTTGGTTGGAAAAACAACCTCCTTTGTACAAAATTCTGAACACTTTGTTAGTATTCTTAAGGGCTTAGAATTGGATGATAGGGACATATTTGTGAGCTACGATGTAGAAAGCCTTTACACCAACGTGCCATGGGAGGAGTCGTGGGAAGAGCATCTTTGAAGGAGAGAACATCGCTGCCTGTGGAGGGGGTAATGGACCTATCGCGCCGCTGCCTCAAAGACTCATACTTTCAGAAAAAAAGACAGTTTTTTGAGCAGGAGGATGGGCTTCCGATGGGTTCATCACTATCACCAGTTATGGCAAATAAACTGCTCGTCAAAATAGTCGGAACGGCCAATTTTTTGCTCATTTTTGAAAGGTTGTATCTCAGAGACGCTTTCACCGATCTCAATGAAGTGACATGATTCTAAAAGCCCATTTCCTGTAGAATCACAAAAGACACCTGGTTTGTGATAAATATTTTTGGTGAGAACTATACAGGGTGGATTAAAATGTCGTGTAAAAAGTACTAAACTTTAACCCACTACATTGTAATACTCTAGCATATTATAACTCTAGCAACCAGAGTTATTACAAAACTTTCCCTACAATGGCATTTAGAGATCCTGATGAATATCTCGGGACATGTTTGGCCGATTTTTGATTTTTGATCTGTGAAAGAAGTTACAGGGGTTTGTTAAAAAGTCCGTATTTTGTCCAAAAATCTGCCGAAATCACTAACTTTTATGTCTATAGAACGGATTTTTTATTAACACTCACGGAAATCTAGCCTAAACTGATATAAAGTTAACCTGCTTTTCAAGAAAAAATATGAATTTACAATCATACAGGGTGAAACAAAGGTCAATGCAAAATTCTTAAACTTAGCGGCTTTCTTACTTGCCCCCTGATGTTAAGAGTTACCTTAGAACTTGCATTTTTATAACATTGAGAGGTCCTAGTTCATATCTCAGGACGTGTTTGGCGGATTTTTCATTTTTGTTCTACGAAAAAACTTACCGGGGTTTGTTATAAAGTTCGTATTTTATCCAACAAACTGCCAAAATCACAAATTTTATGTCTACAGAACTGAATTTTATTAAGACTTAGAAACACATAGCCTAAACTAACATAAAGTTAACCTGTTTTTCAACAAAAAATTTACAATCATACAGGGTGAAACAAAGAGCAATGCAAAATTCTTAAACCTTAGGGACATTCTCACTCACCCCCTAATGTTAAGAGTCACATTAGAACTTGAATTATGATAACATAGGCAGGCACTGATTTATATTTTGGGACATGTTTGGCGAGTTTTAATTTTTGTTCTACGAAAAAAGTTACACGGGATTGTTAATAAGTTCGTATTTTATCCAAAAAACTGCCAACGACTGCCAACTGCCAACAACTGCTTTACGACTATTGAACTGTCTTTCGCCATAGCTGAGGGATATGTAGAAAACTCCGTTGATGATAAAAGAAACAAAACAGACTAAATTTTTTATGGTTCCAACTCAAAAAATGACTTTACAGGTGAACGTCCAGCTCTTAATGTACCCTGCACAACATCAGAGATCACTAGTGAAATTTCAACGTCAACACGAATTGTCCTTTTATCTATTCTCTATCCAACTGCTATTGTCCATTCTACCGATATTTGTAATGCAGACCCTCATAGTTTGTTTCATCTTTCGAATTGTTCCCATGTTAGTATTAATTTTCATAAGTTTGATAAATAAACATTCCTTTATACATTATAACGCTTCACTAACACTTTACTTACTTGTTCATACAGGAAGTAAAATAGCAACTTTACTCCCGGAAGTACAAAAAGATATGATTCAATTCACTTGTTCTAATTAATGTAAATACATTTTGCTAACGAGATTACTTGAAGGTTAGTTTTGTTATGTAGTTTCTGGAAATATTGTTCTAATTTTTAGTGTAATACCTTTCATTCCTTAGCTAGTCTCATTAGCTAAGTGGCGCCCTGGTTAATAAATTGAGTGTTTTATACCACATGCAGTTTTTCGAACATTCCTAACTCCGGCAAACACTAGCCTCTAGCTTTTTATTAAATAAATAAGTAGGTTAGTTCAGGCTAGTTAAAATAATAATTATTAATGGGTCTTCTGCCGTAGGAGCAGTAATCAGCTACTAATGTTCCAACAGCTGAAATTTCTTTTTCTAGCAACTCTTCTGTCAAGTCAAGCCTTCTGTATTGCCCTGCAAACACCTTTCTAGGTTGTGTTTTTCTGTCACCCACGACAGGACTGCTCAACCTAGCGATTAGTAAGCAATGCAACAACTCCAGGTGGTTGCATTGCTGGGCCGAGGTCGGCTCTTTCGATCTCTAAAAGATCAAAAACGCCATCTTTTTTATTAATTATTTCTCGAAATTCTATTTGGTACATATAAAGATTTTGATTTAACAAAAGTTAAATACGTGAAGTGGTTCACAATAATTGTATCCATATAAAATTATTGTCGTTACAGAATATATTTAATTCGACATTCTATAAGGAAAATAGAGCATGAAAGAATATTACACATCATTTTCCATAGTTTTAGGATAGAATAGTAAGCGAATAATATTATATTCTCTAGGTATTTTTTAATATTAAAATCTTTCGGCAATACAATTTGATATTGACTGAGTTTCCAGCGTAGTTCGAAGCAGCACGAATAGGTATATCCCAAATAAAATTAATTAAGCTTTGTTGAAATAATTGCTGCAATGTTTACACAAAATTGCAATTTTCAGTATAAATGTTTTGATAAACCGACCTTGAATCAGCCTGACTTTGGTGCATATTGTGAACGTCTAATATTGTAATCGTTTGCGTACATTGGATATTCTTTGGATCAAGTGAATCCCTGAATGGTCTAAATAACACGTGGAGAGCTCGTGTGTATTTAATATTAATAGCGGAAAGACTCAAATCTTAAAGTTACAGTGAAGATTAAGTAACAAACTCCTGCACATTTTTAAAGGTATAAAATATGACATAAATATTACCCACATCAATTATTGCTAGAAAACATAAATTATTGACATTTATATGGCTTTATAAAATTATTGAAATATGAACAGGGCGGATTTATGTTTATGGGTGTTGATAGATAGTCGAAATCTGATTATACATTCTCGACTCCGGCTTTCACTATAAATTTAATAGTATCGTTATTAGCCAGGACACTGTTAGATCCCACCACCTACAAGAAGTTAACTCGTGATCCAACCGCCCGGATCTTGAGGGCCACCAACAATTTAATCAAGGACATAGACAAAAAAATCAGAAGCTTTGCCACCAAGGTTGTACGGTTTACCAAAGATCCACAAATCGGATGTGCCGCTGAGACCCATCGTGAGCACCATAGGAAGCCCGACCTTCGAAATCGCAAAACCTCTCGCTAAACTGCTGCAACCTAAAGTAGGAAATATTGACAGCTTTATAAAAGACTCCGCTCATTTCCTCGAAAAACTGCATTCTTTGACTGTTTCTCCAGGAGAAATTCTCATTAGCTTCGATGTTGTTTCGCTCTTCACGATGGTACCTATTAAGGAAGCCATGGAATTTCCACAAGATATTGCCAAGTTGTTCCAACCCTGCCTAACCACTACATATTTTCAATGGAAGGAAGATTTCTACGAACTGATGGTGTAGCTATGGGCGGCCCCCTTAGTTCAGTAATAGCCAACTATTTTATGGAAATTTTCGAGGCCAAGGCATTGGCAAAGGCAAATAAGAGGCCAGAGTGCTGGTTTCGGTACGTGGACTACCCCTTTGTTATTTGGAGCCACGGCGAGGGCAAACTTCAAAACTTTCTCTTACATTTCAACTCTATCAACCCAAAAATTCAATTCTCTATGGAGATAGAAAACGAAGGACGCCTAGCGTTTTTTTGATGTTTTAGTATCGAATAGAACCCTCGGGGGAGCCTGAAACCCCTAGAGGACGCGTCCCCAGGTGGTCGAAAAGGGAAGGCCTCTCAGATATGATTGGTAGGAGGGAAATCAAATACCTCCCTCGTATCAAGAGGTAAAACAGGAATCCACGTAGCGTCTGATCCAGAGCGGACGGCTGTATGATCGGCATCTGACTCGAAACGAGCGGCCGTATTTTACCAATTGGATGGGTGGGCACTCGGCTGAGCCTGGGAGTGCCCTCAAGGCTGATGTGAGCTTGCTCTGCCCAGGGCAAGGCCGCATGCATCACCAGGAACCGGCCACTTCGGGCCGTCATCAGGAAGGGAAGCATAGATGCAGGGTTCGGAACCCGCATTGCCCCGGGCGAGCCCCAGTCCGTCCGTGTTGCCGGGACTGGAAAAACGAAGGCCGGTCCCCGGGGAAATGAGATAGGGAAAACTCCCGAGGGTATACCCGTTCCCGGTTTCTTCGGCCCGCCCCTTGCTTTACGATGCGCTGGACACGCCATTTTATGGACAAGGAACCCCCCCCCCCCCCTTCCCAAAACCAAGGCAAAGAAGGGAAGGTAACGGAAAATGATACCATGGAAACAACAGCCAAAAACAATCCGCCATACCAATACTGCAGAGGGTTCACTGGAAAAGAAGAAACTCAGTCGGTGAAGTACAAACTAAGAAGCGAAAGGCTATGGATACCTCAATTTACCTAACAATGGAGGTGAAACCCTACAAAAAGGAAATCAGCACTGATTTTCTCATATTCAATGAAGCGCTACAAGACAAGCTAATCAAAGTACCAGCAGTGATATAAAGGACATCTCTTCAAAATTGAAAACACAATGCGAAATCTTAGGCAGGAAATCAATAAATACTTGGTTAGAGGGCTATAAGTACGAACCCGTCGAAAAGATGACCTTTGAACAAAATATCCAAATGGATATGGATAAGGAGGAAAAATCCATCAAAGTAGTGAAACCGCAAACTACGGACATAGCCACTTAAACAGGGACAGAACCTGTGTTGACAGAGATTCCGAGAGACATCACACACGACAACTGGAAGGAAATAGTAGATAAACCGTGGGACAAATCCTTATTTACGAACACCGAGATTGTTAAGGGCAACCCACTGGACTCGGAGGCCTCAGTAGTTAAAGTCGCACTGGTGGAAATAGATGTTCTAGAAATGACCGAAAGCATCCAGCTGCAGTACAAAAAGCGGTTTCCTGAACTAACGGAAATTGGAGATATGGATATACTGGAGCTAACAACAAAAGGAAAAAACCAGGCAGTCACACAAAAAGTAATAAAAGTTATTCTACCAGAGAACGAAGAAGGCCTATTATCAAAACTTGGAAAACTGAAAGAATAAACCCAGGGGGATAAGAAGATCGTGCTCCATCACATCAAGGGAATTTCTCTCACAAGCTTGAGAAAGTTGACACACATTATATACAGGAAAATAGCCACCCATTACATACACGAAAGCTAGAAAATTAGAATCTGAGAACCACATCAGCAAAACCCAAATCGGAAATAAAAACTTTCGGAACGGAACTTTCGGAACGGAATAACACGAAAGACACCACAAACCAAACAATAAATAAAATAAATCTCAGCTTAAAAGACAACAAAACCAAGGATGTCATTAAAACCATCAGGACAAACAAAGTGGGAAAACTGATAACATTGGACCAGAAATAATAGGCGCTCAACGAGGTTGGGAGCGACTTAAGAAACAGCCTGGGAGATGAAAACATCAAACTACTACGAGAAAGGAATGTTTTCTGGTAAATAACATCGAAGTCAAACCCTCAAAGGCGGTCAAGTACCTAGGAGTAATCTTTGGAGAAAATTTGCATTTCTCAGAGCACGTGAGCGGAATGACTGAAAAATGCGTAAAACGCTTGGGCTATCTGCAACAACCAGAAGCGCCTTTTGCTCTATGGAGTAATTCAATATAACCTATTGTTAGCAGCCCCAGTATGGGGAGGAATAATGCGAACAAAAATATAAAGAAATGATCTTAAGTACCCAAAGAAAAGCCCTAAATAGAGTCGTACCCGCATACATTGTATTCGCGGAGACGATACAGGTCACTGCCGGAATTTCCCCAATGGATATACTCCTGGAAGAGAGAACTGAACTAAGGAATCTGCAAGAAATAAGAAAAGAAGATAAAATTCGACTCAGAAAACAACCTATCACAGCAGGCAAAATGGGAAGCAAAATGGGACAACTTAACGGAAAAGGCTCACTGGACTAAAAGACTTCTACCGAACATTCGCAGCTGAACGAACTGTAAGCACAAAAATATAAATTACTACTTGACAGAAATTTTAACTGGACACGGAAACTTTATGCAATACATTAGTAGAATTGGCAAGGCTGCCGGCGATTGCATATTTTGTGGCGTTCTGGATACGCACTGGAACACTGCATCTTCCAATGCCCCCAATTCCACGCTGAAAGGCTAGCACTGCAGGCTGAAATTGCGCACTTAACCCCAGATATATTGTTTATGAATATACGTGTGTACGAATGTTTATGATAGAAAAAAAAACTTGGCAATCATGTAGTAATGTGTTATGCAAAATAATGAAAACAAAGGAGCAACTGATGCGTTGAGTAAAGCAGCAAGGAAATTACCAGCCCCTTCGACTCCGACGATATATCCCTAGGGACGATTCCGCAGGCGGAGCAGGAGTAGCTACAGCAGAAGAAGTTTGTAGTGGGTAGGCGCTTTGTGTATCGGCCGCCCTCGACGCACCTTGCCACCAGGCCTCGATGCGGCGGGGGTGGACGAGCACACTGCGAATCCCACATTTCCCGGTCGCCAGACAGCACATCGGGAGTCTTTAGAAGATTTTTTATCTCTATAAAAAAACGTATTGAATAGAATAGAAAGCTTGAGTCCACCGTTCATAGAAAACCAACACACACTGACCGATATCTCAATAACGGATCAAATCATCATCCCAGAGAGAAAAGGGGAGTCATAAAGACTCTGCGTGTGAAAACCAAAAGAATTTGTGGGCCGGCTGAATTAGAACGGGAAATGAAGCATCTGAAAAGAGCCTTTGGTTGAATGGATACAGCAAGCACAAGTTCGAAAGGGCCGTCCGTCCAAGGAATGTAGAGCATCAGGAAGAAACAGCAAGAGAAGATGAAGAAAAGCGGGGATGGACTACTGGAAAGGCTACTGGAAAAGCACAATATTAAAACTGTCTTTAAACACACTCGTACAATACAACAGAGCTTGAGATTGGCCAAACAGAGCAAAGATCCCCTATCGGCACCCGAAGTTCACCGAGTTCCATGCAGGTGTGGCTCGATATACCTTGGCACCACCAAACGCGGTGTCAACACGGAACACAAGAGGAGTTGCAGGCTGGGACAAACACAAAAGTCTGAGCACGATTTCTCCGAAGGTCACGACATCCTTATCAACAAGGTGGATATCTTATATCACCCGCAGCGTTTCTATCCGAGACTAATGAGAGGCGCCATTGAAATCTTTCAATACGACAGACAACAATTTCAACAGGAAGGAGGAAATTACGTTTCTAAATGCAGACTGGAAGCGAGTTCTACGCCACACATCAAGTGCGCCGAATCTTGGTGCCACCACTACCCCCAACCCAGTCACTCCACTGCAGCGTGACGGCGGGGTAATAAATACCACGGAGCTCACCACATTCAAATCAGCCAACGTCGGGAAGCACGGGAGATTACTTCGCTTATTGTCTCATCGCATTTGATAATGTCTGCCGCAGCTGTAAACGAAACGTCAAAAAGAAATTCCATTGGACCATGGCTTTAAAGCCCGGAAAACACTCTAGATTGTAGTATCCACAAATTTGACATGTCGATGTCAAGCATCATCTAGATTATTATAAGAAATAGAACAAAAAGTTAAATAGAATTATTTTAGAGCTTTTCGTACCTTATTCAGTGAAGCAATTTTGAGTTTTTTATGATAGAAATGTTCAAGTTATGATATTAACTTAGGTTTTTTTTAATGGGATACTCTATATATTATTAGTTCGTTTGATTGCTCTTATTTAGCTGATTCGACTGGTGTAAACTTTTATATCTTTACTAGTGTCTTTTGAAGAATTAACAAAAAATAATTTTTCCATGTGGAAACTTGGAATATTATTACTATTCAGGAAAAAAAAATGTTAATTAAATTTAAATTCACCACTTCAGCAGAGAAACTGTCTGCGTAATTTTAATTATTACCAAGTCTAGCTGCAGGACACTTTTAAATTAGGTCATAGACGACTAGAGTTGAAAAATGTTTAAAACCGGTAATTATTTCTTAATAAAACTGGAGTGTTGTTGTAATAAAATTCTGATACTGAGAAGAGTGCAATCTTGAAGAGACAAAAACTAGTTTTCACTGGCAAGAATAAAGAGTTATTCGCTTCAAGATATCTAAAATACAATGAAACTCGGGGCACTTCTATTATATTTGTGTAAATGTTATACAGCAAAGTGATATGTAGATAATAGATGTTACGACACTTTCTCGACAAGCAAACATTGGGACTAAACACAGCTGGTTAACCAGAGTCAGCAAATATGATGCGATATATATAACCGCCCTGATATTTTCATATTTTTAATAAAAACGCTGACAAATTGAGCCATATAGATTCTACTAGTTTGATCATAAAAGATAATGGGAGCTTTATGGCACTATTATATGGCATGATACTCCCCCCTTTGGACATTTTCAAAAAATTTCGGAAATTTGTTTTGCTGTCTTTGATCGGAATGGCTCATTTGCAATACCCCAAGAACGTATCAAACTCATTTCGAATGAAATTACCCTGCAAAGAGGTTTTTTTACAAATGGTCAAAAAACGCGATTCTAAAAGTGCCTAAAAATCGATCTCCGAAGGGGTCTATCTAAGAAAATGTTGCATCTACGGAACTTCTGATGGCGGGAAGTGAAAGAGGACGTCAAGCAGAGGACAAAACAGTTGCACTCACTCCAATCGGTCCAGGCGTTCTCAAGTTACAGGCGGTCAAAGTTGCGAAACGTGAAAAAAGTCGCAATACAATCGTAATACATAATCCATTTGGACATTTTCAAAAAAATTTCGGAATTTATTTTTTTTGCTGTTTTTGATCGGAATGGCTCATTTGCAATCCCCTAAGAACGTATCAAATTCAATTCGAATGAAATTACCCTCTAAAGAGGTTTTTCTACAAATGGAACAAAAACGCGATTATAAAAGTGTCTAAAAATCGATCTACGAAGGGTCTATCTCCGAAAATATGGCATCTACGGAACTTCTGATAGCGGGAGGTGAAAGAGGACGTCAAGAAGAGGACAAAATACTTGCACTCACTCCAATCGGTCCAGGCGTTCTCAAGTTACAGGCGGTCAAAGTTGAGAAATGTGAAAAACGTCGTAATACTCCCCCATTTGGACATTTTCAAAAAAATTCGGAATTTTTTTTTTCGTTTTTGATCGAAATGGCTCGTTTGCAATCCCCTAAGAACGTATCAAACTCAATTCGAATGAAATTACCCTCTAAAGAGGTTTTTCTACAAATGGAACAAAAACGCGATTCTAAAAGTGTCTAAAAATCGATCTCCGAAGGGGTCTATCTCCAAAAATATGGCATCTACGGAACTTCTGATGTTGGAAGGTGGGAAATTCGGACATTTTTTTTTGCTGCTTTTTGATCGGAATGGCTTGTTTGTAACCAAGTTTTTTAGTAAACCAAGTTGCGCCGTCTCTTCGGTGTGGCATCCGTTGATACGCCGGACATATGCTGGTCCTTTGACGTGCGACAGTGGCCACGATGCGGCCAATAGGAGTGGTGGGCGTGGTTAGCTGTGTTAGTATATAAGCAAGTAGCCTTAATGCTCAATTTCACTTGAAAACGAGCAGAGATTTCACTGCTCGAAACGTCGTGTAAAAAACTCAATAAAGACGATGGAAGTCCAAGATGTTTCACTTAATAGACAAAAACTAGTTTCACTCGGAACATTTATACCATGATAATTATATTTTATGAATGACACTGGCAAGAATAAAGAATTATTCGCTTCAATATATCTAAAATACAATGAGAAACTTATGGTACTTCTATTTTATTCGTGTGAATATTATGCAGCAATGTGAAATGTAGCTAATAGATGTACCGATACTTTCTCGACAAGCAAACATTCGGGCTAAACACAGCTGGTTAACCAGAGTCGGCAAATAATGCGATATATAACCGCCCGGATATTTTCATATTTTTAATAAAAACGCTGACAAATTGAACCACTAAATACTACAAGTATGGGAGCTTTATGGCACTATTCATTACCGGTATTTGAAATTTAAACTTTGACTTCAATGCCAATGCGTGTTACGATAATTTTCTTATTTTATGCATAGTCCATATGCAGTTCTAGCTATGTGGTTTAATTCAGTCTACTCGCTATGTCGTCCAATTAATTTGGATGACATATCGAGTAGAATAACCTGAACTCACCTGATCACCAAAGCTTTCACTAAAATCTTTCATAGTGTGATAAATGTGTGGCAAATATTGATAGAGCGCAGTTCGGCTTAAAAAAAGCACTCGGAACTAGGAAAGCAGTTTTCGCTCTTCAGGTGCTGTTTATACAGTGATACACAGACGTTAATAAAGATGTGTATCTGTTGATTTTAGAAAAGCATTTGACAATGTTTGACAATCGCGAACAACTAATAGGTATTCTGCGAAAGACAGGCATTGATATGCATATATACAGTGAGATATTTTTAACTTTGAACATATAACGCTATTTCCCCTATGTTCAATTTAAAAAAAAAACCATCTCAATGCATTGCTGTCAGATCTTAATTTCTAGGTTCAGATATCTGTACAGGTAACTTTAACAGCTCGAAAACTTCAAACTTTATTTTTTATAACGCTGCTTTTAGTAAACTTTTTGCTGAATATTTCTCATAGACTTTAGATAATGTATTCTAAACAGGAAAAAATTGATTTGTTTAATCTTTACAAAAATGAAAATAGCCTTAGGAGGGTGCGAGCTTTATTTGCAACGAGTCATCCAGAAGTATGTGTAGTTAACTCTCATAGGAAGAGGAGCAAACAACCGCATGTTCTTACAGAGGAACTAAAACTGGAAATTTTATGTTTTATGGAAGAAAATCCTGGATCCACCTTAAAACAAGTGGTTGATTATTTCCCAAATTTCAAAATTTTCTGTGCGAAGTAGAGCTTCACGAGACCACGAGACAGGTCTCGGTCTCGTACGGGATCGAGACCGAGACTTTAATATCGACTTCGAGACCGAGGTCTCAATCTCGGTCTCGGTCTGCTAAACCGAGACCGAGACCGATACTGCCAATCGAGACTGTCGAGAGTCTCGGTCTCGAACAACACCATTTGTTTGCAAGGTATTACGTATTTAATAAACTGCAGGCGAGCAGCTCCTTATAATAGTGCGTTGAGTATAGTTATTCTTAGTACTAAATACACTTTAATAGATGTACTCTAGTACATACATACCTACTGAGTTTTCTATTTTCCTCATTTTTCAAATCGATTCAAAGCGAGTAAGAACTAAAGACGATTAAGACAAGTGTAAATTGGCACTTTCCGCCCTTTATATTGATAAATAACTATCACTTATCATAAATAAGTTCTATGGATTCCTGAGTGTGACTAGCCTACCAGTTAACAATAAAATGATGGAGTTTTTGTGTTTGCAAAAGTATTGTATTATTTCTATACAGGGTAGTTTTTAAGTTGGTGACTATTGTGTCTTACTTCACTCTACCACAAAATAAGGCTAAAAAAATAGGAATTTTTCTATTAGCAGTATGTGCACTTTTTCGAAATGCATATTCTAATTTATAATATAAAGCTTGATTTGAAATATTTCCTTATTTTCAATGAAATTTTGTAGCTGGGTAGATGGCTAAGTACGGGGTGTTCATTATAAAACTTCATCTAGTTGGCTATGAAATGTCAAAAGAAAAGGATGGAGAAACAAAAATCCATTTATTTTGATTATGTCATCCTTTTCTGTCAAAATTTCATAGCCTAATAGATGAAGTTTTATAATGAATGGGACGCATATTTTTTAAAAAAATATCAGCTTGAGGACTTCAAATACTTGTTTCTACTCATTTCTAGTTCAAAGAGTACCAACTTAAAGATAATTATTGGGGAGTTAATAAGAAAATCCAGAAAAATACTTTTGGCGCCCAACTTGGGTTTTTACTAAACGTCGTGGTTTTGGGTCAAGTGATTAAAAAAAAAAACGTTTCTTTTCAAGCGTTAACCGAAATTTTGAAATCGACCAAAAGAAAAGAAATAGAAAAAATTGTTTTTGGCGCCAAATTTTAAATTTTTATCAAATTTTTAAGCCACGGTTTGAGGATTTCAAATACTTGTTTATACTTATTTTTAGCTTAAAGACTACCAATATAAAGATTGATGAGTTAATGAGAAAATCCAGAAAAATACTCTTGGCGCCCAACTTGGGTTTTTACCAAACTTCGTGGTTTCGGATTGAGTGATTAAAAAAAAAGTTTCCATTTTTCAGGCTCTACTCGAAGTTTTGAAATAAGCATATTAGCATAAAGCAATAAAGCATAAGTGGCGGACCTACGAGCAGGTCTAATGCAGTTTTACATTAAACTAACCTGAACTAACCTGATTCTACATTGGAAGTAAGAACTCTCAATAATTTAAAATTTTGCTTTTAAGTAAACATTCATGCACAAAACGAAAATTTGTGAAACTCTGAAAACTGTGCGTTATAACTCAATAATTCAGATGAAAATGAATATGTGATTCAAATATAATAAGATTTTTCGAGACACACCTTTTTTGTCGAGACCGAGACCGAGACCGAGACTCGAGTTGATACTACGAGACCAAGACCGAGACTTAATTATAAATACGAGACCGAGACCGAGAGTATGTAAGTCTCGGTCTGGGTTTCGGTCTCGTGAAGCTCTAGTGCAAAGAACCCTAAAAGAATTCAAGTTCAAATCCTACAAATACTCTAATCATCAAGTGCTTTATGGCGACGACAAAGAGAGACGAACAGATTTCTGTGAAAGATTCCTAAATTTACTGCATAGGAATGGCAACATTTTGCGAAAAATTGTATTTACAGATGAAGCATCCTTTTCATTAAGGGCGACTTTTACAAGTTCAAGTAAAACTTCAGATTGAAGATAAAACACCAGACTTGATGTACATTGCATTGTTTACCTGACAGATAAACAATGCAATGTAGGTTATATCTGGAGTTTTATCTTCAATCTGAAGTTTTACTTGAACTTGTAAAAGTTACCCTTAATAGTTGTGTAAATTCCCAAAAAGAACTTTTTTAGCAATCGCCTGAATTCTGTTTTTTAATATCCCAATTACCTACTGTTTTTAGATACTGGTCTCAAACAAATCAGCATTTACAAAATTTAACTCACTCCCAATATAATGCAAGAGCCCACGTGTGGATAGGCATAATTGGAGATACACTTATAGGACCATTCTTTATTGAAGGGAATTTAAATTCGGCTAAATTTTTAAACCTTATCCGTGACCAAATTATGCCAGAAATTTGAATATTGAAAATCCGTGCTTTCAAATAGATGGCGCCCCTGCTCATTCCACTAACGAAGTTAGAAATTTCCAATCAAGAACTTCCTGACAGGTGGATAGGAAGGTTTGGGCCTATTTCATGGGCACCAAGGTCCCCTGACCTCTCCCCAAACGACTTCTTTTTATGGGGCTATCTAAAGTCGAAAATTTATAACTATTAAATTACTAATAAATTTTACTCAGATTCTACATCTTTCCTCGAGTCGATCGATTCTCGATTCATCCTTGACTCGAGATCAGTTAGACTTTGGAAATTTTGAACCCTCACTTTATACTTGAACTTGGATACATGATTTTCATTATTTATTCTTCATTCGTGGTCTTTAACATTTAGATTCTCAGTACTTCAAGTTTGACCAGTAGTTATGCGTTCCGCGATTTTTTATAAGCTTTTTCGGATAGTCAAAAGATCAATTTTTCCTGAGTTTGTTCTAAAATAGAATTCCTCCAAAAACATTACATTCTAATTTTTGCAAAATAGGCGTAATTTTTGCAAAATTAGAGCTAAAAACTGATTTTAGCTCTAATTCTAACCTTAATTTCTTCAGAGGCCTCCACATTTGAATGTTTTGATGTCTGTGTCATTTTTTAACGACTTTGGCCCTAATCTTAACTTGAGTTTCTGGCACAAGCTCCAAGTTTGGCCTTTTACACGCTTTGAGGCATTTTTAACCGATTCTGGCCTTAATCCTTTCTCTCCGTTTCTCCAAAAATTCTCAATTTACATTTTTAGTCGCTATTAGCCATTTTTTTACCAGCTTTGGCCTTAATCCTAATCTGATTTTTTCAGAAACTTTTAATTTGCATTATTATTTGCTTGGAGTTTTTTTTTACCGATTTTGGCCATAATCTTAATTTGATTTACTCCTAACAGAGAGTTTTAGACGCTTTTAGTAATTTTTAACCGATTCTGAATTTGTCTAAAAACTGGAAATTTGTGTTTTTACAAGCACACGTACGGTAGAAAGTTTTACACGCACTTGTGGGTTAAAGTGTTACTTTAATTACTTTAAAACTTAAAGGAGAAGGTGGAAAGTATATATCAAGCTGGGCAACGGTTCATTGAAGCAATTTTCCACAGACAAATACTTCTTGAGAGCTCAACAAAAAAAAAACGCAAAGTGAATTTTAGTAGCCTAGTGACTAATATCTAAATACTTACTTAATAACATATAATTTTTTTAAATACATTATTACTTTTCCACTTTTTTGTACCACCAATTTCTCTTTGAGTTAAAAATTAACTCCAGGTGAAATATTATTCTGGCAAGTTATATATGTGGAGTTGGTTTTCTGCGAGAACCTACCTACAAAATGTTTAAATCTGAGTAAAATTTCTCTCTCTACATCAAAATGTACTACCAATATTTATACTAATAAAATGTTGAAATTGAGAATGTGGACGTTTTAAGCAACGTACCCGAACAGCATGCGACGAATTTAATCAAAATTTCTTAAGAAACACAGTTCGTGCCTTTCAAGATCGAGTTTAGATCGACTATCGTTTAGAACGCGAATGGGGACATTTTGAGAATTTGTTATAAACTTTTAATTTTCTAGTGTGTTTAATAAATGTTTTCTTGTTATAAAAATGTTATTTAATTGGTGGATATCATTGGCGGATTAGGACAAAGCAGCAAATTACACAACTGTCTCTGTGCCTGTGCCTCTCTGCTTTGGCAGAGAGATAGTTTTGTAATTTGCTGCCTTGTCCCAATCCGACAACCATATCAACCAATTACTTTTCTAGGACTGTATACCTTTTTATCAATGTTATTTAATGTTTAAAAGCGATGTCTAAAGTGAAATTATTAACGAAATATATTTGGAGGCTTTTTTGACGTATTACCTTTACCTAAACATCAACATCTGACACCAATGCTTTGAGATGATTTTTTTAAAATTGAACATAGGGAAAATTGCTTGTATGTTCAGAGATAAAAAAAACTCACTGTATATGCAGTCTCAAATTATTATGGACTGAGGTGTGCCATGGAAAACAGATGTTTTGCCCCTGTATAAATTTTTGACAATGACATTGAGTGGATTTGGCAAGTAAATAAGGTTACAAATTTGACAAATGTCCAAATTATTTATAAAACGTTGCCAAATTAATCAAAACTTAAGAATCAATCATTCAAAATACTGAGCCTGCCATAAGTAGGCAGGATGTGTAGTAGAAAGAAGCAAAATCGTAAAATTGGTAAGGTAAAAACCCAGATTGTTATAATTAGTTCATAATATTTTTTAATTTTGGTAAATAAAGGACTACTGATATAAGTTCGAACATCCGAACATCATCGTATTTTGGTGATAGAAAATTAAAAGATATGCAGAAGCACCTCTTTCTTAAGAAGATAGAAGTAATAAGGTAGACATATTACTATCTTTCTATTCTTAATGAATGTGAAATTAGATCGTTACTGTGCATATAAAAAAATTGCACAACTTGTGAAGAGTACACTGTTCTTGTAGATATTCTTACAATAAATCCTTGCCATTTGTTTGTATGATTAAGCTCGTTTTACAGTTTTTACTGCAATACATTGCAGCTGCAATATATTGCAACCAGATATTTGACAAGTTTGTTTTACAGTTTGCAATTTCTTGCCATTTCTGAAAATATTCAACAGTGCTGCCAATATTAACATTTCTTTAACTTTCCAGACTGACTAAAACTTTGTGTTCTGGCTTTTCAATTAAACAAGGCCACAAAAGCATATAAAAGTAATAAAAACCATACATAAACAAAACAAAATGCATGTGATGCAGATTTAACCTTAAATTATTTGTGACAGTAACTTTTGTTTGCAATGGTGGCAATTCAAAAGTTACCAAATTTTACACCAGAGTTGCAAGTAAACCACAATAAAAATCGGTCAAGACCAATGATTGGCAAGCCCTTGCAGTTGCAAAAGAATTGAAGAAATCGACCAGTTGGTCCGTTACTGCGCATGCGCATGGCAAGAGAATTGCCAATTGCAAGAAAAATTGTGAACACAACGGCCTTTATATATTGACAATGACAATGGAATAAGTAACCCTAATAACCATGATACAGTAACGACTAAAGATAAGATGTTGCACTTATGGGAGGTGGCCGTAGCCGTCGATTGTGTAGGGACGAAAATTTGTGGACAAAGTGGCGAAGGCAAAATTTCTCTCCTATTTTTAAATACTCGATTCAGAGTACTATACAACAAGCTAACATACCTCAATTGCCCAAATTTCCCCCTGTAGCTAATCCGCACTTCCAAACATTAAGTATCTATTGCAACAATGTTAGACTACCTATGCAGAGTTTGGGATATATAAGCAAAGCTGAATGTAAAACACGAATTAAAAGCATCAGAAAATGTTGCTTTTAAACCAAGGTGAGAACTAAGAAATATTTCTTGTCGCTTCTTTTGATTTTAAAATTACCTGTTTAGGGTCGCAAGAGAATTTTTTGACATTCCTGCATAAATGTGTTAATAAGATTGCATGCAGATATGGTTTGTGACTCATTGTACAAATTGGTATTGACACCACTCAGTATTAACAAACGCAGAGAATTACGGAACAAGAAAGGTGTTGCTACGGAACAAGAAAGGTGTTGCAGGCTGGGATAAACACAAAAGTCAGCAGCAGCAGATTACGCTTTCTCTGAAGGTCAAGATATGCCGTTCATCCTTTTAACAAGATGGATTTCTTCAATCATCAATCGCAGAGTTATTATCCGAAAGTAACCAGAGAAGCCTGATACCTTTAGGCACAGAAACGTCTTTGACAGAAAAGAGGAAATTGCGGTCCAAAATTCAGACTGGAAACAAGTTCTGCAAAAGCATAAGATAAAAAATTCATTGGACCATCACATCAAAGATCGGGAAACAATTTAGGAGGGCTGAATTTGTTCAAATGCCAATTTTAATTTTAGTTTTGTTCTAATGTTATATTTTCTGTTTGTTTGTTGTTGTATAGATATATATTTTTTTTCTGTTGGTTTTATGTTAAGCACCAAATTATGGTGATAATCTAGCGTATACCATGACTATTTTTTTGTTATTTACCACTTACTTAAATAAAAAAAAAAATTTACACAAACTATTTATTGTTTCCTGATACCCAGCTACTTAGTTTTATGATTAGACTCATAACATCTATGCTTATAACAAGCCTTTTATTTTATTTTCTATAATTTAACACTTCATTTCATAACATTAATCTGGCAACATTTCATGAATGAACTAGACATTTGTTAAATTTGTAACCTCATTTACTTGCCAAATTAAATCATTGTCCTTGTCAAAAATTTATACATGTGCAAAACATCTGTTTTCCATGGCACACCCCAGTCCATAATAATTTGAGACGGCATATATATTCGAGATGTACTAATACTATATAAACGACGTATTCTGTGGGTATCCTGGATAGACCGAATAACCAACGAAGAGTTAATCAGGGGGATGAATAAAGATAAAGAACCATTAACAACAATAAAATAAAGAAAAATGTAATACGTCGGTGACATCATGAGAGAAGAGCGATATGAAATGCTCCGCCTTGTTAATGAGGGAAGGACCGAGGGCAAAAGATCTGTGGTCAGACGCTAGAACTCGTGGCTCAAGAATCTGAGAAGATGGTTTGGTCAAACGTCCATTGAGATATTCAACCTTCGGTGGGTAAAGGGAACTTTTGCTGTGTTATCAAGGTGCGCCGTCTGCAGCCTTAGTCTGTACCTTAGTTTTGAGTTTACAAAATTGGAGTTACCTTTGATGTCGTGCTACCCTCTAGGACCAGCGCATCTTAGCCTCTTATAGCCCTGCATTCTCTACAGTATAAAGCTAGGGAAGTGGTTAGACCCCAACATCGAGCCTTTTTGGTAGTATTCGTCAATTTTAAATTAGGAGGCAATCAAGTTCCTGTGCTTCGCTTCAAGCAGCTCTTGAACCCCGCACAAGTGATCTCAACTTTGTCTCAGTCTCGAATTAAGACTATTTAGACACTCACCGATCCGTTCCGAATATTAGTTTCTAGTGGAGACGGATCTGTTGGGTTCTCTCTGAAATAGATAAACTCGATATGCATAAACAATGCCAACTAACAGTACTTCCATTAGGGACCAGTAACGACTTAGCCAGAATACTAATCTGGAGCGAAACATGTGATTCCCATACGCATTTACCGCAACTATTGGAGAAATATGAAATAACCAGTTAAAGATATTAGATAGGAAGAACCCTAAAAGTCCCTAGAAAGACAACTTCACCCTCAAATAACATAATACGAAGAAGGTTTAGAGAGACACCTGCAGAACCTCTGTAAGGTGGTCACCTGTAATCGGACGAAACATCAAATGAGATGAAAAGTTGGGTGACCAACAACTGTGTCGGTACATGTTGCATCAGAAAAAGAATTTGTTCGAAATAAAGTAGAAAAAAACCAGCAATGAAATATCATTCGACCGAGAAATCTTTCTTACTAAGAGACTCGATGTTGGGGGTGTACCACTTCCCGAGCTTAATCTTGTAGAGAACGAGACCAACACGCGCTGGTCTCAGAGGGTTGCATGGCCTCAAAGGCATCACCAATCTTGTAAACTCAAATCTGAAGCCCAGAGAGGCAGTGCTGCAGACTGCGCATCTTGATAACACAGAAAGATTTCCCTCCGTCCCCCGAGCGGACATGACTTTAATTCCGTTGGTATCATCTATAATATCTTTTCCCACAGAAGCTAAGTTGATCCAGTTACAGTTGTTTGTTGCTTTAGCTGCTTTTTCTTCTTCTTCTTCTTCTTCAGGTGCCCTGTCTGCTATGGACATGGCTGTTATCATGGCAATTCTAATTTTGTTTACAACGCTTCTTTTCTCGGCTTTTCTTCTTGCAACTTCAACTTTTGCAAACACCGGAAAAAATCGAGATTCATGGATAGATAGAGAGATTAAAGATTTCTTTAAGCAGCGACATAGAGAAAAGTCAATTCACCGCGAGAAGAACAATCACTTTGATGGATTCCTTAAAAGTCGTCTACAGTATGGATTCGGCGTTCAGTTTAGATGGCAGCTCTTGTCCTTCTCCTACAGGGTACAGAATTTTAAGATACCTGGATAAAGCAGTGCCACTTAACTTTTTAATAAAACCTTTGGCATATTCAATCTGATTCACGAAGAATTTTTCAAACTTAGCCTTAATTTAACCCCTTGAAATACAAAATGAGAGGGACAGTCTTGATCTCGACGTCATTAGGAATTAACTGGATTAAAGTTGCAAGATATAATATGTGTTCTTTGTCAAGATACTTGCGGTTTCTTTCGAATCCTAGTGCGCATGCGCGCTGCGCATGCGCAACGCGCATGTGCAGTTGCACATAAAAGGCGATTAAGGCTAGGCATTTTCTAACTTCCTTATTTGTGGACCGATTTGTCCGACTTTCGGTGTGCGGGTTTATTTCGGGACATTAAATAGAAAAACGGGAATCGGATCGGTGAAGAATTAAAGGATTTTCAGAGCAAGAATGTCTCAACACAACAAGACAGCGTACAACTAGGAGCCTAGCGATGGAGAGGAGGATATCACAAGGAGAGTGATAGCGAAAAGGTCCGCACTAAGTCGAACGCCGCCGGAGGGCGAAAGGAACCCAAAAAATCAAAGGGAGGGGAGACGACGCGCACGAGGCCACGATGTGGAAAACGAAGTGGAAATGTTGGTAACAGTGTTAAACAGGTCAAAGGAGAAATTCAGTAAGATGGCAGCACGAAAGGAGGAGAAGAAACAGGCAACGCGACGGGATGGAGAAACCCAAACAAGTGAGGGGGATAGCGAAGGAGAGGCTGAGGAAGATGAGGGAGAAGCCTTCTTTACACCAGGGAATGAAAGAACAACACAAAGAAAGAAGAAGCAACGGAAGATGAAAACGAGCGAACTTGTGAACGGGACGGATGTGTGGAGAGAGTGGATGAGAGTGTGGGTAAAATTGAAGAGAGAATGAGTAGAATTGATCAGGGGAAAACCTCCTTCAACTTGGAGGATCTGGCGATTGTCAAGGGCGAAATGTTGAAAATAAATAGGAACGTCAGGGATATGGAGGGAAAAAATAACAAATATAAAGCACAGTTGGAAAGAGAAAGGGAGGAAAAGGAATTGTTGTTCAGTTGAATTGCACGGGAAAGCTGGAACAGAATGAGGGATATGATGATGCCTATCTATAGAGAGACGCAAGAAACAAAGTTTGAAATGGAACGCATGAAGCAAGAGTATGGAAAGGGTAGGGGCAGTATTCAGGAGATCACAACCATGAAGGATGAGATAACGACGGCAATAAATGCTTTACAAGGGAAACTAGAGGAGAAGAGAATAAGAGCATCACTGCAACCGCAACCTCAACCAACAGTAAGCTACACCAGACAAAATACAACCGAATCGAGAACAGGCGCAATAAAGTGCTAAAGATATTGGTGAAGTATACAGGCCAGTAAGTAGAGAATATGCGGAAAAGGAGAGAGATGAATGGAAAACGAACGAGAAGAAAAGAAGAAAAAGGCTAGTTCCGAACGTGGTAGTAAGAAGTAAGACTCTAGACAGCTAATCTATTCTCTAAAGCCGCTCAAAAATTGTGAAAAACCTGTTCAGACTCAAAAAGTGTCTTTGAAAATAATTCAGATATTTTAGAAAATTATTTTAGTTTGTTAGAAAGAAACCTCTTTGAGCAAGATATCTTTGCAATCATCACTGAACTTTAAATAATGAAACTACTAAGTCTGGATCTGCTACTAATTTGTGCCAATGTTTTCTTTAATTGAGACGTTTATAGGCGCTCAGAAATAAAAAAAACTGTTTCGAACTTAAAAAGTGTCTATCAGTGTTCAAAATTGGTTTGGATTCAAAAAGTGTCTTCTAACTTTAAAATTTCATGTTTGCCCATAATTTCGAATTTCCTGGGAAAAAAACTTTCCTAGTTAGAAACTTTGCCAGCCATAGTTGGCAGAAAATTCTTTCACACTCAGAAAAAGTTTTTGAAAGGAATTCAGAAGTTTGTAGCTGTAGCCCCAGAGAGTGTCTTCTAGCTTTGACCCTTTGTTTCGATCAATAATACTGAGTATTTTAGAAAAGAAAACTTTCTGAGCAAGAGATATCCGCATTTATAACAAAACTAACATTGACATTTAACAATGAAATTAGTATGCCTGGATATGCAACTAATCTGCTCTTTTGGTTTCTTTAATTCAGTCGTTTCTGAGCTTGGCTCATAAATTGTAAAAAAATGTTTCAAACCCAGAAAGTGTCTTTGAAAAGAATTCAGAAATTGTACAAAATTGATTTAGTTGTTAGAAAGAAACCTCTTTGAGCAAGATATGTTTGCAAATAATCACTGAACTTTAAATAATGAAACTACTAAGTCTGCATATGCTACTAATTTGTTCCAAAGTTTTCTTTAATTGAGTCGTTTATAGGCGCTCAGAGATAAAAAAAAACTGTTTTGAACCCAGGAAATGTCTTTCAAAAGAATTCTGGAATTGTTCAAAATTTAATTGAATTCAGAAAATGTCTGCTAACTTTAAAATTTCATGTGTGCCAATATTTTTGAATTTCCTGGGAAAAAACTTTTCTAGTTAGAAGCTTTGCCAGCCATATTTGGCAAAAAATTCTTTCATACTCAGAAAACTCGTTTTGAAAGGAATTCAGAAGTTCGTAGCTGTAGCCGCAGAGAGTGTCTTCTAGCTTTGACCCTTTGTTTCGATGAATAATACTGAGTATTTTAGAAAAGGAAACTTTCTGAGCAAGAGATATTCGCATTCACAACAAAACGAACATTGACATTTAACAATGAGATTAGTATGCCTGGATATGCAACTAACCTCTTCTATTGGTTTCTTTAATTGAGTCGTTTCTGAGCTTGGCTCAGAAATTGTAAAAGAATGTTTCAGATCCAGAAAGTGTCTTTGAAAAGAATTCAGAAATTGTATAAAATTTATTTAGTTTTTAGAAAGAAACCTCTTTGAGCAAGATATGTTTGCAATCATCACTGAACTTTAAATAATGAAACTACTAACTCTGGATATGCTACTAATTTGTTCCAAAGTTTTCTTTAATTCAGTCGTTTATAGGCGCTCAGAGATAAAAAAAAACTGTTTCGTATTCAGAAAGTGTCTATCAAAAGAATTCAGGAAGTGTTCAAAATTGTTTTGGATTCAAAAAGTGTCTTCTAACATCAAAATTTCATATGTGCCAATAATTTCGAACTTCCTGATTAAAAAACTTTCCTAGTGAGAAACTTTGGCAGCCATATTTGGCAAAAAACTCTTCCACACTCAGAAAAAGTTTTTGGAAGGAATTCAGAAGTATGCAGCTGTAGCCCCAAAGAGTGTCTTCTAGCTTTTCCCTTTATTTCGATCAATAATACTGAGTATTTCAGAAAGGGAGACTTTCTGAGCAAGAGATATTCGCATTCGTAACAAAACTAACATTGACATTTAACAATTAAATTAGTATGCCTGGATATGCAACTAATCTGCTCTATTGGTTTCTCTAATTGAGTAGTTTCTGAGCTTGGCTCATAAATTGTAAAAAAAAATGTTTCAGACCCAGAAAGTGTCTTTGAAAAGAATTCAGAAATTGCACAAAATTGATTTAGTTGTTAGAAAGGAACCTTTTTGAGCAAGATAGGTTTGCAATCATCACTGAACTTTAAATAATGAAACTACCAAGTCTGGATCTGCTACTAATTTGTGCCAATGTTTTCTTTAATTGAGACGTTTATAGGCGCTCAGAGATAAAAAAAAACTGTTTCGTATTCAGAAAGTGTCTATCAAAAGAATTCAGGAAGTGTTCAAAATTGATTTGGATTCAAAAAGTGCCTTCTAACATCACAATTTCATGTGTGCCAATAATTTCGAATTTCCTGATTAAAAAACTTTCCTAGTGAGAAACTTTGGCAGCCATATTTGGCAAAAAACTCTTTCACACTCAGAAAAAGTTTTTGAAAGGAATTCAGAAGTTTGTAGCTGTAGCCTCAGAGAGTGTCTTCTAGCTTTGACCCTTTGTTTCGATCAACAATACTGAGTATTTTAGAAAAGGAAACTTTCTGAGCAAGAGATATTCGCATTCACAACAAAACGAACATTGACATTTAACAATGAAATTAGTATGCCTGGATATGCAACTAACCTGCTCTATTGGTTTCTTTAATTGAGTCGTTTCTGAGCTTGGCTCATAAATTGTAAAAAAATGTTTCAGATCCAGAAAGTGTCTTTGAAAAGAATTTAGAAACTGTACAAAATTGATTTAGTTGTTAGAAAGAAACCTCTTTGAGCAAGATAGGTTTGCAATCACCACTGAACTTTAAATAATGAAACTACTAATTTGTTCCAATGTTTTCTTTAATTGAGTCGTTTATAGGCGCTCAAAAATAATGTTTTGAACCTAGGAAATGTCTTTCAAAAGAATTTTTCAAAATCGAATTGGATTCAGAAAGTGTCTTCTAACTTTAAAATTTCATGTGTGCCAATAATTTCGAATTTCCTGGGAAAAAAACTTTTCTAGTTAGAAACTTTGCCAGCCATATTTGGCAAAAAACTCTTTCATACTCAGAAAAAGTTTTTGAAAGGAATTCAGAAGTTTGTAGCTGTAGCCCCAGAGAGTGTCTTCTAGCTTTGACCCTTTGTTTCGATCAATAATACTGAGTATTTTAGAAAAGAAAACTTTCTGAGCAAGAGATATTCGCATTCATAACGAAACTAACATTGACATTTAACAATGAAATTAGTATGCCTGGATATGCAACTAACCTGCTCTATTGGTTTCTTTAATTAAGTCGTTTATGAGCTTGGCTCATAAATTGTAAAAACTGTTTCAGGCTCAGAAAGTGTCTTTGAAAAGAATTCAGAAATTGTACAAAATTGATTTAGTTTTTAGAAAGAAAGCTTGATTGAAAAATTGATTTGGACTCAGAAAGTGTCTTCTTGCTTCTCAGTTTTTAACCCAATAGTTCTGAGTTTGTTAGAAAAGAACTTCTCTAAGCAATAGACAATCACCATCAATCATAACTCAAACCATATTTACTTTAGATAATAAAATTTGTATGGCTGGATATGCGACTAATCCGTTCCATTGGTTTCTTTAATTGAGTAATGTAAGGGCGCTCAGAAATTGTAAAAAACTGTTTCTGTCTCAGAAAATGTCTTTAAAAGGAATTCAAAAATTGTACAATTTTCTATTAGCGTCAAAAAGTGTCTTTTAGCTTTTACGTTGTATTCTTCTTCTTCTTGATCTCAGCTTCTCCTTCGGAGGTTGCTGATCATCATGGCTATTCAAACTTTAGAGGCAGCTGTCCAAAATAGTTCGACAGATGAGAGGCCAAACCAGTCTCGCAGGTTACGTAGCCAGGAAACTCTACGTCGACCGACGCTTCTGCGACCCACGATCTTCCCCTGCATGATGAGCTGCAGAATTTCATATTTTGAATTACGCATAGAATGCCCAAGAAACTCTAGTTTTCTTCTCTTAGTTGTAAAAAGAATTTCCATTTCCTTATCCATTCTTTCCAGAACTTGTTCGTTCTTAATCCGGTCCATCCAGGAGATCTTTAACATTCGGCGGTACACCCACCACTCAGACGATTCCAGTCTCTTCGATATTTCCTTGTTCAGTGTACGTTCACGTTTTATTACGATCAATAATTCTGAGTTTGTTAGAAAAGTAACTTCCGAAGCAAGAGACCTTCGCAATTAAAACTGAACTAACGTTTTAGAATTGGTTTTATATTGATCTTATTTTTATTGATTTAATCTGAGTCTATGCCCAGAAATTTTTTTCACTTATAAATTCTATGTGAGCCAATTATTTTTAATTTGCTTGAAAATACTTTCTGAGTAGGTAACGTTCCCAAGCAGAGCTTGGATTGTTGGATTTTAAATACAAGTCATATGCATGGTGCTGAGACTAATCTGCACTATTAGTTTTTGTGTCGAGTCCTTTAAAGAAGCTCAGAAATTGTAGGAAACTGATATATTCTAAGAAATTGTCTCCGGTTTTTAAATTATATTTGAATGAAATGGGTTGATTTGAAAGAGACATTTTCTGTTCCTTGTTTGTGATGGCAGCTAAAAAATTGTATAAATCCGATAGGTGCTCAGAAAACATTTTCTAGCCTTTAACATGTATTTGAACGAGTAAATTTGAGAAAATATATATTGGACTTTTGGCTTTAACAAATCTCACCATTGTCTTAACACCACGTTGTCTTCAATCTCAACCTTTCGTTTTTTACTAATCCTTTTAAAAAAATTCATAAATTGTACCTGTAAGACCTGGACGATATCCAGAAACAGGTAAAACATGTGGGAATATAAGACCTCCATGATTTTATTGTTTAATTTAACTTATCCCAGAAAATAACCCTGTCCCGTTGTATCACAATAATACAGTCTGGAGGGAGTTTTAATAGAAATTTTCAAAACAGTCATTTCTGACGGTCTCCAGCTAGATTTATAAGTGTGTTTTCGAGCAGTGAAACCTATTCTCCCTTTAGAATCGCGATTTCCGAAGAACAAAATCTTGTTTGGTTTATTTTATCGGCCCAAACAGTATTTCTCTGCTAAAAAAAATTCGAGGGAAAGAAGCGAAAATTTACATTCCGGCTTGTTTTGCTTTGCCACACATAATAAGGACTCATTTGGCCCATAATCAAAGCACACCGTCAATCCAACGAATCTCGAGGCTTAACGAGCTGAAATGAAATTTCGGAACGCAGTAACGGTTTAACTCAGCAAATGAGGCGAAAAATTTCGAAATTAATTTTGCTCAGGTCAGAGAGCATGTATCTGATTCAGGTATGTGCGGGATGAAACTCTCTATAATTTCTGCAAACTTTCGCCTAATGGGGTTTTCGTGTTAAGATTTTTTTAGCTGATCGAATTTCCTGCGGCATTTATATCCATTACGGATTAATTGTTTTCTTTATTAATGGTTTATTATAAGAACGACAGCTCGAAACAAGTTTAAAACTACAATAATAGATCACTTTCTAGCTAGCTTTAGTCGTTTAAGTACTACGTTAATCTCGTGGCCTAAATGCCATTTATCTCAATCATTGTGCATTACTATAAGATTTCGTTTTCTAAACATAATAATTAAATCGCCATTTTTCAGTTCAATTCCCGCATAATTTTCCGAAGGGAAGAACCTATCTGATCCCGAAAAAAAAATATTATATAGTGCCTTTTCAGGACGATCTATCGCAGTGTGATTGATTGATTTCAGATATCGTATTGGGACGTAATATAATATCAATGGACTTGGGTGATAGAGGCATTTATATCTAAACATATATTACCATATTTTCGGTAGGAATATATGGAAGCGTTAAAGCAAAAAAAAAGATTCTCCAAGCTTAGCTCATAAAAAAACATTTTAGGGGTCACTAGGGAACACTGGACATAATGGCCAGATATAAAATAGGGAAATATTTCCGACATAAAGTTTTTTGCAGATAGGAAAAAGTTATATGCGATTTGATACTCAATCAAGGTCCAATATTGTTGCGAACTTGGGAATTGCAGTGTAAAAGTCTTTAATTAAAAACACTAATTATTTGTTCAGCAAACAAACAGAATTCACCGCTAACACTTCACTATAGCGCTCTAATGTCGCTTCGTTCTATTAGCCTACTTAGACTCGATAAAGAATTAGACTAACTCAACCAGCCGAGATCTTTTATACCTATAGCTTATAAACCAGAAAATTCCCTAACGTTTATCGAATAATCAAAGAATACCGCTAAACGGTTAAATAGCCGATTTTTTTGCTGTTTTTGATCGGAATGGCTCTTTTGTAATCCCCTAAAACCGTATCAAACTCAATTCGAATGAAACTTCCCTGTAAAGAGGTTTTTTTACAAATGGTCCAAAAACGCGATTCTAGAAGTGCCTACTAATCGGCCTCCGAATGGCTCTATCTCCGAAAATATTGCATCTACGGAACTTCTGATGGTGAGAGGTGAAAGAGGACGTCAACAAGAGGACAAAACATTTCGACTCACTCCAACCGGTCTAGGTGTTTCCAAGTTACAGTTGGTCAAAGTTGAGAAATGTGAATAAAGTCGTAATACATATATATCCCTTTGGAAATTTTCAAAAAAATTTCGGAAATTTTTTTTGCTGTTTTTGATCGGAATGGCTCAATTGCAATCCCCTAAAACCGTATCAAACTCAATTCGCATGAAATTACCCTGTAAAGCGTTTTTTTTTTACAAATTCTCCAAAAACGAGATAATAAAAGTACCTAAAAATCGATCTCCGAAGGCGTCTATCTCCGAAAATGTTGCATCTACGGAACTTCCGATAGTGGGAGGCAAAAGAGGACGTCAAGAAGAGGAAAAAGCAGTTGGGCTCACTCCAATCGGTCCAGGCGTTCTCAAGTTACCGTTGGTCAAATTTGAGAAATGTCAAAAAAGTCGCCTTTGGATATTTAAAAAAAAAATCCGCAATTTTTTGTACTGTTTTTGATCGGAATGGCTCATTTGCAATCCCCTAAAACTGTATGAAACTCAATTCGAATGAAATTACCCTTTAAAGAGGTTTTTTTACAAATGGTCCAAAAACGCGAATCTAAAAGTGCCTAAAAATCGATCTCCAAAGGGGTCTATCTCCGAAAATATTGCATCTACGGAACTTCTGATGGCGGGAGGTAAAAGAGGACGTCAAGAAAAGGACAAAACAGTTGGACTCACTCCAATCGGTCCAGGCGTTCTCAAGCTATAGGCGGTCAAAGTTGAGAAATGTGAAAAAAGTCGTAATATTCCCTCCTTTGGACATTTTCAAAAAAATTCGGAAATTTCTTTTTGCTGTTTTTGATCGGAATGGCTCATTTGTAATCCCCTAAAACCGTATCAAACTCAATTCGAATGAAATTACCCTCTAAAGAGGTATTTTTAGAAATGGTCCAAAAACGCGATTCTAGAAGTGCCACTAATCGGCCTCCGAAGGGGTCTATGCCCGAAAATATTGCATCTGAACTTCTGATTATGGGAGGTGAAAGAGGACGTCAAGAAGAGGACAAGACAGTTGGACTCACTCCAATCGGTCCAGACGTTCTCTTTGTTACAGTTGGTCAAAGTCGAGAAATGTGAAAAAAGTCGTAATACTACCTCCTTTAGAAATTTTCAAAAAAAAATTCGGAAATTTTTTTTTTTGCTGTTTTTAATCGGAATGGCTCATTTGTAATCCCCTAAAACCGTATCAAACTCAATTCGAATGACATTTCCCTGTAAAGAGGTTTTTTTTCAAATGGTCCAAAAACGCGATTCAAAAGTGCCTAAAAATCGATCTCCGAAGGGGTCTATCTCCGAAAATATTGCATCTACGGAACTTCTGATGGTGTGAGGTGAAAGAGGACGTCAAGAAGAGGACAAAACAGTTCGACTCACTCCAATCGGTCCAGGCGTTCTCAAGTCACAGTTGGTCAAAGTTGAGAAATGAGAAAAAAGTCGTAATACTCCCCCATTTGGACATTTAAAAAAAAAAAATTGGAAATTTTTTTTGCTGTTTGTGATCGGAATGGCTTATTTGCGATCCCCTAAAACCGTATCAAACTCAATTCGAATGAAATTTCCCTGTAAAGAGGTTTTTTTAAATGGTCCAAAAACACGATTCCAAAAGTGCCTAAAAATCGATCTCCGAAGGGGTCTATCTCCGAAAATATTGCATCTACGAACTTCTGATGGTGGGAGGTGAAAGAGGACCTCAAGAAGAGGAAAAAACAGTTGGACTCACTCCAATCGGTCCAGGCGTTCTCAAGTTACAGTTGATGAAATTTGAGAAATGTGAAAAAAGTCATAATACTACATACTACATTTTAAAATGTCCCATTTGGACATTTTAAAAAAAAATTGGGAATTTTTTTTTGCTGTTTTTGATCGGAATGGCTCATTTGTAATCCCCTAAAACCGTATCAAACTCAATTCGAATGAAATTTCCCTGTAAAGAGGTTTTTTTTTCAAATGGTCCAAAAACGTGATTCCAAAAGTGCCTAAAAATCGATCTCCGAAGGGGTTTATCTCCGAAAATATTGCATCTACGGAACTTCTGATGGTGTGAGGTGAAAGAGGAGGTCAAGAAGAGGACAAAACAGTTGGACTCACTCCAATCGGTCCAGGCGTTCTCAAGTCACAGTTGGTCAAAGTTGAGAAAAGAGAAAAAAGTCGTAATACTCCCCCATTTGGACATTAAAAAAAAAAATTCGGAAATTTTTTTTGCTGTTTTTGCTCGGAATGGCTTATTTGCAATCCCCTAAAACCGTATCAAACTCAATTCGAATGAAATTTCCCTGTAAAGAGGTTTTTTTCAAATGGTCCAAAAACGCGATTCCAAAAGTACCTAAAAATCGATCTCCGAAGGGGTCTATCTCCGAAAATATTGCATCTACGAACTTCTGATGGTGGGAGGTGAAAGAGGACCTCAAGAAGAGGACAAAACAGTTGGACTCACTCCAATCAGTCCAGGCGTTCTCAAGTTACAGTTGGTCAAAGTTGAGAAATGTGAAAAAAGTCGTAATACCCTTTAGAAATTTTCAAAAAAATTTCGGAATTTTTTTTTTTGCTGTTTTTAATCGGAATGGCTCATTTGTAATCCCCTAAAACCGTATCAAACTCAATTCGAATGACATTTCCCTGTAAAGAGGTTTTTTTTCAAATGATCCAAAAACGCGATTCAAAAGTGCCTAAAAATCGATCTCCGAAGGGGTCTATCTCCGAAAATATTGAATCTACGGAACTTCTGATGGTGTGAGGTGAAAGAGGACGTCAAGAAGAGGACAAAACAGTTGGACTCACTCCAATCGGTCCAGGCGTTCTCAAGTCACAGTTGGTCAAAGTTGAGAAATGAGAAAAAAGTCGTAATACTCCCCCATTTGGACATTTAAAAAAAAATTCGGAAATTTTTTTTGCTGTTTTTGCTCGGAATGGCTTATTTGCAATCCCCTAAAACCGTATCAAACTCAATTCGAATGAAATTTCCCTGTAAAGAGGTTTTTTTCAAATGGTCCAAAAACGCGATTCCAAAAGTACCTAAAAATCGATCTCCGAAGGGGTCTATCTCCGAAAATATTGCATCTACGAACTTCTGATGGTGGGAGGTGAAAGAGGACCTCAAGAAGAGGACAAAACAGTTGGACTCACTCCAATCAGTCCAGGCGTTCTCAAGTTACAGTTGGTCAAAGTTGAGAAATGTGAAAAAAGTCGTAATACCCTTTAGAAATTTTCAAAAAAATTTCGGAATTTTTTTTTTTGCTGTTTTTGCTCGGAATGGCTTATTTGCAATCCCCTAAAACCGTATCAAACTCAATTCGAATGAAATTTCCCTGTAAAGAGGTTTTTTTCAAATGGTCCAAAAACGCGATTCAAAAGTGCCTAAAAATCGATCTCCGAAGGGGTCTATCTCCGAAAATATTGCATCTACGAACTTCTGATGGTGGGAAGTGAAAGAGGACCTCAAGAAGAGGACAAAACAGTTGGACTCACTCCAATCAGTCCAGGCGTTCTCAAGATACAGTTGGTCAAAGTTGAGAAATGTGAAAAAAGTCGTAATACCCTTTAGAAATTTTCAAAAAAATTTCGGAATTTTTTTTTTTTGCTGTTTTTAATCGGAATGGCTCATTTGTAATCCCCTAAAACCGTATCAAACTCAATTCGAATGACATTTCCCTGTAAAGAGGTTTTTTTTCAAATGATCCAAAAACGCGATTCAAAAGTGCCTAAAAATCGATCTCCGAAGGGGTCTATCTCCGAAAATATTGAATCTACGGAACTTCTGATGGTGTGAGGTGAAAGAGGACGTCAAGAAGAGGACAAAACAGTTGGACTCACTTCAATCGGTCCAGGCGTTCTCAAGTCACAGTTGGTCAAAGTTGAGAAATGAGAAAAAAGTCGTAATACTCCCCCATTTGGACATTTAAAAAAAAAATTCGGAAATTTTTTTTGCTGTTTTTGCTCGGAATGGCTTATTTGCAATCCCCTAAAACCGTATCAAACTCAATTCGAATGAAATTTCCCTGTAAAGAGGTTTTTTTCAAATGGTCCAAAAACGCGATTCCAAAAGTACCTAAAAATCGATCTCCGAAGGGGTCTATCTCCGAAAATATTGCATCTACGAACTTCTGATGGTGGGAGGTGAAAGAGGACCTCAAGAAGAGGACAAAACAGTTGGACTCACTCCAATCAGTCCAGGCGTTCTCAAGTTACAGTTGGTCAAAGTTGAGAAATGTGAAAAAAGTCGTAATACCCTTTAGAAATTTTCAAAAAAATTTCGGAAATTTTTTTTTTGCTGTTTTTAATCGGAATGGCTCATTTGTAATCCCCTAAAACCGTACCAAACTCAATTCGAATGACATTTCCCTGTAAAGAGGTTTTTTTTCAAATGATCCAAAAACGCGATTCAAAAGTGCCTAAAAATCGATCTCCGAAGGGGTCTATCTCCGAAAATATTGAATCTACGGAACTTCTGATGGTGTGAGGTGAAAGAGGACGTCAAGAAGAGGACAAAACAGTTGGACTCACTCCAATCGGTCCAGGCGTTCTCAAGTCACAGTTGGTCAAAGTTGAGAAATGAGAAAAAAGTCGTAATACTCCCCCATTTGGACATTTAAAAAAAAAAAATCGGAAATTTTTTTTGCTTTTTTTGATCGGAGTGGCTTATTTGCGATCCCCTAAAACCGTATCAAACTCAATTCGAATGACATTTCCCTGTAAAGAGGTTTTTTTTCAAATGATCCAAAAACGCGATTCAAAAGTGCCTAAAAATCGATCTCCGAACGGGGTCTATCTCCGAAAATATTGCATCTACGGAACTTCTGATGGTGGGAGGTGAAAGAGGACCTCAAGAAGAGGACAAAACAGTTGGACTCACTCCAATCAGTCCAGGCGTTCTCAAGTTACAGTTGGTCAAAGTTGAGAAATGTGAAAAAAGTCGTAATACCCTTTAGAAATTTTCAAAAAAATTTCGGAAATTTTTTTTTTGCTGTTTTTAATCGGAATGGCTCATTTGTAATCCCCTAAAACCGTACCAAACTCAATTCGAATGACATTTCCCTGTAAAGAGGTTTTTTTTCAAATGATCCAAAAACGCGATTCAAAAGTGCCTAAAAATCGATCTCCGAAGGGGTCTATCTCCGAAAATATTGAATCTACGGAACTTCTGATGGTGTGAGGTGAAAGAGGACGTCAAGAAGAGGACAAAACAGTTGGACTCACTCCAATCGGTCCAGGCGTTCTCAAGTCACAGTTGGTCAAAGTTGAGAAATGAGAAAAAAGTCGTAATACCCTTTAGAAATTTTCAAAAAAATTTCGGAAATTTTTTTTTTTGCTGTTTTTAATCGGAATGGCTCATTTGTAATCCCCTAAAACCGTATCAAACTCAATTCGAATGAAATTTCCCTGTAAAGAGGTTTTTTCAAATGGTCCAAAAACGCGATTCCAAAAGTACCTAAAAATCGATCTCCGAAGGGGTCTATCTCCGAAAATATTGCATCTACGAACTTCTGATGGTGGGAGGTGAAAGAGGACCTCAAGAAGAGGACAAAACAGTTGGACTCACTCCAATCAGTCCAGGCGTTCTCAAGTTACAGTTGGTCAAAGTTGAGAAATGTGAAAAAAGTCGTAATACCCTTTAGAAATTTTCAAAAAAATTTCGGAAATTTTTTTTTTGCTGTTTTTAATCGGAATGGCTCATTTGTAATCCCCTAAAACCGTATCAAACTCAATTCGAATGACATTTCCCTGTAAAGAGGTTTTTTTTCAAATGATCCAAAAACGCGATTCAAAAGTGCCTAAAATTCGATCTCCGAAGGGGTCTATCTCCGAAAATATTGCATCTACGGAACTTCTGATGGTGTGAGGTGAAAGAGGACGTCAAGAAGAGGACAAAACAGTTGGACTCACTCCAATCGGTCCAGGCGTTCTCAAGTCACAGTTGGTCAAATTTGAGAAATGAGAAAAAAGTCGTAATACTCCCCCATTTGGACATTTAAAAAAAAAAATTCGGAAATTTTTTTTGCTGTTTTTGATCGGAATGGCTTATTTGCAATCCCCTAAAACCGTATCAAACTCAATTCGAATGAAATTACCCTGTAAAGAGGCTTTTATACAAATGGTCCAAAAACGCGATTCTAAAAGTGGCTAAAAATCGATCTCCGAAGGGGTCTATCTCCGAAAATGTTGCATCTACGGAACTTCCGTTGGTGGGAGGCGAAAGAGGACGTCAAGAAGAGGACAAGGCAGTTGGACTCACTCCAATCGGTCCAGGCGTTCTCAAGTTACAGGCGGTCAAAGTTAAGAAATGTGAAAAAAGTCGTAATGTCCAAAAACGCGATTCTAAAAGTGTCTAAAAATCGATCTCCGAAGGGGGCTATCTTCGAAAATATTGCAGCTACGGAACTTTCGATAGTGGGAGGTGAAAGAGGACGTCTTACATTTGTAAACTTCCTGAGGCTCTCATATAACATTTCATTTTGATTTTGAAAAATGTCATATACATTGATTGTTTTGCTTATCGAATTATATTAGCATATTTAATATCATGTTACAATTGTTTGAGCCTGAATTTGTTCAATTTCAGGATTGGTCCTTTATATACCAGGGAGTGGGATATACAGGGTCACGTGGTATATAACGGAACTTGTTTTTTTTTCTAAATTTTGGAAGAAATCATTCACCTTCTAAGAAAATTGTTAAACACTAGTGTTATCTATTTAAATATCCAAAATGAAGTTTGTAACTAAAAACGCAACAATGTTATCCAAAAAAGAAAATTAGTGTTCCTATATATACCACTCTCCTCTACACCATATGTACTGTTGGCTGAAGGGCAAGAACAAGTTTCTATAAAAATCTGAAACTATTAAACATAAACATATAAAAAAAGTATTGGGATTCCTAAAACTTAAGTCGTCCACAAAATGCTCAGACCTATCGACACTTCTGGTTGATGTTGACGCCATTGGAGTGTTCGTTCAATAACAAAAACAAAAAAAATACATAAATAAATAAAAACAATTTAATTCGAGACATTCAGCCTACATTGTGTGTGCTGGTGACATTACCGACATAACCATGTTCTCAACCCAAAAAAAGGTTAGTACACTCATTTATGAGTGATGTTGCCGTACGTGTCGATGATGAACTAGCTGTTGTATGAGTTCAGATTTATATTTATATAAAACAATTTAAGCTTTTACTTTAAACGGGATATGAGCATACTACCCATTGGGCAATTTCCACTTTATAATTGTAGCACTGAACAAGATTGCAATATACATTCGAAACGTCGGCAAATTTTTAAACGAGAGCTAGTTTTATTCCGTCCTATACCCGTAAACCTTATACCTCATCAGTTTACAAATAACTTCGGTCGTGAAGCGCTTAAACGGTCGTGAAATGCGGTTTTGTGATCTTTTGAGAATCTTGCAATATAAACTTACCTCGTTGTGTATTGCAGTGAGATCTTCTCCCAATTTCATTTCTCATTTTCCTTTCGCTACCTGCAAACAAAGAAATAATTGTTAAATTATCAGTTGGATACCAATCCGTTTAATTCAATATTTCACTGGTTGATTCTTCAGCGACAAAGTATCAGTTTAAAAGATTAATGAAGATACAGCAATCATAATAGAAACAAGAAAACAAATACGACATTAGAAACACTTATTACATTACGTGAACAAAATTTCTTTGCATCCCCATTTGTCCTTCTTCATTTGACTGTCAATGCCAATTTTTATTAGAATTTAAATGTCACCTTCTCTCTTTGTCTAACTAACATAAAACTCGAAAAATTCTCTTGTAAAAAAGAATAGAAGTATATCTGAGCTCTGACCACATAATTTACTGCTTACGCTGATTGAGCCGTTGAATCACGTAAGCTAATCTGCATTGCAACATTGTTGTAGGCGACCCTCATTTACATTTTGCCGAAGTCATTTTTCAGCCAAGCTCCCGTAAAATTTAGAAAATTGCATAGGAGCACTCTTCCAGCTGCCCCCGTTGTTATCGATTCATTTCGCAGCCATTAACCATTTTAAATCCCCATAAATTGTATTGTGAGTTTTATGCAAAGTGGTGCTCATATCTCTATTCGCAAAATGGGTATTGTATTTTTTGTCGACAATGTGAAAAAAAGCAGGTTATTTGATTTGTACTACCTACAAACAGTTTCAACTCATCTTCTATGTATTGTGCGTACGTCATACTCAGAGACTAGAAGAAATACCTGATAATGTAGATAATGATGAAGAGGAACAATTATTCTCCGATTTTGAGTCAGATCACTTTATTAGGGATTTGGACTGGAATCCTGGTTTTGAATCAGAAGATGAGGTGCGGAACTTAACTCTCGAAGAAGAAGAGTTAGAAAACGATGATCAATGCCAAATGAAGGGTTCATAGAGGCTGACACAAAAAGGAACCTACCAGGATTTGGAAAAATATTCCTGATAATATTCCTCCCTTAGCAACAAATTAAATGGTGAATTAATAAGTCTAGTGAAAACATGGAGACAATATTGAAAAAAAAATCTCTAATGTCTGGTGTTATGAGAAGTTATTAAATTTTATACCTCTCTTGAGGGAACCGATATGCCCTTTCGCTCCGGGCGTCTATTAATAAGTGTTAGAATTAAAATACCGTCAAAGAATTAATTGGCAAGTTGAAAGCGAATTCAACAAAAAACGTTTACTAAGTAGTTACCTAAATAAACCTGTCCGAAACCCAACAGTTTTATGAAAGGGGGCATAAGGCCGGTGCTAATTTGAAATTTAAACCCCAGGACCCTACTCTTTGTCTTTATCCTATTAGAGCAGGTTTTCTCCTACAATTTCAAGGGATTTTACGTACCCTCAATAGGCTGGTAAACGTTTAATGTTTTTCACTTTGGACCTTGCGTCCTTTTACTTTACAAATTTTACGTTTGAGGGTACGATTATTGTTAAAAGTTTGGCGATGTGTCGGATGGAACATTTAATGAAGCAGAAAAGTGAATTCATTGTATAATAATATAAAGCGAAAAAGGTCGTCAAAGAATACATTTTTTTTTACATGCATTTTTCTTTTACGTGCATTTTAAAAAGGTCAGAACAATAGAACACCTTTCGAAAATCAGAAAATTTAGAATAATGCCACACTGATTCGACAAAATCGAATATTAGATTGTCCTAAATAAACAAGCAAAAACTACTTGTAGAAGAAAGAGAGAAATTTATTTAAGACACAATTTTTATAGGGAATTTTATAGTGGAAAATTGGGTTTGTAAAGAAAATATTTTCTCCTTGAGCTATAACATTTTATTAAATTTTTCGGTCAATTTACAAAACTCCTGCTTTAGATAATAAGACGTAGAAAAAATCACTTATAAATTGTGAAAAACAAAACTCTCTAACTGTATATTATCTATATTCATCTTTTTTGGCTCTATACAGAACGTCCAACAAATTCGCCAAACAGCAAAACAACTTGGTACATTAAAACTGCCTCATTTGTTATCTGGAAGACATTTTAAAATAGGATATCGAACTGTCTTGGATGATATCCTTTTCACTGTAGAAAGAATTGCGGGTGTACGATTATTGTTAAAAGTTTGGTGTTGTGTCGGATGGAACATTTAAGGAAGCAGAAAGGGGGATTCACTGTATAATAATATAAAGCGAAAAAAGTCGTCAAAGAATACATTTTTCTTTTACGTGCATTTGTAGTTTCCAAATATTATACAAATTACAATTACAATTAAATTATTATACAAATACTCTCAACTTAGAGAGAGAATTTGTCTGCCAAGGTGAGAATAATAAAACACCTTTTGAAAATCAGACAATTTAAAATAATGTCATACTGATCCGCCAAAATCGAATATTAGATTGTCCTAAAGCGAAAAAGGTCGTCAAAGATTACATTTTTCTTTTACGTGCATTTGTAGTTTCCAAATATTATACAAATTACAGTTACAAATAAATTATTATACAAATACTCTCAACTTAGAGAGAGAATTAGTCTGCCAAGGTCAGAATAATAAAACACCTTTTGAAAATCAGACAATTTAAAATAATGCCATACTGATCCGACATAATCGAATATTAAATTGTCCTAAATAAACAAGCAAAAACTACTTGTAGAAGAAAGAGAGAAATGTATTTAAGACACAATTTTTATAGGGAATTTTATAGTGGAAAATTGGTCTTGTAAAGAAAATATTTTCTCCTTGAGCTATAACATTTTATTAAATTTTTCGGTCAATTTATAAAACTCCTGCTTTAGATAATAAGACGTAAAAAAAAATTTCTTATAAATTGTAAAAAAAAACGAAACTCTGTAAGTGTATATTATCTATTTTCATCGTTTTTTGGCTCTATACAGAACGTCCAACAAATTCACCAAACAGCAAAACAACTTGGTACATTAAAACTGCCTCATTTGGTATCTGGAAGAAACATTTTAAAATAGGATACCGAACTATCTTGGATGATATCCTTTTCACTGTAGAAAGGATTGCGGGTGTACGATTATTGTTAAAAGTTTGGTGTTGTGTCGGATGGAACATTTAACGAAGCAGAAAGGGGGATTCATTGTATAATAATATAAAGCGAAAATGGTCGTCAAAGAATAAATTTTTCTTTTACGTGCATTTGTAGTTTCCAAATATTATACAAATTACAATTACAAATAAATTATTATACAAATACTCTCAACTTAGAGAGAGAATTAGTCTGCCAAAGTCAGAATAATAGAACACCTTTCGAAAATCAGAAAATTTAGAATAATGCCATACTAATTCGACGAAATCGAATATTAGATTGTTCTAAATAAACAAGCAAAAACTACTTGTAGAAGAAAGAGAGAAATGTATTTAAGACACAATTTTTATAGGGAATTTTATAGTGGAAAATTGGTCTTGTAAAGAAAATATTTTCTCCTTGAGCTATAACTTTTTATTAAAAATTTTTCGGTCAATTTACAAAACTCCTGCTTTAGATAATAAGGCGTAGAAAAAACTCACTTATAAATTGTGAAAAAAAAAACTCTCTAACTGTATATTATCTATTTTCATCGTTTTTTGGTTCTATACAGAACGTCCAACAAATTCACCAAACAGCAAAGCAACTTGGTACATTAAAACTGCCTCATTTGTTATCTGGAAGACATTTTAAAATAGGATATCGAACTGTCTTGGATGATATCTTTTTCACTGTAGAAAGTATTGCGGGTGTACGATTATTGTTAAAAGTTTGGTGTTGTGTCGGATGGAACATTTAACGAAGCAGAAAGGGGGATTCATTGTATAATAATATAAAGCGAAAAAGTTCGTCAAAGAATAAATTTTTCTTTTACGTGCATTTGTAGTTTCGAAATATTATACAAATTACAATTAAATTATTATACAAATACTCTCAACTTAGAGAGAGAATTATTCTGCCAAGGTCAGAACAATAGAACACCTTTCGAAAATCAGAAAATTTAGAATAATGCTACACTGATTCGACAAAATCGAATATTAGATTGTCCTAAATAAACAAGCAAAAACTACTTGTAGAAGAAAGAGAGAAATGCATTTAAGACACAATTTTTATAGGGAATTTTATAGTGAAAAATTGGTCTTGTAAAGAAAATATTTTGTCCTTGAGCCATAACATTTTATTAAATTTTTCGGTCAATTTACAAACCTCCTGCTTTAGATAATAAGACGTAGAAAAAAATCACTTAAAAATTGTGAAAAACAACACTCTCTAACTGTATATTATCTATTTTCATCGTTTTTTGGCCCTATACAGAACGTCCAACAAATTCACCAAACAGAAAAACAACTTGGTACATTAAAACTGCCTCATTTGGTATCTGGAAGAAACATTTTAAAATAGGATATCGAACTGTCTTGGATGATATCCTTTTCACTGTAGAAAGTATTGCGGGTGTACGATTATTGTTAAAAGTTTGGTGTTGTGTCGGATGGAACATTTAATGAAGCAGAAAGGGGGATTCATTGTATAATAATATAAAGCGAAAAAGTTCGTCAAAGAATAAATTTTTCTTTTACGTGCATTTGTAGTTTCCAAATATTATACAAATTACAATGAAATTATTATACAAATACTCTCAACTTAGAGGGAGAATTAGTCTGCCAATGAAGTAGTAAATTTTTCGGTCAATTTACAAAACTCCTGCTTTAGATAATAAGACGTAAAAAAAAATTACTTATAAATTGTAAAAAAAAAAACAAAACTCTGTAAGTGTATATTATCTATTTTCATCGTTTTTTGGCTCTATACAGAACGTCCAACAAATTCACCAAACAGCAAAACAACTTGGTACATTAAAACTGCCTCATTTGGTATCTGGAAGAAACATTTTAAAATAGGATACCGAACTATCTTGGATGATATCCTTTTCACTGTAGAAAGGATTGCGGGTGTACGATTATTGTTAAAAGTTTGGTGTTGTGTCGGATGGAAGATTTAATGAAGCAGAAAGGGGGATTCATTGTATAATAATATAAAGCGAAAAGGGTCGTCAAAGAATAAATTTTTCTTTTACGTGCATTTGTAGTTTCCAAATATTATACAAATTACAATTACAAATAAATTATTATACAAATACTCTCAACTTAGAGAGAGAATTAGTCTGCCAAAGTCAGAATAATAGAACACCTTTCGAAAATCAGAAAATTTAGAATAATGCCATACTGATCCGACAAAATCGAATATTAGATTGTCCTAAATAAACAAGCAAAAACTACTTGTAGAAGAAAGAGAGAAATGTATTTAAGACACAATTTTTATAGGGAATTTTATAGTGGAAAATCGGTCTTGTAAAGAAAATATTTTGTCCTTGAGCTATAACATTTTATTAAAAATTTTTCGGTCAATTTACAAAACTCCTGCTTTAGATAATAAGACGTAGAAAAAAATCACTTATAAATTGTGAAAAACAAAACTCTCTAACTGTATATTATCTATTTTCATCGTTTTTTTGGCTCTATACAGAACGTCCAACAAATTCACCAAACAGCAAAACAACTTGGTACATTAAAACTGCCTCGTTTGGTATCTGGAAGAAACATTTTAAAATAGGATATCGAACTGTCTTGGATGATATCCTTTTCACTGTAGAAAGTATTGCGGGTGTACGATTATTGTTAAAAGTTTGGTGTTGTGTCGGATGGAACATTTAAGGAAGCAGAAAGGGGGATTCATTGTATAATAATATAAAGCGAAAAGGGTCGTCAAAGAATAAATTTTTCTTTTACGTGCATTTGTAGTTTCCAAATATTATACAAATTACAATTACAAATAAATTATTATACAAATACTCTCAACTTAGAGAGAGAATTAGTCTGCCAAAGTCAGAATAATAGAACACCTTTCGAAAATCAGAAAATTTAGAATAATGCCATACTGATTCGACGAAATCGAATATTAGATTGTCCTAAATAAACAAGCAAAAACTACTTGTAGAAGAAAGAGAGAAATGTATTTAAGACACAATTTTCATAGGGAATTTTATAGTGGAAAATTGGTCTTGTAAAGAAAATATTTTCTCCTTGAGCTATAACATTTTATTAAAAAATTTTCGGTCAATTTACAAAACTCCTGCTTTAGATAATAAGGCGTAGAAAAAACTCACTTATAAATTGTGAAAAAAAAACTCTCTAACTGTATATTATCTATTTTCATCGTTTTTTGGTTCTATACAGAACGTCCAACAAATTCACCAAACAGCAAAGCAACTTGGTACATTAAAACTGCCTGATTTGGTATCTGGAAGAAACACTTTAAAATAGGAAATTGAACTGTCTTGGAAGATATCCTTTTCACTGTAGAAAGAATTGCGGGTGTACGATTATTGTTAAAAGTTTGGTGTTGTGTCGGATGGAACATTTAAGGAAGCAGAAAGGGGGATTCACTGTATAATAATATAAAGCGAAAAAGGTCGTCAAAGAATACATTTTTCTTTTACGTGCATTTGTAGTTTCCAAATATTATACAAATTACAATTACAAATAAATTATTATACAAATACTCTCAACTTAGAGAGAGAATTTGTCTGCCAAGGTCAGAATAATAAAACACCTTTTGAAAATCAGACAATTTAAAATAATGCCATACTGATCCGACAAAATCGAATATTAGATTCTCCTAAATAAACAAGCAAAAACTACTTGTAGAAGAAAGAGAGAAATGTATTTAAGACACAATTTTTATAGGGAATTTTATAGTGAAAAATTGGTCTTGTAAAGAAAATATTTTCTCCTTGAGCTATAACATTTTATAAAATTTTTCGGTCAATTTACAAAACTCCTGCTTTAGATAATAAGACGTAGAAAAAAATCACTTATAAATTGTGAAAAACAAAACTCTCTAACTGTATATTATCTATTTTCATCGTTTTTTTGGCTCTATACAGAACGTCCAACAAATTCACCAAACAGCAAAACAACTTGGTACATTAAAACTGCCTCGTTTGGTATCTGGAAGAAACATTTTAAAATAGGATATCGAACTGTCTTGGATGATATCCTTTTCACTGTAGAAAGTATTGCGGGTGTACGATTATTGTTAAAAGTTTGGTGTTGTGTCGGATGGAACATTTAAGGAAGCAGAAAGGGGGATTCATTGTATAATAATATAAAGCGAAAGAGGTCGTCAAAGAATACATTTTTCTTTTTCGTGCATTTGTAGTTTCCAAATATTATACAAATTACAATTACAAATAAATTATTATACAAATACTCTCAACTTAGAGAGATAATTATTCTGCCAAGGTCAGAACAATAGAACACCTTTCGAAAATCAGAAAATTTAGAATAATGCTACACTGATTCGACAAAATCGAATATTAGATTGTCCTAAATAAACAAGCAAAAACTACTTGTAGAAGAAAGAGAGATTATTATGCATTTAAGACACAATTTTTATAGGGAATTTTATAGTGAAAAATTGGTCTTGTAAAGAGAATATTTTGTCCTTGGGCCATAACATTTTATTAAATTTTTCGGTCAATTTACAAACCTCCTGCTTTAGATAATAAGACGTAGAAAAAAATCACTTATAAATTGTGAAAAACAAAACTCTCTAACTGTATATTATCTATTTTCATCGTTTTTTGGCTCTATACAGAACGTCCAACAAATTCACCAAACAGCAAAGCAACTTGGTACATTAAAACTGCCTGATTTGGTATCTGGAAGAAACACTTTAAAATAGGAAATTGAACTGTCTTGGAAGATATCCTTTTCACTGTAGAAAGAATTGCGGGTGTACGATTATTGTTAAAAGTTTGGTGTTGTGTCGGATGGAACATTTAAGGAAGCAGAAAGGGGGATTTACTGTATAATAATATAAAGCGAAAAAGGTCGTCAAAGAATACATTTTTCTTTTACGTGCATTTGTAGTTTCCAAATATTATACAAATTACAATTACAATTAAATTATTATACAAATACTCTCCACTTAGAGAGAGAGAATTTGTCTGCCAAGGTCAGAATAATAAAACACCTTTTGAAAATCAGACAATTTAAAATAATGCCATACTGATCCGACAAAATCGAATATTAGATTCTCCTAAATAAACAAGAAAAAACTACTTGTAGAAGAAAGAGAGAAATGCATTTAAGACACAATTTTTATAGGGAATTTTATAGTGAAAAATTGGTCTTGTAAAGAGAATATTTTGTCCTTGGGCCATAACATTTTATTAAATTTTTCGGTCAATTTACAAACCTCCTGCTTTAGATAATAAGACGTAGAAAAAAATCACTTATAAATTGTGAAAAACAACACTCTCTAACTGTATATTATCTATTTTCATCGTTTTTTGGCTCTATACAGAACGTCCAACAAATTCGCCAAACAGCAAAACAACTTGGTACATTAAAACTGCCTCATTTGGTATCTGGAAGAAACATTTTAAAATAGGATATCGAACTGTCTTGGATGATATCCTTTTCACTTCACTGTAGAAAGTATTGCGGGTGTACGATTATTGTTAAAAGTTTGGTGTTGTGTCGGATGGAACATTTAAGGAAGCAGAAAGGGGGATTCACTGTATAATAATATAAAGCGAAAAAGGTCGTCAAAGAATACATTTTTCTTTTACGTGCATTTGTAGTTTCCAAATATTATACAAATTACAATTAAATTATTATACAAATACTCTCCACTTAGAGAGAGAGAATTTGTCTGCCAAGGTCAGAATAATAAAACACCTTTTGAAAATCAGACAATTTAAAATAATGCCATACTGATCCGACAAAATCGAATATTAGATTCTCCTAAATAAACAAGAAAAAACTACTTGTAGAAGAAAGAGAGAAATGCATTTAAGCAGAATCCGCTTTGCTTAACTACTCCGGATCTTCAACATGAGTTGCGGCAGGATGCGTTCTGTGTCGCTCGACCCTCGTCAGAAAGCTCTTCTTTCAACGGACGGTAGCGCTGATAACGTAACTGTCTTTGACATTCTTCTCTAAGGACTCGATTTCCCAGCTGTCACGTAAACTGTCTCAAGTGTCTCCAAGGTAACCGATTCAGTGTCCTATTCCGCCATCCTAAACACTCTTCGATCTCACGGGGTGTCCTCAGGTGTTACGGGCCTTTTAGCCCAATCTTACTCAGCCGCTTCTACTCATAGGTGCAAAGTGGCTAAGTGCTGCGATTAAACCCAGATTCGGAGTTAAAGAGGGTGATCCCTTATATCTCATGTTTTTCAAAATAGTCACAGACCGTCTCTTTCGATCTCTACCACCGATAATAGGAACACCGCTCGCGAGTTGATCGCAATCGAGAGACGCCTTCATGGTGACATGCTACATCGCTACTCCGAATATCTAGCCTCTTGTGGGATACAACTCAATTCGGCGAAATGCCTCTGTCTCTTTATCAAAGGACAACCAAAGCAGAAGACTTCTGTGGTACTAACCTGAACAAGCATTGGCCATTTCAAGCACCTCGGTGTCCACTTCAACACCAGTCGGGCAATTTCGTTCAATTCGAAGAAAGTGCTGGTCACTCAGTTGGAGCGCCTTAAGCGCGCACCACTGACGTCCCAGCACAGGCTGCAAGCGCTTCGTGTGTATCTTCTTCCCATGATGTACCGCCGTTCTGTCACTATCCAACGTGACTATCGATACCTTGGAAAAGGTCGATAAAACTAGTACGGAATTGGCTGTCACTTCCTCACGATTTCAAGCACTTTTGCTTAGGAGTAACCGTATTCTGAACATCATTTCCAACACTCGCGGACAACATCGCGGCTAATACCTGGATTGCTAATCAACTCAATTTCTTCGAAGCCCGCCTCAAAAACGGTCCCACTCTCCTTCATTCTAAGTCCGCCATCAATCACTAGTCTAAACCGCTGATCCGGAAACCCCACTCATCTTCTAAGTCGAACAGACTTCATAAACACCATTAAGCTTCGCGTCAACGCGCTTCCGTTCGTGTCGAGGACAACAAGGAAATGTCCAGAAATGGACAGTCTGCAGTGCCGGGTGTCAAAACCCCGGGGGATGGGACTTTCTTCAAATTTGTCACTGTACTCACGATTAGGGAGAGAAACGCCACAACGCGGTGGTTGCCTAACTGGCTAGGAATATCCGAATCAGACCGTCAGGTACCCGACCCATCTAGAGCCAATTTTTCTTTTCCCGAAGCTCATCCTCACACCGAACTTTCTTGTCATTAAGGTTGACTTTTACAACTATCAGTAAAATTTCAGTTTGAAATTAGAACACCACGACAGATAAACAATGCAATCTACGTCATATCTGGTGTTTCAACTTCAAACTGAAGTTTTACTTATAGTTGTAAAAGCCGCCCTAAAGATCGTTCCGCTATACTGGTGGACATTATAGTCCCCACGGATTGGCTCGATCCGAATGTGGCTCCTAATGACAAAATCACTAAGTATTTATCCCTGAACTCTTTGCGGAAATCCGCCGGGTCTACAGAGTAGACACAGTGAATGTCACATTGCACACCGTCAACTGGTCGCTCGACGCTCGTCAGCTTTTGTTGAATTTTGTTGTCAGACGTTTAATGCGGACAAAGACGTCCACCCTCTGCTCTTTCCTTTCCTCCCCATTTTTTTATTTTTTCTTGATCTTCGCCTCATTAATCACCACTTCAATGTAATAAAACATTTTTCGGAGCACGGGATGATGCTTATTATATAACTTAGGACAATTTCAAATAACACGAAAATAGACAGTTCTTCTACTATTCGATGTTTTGTAGTTTAAAAGTTACTTGAGCTACATCTGTTTCGAGTAGTATTGACACCGCAATAATAATTATTATTGTATTGATGTACCTCTTAAAAGGGACCAGACCATTCATTGCTAAAACACTTTTTTCGCTGGAGCCTGTGATCCACTATGTACGTCTGGTAATCCACGATTGAATAAATGTTTGTTATAAGTACGGAAAGGAAACAGATAATGGAGGAAATTTATGTATGTAGAAAAACAAGGAAATTCCAAATAGCTCAAACGCATAGCACTGACTAATGGCATCCCGTTTGGCAGAAATAAATATTTGAATTACTGTTTGTCGTTACTTTCATTTTCTTCAGAAATTGCCTTTGAACTGAATATTGCGATTGGAAAGGAATAGCGGCCTTAATTGATTTCGCTCTCTCGATTTCCCGGACAAAGACAAAAATTATTGTACTATTTCTATACCTCAAATGAGTTGCATGGCCGGATGCCGGATAAACCATGAAACAGTAGAAAACATTTGGATGAGATATCTAGCGGGATTTATTTATTATTTATTATATATTTATTATGGCTATAACAAAAAAATGTTCATTACGGTAGTGTAAAAATGACAAAAGGTACTATCCAAATGTAGGATATGACATAAAAACTAACATAACAAATTGCATAGAGGAACATTTTAACATTATTGTAATTCTCTTTTTACAGTCTTTTTCGGAGCTGCATATGTTTAATCGTTACTAATTCCTATTAACGCATACCACTAATTCATCGACCTCGACATTAAATTGTAAACCTTAACACATCCAGAGCAACGAGTAGAAACTGCTAAGAAGCTTAAAATCAAGTCAGAAAGATTACTTCCCGGGAAACGAAACTTCTAATCCTTTCCGACCATGACATGGAATTTACTGTTGGAGAAAAATCGCTTCGAACGAGTTCTTAACTTTTTTTTTCAGGATTTAAAAGAGACTTTTCACTCCTTTTTGAATAAGGACTAATTATATTTATACTGCCTCAACAATGGATTTGAGCAGAATTTAAATCCGAGTTTTGAAGACCTCCTGTCACGAGAAAATAATTTCTGAATGGAGAGAAAGGAGCAAACTGATTCAGTTACGAAATGTAAAGATCCATGATAAGTATGTATGCATGCGTGGCACAAAGACATACATTCTATGAATTCAAAAGTTTTATGCAGCGGACGTTTGGCACTTCTAGAGCTTGTCGTAGTTCAAAAAACATCAAAAAACGCAATCAATTTTATGATTACACAGTCACACACTTTTTTCAAATGACTTGCTTTGTTTACTTTTTATAATTCATATTGTTAACATTCAGATTTAAATAATATTCATTGTTGTAATTAAATAATATTAAAAAGAACACAAACAAAAGCAAATTATACTTGAGGCGTCAATATATAATCAAGTTGTGCACCTATTGATCCTTTTCGTAATATAATAACTTCAACAAAAATTATCGATACTTTTTGGAAAGTTTGCAGTAATGCAAAATAAGTTCAAAACAGTGTACGCGTGCTTTTCTCAGTTTCAGTCAGAAAGTTTGTCTTTTTTCAGGGTGTCAAAAATTATAGATTTGCTTTCTCTGCTCGTATGACATGATCAGTGATAATTTCATTGCACTAGTGCAAATTACCGCGGCAATTTGCCAGCGTTTAGTGTCTTTATATTAGCAACAAAATACCAGTATTGCCATTGTTGATATGTCAGGTTTGACAAATGAGTGAAATCCTCGAGGGTAATCTAAAAATTTCAACGAAAAGTATTGCCAATTTTTGGAAAGTTTGCACTAATGTAAAATAAGTTCACAACAGTGTACGAGTGCTATTCTCAGTTTAAGTCAGAAAGTTTGAATTTTTCGGTGTGTCAAAAATTGTAGATCTGCTTTCTCTGCTCGTATGTCATGATCATTGATAATTTCATTGCACTAGTGCAAATTACCGAGGTAATTTGCCAGCATTTAGTGCAGAGTAGCAATACGATACCAGTATTGCCTGTCTGGATATGTTAAGTTTGACAAATGAGTGAAATTCTCAAGTTCAACGAAAATTACCGATACTTTTTGGAAAGTTTGCACTAATGCAAAATAAGTTGAAAACAGTGTACGAGTGCTTTTCTCAGTTTAAGTCAGAAAGTTTGTCTTTTTCAGTGTGTCAAAAATTGTAGATCTGCTTTCTCTGCTCGTACGTCATCATTGATAATTTCATTGCACTAGTGGAAATTACCGCGGTAATTCGCCTGCGTTTAGTGCGTTTCTATTAGCAATAAAATACCAGTATTGCCTTTGGTGATATGTCAAGTTTGACAAATGAGTAAAATTCTCGAGGGACATAAGTTAAACGAAAATTATTGATAACTTTTGGAAAGTTTGCACTAATGCAAAATAAGTTCAAAACAGTGTACGAGTGCTTTTCTCAGTCTAAGTCAGAAAGTTTGTCTTTTTCAGTGTGTTAAAAATTGTAGATCTGCTTTCTCTGCTCGTACGTCATCATTAATAATTTCATTGCACTAGTGGAAATTACCGCGGTAATTCGCCTGCGTTTAGTGCGTTTCTATTAGCAATAAAATACCAGTACTGCCTTTGGTGATATGTCAAGTTTGACAAATGAGTGAAATTCTCGAGGGTAACATAATAAGTTCAACGAAAATTATTGATAACTTTTGGAAAGTTTGCACTAATGCAAAATAAGTTCAAAACAGTGTACGAGTGCTTTTCTCAGTTTAAGTCAGAAAGTTTGTCTTTTTCGGTGTGTCAAAAATTGTAGATCTGCTTTCTCTGCTCTTATGTCCTGATCATTGATAATTTCACTGCACTAGTGCAAATTACCGCGGTAATTCGCCAGCGTTTAGTGCGTTTATATTAGCAATAAAATACCAGTATATTGCCTTTGGTGATATGTCAAGTTTGACAAATGAGTGAAATTCTCGAGGGTAATATAACATGTTTAACGAAAATTATCGGTAATTTTTGGAAAGTGTTCACTAATGCAAAATAACAGTATACAAGTGCTTTTCTCCGCTTAAGTCAGAAAGTGCATTTTTCAGTATGTCAAAAATTGTATATCTGCTTTCTCTGCTCGTATGTTATGATCATTGATAATTTCACTGCACTAGGGCAAATTACCGCGGTAGTTTGCCAGCGTTTATTGCGTTTATATTAGAAGGTAAAATAATAACTTCAAGAAAATTATCGATAATTTTTGAAAAGTTTTTACTAATGCCAATTAAGTTCAAAACAGTGTACGAGTGCTTTTTTCAGTTTAAGTCAAAAAATTTGAATTTTCAGTTTGTCAAAAGTTATATATCTGCTTTCTCTGCTCATATGTCATGATCAGTGATAATTTCATTGCACTAGTGAAAATTACCACGATAATTTGCCAGCATGTAGTGCATTTATACTAGCAATATAATATCAGTATTGCCAATGTTGATATGTCAAGTTTTACAAATCAGTGAATTTCTCGAGGGTAATATAATAACTTTAACGAAAATTATCGATAATTTTTGTAGTGTTCGCTAATGCAAAATAAGTTCAAAACAGTCTTCGAGTGCTTTTCTCAGTTTAAGTGAGAAAGTTTTTCTTTTTCAGTGTGCCAAAAATAGTAGATTTGCTTTATCTGCTCGCATGTCATGATCACTGATAATTTCACTGCACTAAAGCAAATTACCGCGGTAGTTTGCCAGCATTTAATGCATAGTAGCAATAAAATACCAATTTTGCCAATGTTGATATGTCAAATTTGAGAAATGAGTGAAATTCTCAATAAGTTTGCATTAATGCAAGATAAGTTCAAAACAGTGTACGAGTGCTTTTCCCAGTTTAAGTCGCAAAGTTTGTCTTTTTCGGTGTGTCAAAAATTGTAGATCTGCTTTCTCTGCTCTTATGTCCTGATCATTGATAATTTCACTGCACTAGTGCAAATTACCGCGGTAATCCGCCAGCGTTTAGTGCGTTTATATTAGCAATAAAATACCAGTATTGCCTTTGGTGATGTCAAGTATGACAAATGAGTGAAATTCTCGAAGGTAATATAAGTTAAACGAAAATTATCAGTAATTTTTGGAAAGTGTTCACTAATGCAAAATAAGTTTAAAACAGTATACAAGTGCTTTTCTCCGCTTAAGTCAGAAAGTGCGTTTTTCAGTATGTCAAAAATTGTATATCTGCTTTCTCTGCTCATATGTCATGATCATTGATAATTTCACTGCACTAGGGCAAATTACCGCGGTAGCTTGCCAGCGTTTATTGCGTTTATATTAGAAGGTAATATGAAACTTCAACGAAAATTTACGATAATTTTTGGAAAGTTTGCACTAATGCAAAATAATTTCAAAATAGTGTACGAGTGCTTTTCTCAGTTTAAGTCAGAAAGTTTGAGTTTTTCAGTTTGTCAAAAAGTGTAGATCTGCTTTTTTTCCTCATATGTCATGATCATTGATAATTTCATTGCACTAGTGCAAATTACCGCGGTAATTTGCCAGCATGTAGTACGTTTATATTAGCAATATAATACCAGTAATGCCGATGTTGATACGTCAAGTTTTACAAATGAGTGAAATTCTCGAAGGTAATATAATAACTTAAACGAAAATTATCGATATTTGGAAACTGTTCACTAATGCAAAATACGTTTAGAACAGTGTAAGAGTGCTTTTCTCAGTGTAAGTCGGAAAGTTTGTCTTTTTCAGTGTGTCAAAAATTGTAGATCTGCTTTCTCTGCTCGTAAGTCATAATCATAGATAATTTCATTGTACTAGTGCAAATTATTGCGGTAGTTTGCCAGAGTTTAGTGCACAATATCAATAAAATAACAATATTGCCATTATTGATATGTTAAGTTTCACAAATGAGTGAAATTCTCGAGGGTAATATAATAACTTCAACGAAAATTATCGATATTTGGAAAGTGTACGAATGCTATTCTCAGTTTAAGTCAGAAAGTTTGACTTTTTCTGTTTGTCAAAAGTTGTAGATCTGCTTTTTCTGCTTGTATGTCATAATCATTGATAATTTCATTGCACTAGTGCAAATTACCACGGTAATTTGTCAGCGTTTATTGCAGAGTAGCAATAAAATACCAATATTGCTTTTGTTAATATGTCAAGTTTGACAAATGAAGGAAATTCTCGAGGGTAATATAATAAGTTCAACGAAAATGATCGATAATATTTGGAAAGTTTGCACTAATGCCTAATAAGTTCATAACAGTGTACGAGTGCTTTTCTCAGTTTAACCTAGAAAGTTTGACTTTTTCAGTTTGTCAAAAATTGTAGATCTTCTTTCTCTGCTCGTATGTTATGATCATTGATAATTTCACAGCACTAGTGCAAATTACCGCGGTAATTTTCCAGAGTTTGGTGCGTTTATATTAGCAATAAAATGCCAGTATTGCCATTGTTGATATGTCAAGTTTGACAATTGAGTGAAATTCTCGAGGGTAATATAATAAGTTCAACGAAAATTATCTATAATATTTGGAAAGTTTGCACTAATGCATAATAAGTTCAAAACAGTGTACGAGTGCTTTTCTCCGTTTAACTTAGAAAGTTTGACTTTTTCGGTGAGTTAAAAATTGTAGATCTGTTTTCTCTGCTCGTATGTCATGATCATTGATAATTTCATTGCACTAGTGCAAATTACTACGGTAATTTGCCAGCGTTTAGTGCTTTTATATTAGCAATAAAATGCCAGTATTGCCATTGTTGATATGTCAAGTTTGACAAATGAGTGAAATTCTCGAGGGTAATATAATAAGTTGAATGAAAATTATCGATAATTTTTGAAAAGTTTTCATAATGCAAATAAGTTGAAAACAGTGTACGTGTGTTTTTCTCAGTTTAAGTCAGAAAGTTTGAATTTTTCAGTTTGTTAAAAATAGTAGATCTGCTTTCTCTGCTCGTATGTCATAATCATTGATAATTTCATTGCACTAGTGCAAATTTCCACGGTAATTTGCCAGCGTTTAGTGCAGAGTAGCAATAAAATACCAGTATTGCTATTGTTGATATATCAATTTTGACAAATGAGTGAAATTCTTACGGGTAATATAATAACGTCAACAAAAATTATCGATACTTTTTGAAAGTTTGCACTAATGCAAAATAAGTTCAAAAGAGAATACTAGTGCTTTTCTCAGTTTAAGTCAGAAAATTTGTCTTTTTCGGTGTGTAAAAAATTGTAGATCTCTTTTCTCTGCTCGTATGTCACGATCATTGATAATTTCATTGCGCAAAATTACCGAGGTAATTTGCCAGCGTTCAACGAAAATTTTCGATAATGTTTGTAAAGTTTTCACTAATGCAAAAATAAGTTCAAAACAGTGTACGAGTGCTTTTCTCAGTTTAAGTCAGAAAATTTGACTTTTTCAGTTTGACAAAAATTGTAGATCTTGTATGTCAAGTTTGACAAATGAGGGAAATTCTCGAGGGTAATATAATAAGTTCAACGAAAATTATCGATAATTTTTGGAAACCTTTCACTTATGCAAAATAAGTTGAAAACAGTGTACGAGTGCTTTTCTCAGTTTAAGTCAGAAAGTTTGCCTTTTTCAGTATGTCAAAAAGTGTAGATCTGCTTTCTTTGCTCGTATGTCGTGATCATTGATAATTTTATTTTTGTCAAAAATTGTAGATCTGCTTTTTCGCTCGTATGTTATGATCATTGATAATTTCATTGCACTAGTGAAAATTACCGCGGTAATTTGCTAGGGTTTAGTGCAGAGTATAAATAGAATACCAGTATTGCCATTGTTGATATGTCAAGTTTGACAAATAAGTGAAATTCTCGAGGGTAATATAATAACTTCAACGAAATTTATCGATAATGTATGTTTAGAAAACGCTCGATATCCGATGCTTGAAGACCGATTTGCAGTACCCATTTCGTCGTGATACATGAACCACTAGCTTCCACATTATTATGGGTTGCTGTACACTTACAAATTTTAAATTCAAAATAATTTATTTTTTAAAAAATCGTGTGCTTGATTGTTTGTGGTATCGATATGTCTATGTGACTGATTGTGTGGATATTATGTTTAAATTTTGGCCAACAATTTTGACTAATGTAAGAAGCACAAACAGTTAGTTTCCATGGGTCAATTTGCTTGGATAGGTAAATTATTGTTGATTTTTGGAAAGAGTTCACTAATGCAAAATAAGTTCAAAACAGTGTACGAGTGCGTTTCTCAGTTTAAGTCAGCAAGTTTGACTTTTCCAGTATGTCAAAAATTGTAGAACTGCTTTCTCTGCTAGTAGGTCATGATAATTCCATTACACTAGTGCAAATTTCCGCGGTAACTTGCCAACGTTTAGTGCGTTTATATTAGCAATAAAATACTAGTATTGCGATTGTTGATGTCAAGTTTGACAAATGAGTGAAATTCCGAGGGTAATATAAAAAGTTCAACGAAAATTATCGATAACTTTTGAAAAGTTTTCCTTAATGCAAAATAAGTTCAAAACAGTGTACGAGTGCTTTTCTCAGTTTAAGTTAGAAAGTTTATCTTTTTCAATGTGTCAAAGATTGTAGATCTGCTTTCTCTGCTCGTATGTCATGATCATTGATAATTTCATTGCACTAGTGCAAACTACCGAGGTAATTTTCCAGCGATTTAGTTAATGAAATTGTCGCTGTTTCGCAGATGTGAAAGGTTCCATTCTTAAACTGTGCCTATACCTAATGATTGTAATGTCAAAAACATGTCCTCTCTCTACCTTCTTGTTATGTAAGATTTCTCAGTAATAACCGTCACAATAGGCAATGTATTTTTCTCAGACTTTCGGCAACACAAAATTGCTCGTGCGATTTTTATGCTAAAAAGTGGCACACGAGAATCTAGTAAAACTTTTTCGGGCAGTCATGGTACATTGTCGCCAAATTTGAAAAGTTTGAGCAAACTTGAAAATATTTCACGAGTGAAATTTTATTAGGCTTATCATTTAATGGCTCAAAGTTCTTAAAGTTTTCTCAGTAATAAAAGGCTAACAAGAACGTATTAAATCTTGACGGTGGCTAGTTTTATTGCACTCCCGCAGTTTTTGGCCCCAAGCAGGAAAGATATGAGTTGAGAAAATTATTTTCTTTTTCATGTGAGTATTTGTTTTGACCGAAATTTGTATGAGGTGGAATTTATATTGTATGAAAAGATAAAGCAACTAGAAAATGGATACAGCTGTAATCGACCAGTCGACTATCCGAATTGTTCATAGATCAGTGGCTGCAAAGTTAGCCAATAATCTCATACAATCAGAAACTATTTCTATCGGTTCAGTTAATGGTACAAATCAAAATTTTGTGAAAATAAAAATATGAAGACATTGAAACATTACATTTCAGAAAATATGTTAATTTTTTTCAAGAAAACAAACAATTTTTAGCCTCCGTTTTCTTGAGAACGGTTGGTTGCAGGCTTAGTATCCTTACGACCATATTTACTTAGAAAAGAAGGCTAAATTACTGATTTAATGTAAAACTATTGGCAAATCAAGTTGTAAAAGGTGAAGGCATTGATGATAAAGACAATATCACAAACGTCGTGTCCAAAAAAAGTATCCCACTTTCAAGATGACAATCTGCCAATTCTCACAACAAAAGGCTGCTAAATATATTGGTAAACATCACACTGCTGAAGTAGACCATATTTGTCTTCAGTGCAATGTCGAAAAGTTAATTTCAAAGTGATGAACTCTTACGGATACATTTCTTGAAAACCAATGTCAAAGCCCTATCCGCACCTCCACGTGGTGGCCCTTGGAGGGTAATAAATCACTCTCGACGACGTCTAGTCGACAGGTCGAAGTGTTGCCCGGGAACGACCGACGACCGCCTGCACCAATCTTTGGCAATATTTTTAAATATTTCCGTTCTGTGATTGGGTCTAAATATTTTTTGTAAAGCATTTCCTGTACCTATCATCATTTGTTTCCCATTAAGCAGCGTCAAAACTTCGACATTTTTCAACTTTAGGGGGTTGTATATCCAAAACTATTTAAGATACCGACATTGATCATACTGGACTTTGCGCAATAAGTATCAACTATAAAAATGTGTAAATTTATTTAATAAATTTAGTAGTGTCTGCTATCAAAAAAAAAAGTAATTAACTTCACATTGTGGGATTCCACAACCTATCGTTGGAAATTGATTTCTTTTTTTCTAATAGGCCAGGAAACAGTCTGTGAGACATATATCTGGGAAAGCTTCCCCAAAGCACTTTGTCCTGTGAACTTGGTAGATCTGATAGAAGTTGCCGCCTCCTTGTGCTAATTTGCACTTCGAAGGCTCAAACCAAGCTGGATCTTCAGGAACTCTGTGACTAGACACGATTACATTTACATTTCTCAAAGTGCTTTGTACCTTAAATACGAGCTACTGAGTTACCAGATCTATTCAGAATTACATGGTACAATAAAACCGTAGTGGCCTTTATGCCAGTATCGTTTTGGCAATATTACTTCAAATAGCAGAAATCCAGGCTACGTCTGAAACCACGATATTGATTAGTAGATAGTCGGAGCCAGGGAAGAATACGAAAATAAATTACTGTCCACAGTAAGATGGACGACGCTAGATTAACGGCGGAATTAAATTTACCACAAATGAACTTAAAGACAGAGCGAGATTGATGTCGATGGACTACAGCCGATGGAAACTGATGCATATATGTATCAAATAATAAATCACAAGGGGCAAAAACTTCATTACAGCCTAAAATACTTATCAAACCTTATTCGACTTTTAAAATGTATAAGCACTGCCTGAGGGCGGCGTTCACCTTTCTGTATATTTAAATAAATGCGAATTTCCACAGAAGACATGAAAAATTCAAGGTGGATTCCGTGGGCCAACAAAGAGCTCGAACTCTGGCAACAGGTAAAATGAGGATCATGAATTTTAGAGTAGCCGGGGGGGAAAGACGACAAGTTCAGCCCTCGTCCCTCATTCGGTTTTGGGCCGTGATTAAAGGTCCATTTGTTGAATGTTTATATAGAGTGTTGTAAACCCAAAATGGAGTCCTGTGCCCTAGGGAAATTGGGTCAAGGGCGCGCAAGCCATTAATCTAGTTCCCCTACGGTCTCCACGTATGAAATCGGACACCTATTTTTTTTTAGAGATGCCTCGATCTATTATAAGCTAAACTTTATAGTTTTTGAATAATGCTGCAATACTAAAAAATGAATAAGTGTTGTCATAAAATGTCTACTGCTTTAATAATTTGATATAAATTATTAAAAAAAAATCATGACTTTAACAATAATTGATGGCACAGAAGAAACGGTGAGTAGTTAAGCAAAGCGGATTCCAGGACAATTCAAGGACTCTCTTTCACCTTAGCCATAACGAGCGACGGGTCCACGCTAGAGGTGACCTTAAACGTCGGCGACCTGTGTAACCTTGAGCACGCGCTCTGACCTTGAGAACTATGCCCCATCTCAAGTGTGGGTTTCAAAACATTGGAACTTTATTCCACCTTAGCCCTGACGAGCTTTTGGACGTGACCTCGAGAATCGCAACAAGCGTCACATGCGACAAAAAAGGGATCATTAGGGAATAGCTATTTACCTAACCAGAAAAAGTACTATTTACATGCAAGTTACACAAAATAGTGATTTCTCAATGAATTTCAAAGAAAATTTTCTTCTAATTTTGGATCTTTACGTGGCGTGGCTATATTATTACACTCGTAGTATTATTACAATCCTTCTAACTTAAGAACAAAATTACTAGAATAAACTGTATTTGCAATATGTATACAGGTGTGCTGGTTCTGGATTAAAAAACACATAATATTGTTTATTGTCAAGTTTGGCATGAGTTTGGCGCTAGTTTTAGTGTCATGTCAGATGAGCAAAGCGATGTTTCTAGTGACATTGAAAAATCTGCCCAAAGTGCTATAGCTTTAGGTCATTGCGGCAAAATCCAAAGCAATTTTGGCCTATACCAATTTTGATCACTGGTGCAAACAGAGAAAGGCAAGGCATGTAAACGAGACGGTCTTGGGGTATTTCGAAAGAAAGAAGAATACGAAGAGTTCCATCTTCTGAAGCCTTTATTCCATATTAAGAACAAAATTGTCACTGACAAGAAATGTGGACATCAAGAAATATACCGGATTTTTAAAGTACCTCTTATGCCATACAACTACCCAGCCGACCAGAAAGTCACCTATGACGTGAATATAACGTGATTATATGGGCCTAAATGGGTGAGCGTAAATAGGTGCCTAATGTAAGACTAATATGAAGCGTCATTAATGTGACTGAGATATAACCTTAAAAGTATTACGTTTATTTCACGTAAAATGTTGGTGATAAAAATACATCCAGGTGATATGTACCAGGGGTCGAAAGAGACCGTTTATTCGCGTAAATTTCTGAAAGTGATTCTGTCGGTGCTAGTGGGGCTGTCGGAGTAATTCCTACTTCGTCCTCCCACGCCCATATCGAGTGTTTCGTAAACTTTCAATCTTCTTCACCGCCGTTAAGTCGGCAGCGGATTTGGGATCGCCTGCCAGCAGACCTCCGGGGTTACCTCGCGCAAAGTAGGTAGAAGCGAGTTCTTCGTAATTCCTACGGCGAACCAAGCTAGTTGGGATATTTCTTAGCTCTCCTGGTAAAGCGCGTCAAGGTCAGTGGACTTTGTTTCCTTAGATAGTCAATACTCTGAGTGTGAATTTACTTCAACATCAGGACCACTGACACACGTATAAAACCTAACAGAGATGCCTGTATGCAGTTTTGCCATATCATAATTCACCCTACTTTCGTAATAAAAATCATTCTTTCTAATACAGCCAAGCCAATGACATTTAATAAACGTGCAAAAAACGTTAATAAATATTTACAAAATTCTGCGCCTTTTTATGCAACACTAAATTCTTAAAATAATTGAGTATAAATCGGGTGTAGTGTTCATTCAGTTATTCATAATTGAGTACACTAATCCTTCCTGCAATAAAAAGGTTTTTGCCTTCAAAAAAAAAAGCCAAAGAGCGTAACAAACTTCATTCGGATTAAATTAACCGCTAAAAGGTTTTTTTTTAAATTGTCAAAAAACGCGATTGTAAAAGTGCCTAAAAATCGACCATCGAAGGGTCTAAAAAAATCTCTGAAAATATTGCACCTACAGAACTTCCGAAGGTAGGAAATCAAAGAGAGGAAGAAACAGTTGGATTCACTTCAATCGGTCATGACGTTCTCAAGTTACATGCGGTCAAAGTTGAGAATTGAGAAAAAAGTCATTATACGGGGGAGTATTTTAATGGAAAAGAAAACTGAAAGGTTTCAAATGGCAAGTTCGAAGTAACGACCAACGCGCCCTCGCTACGATAAACCTACCTGAAGAAGTTGGAATCTCGGAGGACAAACGAGATCATAAAGAAAAGAATAAAAACAGATGAGGTAAAATTAACAACACAGCTAAAAACAAAGGACTAAATACAGCATGGGTAAGCAATAAATCCAGTAAAGTCAAGGAACATCCAATGATATTAAAAGATGCAACCGATTTCTTGGAATTACGAATTCAAAATATTCCAAGGAGAGAGCCATTCAAGATAACAGCTCACGGTTACATGGTAATGTCAAAACGGGTTTACGAGACTATCTGTGATGCAAATTTACTGTTCATGAAGCAAGTCTCTTTTCAGATGTGGAGCTACTACATCGTGCAACACTTTTGGATGCGAATTGTATGCATCGACAAGCACAAAGAAAACTCAAGACTCAAAGAAATTTGAAGGAGCTTTTATGAACAAACAGCTCCCCACTATAATGTCAAACTACCTTAGAGGTATTGGGGATGTATTAGATTCGGAAGGGACACGGTTCCATCTAGAAACTCCGAGTTATCCACATCCAGATGGAAGCTTTGGAAGAGTGACACACATAACTCACATCCTCTACAAATCTCCCTGCACCACTGATAACCGTACAAGCGCTACCAGCCTGTTTCGATTTTTTCTTAAATGTCCAAAAGATCACGTGAGGCACTTGTACAAAAAGTCTACTTACCTAATTTTACATAATAATGCAAATCAAAATTTTGAGAGTGAAATGAGGTTCGTCCGACTACTGTGAGGTCAAAAGGTCAAAGTTGGAAAGTGAGAAAAAAAAAGTAATACCTCTCCCCTTTGTTCCATTTGAAAAAAGAATATTGAATCCTTTTTTACTGCTGTTTTTGACCGGAATGAGGCCATTTCAATCCCTTAAGAAAGTAACAAACGTAATGAAGGTGAAATTAGTCCCATAAGTGGTCTTTTTTCTAAATGCCTTCAAACGGGACTTTCATTGGCGGTAGGTGAAAGAGGATATTAAAGAGAACAAGAAACTGTTGGATTCACTCTAATCGGTTCACTCGTTCTAAAGTTATTATCGGTCAAAGATGGAAAATGAGAAAAAATAGCTGACATCCCCTAGTTAAATTTTGAAAAAATGTCAGAATTTTTTTTTGCCGTTTTTGATCCGAACGTGAAGATCTCCTATGAACGTAACCAACATTATGAGAACGGAATTAGTGTACAAGTGAACTTTTTCTAAATATAGTAATTAGTAGAGGGACTACGAGGCAACCTCCTCCTCTTCCTCAAAAATTAGTTTTACAGAATTGCTTACAAAGTCACTACTCACTTTGGACAATTTAAAAAAAATTTTGGATTTTTTTTTGCAGTTTTTGATCGAAATGGCACGTTTGCAATTCCCTAAGAACGTAACAAACTCAATTCGAATGAAATTAACCTCTAAAAAGGTTTTTTTTTAAATAGTCAAAAAACGAGATTCTAAAAGTGCCTAACAATTGACCATCGAAAGGGTCTATCTCCGAAAATATTGCACCTACAGAACTTTCGGCGGAGTGAGGTGAAAGAGGACATCAAGAAGGGGAAGAAACAGTCGGATTAATTTCAACCGTTCGCGGCGTTTTCAAGTTAGAGACAGTCAAAGTTGAGAATTGAGAAAAAAGTCGTACTAACAGCACATGCGAGTTGAAAGAGGACATCAAGGAAAGGAAGAAACAGTTGGATTCACGTCAATCGGTTCTCAAGTTACAGGAGGTCAAATTTGAGAATTGAGAAAAAAGTCGTAATACGCCCCCTTTGGACATTTTGCGTGAAACATAAAATTACGGAGCCAGCAGAAGTGTATATACCTCATTCACTTATTTTTGACATCTCGTTACCTTTGAAATCTTCTTTTTTTATGAGTATCTCCTTTCAGCACATGTTAACAAGATAGGATAAAATATCAGTCAGATTTCCAACACCCATTTGATGTTAGTAATAACTGAATGGTTTATAGACGCGTATACACATAAAGAATTTGTGCACGCGAAGAGGATGAAAGTAGAATGAAAACTCTGAAATTATGTCAGTTTCGACGCGAAAAAGAAAAAGCAGGGAAATTAAAAAAAAATATTCATATAATTTCTAAGATTGACATAGGGATTATTATGTTCATAACTTAAATTACGGTTTAAGAGACTTACATTTGCCGACCTACAAGAGAATATTCAAAGTTATTACTGTCTCACATTTTGCAATATCATTTTAAATGAGGGGAAAACTTTTAATTGAATTTGAATAACACAATTTTAGGACGACTTGGCCCCATTATTAGATAACCGTTCTTGGAATAAACTAAACTGTGTGGGTATGGAAAAATTTGGAAATTAAAATCAAATAATGTAATTACGAAAAGGTTATTATCATTAAAACGTAACCCAAAAATATCAAATTTTCTGGCAAAGTATACAAGCAGTAGTGCGGAAACGTACAAAAATATATACTTTTTGTCAACTTAAAAATTTCACTAAATGGGACGTTCAAATATGTAATAATAGGAACTGCCTATTTCATTAACAACGATTATTGTACAGTAAACTAAGCTTTAATCTTCCCTTTATAAACCAACATTGACAAAACGTGAAGATAAATTTATCGGGGTTCGAGGCAATATTGTCTACTTCACTGAAATATCTCTATAACGTATAGCTTGTAATTCATATTGCATGATTCTCTTGTCATATTATTGCATAATTTTCTTGCAGCAATATTACCTAAACGGAGATATATGCTTTAGGCCGCAAGGTGGCTGATACAAGGTAATGAATTAGCTTCGAGCTGCGAATTAAGCACCATTGAGATGGATATTACTTCAACATTAGCAAGGGATTATAGATATAGTTAAAGGCCTATATATACAGGTTATTTAATCTAATAAATAATGTCTGTTGCTAAGAGAAAGGCTTTTTTTTGCTCCCTGATATTTTCTTTAGTTTTCACTTTCTCAAACTTAACAAGAACTACTTCCTTGAATAATTGCGATAATTTAATCAGTGACATCCAATTTCGTCTTATAATACCATCCAAAATCCATTAGTTCTCAATTTGATCAGAGAGGCAAATGGCAACCTTTACTATTGGGGTTTATACTGTTCCATTGATGTCGAAAATGGAAATTAAATTAACCTGTTTCGAATACATATTTGATTTTGTCAGGAGATGTAAAGGAATTCGGCATTATGAAGAGAAATTTTGTTCCTCGTAGGGTTTTTAATTCAGGGCATTACAAAATAAATCTCGTTTACATCAAATAAATACAAACACCTCGTCGCAAGTATAGTATTGAAAACTCTCTCATTGCTCTATTACTCTCTTGTATGACAAAGTAATTTCAGGGAACATAATGGAGTTTCACACACCAGGCATGCAGGAAATTGGATTTTTATCGTATTTTAAGCAACACAGAAAAGTGTCGTAATTCGGCGAACAAGGAGACAACAATGTCATAGCAACAATGAATACATACAAAAGTTTAGGAGATGTTTATGTATCCGAGGGGAAAGCAACATTGATTTGTACTACAAAAGACATACAGTGTCTTTTAAAAGTATGGGAACACTTAAACATTTCATGAAATTGAATTACACATGAATTTTTTGCCTTTGTCAGATTTTGGTGTTGTGGTGTGATGATGGTTACTTAAACATTCAGTAGTATTCTTTAATTGTTCGATGAATGTTAGGAAATGAATGTAGGCTTTATGTATAAAAGGCACGGACCGCTGCGGGCTAGGAAGTCTAATCCTTAACAATTATTATTAAGCTAGAATAACGAATAGATATTAAAGAGCTAGTAAAGTGTTAGTGGTAAGTAGTGGACTATAATTACACAAATTGTACTAGTGTTTGTTTGTGAGAAGCTAACTAGTGTTTTAGTTAAATTTATTTGCACAACTACATATTTCCAGTACTCGAAATAATATTTATTTTATCTCTTGTTCAATGTTTTTCAAATCTTCAATTTTTTACAAAGACTTTGTAACATCAGGAAGCAAAGAGTTACGCCAATGCATTTTAAGCTTCATTAGGGCGCAGCTATAGACCCACAGTGGAAAATCTCTTCATATATGTCCAGTGCCAGACAAAAGTTTTCTTTTAGTGTATTGATAAAAGTTTTCTAACTATTTAGTTTTTAACTTTAAAGTTCGTATCATCAGTTCAAGTAAGTTTAACTTCATCAATCTTCAGATGGATCTCTAGTCCATGGTATTGTGCTAACCTCAACCCTCTCAGGAGACTCATCAATTCCGACTTGTTATTGTCAGCAGGAACAATCAGGTCATCCACATACGGTTTGTTCATTAGAAAATATCATCCAGAAGCCTATAGATTTTTGACAGAAAAGAATGACATAATCAAAGTAAATGGACTTTTATTCCTTCTTCGTTTCTTTTTGGTATTTCACAGGAAATTAGATGATGTTTTCAAATGAACACCTCCTACTTGAGGGCTACACTGTGATTAATGTTTTTTTTAATCATTAAAAAATCTCTAAAAAGTCTAAAAGAGTGATTCTAATGAGAAATTGTTGACAATATTCTGCTTTCTATGACGTCATAGTAGAGCCCTAACTTGGTGTTTTTTTTTTGTTTTTTTTTTTGGTCTACGAAAACAGTTACAGTTTACAGAAAGTTTGCACTGACTTATGAGTTCCAATGTATTGCGAGAATACCTAAGCCACTTAAATAATGTTACGATCGCAGCAACGCCGCATGGGAGGCGGGGCAACGCATGGGAGCGTGTTGGTTGGTGGAGCTTCGCGACCTATCCGCGCTGCGTCATGGCTGACACGAGTGATTTATTGCTCGTCTGGCTTAATCTAGAAGGCAGTTGTTTACAACCGTTTTTTTTTATATGAGATTATTCAAGAATTCTTATAAAGAACTTTCTAGGTTTTTCTGTAATTTTAGGATTGTATATAAAAGGCGCACAGAGCGCCCGAGTAGTAGTCGTATTTTAAGCGAGCTATAAGTAAGGTAAAGTTACGAAGCGATAATAGAAGACTATAAGTGTTAAGTAGTGAGTTATTTAGTAGTCGAGTGTATTTGTGGAATAAATAAATAGTGTTTTCGTGTTAAATCGTTTCACTGGAATTATTGAACCCCGAGTTCGCAACAATTGGTGTCAGAAGTGGGATTCCAGTGGGAATTTGAGGACTAATATTACTGAACTGTAAGTGAGTGCTTCATTGCCGGACATTACGTGTTTATGCCAGTGACCAGAAGCCAGCATCAAGCAATGGAGGATCAACTTGCCGCCCTGCTGTCCCTTATGCAACAACAGAGGGAAGAACAGGAAAAACGTGATCAAGTACAGGAGCGACGTTATCTAGAGCAGAAGGAAGAGCTGGAAAAACGTGATCAAATTCAGGAGCGCCGTTATAAAGAACAAAAAGAAGAGCAGGAAAAACGTTATAAAGAACAAAAAGAGGAGCAGGAAAAACGTTATAAAGAACAAAAAGAAGAGCAGGAAAAACGTTATAAAGAACAAAAAGAAGAGCAGGAAAAACGTTATAAAGAACAAAAAGAAGAGCAGGAAAAACGTGATCAAGTGCAAGAGCGACGTCATCAACAATTCAAAGAAGAATTAATGAGCCATCTCGCAGTCAGGGAGCAACAGTTGGAAGAAAGAATAATGCAATCCGTTAATGAATCCGTTAACGAAGGACTCGAAGCTGTCAACCAGAGGGTTCTCGAGCTAGAAAAGAAATTCCGGGAACAACTTGAGGACGACACCGTGTCTACAGAGAGTTTTAGCACAGCTAACGCTAAAATTAAGCCTCCCGATTATGACGGTACTACGGCGTGGGAAATTTATAAAACACAATTTGAGGCAGCTGCAAAAGCTAATGGCTGGTCCGAGCCCCAGAAAGCTACATCATTAGTGGTAGCACTTCGTGGAAAAGCGGCTGAACTACTCCAATCTCTGTCGGCAGCTGATCAAAGTAATTATGCAGTTTTAGTACACTCTCTGCAACTACGATTTGGAAACGAGCACAAAGAAACCGTGTTCCAAGCCCAGCTGAGGATGAGACAGCAGAAGTCAGGTGAATCCTTACAAGAATTTGAGGCGGACATAGACAGACTAATTCACCTGGCATACCCATCAGCCCCTGAATGTTTTCAAACGCAATTTGCCGCCGAAAGGTTCATTGAGGGAGTTCGAGATAGTGACATGAGATACCACTTACGTCTAGTAAGGCCCAGGAATATCAGCGAGGCACTAGTTCGGGCCCTGGAATTCGAGGCGTCACGAGTGTCATCTAGTTCTTCTCCACGTGTAAGAATGGCAACTTGCGATGACGAGGAGGATACGTCAAGGACTGAATCCATGGCCAGTTTACATAAAACGATTAAGGATATGGCAGTCAATATACAAGCCCTGTTGGGAAGGACGCCTCGATCAACAGACAATCGGGGCATAAAATGTTTTAACTGCGGCAGACTGAGTCACATCAAGAGTAACTGCCGTAATAGGGCAAGAAGTCCGTCGCCGTCGTTTAGAAGACCAAGCGGCGACCAAGACCGCCCTAGGTCCCAGGAAAACTAATTCCGGTCAATGCAAGGGGGCAATTGACCGGGGCCGCTAAGACCCCCAGGATCTTTAAAGTCAATAATTTGGGTGGCAAAAGTCTCACAGTGGCCGGACGCATTAAGGAACAGAAGATCCAGATTACCATCGATACAGGAGCAGATGTGACCATTGTAAGGCCAGATAAACTTGTCGGATATACCATACAACCATTGCCCAATCCTATTATGTTAAAATCAGTCACTGGAGAGTCTTGCCCTATAGACGGAGAAGCCGATGTCACCATCATTATTGGAGAAAGACTCGAAGTTCGGCATAAAGTGTTGGTTGCCAGGATCAAAGATGAGTTTATTTTGGGAATGGATCTCATCAGGAAACATGGATTCTCCTATGATCACAAACGGAATATTCTCACATTTGGAGATGAGGAGTTTGCATTAACCAATGGAAATGTGGAAACTAGTGTCCGTCTACTAGTGGTAGAAGATGTGAAAATTGCTCCAAATTCTGAACAAATTATCACAGTGACTTCTGAAAATCATCCTGGGTGGTCCATAGGACTTATAGAACCTAACCTGGATTTGACGACTGAAATTATAGTAGCCCGAACTTTGACCGACACGAAGAAGACTATGCCAGTACGAGTTGCCAATATTGGAGAAAGGACCATCAAGCTCAAAGAAGGAACAGTTCTTGCCAATTATGAGCCTGTACAATGGGTATGCAATTGTGTCGAAGCAGAGACATCCAAAATTAAATCTTCTAACCAAGCTTCCCCAGAAGTTATTGATGCTTTTAAGCGACAGTGGAGTCACCTGTCAAAGGAACAACTTCAGTCTGCTATAAAATTTGCTATGGATGAATCTGATATGTTTAACTTCAAGAGCAACGACAGTCAAACCGATTTAGTTGTCCATAAGATCAACACAGGAGATGCCCAGCCAATACGACAACATCCACGAAGGGTCCCTCTGGCTAAACAACAGGAAGTTAACAGTTTGCTGAATGAAATGTTAAAGGAGGGCGTCATAGAAGAATCATCTAGTCCATGGTCGTCGCCTGTGGTTCTTGTTAAGAAGAAAGATGGTTCAACGCGGTTCTGTGTTGACTACAGGAAACTTAATGATGTGACCAAGAAAGACAGCTACCCATTGCCACGTATAGATGACACCTTAGCAACTTTATCGGGATCAAAGTGGTTTTCCACTCTATATTTAAAAAGTGGATACTGGCAAGTAAAGATTGCTCCCGAAGACAAAGAAAAGACTGCATTTTCTACTGGTTCTGGACTATACCAATTCACTGTTATGCCTTTTGGATTGTGCAATGCTCCATCAACTTTCGAGCGACTAATGGAACTTGTTTTGAGGGGGCTGACTTGGAAAACTTGCCTGGTATACTTGGATGACATAATTGTCATGGGACGTAATTTTGACGAGCATTTGAAGAATTTAAGAGAAATCTTCAGCAAGTTACGGAATGCTCACCTGAAGTTAAACTACAAGAAATGCAGCCTATTTCAAAACCAAGTCGAGTACTTGGGGCATACCATCTCAGAACAAGGCATTAAAACTAGCCAAAGTAAAATATCTGCCATTAAAGATTGGCCAGTTCCCCGAGACAAACACGAAGTAAGGAGCTTTTTGGGACTATGTCCTTACTCTACTACCTTACTACAGGAGATTCGTAGAGGGATTCGCCGACATCGCAAAACCGCTGCACAAATTAACAGAAAAGAAAACACCGTTCTTGTGGAACCATGATTGCAGTCAGGCGTTTGCAAGGCTTAAAGCTGCCCTATGTTCTAGTCCAATCTTGGCTTACCCTATAAAGGACGGACTGTTTATTCTGGACACGGATGCAAGTAACTGTGGTCTAGGTGCAGTACTCTCTCAAAGACAAAACGGGCAAGAGAAGGTCATTGAGTACTACAGTAAGACTTTAAGTAAGCCAGAAAGAAACTATTGCGTCACTAGAAAGGAGCTGTTGGCCATCGTTAAAGCAGTCGAACATTACCATCGCAACTTATATGGAAAAAGGTTCCTGATTAGAACTGACCATGGAGCCTTGAAATGGTTATTACAGATGAAAAACTCTGAAGGTCAAATAGCCAGATGGATAGAGCGCCTGCAGCAGTACGATTTCCAAATTGAACATCGACCAGGAAGGTCTCACGGAAATGCCGATGCATTGTCTAGACGGCCATGTAAAGAAGATTGTCGGCATTGTCAAAGAACTGAGCAGCGTGAGGGACTTCCTTTGGTAAGGAGAACGTCGGTAGAAATAAACGATGGCTGGACCACACAGACCCTTCGGGAAGAACAAATGAATGATCCAGATATTGGACTCATCCTCTCTGCAAAGACTGACGACAAGAGACCAGAATGGCAAGAAATTGCTGGTAAAAGTCCAAACCTGAAGGCGCTATGGGCCCAGTGGCACTCTCTTAAAATAGAAAATGGATTACTGAAGAGAGCGTGGGAGAGTCCGGATGGCAAGACCGTAGTCAGTCAGTTGGTTGTTCCTGGTAGCAGAAAATCGGACGTACTACAGGAAATGCACGATGGAACCAGTGGAGGGCATTTTGGGGTCAATAAAACCTTGGCAAAAATTAAAGAGCGGTTCTATTGGGTGAACTATCATGAAGACGTCGAATCTTGGTGCCGCAAGTGTGAAGTTTGTTGTGCCACAAAAGGACCTCGAACAAGATCACGGGGCCGAATGGTACAGTACACTGTAGGTGCTCCATTCGAGAGGGTAGCAATTGATGTCGCGGGGCCGTTTCCTCAGACTGAGTCGGGCAATAAATACATCTTGGTCGCCATGGATTACTTCACTAAATGGCCTGAAGCATACGCCCTGCCTAATCAAGAAGCAACGACTGTGGCAACGGTGCTAGTAAATGAAATGTTCTGCAGATTTGGAGTCCCTCTCGAACTTCATTCTGATCAGGGCCGAAATTTTGAATCGGCTGTTTTCCAGAAGGTCATGGAACTTCTCGGAATTCACAAGACCAGGACAACTCCTTTGCATCCACAGTCGGATGGGATGGTAGAGAGATTTAATCGGACCATGGAACATTACCTGTCTAAAATGGTGGCAGATCATCAGCGTGATTGGGACCAACATCTACCTCTCATGTTGATGGCATATCGAGGCTCTACGCATGAAGCCACTGGTTATACTCCGGCGAAAGTGATGTTCGGGAGGGAAATGAGGCTTCCTGCGGATTTGATGTATGGAACACCAGAAAAAGAGTCGCTCAGCTCTGACAATTTTGTGGAGGAGCTTAAGGAGAGGCTGAACAATGTTCATGAGCAAGTCAGGAATAAACTGCGGATATCCAGTGATCGAGCCAAAGCAAGATATGACTTACTAGCTAACTCCCGCGGCTTCCAGGATGGTGATTTGGTGTGGCTATACAATCCGAGGCGAAAGGTGGGGAAGTCGCCCAAACTTAGCCAAAATTGGGAAGGACCTTATACAATTATAAAGAAGATTAATGATGTGGTGTATAGGATCCAGCGGACCCCTAGGTCAAAGATGAAGGTCGTTCATTTGGATCGATTAGCACGATACCATGGAACTCTATCTGTTCGGGACGAACAGACTTAGGAGGAGGGCAATGTTACGATCGCAGCAACGCCGCATGGGAGGCGGGGCAACGCATGGGAGCGTGTTGGTTGGTGGAGCTTCGCGACCTATCCGCGCTGCGTCATGGCTGACACGAGTGATTTATTGCTCGTCTGGCTTAATCTAGAAGGCAGTTGTTTACAACCGTTTTTTTTTATATGAGATTATTCAAGAATTCTTATAAAGAACTTTCTAGGTTTTTCTGTAATTTTAGGATTGTATATAAAAGGCGCACAGAGCGCCCGAGTAGTAGTCGTATTTTAAGCGAGCTATAAGTAAGGTAAAGTTACGAAGCGATAATAGAAGGCTATAAGTGTTAAGTAGTGAGTTATTTAGTAGTCGAGTGTATTTGTGGAATAAATAAATAGTGTTTTCGTGTTAAATCGTTTCACTGGAATTATTGAACCCCGAGTTCGCAACAATAAAATTATATTTAAATGTTCATTGATTTTAAAATTCTTAACGTAGATTGACGGCTAATAAGACATTTCTATTCCATGTTGTACAAAGACAGCAAAAAAATCTAATGGGTAGTTGACAATAAAACCTTTAATTCATTATAGTCAAAGTACAAAAACCAGTAAATAATAATAAAAATAAAAACTGTTCTACTGCACGTCTTAAGTCAATAGTTATTTCAATTCAAAATTGGAAATTACGGTGGTTTCCAATCAAGAATCATCAAATCTCATTTAAGATACCCAAATATTTCTATATGGAATTTTAATAATGCAAACTGGTGACTATTGAAATCGTCAATACTTTAATAACTCTTGAATTAAGAGGGGCATCAAAACGGTTTTAAATATTTTCCTCTGGACGGTGCATTATACGAAAAAATTTGTTCAGGATAGAACGGGTAGTTTATGCAGATTTTTTATTTAGCGAAAAACTAGGTAGTTAACTCTTTTTACTTTAAAAATATGCATTGATATGTTCCAGCGCATGCCACTGGTGGAGATAAAGATTTTATAGTTATTGCAAAATATGCGCATCCGCTATCAGTTAACATGTCTGTCAAGGAGATATTTATGGCGGTTTAGGAGAAAACAATAAATTTGTAATTATATAATAAATTTTTAACATTCAGTTTCTTTTTCACGAAAAATCGTAGACAAAACGTTTATATGACAGAACCCCTTAAAAAATGTACTACACACAGAAGGGACCACATTTCAAACACAGAAGGGACTACATTTAAAAGAACAAAAAGATTGAAAATTCAAATTTAAGGTTTGAGAATATATCATTTTGACTCACACCTCAGGAAGGCTTCAAAAATACAGCACTCAAGAAAGCCATCACACAATGGAGACAATACAGATTGACAGAGAAATGGCAATATGAATATTAAATTCTTAGACATACTTTCAACAACTTTTGGTTCAAGCAACCATGATCAGCTTAATAATCCAATATTTGAATTCAGGTCCTCCAATTTGCCTGACCTAACTTCCCTTCTTTTGCAAGTCAAGGGCCTTACGAGATGGGAAAACCAAAGTATACACCCGACATGGCTCTCGAGTTTGAAAATGGGTATGTAATAGTTGAATTTGCGACTACAAGGAGTACTAATATCAGAACTGGCAGAACTAAGTCCATTAATAAAGCCAACAAATATTTAAATCGTCTAATGGCGAGAATGAATAAAAAAGTATTGATCACAGGAAACAGAAAGAAATGTCGAATATCTACCATTGTTGTTTCCTCAGATTTCGTGGTATCAACAGAACCTCTTCCTTCCGAACTAATTAATGAATTTTGCATCAAAAAGAAGGTGTTAGATATGATATTTACAAAAATGAAGGAATTGGGTAATACAACAAGAACTGAGGAATCCAGTGTGGCAGTGAAGACATGCACAAACATACTCAAGACAATCAAAATGAAACTTGGAAATAAAGCTGACCAATCCTGTGAGGATGATCATATAAGATTGGATGAGCCAACCAATAACGAAAATGTGAGCAGTATTTAGAATAACTCAATATCTAAGACCTATGAAAAGATCAATAAAAAGATGTCAGAGAAAAGTAAGAACGAATATCTGGCAGCTGCAAGAATGGGAGAGAGGAGAATATGCGACAAAAAGTTATGCAATTACCCTATATTCACTTGCAAGGAAAGTCAACATCTCCATTGATTTCTGCTACACTCAGAACAACAACGCCATGGAGACACTCATTACTAAATGTTTCGAAACGGCTAACTTTGAAGAGGACTTAGATTCTCTATTAGCTAGAGCTGACATGCCAGTTGTAGACACGGGAGTGCTGGAGGAAGAGTCGAAGCCACACAGGCACAAGTTCAATAGGTGTAAACTTGGTGAATCAGAAAAGAGAGAGCTGTCAATTTATGGAGTATTTGGAAAAAGATTCACTACAGAAAATAAGGAATTTCTACAAGAAAAGAAAAAGGCCCTTAGCTATGAATGTCCAATGAATGATATAGACTTAGATATGGAATCAGGCTCTGAATGGCTTTTCTCCTCATCGACAGAAAGTCAAATTGATGAAATAATGGGTATAAAGTCTTTATTAATGACAGAACTACACATGCATGGAGCAAATACAGATGCTGAGTTAAAAAGAGTACGTATGAATCTGAAGTTTCAATTTCAACCACCATCTCATTGAAAAATTTCCAAGTTGATTTTTTGTCATTCTTGTACAACATAGAATATTTTTTTTTAATAACCATCAATTTACTACTCAATAAATATAATGAACTTCTAGTGATAATTAGTTTTATTGCAGTGGGTATTCCCGCAATACACTGTAACTATAAGAAATTGCAAACTTTCTGTAAACGCCGCGTAGTAGTAGTAGTAGACATTGGGGGGGCTAAACTACGAAAAACGTCTAACAAAATCTCTTGGTGTGACGGAAGGAAAAACCCCATTTGCCGCATTTTGGTCCTTCGAGCCGGATATAGGATTAGGAAATCACCCCAATCGTTCCAGAATAAGAAGACATCAGTGCAGTGAACAAGTTCATTAATGCTCAAACTGTAGCTCAAAGTAAGTCTTTATTAGAATTATCGCAATTTTTTATTTTTCTTTTCCTTTCATATTTAAAGTGATTAGTCAAAAATGCAAAAATTCTTTCAAAGTTTACTCGAAAATTCAAGATGAACTTGAATTTGTGGACATTGAAAAACACTCTAGTGATAGGGAATTATTGAGGAAAAGTAACTATTAGCCTCAAAATTGTCAAAAGGAATAAATCAATCCGCTTTGCACTCCTAAATACTCGCCCACATAACACCTTTCTAAAGTTGTCAGATTTGAACATAACTACTTTCGATGGTAACATAAGTGACTGGCAAAGTTTTTCTGAGATTTTTAAAACTCTTATTAGTGACAATTCATCATTATCAGATGTTCAAAAGTTAATTTATGTAAAATCATCCCTTAAAAATGAACCATTTAGGCTGCTTGAGAATTTTGAAATGGTTGGTGCAAATTTTGAATTCGCCCAAAACCTACTTCGCAATCGCTATAAAAACAAATATTTGATTGTGAATTCATACATTAAAAATATGTTCAATATTGCGCCTTTAAATAAATCAAACGCTCAAAATTTAAGAAAGCTTATGACTCAAATTAAAGCCAATACAGGTGCTCTCGATAACTTTAATATCGCAGATAAGCTCTATGATTTATTTTTAATTCAAATGATTTCTCAAAACCTTGATTTTGAAAAATTGAAAAATGCTTGAAAAATACTTACTTTACACTATTAAAAACCTACTTGAAAACAGACAACTAGAAGTGCAAATTGATAACACTCTTTCTTTCCCTTTTTCTCCTGAACAAGGACTCCCTCAGGGTTCGCCGCTTTCACCCTTGCTTTATAACGTGTATTGCCATGGTATATACAACTATCATCTTCCCGATAGAGACCACCTAGACAAAACAGCTTATATACTACAATACGCAGACGACACAGCCCTAATTGTACACGACAAGACCACTAAAAAGGCAGTTGAAAGACTGCAGACACTAACGAACGACACAATGGCCTGGTTCTACAAATGGAGACTAACACCAAATGCCACAAAAACCAACTCCTTCTTTCAAACCACCAAATTAAAGCAGACTCCCCAACAATAACAGCAGACGGTCACACAACCGAACCAAAAAACGACATAAAATACTTGGGAGTAACAATCGACAAAAAATTAAAATTTACTAAACACGTACGAAATACTAGAGTGGAAATTATTAAAAGGACAAAACACTTTCGATCCCTGACATACAAAAACAAAGGAATTAGCACAAAAACGGCTATAAAAATATACAAATCCATTTGCAGACCACTGTTAGACTATGGACACGTGCTAAGAGCAAATGCGTCAGAGAAAGCTAAACAATACACACAAACAACAGAACAAATCGCATTAAGAATGATAACCAAGATAAGACACCCCGAAAACCCGCTGCACAATCCTTCCAACCAACTACTCTACGAACGCACACACATGACAAAAATAAGTGAAAGACTGATACAACTTCAGACTAAATGGAAAAACAACCCACACAATATGACTACACTGAACCCACTTTGCTTAACAAGACAAAATAGACAGTCCCGCTTCGTTTTGCCTACAACCACCCTAATGGAACATTTCCAAACGTAGAGAGGCCAAGCTCAGAAATGAGTCGCTTTTCTTCCTTTCCCTAAGTTTGTAATATTTGTATATGGAATTCATTTGTGTAATATTATAACATGGGCAGAAAGACCAAATGGTCGATAGCCTATTTCCCTGGAAATAAAGATATATATATATATATATGTGAATTCTTGAAAACTTATCAACAGAAGAGAAAATTTCTAATGATAAAAAAACATATTCTCACTGGGATCCCATGTTCTGACATAATTCCAATCAAGCGACTTATTTTAATTGTTTTTTATGCAAAAATAATACTCATAAAATTTATTCCTGCACCAAATTTATTAATCTTTCTCCCCCCAAACGCATTAAACTTGTAACCAAAAGCAAAGCTTGTAAAAATTGTCTTGCTAGTGGTCACTTCTCAAGTACCTGTAAGTCTCTTTCAACATACATGACCTGCAGACAAAGGCATCACTCTCTCTTACATTTACCAGGTAGCTCAAACCAACCTGATCCTAATATACACAAAATCTTCGTACCACCTCATAAGAATCAAAACTCTCTTGTCAATGGAAATCCGACAACACATTTAACCCTTATCGCAAATCAAATTCCAAGTACATCATCAGATAAAACTCATATGAGCTCCAATAATTCTCAAACAAATAATTGAAGCCCATCAGCTAGCCTGTCAGTGTCTTCCTTTAAAACAGAGGTTTTATTGTGTACCGTTTGTATTACACTTAATGACAAGTATAAAAGACCTATCGTCGCTCGGTGCTTAATGGACTCGGGTAGTCAAACATCATTTGTGACTGAAAATTTGGTTATAAGGCTTAATTACACTCCTTGCTAAAAATCCCTGCAAATATCAGGTATCTCACAGAATTGCTCTGCCTCTAACGAAATGATAGATATTGAATTCCATTCTTAAAAATATAACATGTCAACACCCCCAAGTCTCAATTAATCGTCAACTGTTGCACATTCCTATTTCCATTCAATTGGCAGATCCTGCATTTGATAAACCTGCTCCTATTGATATTCTTCTTGGTGCTGACATAACTGACGGTAGAATTCATTTAGGGCCTGATCTCCTTGTTTTGCAAAACTCTTATCTTGGTTATATTGTTGCTGGAAGATTTAGCTATAATTATGATGTTCATTCTCATCTTAACATGTCCAGTAAAAATGTTCATTGTTCTCGACGTGAACTAACTTGATTTCACAACTCAACAACTGCATTAAACGATCTAATAAGACCAGAGGAAATATTTCAATCAACCACTAAAATTCACCCCGATGGAAGTTTCCAAGTAAGTCTCCCACTGAAAACTATCACTGAGGTATCACGTTTAGGAGATACATTTGCTCAAGCAAAGCGAAAATTTCTCAATCTGGAAAAACGATTAGAAAAACATCATGATCTTTACAACCAATACAAACAGTTATTTCTGAATATAATGAATTTGGTCACGGTAATTATATCCCCACTCACGTTACATACTGAAAACCACGAACTCAGGTATTTTTTTACCGCATCATTGTGTTACTACTAAATTGCGAGTCGTGTTTGGTGGATCTATGAAAAGTTGAACCAGAATTGTTTGATATTCTAATAAAATTCAGAAATTATCGTTAGCTAATCAAAGATTCCTACAAAACATTCTATAGATAACTCCTAAATCTTTGAGGCGGAAAGTTCATTTTTTACTACTTACTTTTGGGTGAAGCCTCATTCACTTTTGGGCCCGATTCGTTCGTTGTTGGAGAAGGAATTTCTCACTACTCACAGTAAAATTACTGCGAATAACAATTTACCCTAGAAAGGGCTCGGACGAATCGACCTGGTTGACGTTTCGGCAACTTGTCTGCTGCCTCCTTCAGAACTATCTAAAAAATAAAGCTTTAGAAATTATGAATTACAAAAAATTATACCTATTAATGTGTTTGGTCTTTGAGTATTTGTGTGTGATATTCTGAAAATTGCTTTTTGCTTTTGACATGAAAATGTCATTTGATAAAAATTGATAATTTATTTACATTCGCAGTAATTTTACTGTGAGTAGTGCGACATTCCTTCTCCAACAACGAACGAATCGGGCCCAAAAGTGAATGAGGCTTCACCCAAAAGTAAGTAGTAAAAAATGAACTTTCGGCATTAAAGATTTAGGAGTTATCTACAACAAAGGTATGGGCCTTACATTTGTTTTATTTTTAGACAATTAGAAACTAAACATGATAAACTACAACATTTTGAAAATAGTTTAACTTTCTTATGTAAATGTAGAGATCACGACATTATTCCCAAAGGTTTTCGTTTAACACCACTACATACAGATTACAGAACAATTAGAATTTTAGAAAGGGCTAGTAAATCACTAAGTAGGAACGAAATACAATTCCACATACGTAGAAAATTTATTTTAGAAAATGAAATTAATGTAATGAAAGATAATTTATTTTCAAATGTTAATTTTAATGATTTTAATCATATGTGGGATTGTATTCAAAGTAGCTATTTCACAAAATTTATCAAACATAAAAACATACAGTTAAAGAAATTCAACAAACTAATTAACTACAAAATAAACAAAGAGTTTAGATACTTAAGAAAAAATAATATAAACACTAAGACAGTAATAAACCTATCAAACAGAAACCTCACTAATACTGAAAATCTTATACTTTCTAAAGGTCTAAATTTTTCTGTAACACCTAAAAATGTTCCTAAGCTTGATTTCATTTCAGCAATTGAAGAAACAGTTCAAAACTTACCACAAGAACACCAACAAAAGTTTAGAATTAGGTCAAAATTAATTTTAGATAAACCCTTTAACATTAAACAAAACCTAAATCCCATCGAGCGAAAGGCACTCAATTTTTTAAAAAAAGATAATAATATTAAAATTCTTTCAGCAGATAAAGGTAACGCTACAGTTATAATGAAGTGTATTACTTATGAACAAAACATTGAGAGCCTTATAAACGATGGTACTTACACAAAACTTAACAAAGATCCAACTGAAAAAATAGAAAGACAAATTTACACCACTTTAAAAAAACACAAAAACAGTTTCACTGATAGAGAAAGACTCAAATTAACACCACACAACAGTAAAACACCTCACTTTTACGGTGTTCCAAAAATACATAAAAACAACATTCCTCTTAGACCTATTGTCAGTAGCATTAACTCACCAACACATCCACTATCTAGGTTTTTATTAGAGATATTAAATCCTTTAGTAGGAAACACAGAATACATTAAAAACTCTAGTCATTTTTTAGAAAAACTAAAAGATATAGATATAAACCCAAATCACACACTGGTAAGTTTTGATGTTTCTAGTTTGTTTACTAATGTACCTGTCGATAAAACTTTAATTATTGTAAAAAATAAACTTGAAAATGACATCAAACTTAGAGAACGCACTAAACTAAACATAAATACAATTATGGAAATACTAACACTATGCGTTAACACAACCTATTTTCAATACAAAAATGATTATTACCAACAAAATACAGGTATGGCAATGGGTTCACCATTTTCTCCTGTACTTAGTAATTTATTTATGGAAAATTTTGAATCAAATAATGTTTATAATTATAATTTTAAACCTTTAATTTGGTGGAGATATATTGATGATGTTTTTTCAATATATCAGTTTGGTAATAATCATTTAGACACCTTTCTCAATCACATAAATTCACAAGAACCCACTATAAAATTTACAATTGAAAAAGAACACAATCAAACACTTCCATTTTTAGACATACTAATAAAAAAGATTTAGACAGATTTGAAACTTTTGTTTATCGCAAACCAACACATACAGATCGATACTTAAACTACAACTCAAATCACCCTATTATGGTAAAAAAAGGAGTTGGGCAAGAGTCTATTTGATCGCGCAAAAATCATTTGTAATGATAATAATTTGGAAATTGAAAAGAAACATATAAAAAATGTTTTACTTAAAAACAATTATCCAGATTATTTCATTAATAAATGCTTTAATCAATTCGAACAGCCAAATATAAGGCAAAATCAAATTAGACATATTACAAACCTTTTAATACCATATATCAAAGGGTTATCAGACAAAATTAAACGATTAGATAACAAATACAATATTAGAACAGTTTTTAGAACACAAAATACATTACGTGCACAACTGACAAAAACTAAACCACACAATGAAAACGAATACACAAAAAACGTTATATATAAAATTCCTTGCGAATCCGAGAAATTTTATATAGGCGAAACTTCCAGACCTTTAAAAAAGAGAATAAAAGAACATCAAAATTACATACAAAACAGAGACTTATCAAATGACATTTTCATGTCAAAAGCAAAAAGCAATTTTCAGAATATCACACACAAATACTCAAAGACCAAACACATTAATAGGTATAATTTTTTGTAATTCATAATTTCTAAAGCTTTATTTTTTAGATAGTTCTGAAGAAGGCAGCAGACAAGTTGCCGAAACGTCAACCAGGTCGATTCGTCCGAGCCCTTTCTAGGGTAAATCGTTATTCGCAGTAATTTTACTGTGAGTAGTGCGAAATTCCTTCTCCAACAACGAACGAATCGGGCCCAAAAGTGAATGAGGATTCACCCAAAAGTAAGTAGTAAAAAAAAAAAAACATTCTATGGCGTGATTCCCCTGATGAGCCTTTATAGTGTATCGAATTTACCACAGTCACATATGGGACAAATTTTGCTCCCTTTTTGAGCACAAGATGTCTCAAAGAAATAGCCTTAAGAAGTCAAACTCAATATCCTCTTGCTGCTAAAGCAATATTAAACTCGTATTATGTAGATGACATTTTATTCGGTACTGATAGTTTAGAAACACTTATTAGGGAAAGTTCTTTATAAATACGTGCCCGAATGGTTCTCGGTCTCTCTTTTCTTTTCTGTCTTGTCATTGATTCAATATCTAACTTATCGCAATTACAACTCTCTCGCACTCTTGTAAGTAACAACTCAAAACTTAACTCTCTCTACTTTCACTCAGGCAACTTGATCACTCTCTTGTCAAGGTTGTTGTAAAGAGTAAGTTGGTATACACATATTTTGATGTACATAAGTTTTGAAAATAAAGCTGTTAGTGTTAATATAAAACCTCAGCTTGTCTCTCTCTCTCTCTCTCTCTCTCTCTCTCTCTCTCTCTCTCTCTCTCTCTCAATCTTAATTTTGCAAAAGTGCAGTGGTCCTTCGAAACAAAACTAGAACAGAAAAAATCCCCTTGACTGCACGGTTAGTGGACGGGTACCAGCGACTACGAAAAACAGTCTAACAAAATCCCTTGGTGTGACGGAAGGGAAAACCCTATTCGTTCATTAAAAGGCACCGTAGTCGAGATGATAAGCAGATGCGTTGCGGACAGCCGCCATCGACCTCTATTTCCCTCCGGTCATTTCCCAGAGAAGTCGTCACCCTACGATTTCGGAGCGCCTATCTGACCCAGCTTACCAACTGTGTTGGAGTCCCCCGGGTCCTAAGGGCCTCGCAGATGTTCTTTGTTCTGGCTTTGTCGAATGCTCCAACTGGTAACAACAACAACTAAATGTTTTCGTAGACCGAAAAACAAAAAACCGCCAAAAACGCCGATAAATAAAATCCTTAAAGTTAGGCCAACCGCCATGACGTCACGGTTAATAAAATATTGATCGGTTCGTCGTTAAATTTTTTTGCTACCCTTCTACGCCATGGAATAAAATTTTTTTATTAACTTTGACTCTACGTCATTGTTTCTACAATCAATTATCTTTTAAAAATAATTTATATTAGTAGTTAAACAAACCAGGAATCGAACCACTTTCAAGGACATTGCAAGTGTCCCCATTCCACCTGTGGACACCGACGTTAGCCTTGACAGAAAACGTGACAGATCGTAGCAAGCCGGGTGACCTTGAAAAGCGTCTTTGGACTCCAGCCGAGTCCGCCTTGACTATTTTGTCAAAAGCCCGTGATTTCGAAAATCGCCAAAAAAAACACAAATCGGCAGCGGCACTCTCGGTAACTTATAAAATAGAGCCAAATTTCTGAAAATCTCCTGTAATTGTAAAAAACTCAAAAGGTGCCCGAAATATGCACCAAAGCCATTAACTACCACTAAAATTACCCTAACTACCAAATTATATTCTCTAAATATCCTTTAAAATCAACTTTTATTTAAGATAAATTTCCCAGTCTGACTCTCTCAAAATCTCTCCCACAAATTTCGGTTAAAGCATTCCCGACATCCAGGCCCCTAAAAATGACGAAACGTTTTGCTGTATCGATCTTTTCTGTAAGCAGTTTAATTTGGGATACGGATCGGAAACACTGAACTAATAGGAAATGAAGGTAATCCCAGCAAAGTAAACTACTGTTTTAATTTTTATGGGCCTCGCTAGTAGCTGAGTGGCAATGGATTACTTTGAATTTTTTTAGAAAAACAAAAGAAGATTTATGCTTGCGACAGCATAAAAAAAAATTAAAATTGACCACAGCATCTGAAAACGTAATAAACCCTAATGTATAGTATTGATTTGAAAATGTTAAGTTTGTTAACGCCCTGCTTTTGTGACGCATCCTGTATAATCAAAGTTAGTGGTATTTGGAGCGCCAAGTAAATACAGGATGCGTATTTCACTTACCAAATTATGAGTAATAACTTACTTTTTGTCCTTCTAGAGTAATCTAGAGGTCTAGGTTTCTCTAGGATTGTAACTTAGAATATATTATTGTACTTTCAAAACACACTATCATGTCTGAAATTATTGTCTGTTAGTTTAGGTGAGCAATAGAATTAAATTTGAAATTTTAAGTTACTACCTGAATGACGCAACAAATAAGACATACAAATAACAACAATAAAAGTAGAAAGTAACTTACCTTGTTCGTTGCTCCCTACAAATTTCATATCATCCCACTGCATTTCCTCCAATTTACATAACGATCCCCCACATGTTACCTAAAGTTTTTTACGAAAGAGAATCAATTTGACGTGATACTCCTACACTCTCGAAGTAAATATACAGTAACTAAAAGATATGTTTTAAAAAGCTTTAAGGGGCTATTATAAAAAACTTAATAAATAAATAAACACAATTGTTTAGATTAGAAGCGTCATTAATCGATCTCCTTTGAAAACTTGTATAAAAAAAGGATATGGATTTGAGATGAGAGCCAAACACCAATTTCTCGGTCTTGTAGTCTGCGATAGATATGTAAGGGCTATAGGTGCGATTCCTGGGTAGGGCAAGTTGGGATCGCCCTCAACTCCACCTCCTGATCCCGACCCCGAGCCATCGGACCCACCGGATCCCGACGCCGATCCCGACTCAGATTCTGGAAATACGAATAATACATATCAATTAATTTTACTAATTTATGTGGGATAAAATAAAGCATCTATTATAAAGTTAAAGCCAGTAATTTTGAATTTGAGGATTGACGTATTCGAATTAGCAGGAGAGCTAAAACTCTATACGAAACAAACAAATTAACTCTTCGAAATTATACGAGTTTAGTGAATATTTTGCAAGCTGCATTCGTAATGGATAATAATGGGTGGTTTGGCTGGAATAAAACAATGGCAAACATAGAAGCGCGGGTTATTTGTTCTGTTTGTGATGGCCGGAGTACAGCGTAACTTTACTGTAATATGATCAGTAGCAAATTGTATACCGATCGGATAAAAGTAACCGTACGTTGATTGTGTGGTCGTTGGAACATTTGGTGTGTGTGGAAATATTCCTATATTTGCTTATAAGGTTTATAGTCTCTGTTCATAAATAGCATAGATAATGTGTTATTTAACAATAATATTCAAACTTAGAGCAGATTTTACGAATTAAATTTAATAATTTAATATTATTAGTCCAATCCGAAATCATGAATAATAATTAACTCATGATAAATAATAAATTAACTAATTACGGGCTGTTAGCCTCTCAATTTCAATTAAAATATTATCTCATGTCAATGATCAACATTTGACTGGCTTTTAATATCAATTATATATATTGAGTGTAATGTTTTAAAAAAAAAATTTCTCATGCAAACACTCCAAATGTTCATTCACAGGCTCGCTCTCATGATTCTAATTTTGGTTTAGGCAAATAAATTTTTTGGTACACCCTTCAACAAAAAGGTATAATATAGCGATACATTATTAGTCGATTGAGGAATAAATATCTGTTTCCTTATCAGAGGACTCTGCATTGACCGGCTAAAGCAGAGTACTTACAGAAAAAACACAATCAAAGGACTAAAAGACAGGGTACAGTTGGATACAATCCACCATAAATTGGTTGGTAACAACCCTTATTACTGTCAAGTGTCATTAATGTCATTGCGTTTAGCGCCAAAAGCACCAAATTTCATAAGTAAGTTTAGTTTCAGGCTGTCTGTCGTGCTGTTTGTAGCGCAGCAGACTTTTTCTCATTTTTATATAAAAATTAATCCTACTAAGGTTTTGTACCGGTTGTAGCATTTCGTGTGCTTATTTATCATTAATAAAAGTAAGGTTTCGTACCGTTAATTAAGGTATACTTTTCGGAAGTGTACTATAAGTTAAAGAAGAGAATATGCAGTGCCAGTGTTTCTAGTTGGTGTTTCATTTGCTGCGATCATGCTATAAGCATCATTTCAATGTTAGTCTAGCGAAGGGGTTAACATTTTTGGTCCTTCACAACCGGATGTTCCACATCATCCATATTGCCTAGATTGGTAGCCGTGAAAGTTGATGGTAAGCCCATTGCCCATTGCAGTGTTGCCAGAGCAGTCTATAAAGAATAGGAGAAGTTTCTTGAAAACCACGCCACTTCGATCAACATGGATTAATTCAGCTGTCAAGAGTGTCAGCTGCCACCTAGGTCTATTTCGACAAGCAACTGTAATTTCTACATGAGTTTACATCTACAAGTAAACATACATCTGGGAACCAAGAGAGGGCGCCTCTGGTTTTTGGATTGGAAGACGACATAACGGTCAGTTTGCTGTCTTGTCATTTTTATCAGACAACAGCTGATTGTGATTATGTAAATAAAGTGAAATTTGTTTGTTATTTTTAACTGTATGTGAACTGTAAATATCTAGTAAATAGTCACAAATTAGCAAAACCATGTCCAGGGAGGAAGCGGCAAAGATTATGCTCACGCTGGAACATCTACACGAGTCGTTAAATAGAATTAAAAGGTTTGTGGAAGAACGTCTGAATGGCGAATTTTTCTGAGTTGGTGTTGAGGCAACTAGAATCAAGAAGGAAACAGTTGCATGGTTTTATGAAATCATATCATGAAAATGTAATAAATCTTGTTTGTATCGACCCAGCTCAGAGATTAGCCACTTCTGAAATGGCTGAATTATTTATATATTTAAGCCTTTCATTGAGTTGTTTAGGGCAGTAATAACCAAGAACCTAGCAATTTCTAATATTGAAAAATTGTTTCGCCTTAGGAGCTATTTGTGGTGATAAGGTGGAGATAAGGTATAAGGTGAAGCTCTATCATTGATTAAAAACTTACCACTAATTAATTCTTCATATGCTGAAGCTCTTCATATTCTCAATGATAGATTTAATAATGAGACAGTATTAATATTAGGTAGGGGTATTAGCCCTCGGAGTAGTTGTTTCTGTTTGTTTCCCTCTTTAACGCTACAATATTTTTGGAAATATTGAAAGCAGATAAGTTTTCAATTTCCAATTAGTAAATATTGCTTTTTTGCATATTTTAAACTAGAGTTTCCTGCGAAAAAGCTAAAAATTTCGTTCACTAACATATTTCGCAGAAAATAACTTTCTTTTAACTTTCAGTATTAATATATTCCCACATTAACACATTGTTTGATATACAATGTATTACTAAGGGAACCCCAATTTTACTTAGGGAATTTATTAGCGGTGTCAAGCAACAGCTTGGTGCCTTGAACAATTTGGGGCAACCTATTGAAAAGTGGGATATGGTATTTATTTGTATTTTGACAAGAAAGCTAGACCAACATACTTATCGTGCATATCAGATAGACAGAGACACATCTAGGCTGCCAAAAATTGATGAGTTTTCTTTGAAAGCCGAGCAACTGCTGTGACTAATTCTGATAAAACACCAAGAGCTTAGGTGTCATTGTTTGGTCAGGAAATTCGAAATTAATGTAGCTATTGTAAATTAGCAGGTCATAAACTTTTCAATTGCAGAAAGTTTAAATTGATCTCTGTGCCAGAGCGAATGTCATTTGTTGACAGGTCTAAATGTTGCAGGGTGTGTCTGAACAGTCATTTTGGTAAATGTAAATTAGTTTTGAAGTGCCAGATTTGTGGTAACGAGCACAATACTTTACTGCATTTAGACAGGACTCCTGCTTTGTGACATGGACTTCAATCGCATGTAGGTTTTTTAAGGACTATTAATAAGACGGTGCTTTTGCCATCTAGTCTCATCTAATGATGGCAATTCTTTGAAAGTTCGTGTTCTGCTTGACAGTGGTTCACAAATTTCATTAATTTCACAAAATATTTTTGCTAAATTAGGGGCTAAGTCTTTTAGAAACAGAATAGATATTATGGGTATGTCTAGAGATGTAACCACTATAACAGTTTGTGTATTGGTTCCAGTGCAGAGTTTTTGTCATGATTATAAAATAATGGGAAAAATTTCCAATACTTGATAGATCAATTGTTTTGCCACAGACTGAATTTGAATCTTTGAAAAATGTAGTTTTACCTGAGTCTGTTTGTTTGGCGGATCCTTCATTTGCCAGGCTGTTGAAATAATATTGATATATTTTTTAATGTCTTGCTGTAAAAAAATTATAAATTACCAGAGGGTTTAATACTTCAGGACCCTTTGTTAGGTACTGTGGTCAGTGGCACCCTACCTCTTGGTGCTGTTAAAGATAAAACTTATTGTGCTTCTATGCATTCTCGTATGGTAAATATTGAGAAACAAATGTCTGAATTTTGGCACTTTGAGGAGGTGCCAACCATTTTTCCTGAGTATACATTTGAGCAGCAGGCTTGTGAAGCTATTTTTACTGAATCAGTTTCTTTGAGTGATAACAGATTTCAGGTGGATTTACCATTGAAAAAACCTTTATGTGAGATAAATATTTGAGACTCATTTTCCATAGCATACAAGAGGTTTGAAAACCTAGAAAAGAAATTTAAAAGCAATGTTCAATTATTTGAACATTACAAAAAGTTTATCGATGAGTATTTGGTGTTGAATCATGCGATTTTAAGTATTTTATTTCATTAGCAAAAAAAGTATTTTGCTCAATCCCTATAATTCGTTTCAAGCCAGATGATGCCAGATCCACTGTTTTGATCCACGTTTCAAAGCCAGATCCACTTCAAAATTTGTAAGATTTCCAAAACGTTTCTAGCTGTTATTTTTAAGGTGTTAAGGTTTGGCCTCCTTAGTTTGTCACATTAGCAACGGCAGTCAAATAATCTGGAGAGCCGAGTGAGAGTTTATTGGAGGTCTTATAAAAAATGCAGGTATTTCTTTTTTGTTTCTCCTTCATTTAGAGAAAACATATATGAAAAAAAATTGTTTCTTGTCGATTTAAGCAAGTGAGGCACATCGAATAAATAAACAAGCTTTAAATTATCATCTACAACAAAAAATGTGGGATTTTCTTCTGTTATTTTTAAAGTGCTTTTAACTAATTTTTGAAAATTAGAACCCTGATCCGATACAACTCCAAACACATTTAAACCTGTTTTTCGTAACCTCCGTACACTTTCAAACAAAATATCCATAAGATCGTTTACAGGTGCGGATGATTTATAGAAAAAATAAGCAACAGGCTGTTTCCAATTGCTTGCAATTCCTCTTGCCATTATTGTCAATGCGCTTCCTGCAATTTCTGAAGATCCTGAACTAGTGCCTACAATTTTATCTTTAGAAATATCATAATACAGGTGCGATTTTAAAGATATTTCGTCCATGTACAGGATACAGCGCCACTGTATTTTGGGAAAATGCAGAAACCATACTAACCTTTGCAGTCCATAGGAGGTACAAAGAAATAAGAGAAAAATAAACAGTAAAAATAACAATTTTATATTCTATGTAACAAATAGTGGAGCATGTTCGAGCATCACGGGTGTCCCTGATTAATATTGAAACCGTTGCTCACAATACCAATAAAATCATCAACATACAAGTTTTCTCAGGTACTTACTAATTACGTACTGCTACTGCCTGACCTTACAAACAGCAAGTTGGTGGTGGTTCTGTCGCAAGGGCTATGTGAGGTGATGATCTTAAGGTGGAGTATTGGTGGTTTACTCTGGTGTAGGTATGGGACCCATGCAGCTTATGGGCGCCTTTTACGCATGAAGTGAGCCATGGGTTGAATGAGAGTGGCACATGAGTGGAAATAGGGTTAGGTTTTGGTTTGGACTTAGGAGCCGATGTGGCAGGTCATTTTGCCTTTAGGCGGCCATTATGGTGCCGCACATTCCCACGGGGAATTTCCTTCTGAAATTCAGGAATTGGGATGGTAACAAACGGTCGGTAATTAAATTATTTATTTAAATGCTTACCCTAACATCCTTTTCTAAGGTTTGATTTGGTTTTTTTGAACAGGTGTGTTGCCTTCACCTGAATGGACTTCTCCTCTCGGAAAATGGTCTGATGCCTCGAGGAAGGTTTTGAGAGAAAATACCTTGAGGAAACCTCAAAGCCCTTCTTTTGGAGGTAAAAACCCCTTCCCAAGAAATACACGTCAGTTGTCTATCATTTGACATTGACGTCTGACAATAACAATGAAGTTAGACAAGGGGTTTTCGAAGTTGAAATTTGATTGAGAGCACCTGGTGCCGACAAAACCACTACCACTAATTGAAATGTGTTACCATATAGAAAGTTGAGTTTACAAATTGTTAACTAAGGCATCATCTGCGTAAATACATAATGTAGAACTCAATAATTACGGAAGATAACATTTTAATAAAGTTACAAAATTATATGTCTAAAATGTGTTGTAAACAACGTAGAGCTTCAAAATATTTGAAACTGATTTACTGAGTACTTTTTCACAAATAAAAATATTACAAACGTTTATTGTCTTTATCACACGAAGCATTATTCACAAGTCGAAACAAGTATGCTACCACTCTCTCTCACTTTGAAATAATTGGAAACTTTCTCAAACAAAAATGGAGTATTTACAACTGCAGAAAGTGCAACCTTTCTCTGTTCTGGAAGAGGACTCGGGGCCTCAATATTAAGACTCAAATGAGTAAAACAGTCTGATAACACCTTTGGACCATGAAACCATAAACTATGAGTATGCATCTCTTGAGGACCCAATCCTCTAGACAGAGAGTCCGCAGGGTTTTCGGTTGTATTTATATATTTCCATTAAAAATTTTTGTCATTCATTTTTCTCACCTTACACACCCTATTTGCCACGTATGGATTTAATTTTAAGGGGTCAGTGTTCAACCACGTCAGTGTAAGAGTAGAATCTGAATACAAAACCACCTCATTAATTGAAGATTTCAATGAATTGTAGACAACACTGGCAAGTGATGCAAGTAATACTGCACTATTTAGTTCCAATCTGGGAATAGACATCACTTTATTCATTGGTACTATTCTGGATTTCGAGCACACTACATGTACAAATACTTCAGCTTCACACACAACTCTCATATACAAAACAGCACCATATGCTTTCTTAGAAGCACCACAATATCCTACTAGTTCAATCCTTTTTGCTCTCGAAAACTGTAAGTCTCTAGGTATTATTATAGGAGGCATTTGGGATAAGTGACTCACAAACTCCATCCATTCACACTTTAACTCATCTGGAAGTAGTTCATCCCAGGCAAGCTTGAGTGACTATAAACGTTGCATAAACATTTTTGCCTTGAGCAATAAGGGACCCACAAGCCGTAGCGGGTCATAAAACCTCGAAAGAAAACTTAAAACTTGCCTTTTAGTCACAATATTATATCACAAGTGATTTTTGGTGACACTATCTTGAAACAGTCCCTCATTGGCACATAAGTCAATCCCAATGTCTTTATAGCTGACTCACTCTTATTCATGTCAACTTCATCTAGATGGCAGGAACGTCATGCAAAATGGAGGCACTATTAGAACACCACGTATTTAAGTTAAATGAGCCTAATTTCAACAATTCAGCCAACTCATTTTTCAATTTACCTAAATCATCTCCCCCCTACCCGCCAAAATGTCATCAACATAGGTATTTCGTAGTAAAGCTTCACTAGCCAAAGGAAACCTTCCAACAAACTCACTAGCCAAATGTACAAGACAACCAGTTGCTAAGAAAGGTGAACTTTTTAAACCATATGTGACAGATTGTAATTGTAAACATTTAATTCTTTCAGCTGGGCTTTCTCTCCAGAATATATTCTGGAAGCATCGATGCTCTGGTTTAATTTAAATCATCCTGTACATTTGCTTAATATCACTCAACAATACATATTTGTAGGTCCTGAAGAGAATCAATATGTCAAACAATGAGTTCTGGACTACTGAACCATCGTACAGAAAATCATTAACACTTAATTTAGTTTTCGTTTTCATACTACCATCGAACACCACACGAAATGCTGTTGTTCGCTTATCTTCTCTTATGATAGGGTGATGACCTATAAAGTAAGTTTTCCCATCATACAAATCCTCATCATTTAACTCAACAACCTTACATGATTCAACACCAAATACTCATCTATAAACTTTTTGTAATTGAACACTGAAAGAAAACTTGTATGTTGATGATTTTATTAGTATTATGAGCAACGGTTTCAATATTAATCAGGGACACCCGTGATGCTCGAACATGCTCCACTATTTGTTACATAGAATATAAAATTGTTATTTTTACTGTTTATTTTTCTCTTATTTCTTTGTACCTCCTATGGACTGCAAAGGTTAGTATGGTTTCTGTATTTTCCCAAAATACAGTGGCGCTCATTTTTTATAAGACCTCTAATGAACTCTCACCCGGCTCTCCAGATTATTTGACTGTCGTTGCTAATGTGACAAACTAAGGAGGCCAAACCTTAACACCTTAAAAATAACACCTAGAAATGTTTTGGAAATCTTACAATTTTTTAAGTGGATCTGGCTTTGAAACGTGGATCAAAACAGTGGATCTGGCATCATCTGGCTTGAAACGAATTATAGGGATTGAGCAAAATATTTTTTTTTGCTAATGAAATAAAATACTTAAAGTCGGGGAACGCAATTAAGTCCAATTTAAAGTCTTTGTCTCCTTTTCTGCACAGCGATTCTTTGGTTCGTGTAGGGGGGAGGCTGCAAAATGCACACGTTTCATTTGATCAAAAACATTTTAACATTATTTTACCCCACATCACAGATTTGATCATTCTTAGAGAACATCTAAGGTTGTTGCATGTTCGTCAGAGGCAGGTGTTGCCATCTTTGAATTTGAAATATTGGCTTATAAATGGCAATAGGGAAGTTATGAAAATCATCCATAAATGTGTCGCATGTTTTAAAGCAAAAGCTCAATGTTCCAAGCAATTAGTGGGCTCCCTTCCTGAAGGAAGAGTTGTATGTGGCCTTATTTGTCTGTTTCGCAGTAAAAGCAATCCATTTAGAGCTCTTGTCGGATTTGACTACAGAAACATTTTTAGCTTCATTTCATGAGACCGCGAAAGTGTTTTGTGACAACGGTTTCAAGGGAGCTAAAACTAAGGTGGACGAATTTTATGTCCTTAATAGTAGTGATTTAAAGGATATAATCATACATTTTTGCCTTGAGCAACGGATTTAATTTTCTTTCATACCTAGTTACTCTCTAGTATTTGGTGGCTTGTGGAAACCAGGGGTACAGAGCACTAAATTCCAGTTATAAGTGATCATTCCTAATGCCCAATTAACCTATGAGGAATTCAATTCTGTATTGGTTCAGATTGAAGGAATTTTGAATTCCAGACCTCTAACTCAAATTTGTGAGGACCCATTGGATTTGTCATATTCAACACCCGGGCACTTCTTAATAGGAGCTCCAATAACATCATTCCCTGTGCCTGATTATTCTAGCATTCCTGATAATCGACTAAAGTTTTGGAAATTCTGCAATAAGTTAAAGCAACAGTTTTGGATTAAATGGCACAAAGACTATTTGGCGCAATTGCAAAGTCGTCCTAAATGGAGATATCGTGAGAGTAATGTAAAAGAAGGTATGTTGGTTGTGTTCAAAGATGACAATCTTCCTTTTTTAAAATGGCCTACGGCAAGAATTGTTAAAGTTATGCCTGGCAAAGACGGGCATAAAAGGGTATCCCTGTGCGGTAACACTTCTCACCTATTTGGGGATTGAAATGGCAAATAAGAGAAGAGAACCCTAGCCAAAACTTCACACAAACACTGCATAGCAAATTCCTAAAACCCTCTGAACAATTTTGTTGAGGTTTTAAACCTAAAAAAAAAATGTAAAATGCTGTTTAAAACAAAAACAAAGTTACTATAAGTGAGGCATTTATAGGACGCCCCGTATACTTTTTTATGAGATGCCCCTAACAAAATTAAAGTACCATGAGTTTTTTATTTTTCATCTATATTTAACAGTTTTTTAACTATTTTAATAAGTAGTTACGCCCAATTAAAGTAAAATAATTACATTCTCTAGTACTTCCGGTCATACCAGAAGCCAGCGCCATTTTGGTTTTTCAAATGAAGCCATCCACTTTTTATTATGTATTTCTGTCACCTAAACAATTCTTTCAACCACTTTTAAAAAATTGGAAAAGCTGTTGAACATTCACATTTGCTTGCACTCTTCTACCTTAGTTATTCATACGCACATCAAAAAACGCCAACATTGAAGAACAGAAGAACGTGCCAGGATAAAGGTGCGATTTTAGATCGATGCGCCAGCAAGAGAGTAGACGCCACCCCGAACAATACAGCCAAAGGGTGGAGTCCCTTAAAACAAATTTCAGACGTGAAGAAACGCACTTTGAGACCAAAGAGAGATACGAAATTAGGGAAACGCGGGCTAGAGGACGTGGTTAGATGGACCCGTGCTAGAAGACGCTTCTGGAACGAACACATATCCAGGATGGAAAACCAAAGGCTGGAAAAAATCGCCAGAAATAAAAAACCGGCATCTAGCAGACCACCAGGACGGCCTCCCAAGAGGTGGAAGGAGGGGCAAATGGATGGGTAAAACAAGCCTTAAGGCTTCCGAAAAGAAGAAGAAGAAGAAGAAGACGACATCCTGCCCATCGATAACGTCAACTCCTTCAGGTACCCGGGCACCACAACCTAAGACAATGGCTGCAAGCGAATGCTACACTACACACAGAAGGGACCATTTCACTAAGATTATTGATAACACGATTTAAAATTGGAGGAAGGAACAGAGATACATTTAGTTGTGATTCTGTGATTCATCTCAACAACCAATCGCGGAGCCAGTGAACAGTATTTTAAACTCTTTCAACTAACACAATCAGTTTTAAATCAGTCATAACCTGAAAATGGAAGCTGTGGATGCATTAGAGAGCTCTGGAAATCTGAGTATCATGTTCTCTCAACGACTTTCAATTCTAGCAATCATGACCACCTAGATAATCTTCTTTATGAATTTAGAACCAGCGACCTACCTGATCTGACTCCACTCTTACTAGAGTTAAATTTATCAGTTGAAGAATCTAAAGTTATAGCTAACTTAGAGATTGTAGAAGATTATCAGCCCCTAATTGGAAGTACGATCATGGGAGAACTCAAGGTTAATACAGTGACTAGTTCTATAGGGATATGGGATAAAACTCTTGGTAATGATTGTGATAACACATACAAGGATTTATCATTCATTGCTTTTTATGAAGCTGGAGAGCCTAGATTCGTTCCAAATATAGCATTGGAGTTTGAGGATGGCTTTGTCATAGTTGAGTTTGCCACTACTAGAAGTACTAACATAAAGACAGGAAAAACTATTGCAGTTAACAAGGTAAACAAATATTTGAATCCACTGATGGCGAGAATCAACAAAAGAGAGTTAATCACAGGGATTAGGAAGAAGAGCAGGATCTCAACAATTGTAATATCATCTGATTTTGTCATTTCTACAGAACCACTTCCAATGGAAATAATAAATGAGTTCTGTTTGAGGAAGAGAGTGTCTGAGATGATTTTCACTAAAATGGATATACCACAAGGACAGAGGAATCAAGTTTTCATGTAAAACCATGCACAAACATACTGAAGACGATCAAGCTCAGATTGGGAACAAAGACATATCAGTTTTGTGATGATGATTTAATCAGGCTTAATGACACATAGGAAAGATATATAACATTTCTATATCTAAGACCTATAAGAAACTGAACAAACCAAAGTGCAAGAATGAGTTACTTGACTGCTGCTAGACAGGGAGTGTGGATCCAAATGGCTATTATCTACTTCAACTGAGAGTCAAATTGACGATATCATAAACATAAGATCCCTCCTAATGACTGCTGTCAACATGCATAGAGCAAACACTGAATCAGAACTGAGAAAATACGATTCAATCATGTTGAACTATCTCTTTCACTAGCCCAGCACACAAAACCCGGTGAGTTCTAAACCATTCTAAAGAAAATCAGAGACTATGACGTATACCTTCTTATAAAACCCACTAATACTGAGAGTCATCTTTCCTATTCAATATTTGTTCCTGAAAATAGTTTGTTAGAAGTGGGATTTAAGAGTTGCAGACAATTTAAAAATAGTGGCAATGTGTACTACACAGATTTTGTAACCATTGATGCTACTAGACTCATTAACATGGTCAATATTTTATCGTCTTACTTTGTCATGATTGTGGATCTTTTAAGATGGACAGGAATATCATACACTAATATGAATGTTCTTCCTGTGAAGATTGAAGTTGGAAATCATTCACAACACATGACACACTCTTTAGGAGTAGATAACAAATCTGGACACAAAAGAAACAGTTTGAAGCACTAGAAATTATGAGTGTCAGAAACCCACTTATAGAGGCCTATTTGACTACATATCAGGTCAGCCACTTCCGAGTATGGCAATGATGGTAGAAACCTTTTATTTATGTTATGAAATTGACAAAAACACAAAACACTATGACAATTCTCATTTTCACCTTGTACAGAAGATCTGTGAAGAAGAATTAAGATATGGTAAAGTAAGGCATGAATATGAAGGAAGATTTGATCATAGGTATTACAGCAGAAGCTAGACCACATGAATTTAGAATATATATGGTTAGAGGAATGGCAATTAGAGGAATAGTTCTAATTAGGTTATTCTCATCAAAATTTGGTTCAACTTGGCAAATAGAGGTGCGTGCAAGTTTTGGCGGATTTTAAATCGATGCGCCAGCACGAGAGGAGACGCCGCCCAAAACAATACAGCCAAGGGGTGGAGTCCCTTACAACAAATTTCAGACGTGAAGGCGTTTGAGAAGATGGCAGCCATAGACGCAGCCCTGGAGAAAGGCAACACCATAAAGAAAATGACGGCCGCCACAGGACTTACTACATTTCAAGTCCACACTAGAAGAGAGAAGCCCATCCACAGGGAGTATCTCGCGAAGACCAGAAGAGCGCGTGCGACAGCCGAACCACATACACATGGCGATACATCAGAGAATTCTCCTGCTGGCGTAACACCAGCCGTCACTAGCAACAACAGACGACATCCTGCATTCACCCCTGTCCTCTCTACCCGATATTCGAGGAGCAGTTGGCCAGAATGGTCTTTAAAGAGAGGACAATCTTCAACTTACAAAACTCTGATTTAGAGGAGAATGCGACGGAGGCATCTAGAACGGAAAAAATTCTGAAAAGATCAGCATTAATATGGACGCCGCGCCGCCAGAAAACGAGAAAGATCCAAAAACGGCGAGAAACTGCCCAACCAGGGATGCAAAGACTGATATCTCGAGGGAACTGGATAGCTTGAGGGAACTGGATAGCTCCAAACAGTTGGAGTGGATGGGTGCGGAGAGAGGACACAGACGAGAGAAGCTTGGGAACCAGCAGCGACGAAGTGGAAGACGACGAACACACCTTTTTTACGCCGGGACACGACAGGACAATACATGCAGGTACAGCAGCGGAGAACGAGGCAGAAACAATGGGAGGAACACTGAAAGAGACTGGAGGAGGAGTGGATTAAGAGAAGAGCGATCGATACATCAATTTACGGGGCCGACAGTATGGCTAGGATCGATGACAGTCATTGAAGGTAAAATAGGTAGAATTGATAAGGGAAAAATCAACTTCAATATGGGCGACTTGTCGACAGTTAAGGGTGAACTATTGAAAATTAACAGGGAAGCTAGAGATTTAGCGGAACACTGTACATAGGGTAAACTGATACAGGGTAAACTAGGAAATGGTAAAGTGAGTCCAACTTACCAACGTCAACTGACAGGAGATTCCCAGACTAGAGAGGGATCGAGGCCGAAGACATACGCAGATCTGGCAAAATTAAACAGAAGACCGGAGAGACGGAAAATAGCCTTTGGACTGTCCCAATTGCAAGACGAGAGGTCTAAGAATCGGTGAGCGCAGGCACTCAGCTAGAGACAAAAGATGCTCGATGTATAGGAATAAATGGAACCATATAAGAGAAGACAAGGACTATGGGAGGAACTTGAGACGACAGAGGCGGAGGAAGTCCAAAAATGAGTGATCTCTCTGATTGTGAAATAGTTAAAGCTAGAATCAGGGAAAACAACATAGATATCGTCTTAATAGGGGAACCATACTCAGAAACACCGCACTTGATGGCTACTATCGGAAGGAAAACACCAGTAAATTTGAGATCTGGGTGAAGGTGGAAATTTCGGGGGAGCTTCACAGCAGGAAAAGTACACGCAATGTGACGATGGTAACTGTAGGGGGAAGGGAGGGAGTAAAAATAGTCAGTGTGTATGATGAGTCGGGAGTAAGGAGTGCAAGGTTGAATGAACTGAACATGTACGAAATAAAAGAGAGCGAGTGTTTTGTCATTGGAGGAGACTTCAATGGCAAAAATCGAAGCTGGGGTGGTAGACTGGGTGACATGCGAGGAAATGGGATCCTAGACTGGGCAAGCACTAATGGCTTAAAAATAGAGAACGATGCCGGACAGCCGGCAACTTTCAGCACGGTCAATGGAGAGAGATGGGTGGACCTCACGATGGTCAAGCGCATTATACTAAAAAACTGGACGGTACTAACGGAGGAAGAGTACTTGATTGACCACAGACCTATGACATATACAATAAAAATGGGACAACAGAGGAACTCGAGAGGGAGGCGAAAGGACTGCAGAAACATCTAAAAGAGGTGGTAAGCAGAAGAATGGCCAAATTGCGGAAACAGAACTGGGCGAGGGGGGGGGCGACTATTGGGATGAATATTTGCAACATATGAGGACTTCAATAAAAAGGAAAAAAAGTGAATACCAGGGGGAGACGGACGAGATAACTAGACGTCTGAATACTAACATGTGGAGAAAACAAAGACTCGACAAAGACGGACAAAAAGAAATCAAGACAGGAAGAGGATGTCCAGATTTTTATCTGGAGATGTCCAGATCAGAATAAGAGAATGAGGGAGCCTTATCAACGACGAACAAGGAAAGGAGCTGAGGGGGACGAGTATCTGATAGGTGACTATCATCCAGACTTAACGGATGCACTACGAGAAGACCATGAAAACTACACGAATAAAGACATACGAGAAACGTGGACTAATACTATGAGGCCAAAATTAACAGAGAGGAAGTAGCAGGAGTAAACAAAGGTCTGAAAAATAGAAAAGCGGTATCGGATGATAGGATCCCAAATGAATGCATGAAGTACGTGTGGGATGACATGGGAGAAAACATGGTAAGTATGTATGACAGATGCTGGGAGTATTTCCGAGGATATGGAAGGTTGAGGTGAATTCCAAAAAGTGGTGGAGGGGTGAGACCCATATGCCTCACACCGACACTTGGGAGGATACTGGATAAATTGATAAATGAGAGGATGAGAATATGCTGCTAAAGGGAGAACAATTGGAGTGAGCTGCAGTATGGATTTAGAGAGGGACGGAACACTGTGGAAGCTATGAGAAGTATACTCGAGCGGCAAAAAGGCGGGGCCTGAATGCACTCGTGGTAGGATTAGACATGACTAACGCATTCAATATGGCGACCACAGTGGACATAGATAAACGGATGAACAAATGGAGAATGCCTGGGAAGATGAGAAATATGTGTTGACTAGGGAAGTGATGACTAGGGAAGGAAGGTATTTACGCCCTACATTGACGAACTGTTGCGGCTGGGGCAGGTGACGGCCAGAACAGCAGTCCACCCGGTACTCAAATGGGTATGCTCGGCTCATTCAACGCACACCAGAAGGGTCTGGCTCAGAAACAACCAAACTGCGCCTCGTTAATCCCGTTTGTTCAGCCCTAGACCGCCGGGAACTCTCCTCATTTTTAAATAACCCAACAAATGTTAGGTTAAATTGGCCATCAAAACTAAAAACTGCCAGCGTTGAAGAGCTAATAGAAAAGGTAAGAAAGTGCAAGGTTATAACTCCAACAATTTAAGTTGGAAAATACGATCTTTAGTCTGAATTTCATCGAGATCGATCGACCTCACCATGGTCCACTTTAGAGATTTAGATAATTGTCCTGTTTTTAAAAACAAAAGTGAGCATTATCAGTAATTTTTAATGACTATTAATTGGAGATAATAATTCTATAACTTTTAACATAACTGACATTATACAAAGAAATGTTGTAATGGTTGCTAAAATAGATTTATTCCGAAGATTTTTGATATATTTCACTATAAATCAGAACCCTGTATAAGACACCAGATGCTCTAACGTTATTAGATTTTAACAAAAAAAGAAACGCCAAATTTTCCACTATATTATTTCTCCTCTATTATATAGACCAAAAAATAATCTAACCCGCCTAATACCGACATCCTGAACCCTTGCGCTTCACCTTTCGTTTCACATCCAAGCGTTCTAGTTATTGTAAGAACGCCTCATTATTTTCTCGTTTACGTTGAAGGGAGGACCATTATGCGAGAAATCCTTTTCACATAAATCCGGGAATTTCACATCGAAAATTCAAGAAGGCGGATCTATTTTTAATGAAACGGGCCGAACTCGATTGAAGCTCGATTAGGAATTTCTCATAGGTGATGATTATTAATTCCACTTTACTTATTATCAAGCCGATTTAAGGTTTACTTTGTACGTAGAAGGAGGCTGCTTTTAGCTAGTTAATGATTGTTCATACACTAATATATATTAGCATTTAAATTCAATGTTGTAAGGTTCTGATGGATTTTGTTTGATTGAATCTTATCTGCTTTAGTGTTCTCTATGGAGGAAGTCTATAGTGTGCCAAACAAACGACTGTTGAAAAAAGTAAAATGATGGGCGCACGAGGAGTCGTGAGGGGGGCCGCGTTTGGGCTGCTTGGGGGTCGACATTGCGCCGGAAGGACGAATGACCACCATCAGGTGGTCATTCGTCCTCTTTAAAAGTACAGAAAGAAATCGGTTTGGGGCTCACGAAGGAAGTCCAGTTTTGGGAGGACTCACGAGGAGTCGTGCGTGGCTCAAGCTGGTTGCAGGTCGCTATATTCCGGAAGAAACAAGGACCACGTTCAGGAGCCAGCCCACCGTTTAAAAGTAGAAAAAAGGAGTTGTTTGTGGGACTCTCGAAAAGGAGTCGATTTTGGAAGATTGTGCGATATTGGGGTATTCACGAGAAGGGTTTTATAAAAAAAAGGCCGAAAAGCAGTTGAATAATGACGACATAAAATTTTACAATGAATTTGCAATAGACATTTTCATAGGGTGGGAATCTATAAGCCTGTTAGAATCCCAAACTTTAGCAGACTTTCCAAAAGGGTGATAGGTTTTAGATGGTTGCTTATGAAATAAAGAGAAAAATATACAATTAACTAATAATCTATTTACAAAAACGAAATGAATGTACACAACGGTGAATGTTATAAATTTTACTGCTAATGAACGTAGTACTTGTAGCTTCTGAGGTGGTAACGTTAATTAAAGTTCAAACACATACCTGAGTCCTACTTATAAGCACAATGCAGTTGCTGGTATGCAACTAACCTGAACGGGTTTCTGGACGCATCTACTTACTATGTACAGTTTTTGGTACTCTAATTATTCGCATAGCATCAAGCCTTTAGAAGGTATTGACGCCAAATGACCTAAAACCCTCCTTTCTTAGGGATATGATGGAGACTGTCAACCTGCTAACAATCTCGAAGTGCTGTAGCACAGAGAGGGGTTTTATACGTGGGAATCACCCGGGAAAGTTTAGAATTCAATTATGACAACTTGAAAAGATTTTTATGTCATAAAAAATGTGACGTGACAGCTCAGCAGCTCTCAGGCAGTAACCTGGCTGGTGGTACTATTGTCAGAAGTGGAGATGTAAGGGACATGATTATCACAACTAGATTAAGTTAACATTTAATTTACAATATTGTGGTTTCGCAACAGGAGTGTCGTTACGCCGTAAGGATGAACGATCACTTGTGGAAGCGTACAGCCAAAGTTGACTGTCAAAGTAAAGAGAAGATTCCTATTAAAGAGCACTTTTTCCTATCCATTTTATGCCAGAAATGCGTAAATTTACTTTACTCTAACGTATTACATAATTTTACGAGTATTTTTCGAGTCATCATAAATAGGCCAAATTCTAGCTGCCAAAATTGGGTCAGTTCTTCAGAGGTTCAACTATGGCAGCTGCAGTAATAGCTGCAATAATTGCCAAACAAAAAATCTGAAAGATGATAAAACGAAAATGGACAAAGTAGGTAAAACTATAAAACAATATAAGAATGTAAGAAAACAATGGGATGTTTGGGCAACTTGAGTTCTTTTGGTTGCATGCACATGGGGGAATCCCTTCTGCTCTAAGTCCTGATACATTGTTAGACGCTGCGAATCAATGAAGAAACTAAACCCCAGGCAAGCTATTGAAAAAGCTAGAGCTACTGCAAGACACTTTAGTGTTAGTGTTCCTAGTGTTGATGCAGAAAGTCCTCCACCAGATTTTAAACCGTAGAATCTGAAGAAGATTTTTCGGCGAAATTAAGAAGGTTGACCGAGCAGTTGAACATAAAATGTTGAGCAAAGATAAAACTTGCTTCAACTCAGGGAAGCTTTCCAACTCTATGACTAAGCCTTTGAACTTTGGGATCAAATACGGCGAAGAACGCAAGAAGAGAATGAGCGAATTTTTAGTTTTGTAGTGGCAATGGAAAACCTATTTAGAAAACTTCCATCAAAACAACAGAAACTGAGTATTAGCACATAGCTTTTACTTCCGGGCTCTTATCTTCTATGTCCTTTCAATCGCGTCTTTGATTTTCCAACTTCCATTGACGTATTAACCCCACAGCATTATTGGTTGTTTGTTCGACCTTCATTTGTTCTGTGGTCAATCATGGTTCTCTTAAGAACGCTTGGTCCTTCTAGTTGTTCTACTCGTTGGCAGTGTCGACATTCCTCTTTACAAAGCCTGCGTGATAATGCATCTGCGTTACCATGGCATCTGCCTGGACGATGTTCAATTTTACCAGGGATGATGAGGCTTCTTCCAAGCTGTCCAATCCTAATGATCTTAGCTGCAGTGGTGCCAGTCAGCGTTCGCCCCTTCACATTGACTGGTCTTAGTTATCCGGCTGATCAGACCTTTGTTGAGTTTTCCTCTTCTCTTCTTTTCCTTAGTTCCTCTTTGTCCTTCTTCATCATTTCCATAACTGCTGCCAGTGTCACCAATGATTTTTGTCGTAGATCGAGTATATGGCATATAGAAAACACCAAAGTTCCTGCACTGTCCTTACCACGTAAAACTCCACGCGCACGACGACTCCTTTGTCCGTACAGTCACAGGTTTGACGAAAATTATCCCTTGTTACGGGACACCGGCTCCAATAATTTCTCGTCAATTAACTGCAAACTTTTATTTACTTTTAACTATTACAACACGATTAAAACACAATTACTTTCTACTAACAATTTTGCTTATTTACTTCACTGCACTCTCTATTCCAACCATCTCGCGCGGCTCGCTGGTTTATATACCCGGCCTGAACATATTCCAGTACTTTCGAGAACGGAGGAGACTGTTCCCCGTTCTCGTTTAATCTAGATGGGGTCGCGGTCGGCGCTCGACGTTGCCGCTTTTGTCCGAATCTCTGTAGACCAACGGTCGGGCGTAACAATCAAGTTCGTTGGTATTTCAAGTTTAAGATCCCTTCTGGCTTTTTTATGCAGATTTATTATAATATTTGAGTCTGAAGTGGTTGAAAAATTCAAGCTTTCAATCTTCATCAGGTAAGACACCGTTAGTCCAAGCAAAAGTTAATGTTCTTAATGAGTGTAACAAGTAGGAGAATTTCTAATAGACGCCCCGTTTAAATGCTAGTTTTGAGACAAAAAATGCAGAGTCACATTTCCTTCCTGCTTTATCAAATCATATCAAATAAGCATTATTCATAAAGACATTATTCTTTGGAATCCATAGCGATCCAACTTAGTCAACAACAGATGGTGGTTCACGCACTCAAACGCCTTAGAGAAGTCAAAGAAGACGGCTGCACAACACTCTCCCCCATTCAAACCATAGTAAATATTCTCCAGTAGGGCAAAAATTGCATTATTTGTTGATTTACAACTGTGAACGCCACAATGGCGGCACGATACAACCGCATGCGCCTCCAGAAAAGAGACCATTCTAACGTTCAGCAATCTTTCCATCACCTTACTCAGCGTCGACAACAGTGATATGGGACGAAAACTAGAGGGCAAACTGGGATCGGCACTCTATAAATATGCGTTAAAAAGGTCACCCTATAAAATGCAAATTAAGAGTTTGTACACAAATTCAAGTTAAGATTGAGGTCAAAATATGACAAAATGCGCCCAAAAATGCAACTTTGTTGAGTCTTTGGAGAAATTCAGGTTATAATTACGACCAAAATCGATTCAAAGCAACCCACTTTATATAGAAATGTTTTTTTTCTAATATTGATATATAAAGTGGCACTTTTCAATACTGATAACAGTGACGTAAAGTCCTACTTTTCGTAACTAGTTACGAAAAGTAAAATCTTTCGTAACAGTTGCAGGTTTCGGTTATGGCACACCGTTGCTACAGTTTTACGGTATTAAGTAGATACAAAAAGGTTTAAAAGTAAATATTGAAGTTTAGTAATAATAATTCTCTCTCCAAGTAGGTACTTGTAGTCAAAATTAGAAAAATTCTGGTATAAAACACGTGAAGAAAAGCCTTTTTTGTGTATCTCATTCAAATTGCGGGAACTCGCTGCGCTCGTCCCGCAAACGTTCATTCGTTACACAAAATCGGAGTTTTCGTAACTGGCTACATAAATAGCTATTTTTTGTTCGTGAAAATGACACAAAGCGTGTAAAAATACATATTTTGAGGGTTTAGAGAAATTCAAATTAAGATTATACCCAAAATAGATTAGAAATGATCCAAACGTCAAAAAACACAATAAAATTTCTTACCCAAAGTAGACCAAAGTAATTAAAAATTTACATAGAGCATTTAAAAATGCAAATTTGGAGACTTTATAGAATGCAGGTTAGAATTAGGACCAAAGACTATTATGTCATGAAAATGACCCACTTCAGGTAAAAATGATAATTTTGATGTGTTATGAGGAGGTCAATCTCAAAATATTAAGACCAAAATCGGTGGAAAATTACTCAAAATGTGTAAAAATTCAATACTAGGTGCGTTTGGAAAAATTCATATTAACATTATTCAGTATTAACAAAATGCCTAAAAAATTATGCAATCCAAGAGTTTCTGAACAAATTAAGGTTAGTTCAGGTTAGTAAGATTAGTCAATATGGGTTAAAATACAATACAAGTCGTCCGAAAATGCAACTTTGTTGAGTCTTTGGAGAAAGTAAGGTTAGAATTAGGACTAAAGTCGAGTAAAAATGAAATTTTTTTATCTAAACATGTTTTGAGGTTTTATGAGAAATTCAGGATAGAACTAACACCAATATCGGTAAAAAATTACTCAAATCGTGTAAAAGTAAAAATTTGGAAGGTTTGGAGAAACTCAAATTAAGATTATGGCCAAAATCAGATTACTCAAAGCAAAAAGTCCAAATTAACAGCTTCTGAGCAAATTCAAGTTAGAAATAGGGTCAAAAGTATTTAAAAAGATATACAGAGCGCCCAAAACTGCAACTTTGTTGAGTTTTTGGAAAAATTCAGGTTATAATTACGACCAAAATCGATTCAAAACAACTATCTTTATACAGAAACGTTTTTTTTTTGTTGGTGAAAATGACACAAAGCGTGTAAAAATACATATTTTGAGGGTTTAGAGAAATTCAAATTAAGATTATGGCCAAAATAGATTAAAAATGATCCAAAGCGTCAAGAAAGCACAATAAAATTTCTGAACAAATTCAAATTAGGATTAGGGACCAAAGTAGTTAAAAATTTACATAGAGCATGTAAAAATGCAAATTTGGAGACTTTAGAGAATGCAGGTTAGAATTAGGACCAAAGACTATTATGTCATGAAAATGACCCACTTCAGGTAAAAATTATAATTTTGATGTGTTATGAGGAGGTTAGTCTCAAAATATTAAGACCAAAATCGGTGGAAAATTACTCAAAATGTAAAAAATGTAAAAAATTATGCAATTTAAGAGTATCTGAACAAACTCAAGTTAGTTCAGGTTAGTAAAATTAGTCAATATGGGTTACAATATAACACAAGTCGTCCAAAAATGCAACTTTGTTGAGTCTTTGGAGAAAGTAAGGTTAGAATTAGGACTAAAGTCGAGTAAAAATGAAATTTTTTTATCTAAACATGTTTTGAGGTTTTATGAGAAATTCAGGATAGAACTAACACCAATATCGGTAAAAAATTACTCAAATCGTGTAAAAGTAAAAATTTGGAAGGTTTGGAGAAACTCAAATTAAGATTATGGCCAAAATCAGATTACTCAAAGCAAAAAGTCCAAATTAACAGCTTCTGAGCAAATTCAAGTTAGAAATAGGTTCAAAAGTATTTAAAAAGATATACAGAGCGCCCAAAACTGCAACTTTGTTGAGTTTTTGGAAAAATTCAGGTTATAATTACGACCAAAATCGATTCAAAACAACTATCTTTATACAGAAACGTTTTTTTTTGTTGGTGAAAATGACACAAAGCGTGTAAAAATACATATTTTGAGGGTTTAGAGAAATTCAAATTAAGATTATGGCCAAAATAGATTAAAAATGATCCAAAGCGTCAAGAAAGCACAATAAAATTTCTGAACAAATTCAAATTAGGATTAGGGACCAAAGTAGTTAAAAATTTACATAGAGCATGTAAAAATGCAAATTTGGAGACTTTAGAGAATGCAGGTTAGAATTAGGACCAAAGACTATTATGTCATGAAAATGACCCACTTCAGGTAAAAATTATAATTTTGATGTGTTATGAGGAGGTTAGTCTCAAAATATTAAGACCAAAATCGGTGGAAAATTACTCAAAATGTAAAAAATGTAAAAAATTATGCAATTTAAGAGTATCTGAACAAACTCAAGTTAGTTCAGGTTAGTAAAATTAGTCAATATGGGTTACAATATAACACAAGTCGTCCAAAAATGCAACTTTGTTGAGTCTTTGGAGAAAGTAAGAGTAGAATCAGGACTAAAGTCGAGTAAAAATGAAATTTTTTTATCTAAACATGTTTTGAGGTTTTATGAGAAATTCAGGATAGGACTAACACCAATATCGGTAAAAAAATGACTCAAATCGTGTAAAAGTAAAAATTTGGAAGGTTTGGAGAAACTCAAATTAAGATTATGGCCAAAATCAGATTACTCAAAGCAAAAAGTCCAAATTAACAGCTTCTGAGCAAATTCAAGTTTGAAATAGGGTCAAAAGTATTTAAAAAGATATACAGAGCGCCCAAAACTGCAACTTTGTTGAGTCTTTGGAAAAATTCAGGTTATAATTACGACCAAAATCGATTCAAAACAACTATCTTTATATAGACACGTTTTTTTTTGTTGGTGAAAATGACACAAAGCGTGTCAAAATACATATTTTGAGGGTTTAGAGAAATTCAAATTAAGATTATGGCCAAAATAGATTAAAAATGATCCAAAGCGTCAAGAAAGCACAATAAAATTTCTGAACAAATTCAAATTAGGATTAGGTACCAAAGTAGTTAAAAATTTACATAGAGCATTTAAAAATGCAAATTTGGAGACTTTAGAGAATGCAGGTTAGAATTAGGACCAAAGACTATTATGTCATGAAAATGACCCACTTTAGGTAAAAATGATAATTTTGATGTGTTATGAGGAGGTCAGTCTCAAAATATTAAGACCAAAAGCGGTGAAAAATTACTCAAAATGTGTAAAAATTCAATATTAGGTGCGTTTGGAAAAATTCATATTAACAAAATGCCTAAAAAATTATGCAATCCAAAAGTTTCTGAACAAATTCAGGTTAGTTCAGGTTAGTAAGATTAGTTAATATGGGTTAAAATACAATATTCGTCCAAAAGTGCAACTTTGTTGAGTCTTTAGAGAAAGTAAGGTTAGAATTAGGACTAAAGTGGAGTAAAAATGAAATTTTTTTATCTAAACATGTTTTGAGGTTTTATGAGAAATTCAGGATAGGACTAACACCAATATCGGTAAAAAATGACTCAAATCGTGTAAAAGTTTAAATTTGGAAGGTTTGGAGAAACTCAAATTAAGATTAGGGCCAAAATCAGATTACTCAAAGTCCAGATTAACAGCTTCTGAGCAAATTCAAGTTAGAAATAGGGTCAAAAGGATTTAAAAAGATATACAGAGCGTCTAAAAATTTAAATTTGTGTTTGAAAAAATTCGAGTTAGCTTTAGGACTAAATTCGATTAAAAATAACTCACTCATCTGAAATGCAATTTTTGATATTTTTTGAATGGGTGTTATCCGTTATAAAGGTCCTTCTCTGTAAGACTAAAGAAACAATAAACAGAAGCAATCAATTCCATTTTATCCTCTTTTAAATCGATAAAAAGGGCCAATATAGACCTGAGATGTGGGGAGTGAAAATACGTGAAGAGGCCAGTGTAACATGAAACCCTTTATTTCATGCAAAAAAGCGTGCCATAGAAAGCCTTGCGCCATTGTAGTTTCACGAATTTGAAAGGATTTCTGCATAATATCTTTTCGCTTTCTGTGACTCGTTTTGATTGAACTAACCAACAAACCGGTATCTAATTTGCCGACTAGCCAAAGCTCTACAGAGGAAGGGTATGAAACCAACATGCGGAAGGTATTTTGTGTCTTTGAGTCTCATTTGTTATTTTGTGCTTGTTGAGTGTATAAATGTTTCTATTATATACCTATCTTTAGTGTCCTGAAGATGACACTAATTTAGTGCCGAAACGTCAACATTACACAGCGTTTCTACATTCTGATGTTTCAATTATCATGCTGGTTTTCGTTTTCACATTTCTTTAACTCCAGAGTCAATTCCTTTGTATGAAATTAAAACGTCTACAAGCTAACTTGACCTTTACTCCAAATTATCTAATTAGCCTCACTTAAAGTTTTCAGGTGGTTTAATGGCCCATATATTTTCCGTAAAGTCGTAAAAATTGAAAATAATTGAAATCGGAGCACTTAAAAGTTTTAATGTGCTTTTCCATGATACGTATTTTTTGCTCAACGTCCTACATTACATTTATGTTTACGTTATCGAGGATATCACGAGGTTTTTGTACAATCTTAACCAACTAATTTTTTCTTTATCATTCTTTCATGTGTAATATTTCATTAGCTGTCACGATAAGAGACCAGGGTTATGTCTGGCAGTAACTTTTTAATTCTTATTTTCGCTCGGTTATCTGGTTTTTATCCCCTGCAGTCTTAGAGCCAAAAACCCTGATCGAAATTGATTTCCCAAGGAAAGTTAATTTATCTCAAACAGAAACTGACATATCATATCGAGCCAAGATTTTAGCTTGAATCGTTGAAGGCCGTCATTCCAAGACAAATAAATTACTATCAAGAAAGAGCAGGAAAACGGAAGAAGTTTGGATGGTCAGATAATAATAAGGTCGAGTTAGAAATAGGTTTGTTTTTCGTTCTTTACTAACGTAACTTTACTTCATCTAAACTAATTGATAAATTATAATTTTAGGCTCCTATGAACTGTATTTTTAATCTCATAGCCAAATCCAAATATTTTGAACATTTTATGTTCATATGCTATTCAGAACATTTTATGTGACGGTGATAATAAATAGTTTTGATCTTTCGGCAACAAAAATAACATTGTATTATACAACAAAGAAAAATTACACACTCGTTGCCGTTACTATGTAAATTAGTGTCATGTCTTTGTAGTGGCACGGAAAATTAACCATTTAAACAACACAATAGCGTGGCTTAATGAAACATTTTTTGCTATTCAGAAAGGCCACTCTGTTGGATTAAACAAGAGTAAAGTGTCAAGTCCGAGCCGGCGTGACATACGGTATGTAGGGATAGTTTCACTGGATCCAGCTTTGTGTTCCGAGTTTTTCAGCATGTGTAAAAATCCGAGATCCGTATAATTGTATTTTATTATATACCTGTGTAGCGATTGTTTAAACGAGGGAAGGCTCTTGCTCTTGGGTAGCCTTTAACAGTGGAGTATGGTGCGCTGTTCTGTGAGCCGCTCTAAATAAAACTCAGAACAAAGTTAAATTACACTACATTTTGTACGAGCATCAATACGTACAGGGATATCATTTTAAGTCGCTCACTCGATTAGCAGCTTTTCGGTTACACTTTTTAAAAATTTGATACATGTGTGTTGTATGGCATCTAAGGCCGACCTCGGATCCTGGGCTAGCGAATTTACTGGCTGCTCGGATTGACAGGTACGCCGCCGTCTTGATTTTTCTTAAATGAAAACACACATAAATTTACCCACAGTCTAATAGAGCTGAAGGTGCAGATTACAGAAATATATAACTTCGTATATCTATTTCTAGGCATTTCGGTTATACAGGGTGGTAAATTTGTTAAATTTCGAACATCATTTTAAGTCGCTCACTCGATTAGCAGTTTTCCTGTTGCACTTCTTAAAAATTTTATACATGGGGATCATGTGTCATCTAAGGCCGACCTCGGATCTAGGGATAGCGAATTTATTGGCTGCTATTCTTTTAATGGCTGCTTCCATATAAAAAGTGGAACAGGAAAACTGCTAATCGAGTGAGCGTCTTAAAATGATTTTCGAAATTCAACAAATTTGCCACCCTGTATAATCGAAATGCTTAGAGATAGATATACCAAATTATATATTTCTGCAATCTGCTCCTTCAGCTCTATTAGACTATGGGTGAAAATATGTGTGCTTCCATTAAAGAAAAATCAAGATGTATAATCGAAATGCTTAGAGATAGATTTACGAAGTTATATATTTCTGCAATCTGCTCCTTTAGCTCTATTAGATTCTGTGTAAAAATATGTGTGCTTCCATTTAAGAAAAATCAAGACGGCGTCATGTCTGTCAAACCGAGCAGCCAATAAATTCGCTAGCCCTGGATCCGAGGTCGCCCTTAGATGCTACATGACCCCCATGTATCAAATTTTTAAGAAGTGCAACAGGAAAACTGCTAATCGAGTGAGCGACTTAAAATGATTTTCGAAATTCAACAAATTTGCCACCCTGTATAATCGAAATGCTTAGAGATAGATTTACGAAGTTATATATTTTTGCAGTCTGCTCCTTTAGCTCTATTAGATTCTGAGTAAAAATATGTGTGCTTCCATTTAAGAAAAATCAAGACGGCGTCATGTCTGTCAAACCGAGCAGATAATAAATTCGCTAGCCCTGGATCCGAAGTCGGCCTTAGATGCCACATGACCCCCATGTATCAAATTTTAAAGAAGTGGAACAGGAAAATTGCTAATCGAGTGAGCGACTTAAAATGATTTTCGAAATTCAACAAATTTGCCACCCTGTATAATCGAAATGCTTAGAGATAGATATGCGAAGTTATATATTTCTGCAATCTGCTCCTTTAGCTCTATTAGACTCTGGGTAAAAATATGTGTGCTTCCATTTAAGAAAAATCAAGATGGCGTCATGTCTGCCAAACCGAGCAGCCAATAAATTCGCTAGCCCTGAATCCGAGGTCGGCCTTAGATGCCACATGACCCCCACGTATCAAATTTTTAGTAAGTGCAACAGGAAAAATGCTAATCGAGTGAGCGACTTAAAATGATTTTCGAAATTCAACAAATTTGCCACCCTGTATAATCGAAATGCTTAGAGATAGATTTACGTAGTTATATATTTTTGCAATCTGCTCCTTTAGCTCTATTAGATTCTGAGTAAAAATATGTGTGCTTCCATTTAAGAAAAATCAAGACGGCGTCATGTCTGTCAAACCGAGCAGCCAATAAATTCGCTAGCCCTGGATCCGAAATCGGCCTTAGATGCCACATGACCCCCACGTATCCAATTTTAAAGAAGTGGAACAGGAAAATTGCTAATCGAGTGAGCGACTGAAAATGATATCCGTGTACATTTACATCCTAATCCGGTAGTACACAAATATGATACAAATAAGAATCACGGTAATTCAGGGAACTCACGGATAATACACGGTAGCAACAGAGAAGTATGAAGTTTAGATAATACCCAACAGTAGCGGGGCCTATCGAAACTTCTCACCATCCGACAGTCAATTCAACATCTGCCTGAGCTTAACTGATGGATGAGCACACGGTTCAAGAGAGGTTCCGAGCAAGTCGCAAAATCTATAACTTCGTCTTCCGGTAGATTTGGTGTACGGATCACCAGAAGAACCGGTGCAAGATGTCCAGAACTATGCTGATGACCTTCGAGAAAGATTAAAAGAAATCTATCGAAACGTAAGGACAAAGATAAAGATTGCGAGCGATCGGATGAAAGGCAGATATGACCTAAGGGCGAATTTTGTAGGATTTAAGGCAGGTGATTTGGTGTGGCTGTATAATCCACAGAGGAAGAAAGGAAAGTCTCCCAAGTTGTCTCCGTGTCTCCAAGTTGGGTGGGTCCATATACAGTTATCAAACGGATCAACGGCATGGTATCAAGGATCCAACGTAACTCTAGAGCAAAGATGAAAGTTGTTCATCTTGAACTATTAAAGACTCACAGCCGTGGAAATTTCTCTGATCGGGACGATCAGAACTAAGAGGGGGACAATGTTACGCTCTAAAAAGTAAATAAAAGTGTGCAGTTAATTGACGATAAATTATTGGAACCCGTATCCACTAACAGTATCAGGGCAAGAAATCCATTTCTAATTAAATCATGCACTTTTGGATCTTTTTAATGAATAGAAATTGCTAAAAGTACCCCAGTAACCTAATGACCTCCAACTGTAAACTATTAAGTTGACTATTTTCCTCATGCATTAAATCCGCAGTTGCATTATCATCAAATTACAACAACAATTCACTGCTACCTAGAAAATAAGGTCTGGAAGCCTTATTTTGTTATTAGTTTTGCATTTTCATGTTTATTCAAGTTGTTTTTGGCCTACATTCGTATGGTTAACAGTTCTGTGTCTGTTCTGGAAGCGCAAATATTAGTTTTAGCGCGGAGTTTAGTTTTGATACAAGCTAGGACCACCAAACAATGGCCTTTGTGCTTCAAGGTTGTTGTGAAGCTCTATGCAAAAGGTAATTTATAAGAGAGGCCTTCGAAAATCGTTTTTAGTTTCCCAAAGGACGTTGTTGGCAATTTTATACCCAATCAACAAAGCATCAGGATAACTCTACCTAGGAAACCTCACACAAAATTAGCAGAATTGATTGGGTTCTTTTATTTTTGGTATGAGAATTACATTTACTTAAAAAAACAACTCAAACAGGGCATGGAATTAGAACAACAGGTCTGAGATGACTTCTTAAAAATAATTGAAAGTCGGATATGTCATAAAATGTTCCTAATTTAATTTTTTTATGAAGTTATTTCAGGCAAGAGTTTTATTCCATGGCTTGCTACGAGTTTTTTGTTATATACACCCTATAATATACGTGTGCGAAAGGACTGACCAAACCTTAGAAGCCTCCTTAGATCAAAGAACCGCTCAACTAAAAAAAGAGGGTTCTGACAATTTCCAAGGACCTTTTGATTTTTTAACACTTATACTATGCCAAAAATTCTTAATCTTTGCAGAGCTAAACCAAAAAAAAAACAAAATTTTAAATTTGGCTAAGTTTCATAATTTAGTAAACAGTTTTTAATTATTTAATTTTTGTATACAAGGTGTTTCAAAAAAGGTGCTGACAAGCTTTAGGGGTTTATAGAGGACGCCATCCGCCTTTTACTTATAAACCCCTATCCGCAAACGCACCTTTATTGAGATACAGGGTGTCAAAGAAATATTTTTGTTTATACGTTTTTTGGTTGTATTTCAAGAATTAGAGTAAAATGAGAATGAATATATGAACTGTAAAATGAATATATGAGTAAACTAGAGATAAACAACAGAAATTTTGCACACGTTTTATCAATATTTGGACGTATTTTATGAGTGTTCGAACGCGCTTTTTTAGATGCCAGTGGCGTAGATTTTGGAGTCGCCTGGAAATATTTTATCTCTACGCCAGTTAAAAAAATTGCAATTCGAAAGCACATTGTGGAATGACAATATTTTCTAGACTAAAAAAACTTGGGTAAAACAACAAAAATAATTTCCTATTATTTTTATTTATTATAGCAAATGCATTTGTTAACATTCAACCAGGCAAACATTAGCTTTTTAACTGCATGATTGCTATCTCTCGTTTCATTGAAAATGTCAATAACAATTTAAATTAAAAAATGTTTATTTAAGACTTTCAAAAAAGGTGAGTTTGCTGATAAGTGTTTATAAACAAAATTTGCATGACTTGACGTTTTTTTTTAGTCTCCTAAAGTTTGTCAGCACTTTTCTGAAACACCCTGCATACAGATTGTCCCATTTGTGCGCACTAAACTTTTAATACTAAAAATTTACAGTTGAAACCAGTGTTAATTTTTGGTTCTAGAAGCAACAATAAATTATGGTTTTTAACTGGTACGTTAAATATATGTTAAATATCAGGTAATATGTAGGGTGTTGCAATTACAATATTTGACTTTTTGAGCTTCAAAAATGGAAATATAGGTAATATTTCTGAACACTGTATATATTTATAACGCAATTTATGGGCAAAAAATACGTATTAATAAAATACTGTTTAAAAACCAGTTAAAACTGGTGATTTGTTGTTGCGTCTAGAAGCAAATATACCCATTTGTTTCAACTGTAAATTTGTAGTAAATAATATATTTAAAAGATCTCAAAAACTATGAGATGCATGCATATATAGATAAATGCAGAAAAGTGTTTTGGAGTTTTGAATTTTGGAGTAAGATCGTATATATTTTTTTGTTCATGTAAGGACCAAAATGAATGATGTTCGAATCATTAAAACTAATATATTTTGAAGGAATGCAAGAATTTAAATTTTTACCCAAAATGGAGAAATATTGTTTAAAAACGATGACAAATTTATTTCTTAAAACTTATTTTTGTTCATAAACTTAATTTATGAAGAAAAATCGAAAAAAATAATTCTCTCTGCAGCAATGATCAGAATTTCTTTGAAACCTTTAAATGATTTACTTTAAAAATGCAATTTTTTACGTTTTTTCGACAAAATATCAATTTTTTCGAGCAAAATTACTGAATAACCTCCTGCATCTAAAGGCCACAAAAAGGCTAAATTCTACAATAAAATTCCAGTTAGTTATAGGTAATTATGGAGCAGATGGATAAAAAAAGGCCACGTTTTGACTCAAAAACTGAAAATTTAAATATTTATGCTACAATCGCAGACAAAATGTAATTTCTAATGTAACTATTATCAAAGTTCCGTAAAAAATTGCTTATTTTCGAGCTTCTGTATTAAAAAATCCAATTTTCGACTCAGTAACGGCAAACGGTAATTTTTGAAAAAACAATTTTTTTATTTTCTTTTAAGACAGTTTCTTAACATTTAAGAGATTGTAATCTTCTTGAATCAATATTGATAAATCTACCAAATTAAGAATGGGTTTTCGGAACAAAATAGCAAAAGATTTAAGTGAATTTGAGTGCGACAAAAAACTGAATTTCTAGAACAAAATCGACTTTTAAGGACAGAATCATAAAAAAAAAGCTAAAGCATTGCTTCAACAACGATCAAATTGGGTTAGATCGTTGCGTACAAAAACCGTCGTTTAAAAACTGTGAAAAAGGCTTATTGTTCCAGTTTTTCAAAAAACAACAAACATAATTTACTATTCTTTTTATTTATTATAGAAAACTCATTTGTTAACGTTCAACCAGGCAAACATTAGCTTTTTAATTGCATGATTTTTATCCCTCGTTTCATTGAAAATGTAAATAATAACAATTTAAATTAAAAAATGTTTCTTTAAGACTTTCAAAAAAGATGAGTTTGCTGATAAGCGTTTATAAACAAAGTTTGGCTGACTTGACGTTTTCTTTAGTCTCCCAAAGTTTGTCAGCACTTTTCTGAAACACCCTGCATACAGATTGTCCCATTTGTGCGCACTAAACTTTTAATACTAAAAATTTACAGTTGAAACCAGTGTTAATTTTTGGTTCTAGAGGCAACAATAAATTATGGTTTTTAACTGGTACGTTAAATATATAATTTTTCTATAAATATAAAAAAAAATCGTTCTTCTTGGTTTTATAAATATATAATTTTTGCTCCCCTTTTTTTATCAATTTAGAGTGTTTTCAATAACTTTGAACAAATATTTCGGTTTGGATTCGAACATATTTATGAAAATATTTAAAAAAATCTATAGATTATTTTAAATATCAGGTAATATGTAGGGTGTTTCAATTAAAATATTTGACTTTTTGAGCTTCAAAAATGGAAATATAGGTAATATTTTTAAACACTGTATATTTATAACGCAATTTATGGGGAGAAAATTTGTATTAATAAAATACTGTTTAAAAACCAGTTAAAACCCGTGATTTGTTATTGCGTCTAGAAGCAAATATTCCCATTTGTTTCAACTGTAAATTTGTAGTAAATAATATATTATCTAAAATATCGTAAAAACTATGAGATGGATGTATATATAGATAAATACAGAAGTGTTAGAAACAAATATAGAATCAAATCAAATATAGAACGACTACTGACAGAATTTTCCATGTAAATTTTCAAATGATAAAAGCTCCTATATTTGTGCAATTTTCCAAAACACTCGGAAAAATTATTAAAACCTAACGAAGAAATACTCGTGTCACAGTATATTAAGATAGTTTATTGTAAATGTTGGTCTTTTGAAACGTCCTAGTTGATGCCTCGAGACGTACTTTTCAGTAAAGAAAAACGAAATTTTGGAGTAAAATGGGATATATTTTTTTGTATATGTAAGAACCAAAATGAGTGATGTTCGAATCATTAAAACTAATATGTTTTGAAGAAATGCAAAAATTTAAATTTTGACCCAAAAAGAGAAATATTGTTTTTAAACGTCGACAAATTTATTTTTTATAGTTTTTAAAACTTACTTTTGTTCATAAACTTAATTTGTGATGAAAAAGCGAAAAAAATAATTTTTTGTGCAGGAATGATCAAAATTTCTTTAAAACATTTAAATGATTTACTTCAAAAATGCAATCTTTTAGGTTTTTTTCGACAAAATATCAATTTTTTGGAGCAAAATTACTCAATAACATCCTGCATCTAAAGGCAACAAAAAGGCTAAATTTTAGAATAAAATTCCAATTATAGGTAATTTTGGAGCAGATGGATAAAAAATGCCAAGTTTTGACTCAAAAACTAGGAAGATATCGTCTGAAGACGGTGAAAAATGTGTAATTTTTCGAATTTTGAACTCAATATCTGGACTAGAATTTAAATTTTTATGCTACAATCGCAGACAAAATGTGATTTCTAATGTAACTATTATCAAAGTTCCGTAAAAAATTGCTTATTTTCGAGCTTCTGTATTAAAAAATCCAATTTTCGACTCAGTAACGGCAAACATGATTGTAATTTTGAAAAAACAAGTTTTTTATTTTCTTTTAAGTCAGTTTCTTAACATTTAAGAGATTGTAATCTTCTTGAATCAATATTAATAAATCTATCAAATTAAGAATGGGTTTTCGGAACAACATCGCAAAAGATTTAAGTGAATCAGAGCGACAAAAACCTGAATTACGAGAAAAAAATCGCAGTTTTAAGGACAGAATCGTTAAAAAAAAGCTAAAGCGTTGCTTCAACAACGATCAAAATGGGTTAGATCGTTGTATGAAAAAAAAATCCTGATCCGGTGGTTGAAACATAAAACAAAATAAAACCGTCGTTTAAAAACTGTGAAAAAGGCTTATTATTCCAGTTTTGTAAAGCTTAAATTTCGGACCAAAATCGATAAAAAAAAACTTTTTAAAAAACAAAGAACTAAAAATGAGGGAAAGCCAGCTTTGTTTAAAGAATCTGATTCTGATTGGCAAATTTCTTTCATTGAAAATATAATTTTAAGGATGAAGGAATTTTATGGAAAAAAATGTTATTTCTAATTTTAAATAAGAAATTTGTTAGTGAATACGCAAAATTGAGACAACCAGTACATACAAAAATAAAATAATTATTAATTATTTACTCAATTATAAAACTTTTCTATTTTAATCATTTTCATGCCACTTTTTCGAGAGGTAGAGGTAGAGAAGTTTCTAGAAGTAAAGGGTATGTATAAATAAGTATGAACTATATGTTATATAGGAATTGTACTACGAATGGTTTACTTACATTTTAATTGTATAACTCAGACTAATTAATTGCCAACTCTCAAGTAAAACTGACATTAAATTTAAAAATATAGAGACCAAACCATTTTCGTTAATTATGGTTGTATTAATAAGTCACTCAAAGCCAGATTGCGCTACCTAGCCTCTAGCTGTCTACTAAACGTAACAATAATTGCTATTCTGAAACTCACTACTCTCTATTGAAAAGTCAAATTGACTTAATAATATCCGCTACTCACCAACAAGATCCGATAGGGAATCAGCACTATCGAAAACGTCCACTTCGCGACCCAAACCCACTGCGACCGAACTTCGCCGGTGAATCACACTATCCGACCCGGAACGACAATGAGAATAACTTGCACCGTTGTTATAAAACATTGCAATGGGCATTTCCTATTTACACATTTTACAGTACACTAATGGGATTAGTGTTCAAAAATTTTCAATCACTACTATTTATACATTTTTAGGCTTGTTTTGCCCGGCAGAAAATGTTAGGTGTCTTGAAGCGGGCGTGAGTTGGAAACGGAACATCCAGCATTCGACATTGCTGAACTGGAGTCTGCAGGACGGTCACTCAGACAGTGACTGCTATTTAACGTATCTGAAAAGAAATATAGTCATTACAATGAGCTGTAAAATATAGGGGTATTCATTAATATTTAATTCATATATATTATATAAATTCATTATATATTGATATTATATAATTCAATAATAACCTGTGAATTGTCACAGGAAAAAGATGAAGGGACAAAACAGAAAGTTATCCTTTTCTGTCAATAATTCATAGCCTTTTAGATGACGTTTTCTAATGAATTAATGAAGTATTTATCTTACATATTGAATTTTCCTTATATTTAATGAACAAAAATCAAACGACAGAAACTTTCTCTTATATTTGCTTATTCAGTAAAATGTGTAAACACGCGTAGATAGTTTCTATACAAATGCAAACCCTTTTTTTTGTGCTTCTACGGCGAAGCGATAGAGTTATGTAACCAGCCCTAAGTAGAAATACTTGACCATGCACCTGACTCAGCCCTGCAGTACCAGAACAAAGAAGATGCTGATAGTGCCTATTATGCTTTGACCTTTCTTTAAGGCTTTAAATAAAATTATATTCATTCTCTGCCTAAGCTTTGTACCCAGTAGTTGCGTATGTCCTTTTTGTAAAATAAATATTTTTAAAAAGGCATTTTAGTAGTCGAGATCTTTAATTGGCGCAGTCGGTAGGATTGTGCAGTCGTGCGGAGTTTTCCAGACAGTTTTCCGTCGTGCAACGTGATTTCCCAAAATCTTCAGCACAATCATCAAGAATCCACCACCTACTACTCTACCAGCCACTGGGACCACTCTGTAAGGGCAGGAATCGGGAAGGAAAGAAGACGACGTCACTACGTAAGTGTCTTTCCTTTCGCTCCATTTCCCTCTGTTTAAGGGTACAAATGGCATAATTTTACGTTCAGTCTATTGGAGACAAATTAATGTTAATTCAGTCTATTGGAGACAAAAAATAATTTTAGTTCAGTCTCTTGGAGACAAAATAATATTAATCAATCTATACCAAGACCTAGTCATTAATTATATCTATATTTTTAATTGCTGAATGAGCAATATCGATCAAAAAGAAGTAGATCATTTGACCGAATTATTTAATAATTTACTAAGAGATACTGAGCAAATCCAAATTCAAGAGTCAAATATGGCAGTCAACAATGACCCAGCCGGTGTAAATTGGCAACTTTTTAAGTCTAAGATCGAGGTTGTCAGGCCCTTTGACGGTAATAGCAATCTTTTGAATAGATTTATTTCTAGTTGTGAAAGCTTAATCGAAACATATTGGGCAGTTACTGATGATGATGCTTTTCAAAAACACATTTTAGACTGTATCAGATCAAAATTAGTTGGTAAAGCGGAAATAATGATCGGTAATAGTAGTAGTAAATATTGAGATCTGCTTTATTGCAATGTTTTGCTGACCGTAGGAATCTTGATATATTGGTACAAGAATTGTCTTGTGCACGTCCTCACAAAGGTGAAGACATAAATACTTTTGGCACTAGATTGCAAATGCTGCGTAGCGATGTCATTCAACGAATTTCGAATGATATAAATCTAACAAGAGCTGAAAAAGTCTGTCATATGAATCTATATGATACTGGAACAATGAGAAACAATTTATATCTTAAACATCCAAATTCGTTGGAAGATGCATTAGCATATGCAACAGAATACGAAAATTTTGAAAGATTTTGCCAATAGCTTACCTAAATTTAATCAACCAATGAATAAACCAGAAGAATTTCAACCCAGAAATTCTTTTGGCCATTACCAATCTAATCCAAACCATTTCCCACAAAACTTTAATAATTCAAATTTTAATTCGCCTAACATTCCACCAAATCCAGTATTTAATACACCCACATTTAATTCAACACCATTTAATGTGAGACAAAAACCATTTAATGTGAGACAAATGCCGCCACAAAAGTTTTTCACGAATCGTCAGGTATTTGGCCCACCACAAAATGTCTTCAAGCCAAATCAGACTCCTGAAAAACCACTGCCTAAACCCACACCCATGTCTGTTGTATCCAGAAACACTATGGGATTAAAAGGCAACTAAATCCGAGTATGTATCAACACAACAATATTATTACTTCCAACCTCGATATCAGAAACCAAATTTCACTTCACAGGAACTTTATTTCACTGAAGATCCTATGTTCGATAACAATCCGGATTCTATGTACTACGATGAATCATTATATTGGGATAACGATCAATACAACCCTGGAAATTTTGATCAGGAATTGTTCAATGAACTCCCCAACAAACGAAACACAAAATGACTCAAATTTTCCCCAAGCAAGTTCGTCAAAACTCCCCAACTGATTGAAATTAATATTTCATCAAACAATGCTCTCCCCTATATTGAACTTTTTACTCTTCAAATTAAACTTCTAATTGATACTGGTAGTTCAAGATCCATTTTAAGACCCACTATTGCCGAAGAATTCTTTCCTCATTGCATTTATCGTCATAATGATGCTATTAAAACAGCTGTAGGTAAGGAAAGTACGCAATTTCAAGCTGATATACCAGCATTTTTAGAATTTAACATTGATAAAGAAATCAAGTTTATACTCTTCGATTTTCATGATTTCTTTGACGGAGTTATAGGGTTGAATGACTTAAGAAATTTAAACCTGAACATTGACCTCACAAACAGACGACTTATTGGACATAATGTTCAAATCCCATTTAAGTACAGACAACCATGTCAAGCAAATTTTACAATCACATGTAACCCGAACGAAAGAGTTGTAAAAAGACTCCCCGTATCAGTGTATGACGGAGATATAATTGTTAACCGCAGAAAGGTAAACGATTTGATTATTCCGGAAATCTTGTCGCAAGCAGAAAACGGCTTTGCTGCAATTGAAATACAAAACCCCACTGATAAATATGTCTCATTAAAGTTCACAGAACCCTTAGAAGTGGATACTTTCGATGACGAAACTTTCGAATTATATACCTTTGACCACACAGAAATAAACAACCAACTAAGAGATTATACGCAAAAAGAGGTTCATAATGTAGATCGATTAATACGTACAGCGCATATGAATTCCGAAGAAAAAACTGCTATTATCAGGTTGTGCAGACAATATAAAGATATATTTTATGAACCTGGAGAAAAGCTATCTTTTACCTCAAAAATTAAACACAAAATAAAAACATCAGACGAGCTTCCAGTTCATACGAAATCGTATAGATATCCATATATACATAAGGAGGAAGTTCGGAGAGAAATAAACGAAATGTTAGAAAAAGAAATAATTAGGCCATCCTGTTCACCATGGTCTTCTCCAATATGGATAGTTCCTAAAAATATAGATGCATCTGGAGAACAGAAATGGAGAATAGTAGTGGACTATAGGAAAATAAACGAAAAAACAATATCTGACAGATATCCTATACCTAACATCAGTGATATTTGGGACAAACTCGGACGTTCTCTATATTTTTCCACATTAGACCTTGCTAGCGGTTTTCACCAAATTGAGATGGAAAAGAACTCGGTAGAAAAAACTGCATTTAGCGTGGAGAACGGCCATTATGAATACCTAAGAATGCCGCTTGGTCTTAAAAATGCTCCATCCACCTTTCAGAGAGTAATGGATGAAGTACTTAAAGATGTTCAAAATAAGATCTGCATGGCATTCATGGACGATGTTATTATTTTCAGCTCTGGCTTAACAGAACATATTCAAAATTTAAAACTTGTCTTTCAGAAACTCAGAGACGCAAATTTGAAAATTCAAGTTGATAAATGTGAATTCCTATGCCACGAAGTCGAATTTTTAGGACATTTAATTACCCAAGATGGAATAAAACCTAATAAAAAGAAAATAAATGCAATACAAAAATATCCAATATCAAAAACACAGAGAGAAATAAAATCGTTTTTGGGATTATTAGGATATTATAGAAAATTTATAAAAAGCTTTGCGAAAATTACTAAACCGATGACTCAGTGTTTAAAGAAGGAAGGAAAAGTGGAACACACATAAGAGTTTGTAGATTGTTTTAACACATGCAAAAATGTTTTAACATTAGAACCCGTGTTAGCTTACCCTGATTTTTCTAAACCTTTTGAGCTCACTACTGACGCTTCAAACTTTGCAATATCAGGAGTTCTATCGCAAGACAATCATCCCATATGTTACGCTTCAAGAACACTGAACCCAGCAGAAATTCCACCATAGAGAAAGAACTTCTTGCTATTGTGTGGAGTTGCAAATATTTACGACCTTATTTATTTGGGAGAAACTTTATTATTTACACGGATCATAAACCCCTACAATGGCTCATGTCATTAAAAGAACCAAGTTCTAGACTTGTCAGATGGCGTTTGAAATTAGAGAAACTTACTTATGAAATACAATATAAAAAAAAGGAAAAATAATCAAGCTGCTGATGCCCTTTCTAGGCACCCTGTTGACATGAATGCTTTAGAAACCGAATCAATGACAAATAATGTAGGTGATTCAGACCAAATAATTGAAGAATTTTTAATCAACCCAAACTATGACTTACCAGACCTAAATCTACTTAACCTAGACAGGAATTTAGTGGATGAAATTTTTGAGCCCTTTGAAGAACAAACAACACAAAGACCAAATGTCCATATTATATCCGATATACAAATCAAACCACCGAATAGAAATCAAGATGCAGAGTCTTCCACAGATACAGTACATTCAGCTATGGAGAATCCAATATTTGAAATGTCCATTACTGAGAAAGCTGTAAACATGTACAAAAATCAAATCATCATCACAAATGGAGATACAGAAAAAATGCAAATAAGGCAGGAAAAAGTATTTAACAATAACAGAATTTACGTTACTCTACCAAACAGAGATATTGTAATGCATATTGTTAAATTAGTAAAGGAATATATAAACCCAAAGCACTTATATGCAATATTCTTTCGAAATCATGAATTAGCTCCAAATTTCACCGTGACACTACAACAAAATTTTAAGAACTCTTCTTACAAAATGGTTCATTCTACTAATTTTCTTGAAGATGTAGAACGAGATGAAGAACAATTAGAAAAACTCAAACTATACCATACCACAAAAACAAGTCATAGAGGTATGAACGAAATGAAAGCTGCAATTAGTCGAAGATTCTATTGGCCAAAACAAAATGAAGACATAGAAATCTATATCAACAATTGCGAAACGTGCCAGAAGAATAAATATGATAGAAATCCGCCAATCAAAAAATTTAATTTAACTCCAACAGCATCGCGACCCTTCGAGCACATTCACGTAGACACGTTCAGAATGAACTATGACGCCTTTGTAACCATAATAGACTCCTTTTTAAGATATGGCCAAGCCTATCCACTTATGAGCATAACTGGAGTGGAAGTTGTGGAAAATCTACTGAACTTTATTACACATCATGGTTTACCACTTAAAATTACTGCGGATCAAGGTACAGAATTTAAAAACAAAGATTTAGAGGACTTTTGTAAGTTGTACAAAATCGAATTGCATTTTACAACAGCAAAAAAACAGTAACTCAAATTCTCCTGTAGAAAGATTCCATTCTTCAATAATAGAAGCATACCGATGTCTAAAGGAAGAAAATAGTGATTTAAGCGTTAACCAGCTAATCAAAAGAGCAGTATTGGGATATAATAACTCAATTCATAGTGTGACAAAATATACACCCTTTGAAGTTGTTAATGATCATTTGAAATGCCCTAATCCATTTGAACTAAATGACAATGCTATAATGTCCAGCTACGTACAAAGTCATAAAGAGGCATCTAACAAACTTTACGACAAACTTCAAGAAACCAATCAAGAAACAAAAGAGAGAATAATTACAAAGAGAAATGAAAATAGGTCAGATCCCCCGGATTTTAAGAACCAAAATGTTGCTTATATTAATACTAAAGCACGTGCAAAAGGCCACCCAAAATTCAAAAAAGTAGAAGTCACCGGACAAACAGGAATTAAATTAAAAACCAAAAAATTAGACTATCGCGCCAGAAAACCAAAACCTAATAAAAATAAACGTTTTCAGGTAAATAATGACGACAAAAACGCTGATAGTCCTGGTCCTGGTCCATCTTACCAAAACTTCGACTCAAACTCAAATTCAGATAACTAATTTGGATAACCCTCTCCTACCTATCCAACTAGGCAAAGCAAAGTTAATATATAACCGACACAAATTTTCACATTATGTAGATTTAAGTTACTTAGTTAAACAAGTAGAAAACATAAAAACCCATTTTGCTAGCATTAAAAAGAATATTAAACGCACACATATATCTAATCATATTTCCTATCATGCAATATCTGAATATATTCTAAAAAGAACAGAGTATCTGGTACAAACAGCCATCGATAAGTTTCAAAACCTATACCCACGCATGCGTAAGCGTAGAGGCCTAATAAATGTTGTAGGCAAAGTAAACAAATGGCTTATTGGCACTCTAGATTCTGAGGATGGCGAAAGGTACAATAAAGCAATATTAAGATTGGAAAGCGCTCACAAAAACATTGCTAATAAAATACAGATGCAAATTTCATTATCAAAGGCACTAATCGACAATTATAATAAAACTATTAGTACCCTTAGTGATAATCAAAATAAGCTCGAACTAGGCTTAAAGGGACTCCAAATATCAATCAATCAAACAATTAACAGTCTTCAAGACTATATTAGTTTCAACGGTATTATTACACAATTGAACCTGGATTGCCAGAATCTAATCATGTTCTTGGACAACCTCGAAGACGCTATTATGTTCTCAAAGGTTAATGCCCTACATAATAGTATCCTTTCTAGTTCTGAATTAAGAAACACTTTAGCTTATTTAAGTAATATCTATAATAATCATACATTACCCAGTTTTGATAATTTATTATCATATTATCAATTTTTGGGAACGCAACTCAGTTTTTCCAATAATAAAATAATATCTTCCATTCATGTACCTCTGCTAAAGCCTGAACACTTCTCCCTTTATCATTTATATCCGACCATCAAAAATCAATCCATACTTGTTCCAAAATACTCCTATATGGCACAAGAGGATTCCAAAAGAAGAATATACCTACTAGACAGCGGTCCTGTTATTGAAGACACCCACTATTGTCCTAAAAAGCAGGATACCTGCCTCAATGGTCTACTAGATGGACAACAACCACCTGATTGCCCTATAGTGAGAGTGAATACGCAAGAGCCAATAGTTGAACAAATTAGTCAAGAAATGGTTCTTGTATTACCAGTTATGACTACCCAGTTATTAGCGAAGTGCAATGGTGATCAATACATAACAATTAAACAATCTGCATTGATTCAAATTCCAAAAGAATGTGAAATTGTAGTTAACGGGAAAGAGTACCTCAATGATGAGAAAATGGAGGATGCTAAACCTCTTATCCTTCCGGAAGTTCAGATGCCAGTGTCAACTGAACCTAGAAGAATGTTCGAGACGCCAAACATCACTCAAATCAATCTTGATGAAATCTACCAACTCAAAAACATGGCCGATCGCATGATACTACCTATCAACGATTCTGAAACCACTCAACCCATTGACACATATTTTTGGACCTTTTTGGGAATAATCCGCAAAAAACAAGCTGCCATACCAGAAGCTCATCATATGGAAAACCAGAATATCCAAGGAACCACCAATGGAAAATACCAATACCACCCCTGATGAATCTTCGAAAACCCATTCTGTATTTTTCGAAACTTAAGGAGGGAGGAGTTATGTAACCAGCCCTAAGTAGAAATACTTGACCATGCACCTGACTCAGCCCTGCAGTACCAGAACAAAGAAGATGCTGATAGTGCCTATTATGCTTTGAGCTTTCTTTAAGGCTTTAAATAAAATTATATTCATTCTCTGCCTAAGCTTTGTACCCAGTAGTTGCGTATGTCCTTTTTGTAAAATAAATATTTTTAAAAAGGCATTTTGGTAGTCGAGATCTTTAATTATAGGATTTCTTTTTTTAAGAATCTAGGTAGTATGAGTAATATACAGTCGAGCGTTCAATAAACAACACGCTGCATTTTTATTTAAGATTCCGCATATTTCAACACAAACAGTATGTGACATTATGAAGAATCAAGTGAAGCTACAATGGGGCAAAAGTTATTTCTGATAGAAGACGGTTTTCTAAAACGTGGTGAGGCAAGGCCTAAGTATGCAAGAAAAGCTTTAAAAATACCATCAACAATTAAAAATTAAAGGCAATTTTTCTGCACTTTCTGGCTCGTCAAGGTATTCGGGAATTAGCTATTCAAAAGAATCAATTGCGTGTCCATAATATGGACAATATACTAAAATAAAATTAATTGAAGCCTGAAAGCGTACAGTGGGAACAAAACTGATCTGTACTGAAAGGCAATGCCGAAAGACACTGGCAACCGGTATAGAATCTGGAACTTCAGGTATGCGTAAAAGCGAAGTGTGCGTAAATAAAAAAATCTTAATTATGCAATTTTGGAATCATAAATTTGACTGTTGTGAATACACATATTGCACGGTTTTAATGACTTATTACTTTACCCGTACCATACTCCTGCCGAAGTATGGTATGGGTTAATTTGAAGAAGCTGAAGCTTTTCGGTTGTGATGCCTACAATTTAATACTCAAAAAACTAAGACATGCAAAACTTGCTCACAGTGAGAAACTTATCACGGATGGTTACTGTGAGAGTGGTTCCAGGTTATTGGATGGTACAAAAAGGAAAATTGTCATTGGTGGTAATGTTGTTTTCAATGGAACCAAAACGGAAATGTAGGTTAAACGTAACTATTAAAGATAACAATCCTGGGGAAGACCAGAAAGAAAAGCAACCGGAAAGAGAAGACCCCTCCAATGAAAACGGCCCAAATGATACCCCAAAAGAAGTAATTTCCTATATGGGAACACAAAGAAGCCAAAGAAATAGAAAGCCACCGTCATATTTAGAAGATAAAGAACCTAGATGATCGACAGTTCAATTTTCTGACTGCTCTCTCTCTCAGTTAAGTCAATGCTGATGGATGTGCCGCAAACCTACCAGGAAGCCGTTGAACTCGACCCGCAATGGAGAGAAGCTATCAATATAGAACTTGAGTGTTCAAAGTGTAGGAGGTTTGGGCATTATGCAACAGCAATAGTTAAGCAATTCAAAGTTTTATTTCAATAATTTGTCAGGATGAAATAAAAGAACTTTCCATAAACATAAAAAATACATAAAGTGTAAAGCACTATAACTCGACTACTTCCGTCGCTGTCATTTGTCACCGTGTAGCGTTTTCTTTTTCACAAAGAAAACCTACTGGCTTCCCTTTCAAACTTTCATAAATAACGGTAAAATATCATTTTATTTCCAAAGAAATATGACTACCTTCGCCGCCATGTTTGTTCACCTTGATTATCGTTTCTATGCGATCCTTCTACTTCTAGTTCGATGGTTAGAAATCCTTTGAAATTTGATTTCTTTTGGACATTGACATGTGTCAATGGGCTGATTAATTATTTTGCTATCTGTGCAGCATTGCCAAATTTCACCAATATTTTTACTTAGATTCCCTTATTTTCTTCATGTGCTCTTCTAATACTTTCCCTAAATTTATCTTTTATTTAGCAACAATGGCAAGATTTTCATATTTCGCGGTTCATTTTATCCTTCTTTTTATCTCCCCCGTTTGACACTATAATTTCCGTTTTTTTGACCAATTCAAAGCCCAGGTGGTAAAGGTAAAAACGTTTGATAGTCCCTTTTCCATCTTGACCACTGTCCAGGGCACATCGGACGTCCTTAAACGGCTACTGCCTAGCCATGTGGCTATTGTAAAGTTCTCGTATTTTGGGGTCCAATGAGTAGTCCATTGTTTGAGTACTAAACTCAATACCTCCTTTTTTTCGGATCCTACAAGAGCAACATTTCATCCTGCACGTGTGCCGATAATGGAGCCGTTAGTGACGGTGATGGCTTCTAGGTTTTGAACTGTCTGGGTTTTGGAGCCCCTTTGCCGAAAATGGAGCCGTTAGTGACGGTGATGGCTCCTAGATTTTGAACCGTCCAGCATTACCACACATGATGCACTGATCCTCTACCTCAACTAGCAAGAAAGCCCTACAAACTGGCCAAGTATTTCAACCGGTAGGAGTAGATTTAAAAACCAAGTGTACCTGCGCTAACCTTAGGTAAGAACTAACACCATAATAAATAAATGTGCCTAATTTTAATAATTCCTGTTGTACTTTGGTTTGATCACCTAAACAATATGTTACATCAATAATTGCTATGATAATTTTCTCAATTTTAATATTATAGCTATTACCTGTAACTTAAATTGAGTGGCGCCCAATTAACAGATTTAGCTTATATAGCTATACTAGGCTTCAACTCTTTTTTATGTCATTTTGAACCACGACCTAGCTCTCCACCTACCCAAAGCTGCCGTTCGCATAGTATGTGGCTTTGCTAACTTTTACCTTTTTTAAAATACGTCACAACCGAAAACCTCGCGGGAAATTCAAATGTTCAAAACGGCTCAAATTTCAAAAACAAACATTTTCAGTCCACAAAAGATCCAATGAAACGTGGGGACTGGTGCAGCCAGTGTTGCCAGTCTATTACAAATAAGTTAAGTTAAGGTCAGTTAAGTAAGTCAGTTAAGGAGTGCGTTCAGTTTCAATCATCGATCATTAGCCGGATTGTTTTGAATGTGAACGCTTGTGTGATGTAAATTAATAAACAATATATTATCAACATGCTTCGCTCTATTACTCTTAAGTCTTGCTTGAGCTTGAGTCTTGGTTTAGTTTTTTATGTAAATGGCAGTGAAGCAAATTTATAAAAGGTAAGCTCCGGTTTTTGAAATGTTTAATGGGTATATCTGCAATATCGAATGAACTGAAGGTTAACTGCATTCCTTCATGGCATAATGTATCATTATCCCTCATGGATCACCTTATTTTGTTAATGGCAAATATTTTTACTGATTCGGAATGGTTGGAAGGAAATGATGGAAGCGAGTTTTACGGCATATTTCAAGTGCGCCGAAAGTCCACCGCAGTCGAATCAGTCAACGTCGGGAAGCACTGGAGATCATTTCGCCAATTGACTCGTCGCCTTTGATAATGTCTGCCGTAGCTGTAAACATCAGGATGAAATTCCATCGGACCACGGCTTTAAACTCCGGAAAACATTTAATAATGACGTCTGCCAAAAATGTCTTGTCACTCTTGTTAGTTGTCAATTGTCTTGTTTTTTTATAGATCGTTTTTCTTACTTACTTGGTGTATTCTTGCAAGTCATGCAAGTAATAAAAAAGTTTACACTATTGTCTTCAATAAATAAATGTTAAAAAGTGTTCTACTAAACTTATTGGGAAAAACTTGGAAGTGAAATGTAGAATGTTACTGCCGCCACGTTTTTTTTTTTTGTATGAGGCTACTGAAACAGCTCTAACATTTTTGCGTATTTATTACCAAATACCTCAGTGAATACCAGCGCTAAATATAAAATGACCATTTGTCTTCTTGGAAAAGTTTAGATATACATTTTTACTGACCCACCAGGATAAATATCAATTAATTTGGATTGATTTAGCCGAATATTTTCGAAAAATAAATTTACTTAGGCCAAATTATAACTATTAATATCAATCACTGAGGTATAAATACAAGAATAACCGTGAATGACGATTAAAAAATAGTTTAGTTATTTTTATTTGAATTGTATTGCTAAAATTACAAAAACTGCTTGAAGGAAATATTTTGGGTTTTATTAATAAGAAAACAAGTTTTTGCTTGTGCCTGACGTGATAATTGTTTGTTTACGACACCAAAATTCAGTTACTGCCAAATATTTAGTTGCAGGTACGAACGAAAAAGGAATCACAACGATTACAAAAAATACTCTCGTTTGGTATTTATTTATGTTGTTTGGTATACAATTTGACAAATCGAGCAAAATCACTTCAAAGCAATGAAATATGCAATTTTCTGGGACATTAAAAAAAGGGAAGAAAACAAATAAGTGGGTGCATTCATTCAAGAATACCTGTTAGACATTGGCTACAGCATTGACAGGAATTCTCTTAATAACTTCCTCGTAGTCCAATGTATCTATCCCCCGTTGTAGGGAAAAAGCTAGTTCTTAGTCGATTCCTACAGCAAACAGGTGGCACAGGACTGTGTTTGCTCTCCCAGTAGGGCGCGTCAAGGTCGGTGGAACTAACCAATGAAGAAATTTTAAAAGCCTCTTGGGTGTCGATTCACACTCAACCCCAGGGAACCACTTACAAATATTTAAATTGAGAAAATGACACAGCACTACTTTTAGTCTGTGTCTGGTGTAGATAAGGCCCAATGTTATGCATGAGAATGTTAGCAATGAGACCTTTGTGCAAAAGCACTTGGAACTGGGGAACATAAATGCCGTTATTACAACGGATGAGATTAAAAAGGCTCTCAATAACAACAAAAGCAAGGCCACTGAACCTGAAGGGATCACACATCACTGGCGGCTTTTTCTAAGCTAAAATTATGCATAATCTTTAACATCACGGTTCATGTAAATCTCATCCAATGTGAGGTGCTTATAACAAAGGAGGGGGACCTCAAGGACGTCAACAAATGGCGACCGTTGACTCTGTCATCAGCGCTTATTAGACTGCTTCATTGGCGATGATACCGATAAACACCAATCAAGGGGTTTAGGAGGATAGATGGAGTAGCCCTGAATGGCATCACTCTGCAGGCTCTGATTAAGAGCTGCAAAAAAGAACGACGTTCACACTACTGGTTGAGTCTCGATCTGAGGAAGGCATTCGACACAGTCTCGCAAGAGGCGGAGCGATGCTTGATAACATCATGAATTCATACCGAGGAGTGTCGACTCGAGAATGGTGCTGAGAAAACCTCGAGGATTCCGATCCTCAGAGGAGTCAAGCAGGGTGATCCTCTATCACCCTATCTCTTTAACTTTGTGCTGGATGAACTAATTGAAAAGCTCCAAGGAACATTATAGGAATTAAGCTGCAAGAAGATATCGTTACCTTACTTCTAATAGGGCGAATCCAACAAAAATTAAGTTTTTTTTTTATTTTTGTGGGAACTGTTGGTTCGGAAGGGCGCGCGCTCGTATTTAATAGGTGGGAAGCCACTTATAACAGAAAAGGAGTCTATTCTGCATGTTCTAATATGGCGGATTCTAAACAGCTGATTTCGGTAGTTCCAATAAGACTTAAGGCTCAGTAGCATAATGTAACTCATAGGGGTGACGGGTTGGGCATTTATGCATCAGATATTTATGTGCAAAATTTGGTAACAGATCAGCTCAAATTTTAATGGTAAGTAGATAAATCATTAGTAATTATTATTATTTATAGGTTTCAATTCAAAAGAGGGTGTAAGGGGTGACAGCACAAACTATATGTAGCTGACCCAAAAGACAACCTCACCTGCACGTGGTGCACCCTGCTAGAAAAACTGCCGAGGCACTGTCGACCGAGTGGTTACCGGTATAAGTAATCCCCTCTTGTCGGTCAACAGCTGCGGGTGGAGGAGCTGACAAGAGATAGGGCACCTTCCTGCCCTTGGAAGAAGAAATTCTCCCTAAAGACGGATGAAACTGCTACAAGTTCAACGGCATGGAGGTGCAGAAGGCAACGGGAAACCACTGCATTAAGGATCCTTAAGGGTTTTCCAAGACAAACAATAATGGCAACACAAGATAATCAAATGGCCCCTAGTCCGTGGCAGACCTTAGATGGTCAAGGGGTGCGAAGAATCCCCACGTTGAAAAACACTAATGTAGTAAAGACGGAACTTAAAGAAGCACTTCGACTTGGCACTTGGAATGTCAACAGCATGTATATGCCAGGGAAAACCCATAATATAGAGCAGGAAATGAAAAGACTGGAAGTGAACATCTTGGGAATAAGTGAGACAAGATGGCCCGGTCGTGGAAAAATCAGACTGAAGAACGCAGTGTTGTTTTATTCCGGAAACGAAGACACCCACCACTATAACGGAGTGGGCATTATGGTGGACCTGGACACCAGCGGTTCTATAATTAACTTCATACCACTCTCTGATAGAGCAATGATGATACAACTAAGGGCCACACCTAAAAATCTAAACATCATTCAAACATATGCCCCAACAGCCGACAAACCACAGACAGAGTTGGAGGCATGGTATACAGAAGTCAAACAATTAATAGCCGCCACAAATAAAGACGACATCACCCTTATCCTCGGGGATTTCAATGCCAAGATAGGCAGAGGAAAAAGTGGGGATAGCGTGGGTGAATACGGTCTGGGAATTAGAAACGAAAGAGGCGATACCCTGGTCCAGTTCTGCCAAGAAGAAAAACTGATGGTTTCCAACACATGGTTTAAGCTACCTGTACGTCGCCTCTACACATGGAAATCCCCACAGGACACCACAGAGCATCCGGTCAGGAATCAAATTGATTATATACTGGTTTCAAAAAGATATAGAAATGGAGTGCTTGGTGTTAGGACATATCCAGGAGCAGATGTCGAGTCAGACCATATTCCCGTAGTGGCACACTTTCGTATTAGACTTAAGAAACTTAAAAGAACGCAGTCCAACAAACCAAACGTAGCACTACTACAGAATGAACCCGAACGTCAAACAATCACTGACAAACTCAACAATGAGCTCAAAAAGGTTATACAAAAGAACGAAATGATTCCTGATACCGAGAGCCCTGACAGGATCGAGGACACCTGGAATTCATTCAAGAAAGCTATATTAGACACACAAAAGCCGCTAGTAACACCAAACAGAACGAAACAACATAAGGAATGGATGACCCAAGAAATACTCATGCTGATGGAACAGAGACGTAGCTTCAAGAACACGAGCGCAGAAAAATATAGGAAAACCCAAAAACATATCAGAAGAAAAATCAGAGAAGCCAAGGAAAAGTGGATGGAAGAAAGGTGTCAAGAAGTAGAAGAACTATACAAAAAACACGACCTCTTCAATTTACATAGGATGGTCAAGGAAATTACAAGTAGTCGAAAATACCCAGCCTTGTCCCATATAGTTAACCAGGACAACAAAATAATCACAGATGATGGCGAACTTAAAAAGGTATGGGCAGAATATGTGGCAAATACATTTGAAAGCAATAGGCCTCCTTTTCACAGTCAAGATCCGACGGAGCCGACACCGGAAATACTTCAATCGGAGGTCCAAAAAGCACTAAGAGAGATAAAAACTAAGAAAGCAGCAGGCCCAGATGACATTTGGCCAGAGATCCTAAAACTTATAGGAGAGGAAAACATACACATCCTGGTTCAACTTTTTAACGATGTCTATAAATCGGGATACATCCCCCGAGATTAGCTGAAATCAATCTTCATACCTAAAAAACCCGGAGCACGAAGTGTGCAGAATTCCGATTGATCAGCCTGATGAGCCAGGTGTTAAAGGTGTTCTTGAAAATCATCCATAGGCGCATACGTGCAAAATGCGAACAGGATGTAAGCGAAGTGCAAATGGGTTTCCGCGAAGGAATGGGTACCAGAGAGGCCTTGTTTGCACTCTCAGTCCTACTACAAAAATGCAGAGACCAGCGAAAGGAAGTGTACCTGTGCTTTATAGATTACACAAGGGCCTTTGACTGTATAGATCACACCACATTATTGGAACTACTGGAAAGAAAGGGTGTCGATGCCCAGGATTTAAAGATCGTACAGAATCTCTATGAACAGCAAATAGCATCTGTTAAACTGGAAAACACCGAAACAAGCACTGTACCCATAAGGTGTGGAGTCAGACAAGGGTGCGTACTTAGCCCCATGCTTTTTAATATGTATTCAGAAATCATTTTCCAAAACGCTCTGGACGAGGCGGTGGACGGTCTGAAAGTCAATGGGAAACTCATAAACAATCTAAGATATGCTGACGATACAGTGATAATTGCGGACAGTCCTGAAGGACTGCAACGCCTAATCGACAGCATATCGGTTTCCGTGGACGAAATGGGACTGAAGATTAATATCTCAAAAACGAAGATCATGCAAATAAGCCGCAACCCAAACAACCATCTTAACAGAAATATATACAGAACACCTATAGAGCAGGTCACTAAATTTAAATATCTGGGAAGTTGGATCAGCGAGGACCTGGATCCTGAGATAGAAATAAGATCCCGCATAGAGCAAGCGAGAACTAACTTTATTAAGATGCGGAACCTATTAACGGACAGAACACTCAACTTAAACATAAGATTTAACTTCGTTAGATGTTATGTGTATTCCACGTTACTGTATGGAGTCGAAGCCTGGACGCTGAAAGTCAGCGGCATTAATAAACTGGAAGCATTTGAGATGTGGGTGTACCGCAGAATGCTGCGTATTCCATGGACCGATCGTACCACTAATCAAGAGGTCTTACATAGGATGAAGAAAGACCGAACAATCCTTGAGACCATAAAAAAGCGAAAGACCGCTTACCTTGGCCATGTCATGAGACAGGACAAATACAGATTCCTACAACTGATTATGGAGGGCAAGATTGAGGGAAAGCGTGGTCCTGGACGTAGACAGTGCTCTTGGCTGAAAAACATAAGGGATTGGACAGGCGTAGACTCAAACACCCTGCTGAGAAGAGCCCAGGACAGAGGAGAAGGCACTTCAAGAAGAAGATAGGTTTCAATAATTGAAATTTTATGGTTTTCGTTAAATACGAATTTAAAAATAAGGCGTTGGTTAGAGCGTATTGTAACTGTTATTTTCACGGTGGAATACGCCTTATTGAGTAATTATCTACCCTTGCTACTACCACCTACTACTATTTTTGTAGTGCATAAACGGAAAATATATTCACATGTTGTCTTCATCACTTTCGTAAATAAAATTACCTTATTAGTATAGTAGGTAATTTCAAACCAATAATTTAAAAAAATCGAATTATTGTTTCTGCTCTGTTTAGATGTCTAAAAGATCAAAACAACTGGTGTTTTTGGCACTTAAAAACCACGAAAATCATAAAGTCAATATAGATGATATGGATGTGAATGTTCCTTACGAACTGGAAGCAACTCAAAATTGCTTGGAAAAAGATCCTATAACTAATGTGAATGTTGTTTGAAGTTTGAAGCGTGGTATCGTAATCGACATAGACATAGACATGCCTTATAGAATCTGAGCAGTGAACCCACCAAAAATGCTATTCCCTTGTTTAGATTGCACCTCGGATTGCCTTGAAGATGATACCCAAGAAAGAGGCAGAAATGGAGGCAATAGCATTAACGACCCTCATGTCTTGTCATTTAAAAATCATGTAATCCAGGAAGTAAATGTACATGATTCTAACATGACTGATGTAACAACTATGTCACACTCAGTAATTAATGTCAATGGTAAAATCAAACTACTTTTTGTGAACTTTCATATAACTAAAACCAAAAATGTTGTTTCTTTACATAGGTCTCACTGATGGTGTTGCCGAAATGAGTTGTGACTTCTATAACAATGGTGATCCAAAGCAATATACGTCGGTCGTGTGGAGTGAAAATAGTTTTATTGAAACCGATAGAGGCGACCATGACATTAATGAATCTGGTGTCACGCCGGAAAAAAATTATGAAAGTAACATTAATTATGACCTCACTGAATCTGATTTTATACACGATAGAAATAATGAAGCACAAGAAAAAGCAGACAATAACATCAATAATCCCGACGTTATGCTTAAGGGAAATGGAGAAATCGATAGAGAATGAGCTGAAGACAATATCAACGATTTTGTGCCCCAGGAATATTTTAAAACACATACGGAAGAAGATGAGGACGTCGACTTGGACTATGACGACCAGGACACTAACCACTAGCACGAAGAAAATTCTCAAATAGATAATACAAACGCCACTGTTGGAGAAAGTATGAACAATAAAAGACAATCAAAAAGAAGAAAAGTGGCCAATCCAGAAGAGTGGGATAAAAATGTAAATTAAAAGAAAAGAATGCTAGGTCAACAGTACATCGGTTATACAAGAAGTAAAAACGGAATTGTAAGGCACAACCCAGAGAGAGTCTGTCGCCAAATGGGTCCATCGTGCAGTTCTAATTTCTGCAAAAAAGCGTCCAATAGATTTTGCCATTTGTTTTCTTGTGACATTCCAACAATTCTGGAAAATGGACTGGGATAAAAAAAACTATATGTTTTGCATATGACTAGTTACCACGCTGTAAAAAGAAGTTATACAAAGGAAGCGTCAAGAAGAACCGGTTCGCTTGACTATTTTTTTAAATATGAAAGTGGAAAACATCATGTTTGTAAAACACTATTTTTGGCTACCTTTGAGATTAAAGAGAAAACTGTAAGGCAATGCTTTCGGTATGGCACCGAATCTCAAAAATGAACATAAGATCGCCAAAAGGGCCAATTATGAACAGCTCAAGGATAGAAAAAATCACCTCAACAAGTTTATCGAAAACCTTCCAAAAATGAAGAGCCACTACTGCCGACAAAGAAGTAGCAAAATATACTTGGAACATGACTTCAAAACAAAAACTGAAGTTTATGGCCTATATGAACAGATCTGCTTAGACGAAAATGTTATTACACTGACAATTTGTCCTTTTCTTAAGATTTTTGATGAAAATGATCTTGCCATATTTAAACCCCGGAAGGACCAATGTGATCTATGCACACGTTACAAAATCAAGCAGCTGAATGAAGAAACTTATCAGGCGCATATAACTGCTAACGATGAAGCCAGAAAAAATAAAGCCCAGGACAAGAAGAGAAGTGAGGAAAAGTTAATTCATTGCTTTACAGCAGACGTTCAATCAGTAAAGAGGCTAGTGAACTCTACTACAAAACCAAACTGCAGGTTCACAACTTTACAAGTTATAATTTGGAAACTCACGATTGTAAGCATTTTGTATGGAATAAAACAGAAGGGGAACTTCGTTCTTCAGTATTTGCCACGTATATTTTTAAACATCTACAGGCATGTATACAAAAGGAGGCGAGGCATACGATGGTCATATATTCTGACAACTGCGGTTATCAGAATAAGAATATTGTTTTATCAAATGCCTTGTCCCTGCTGGCATCTAAGGAAAACATAATCATCGAACAGAAATATTTGGAGAAAGGTCACACTCAGATGGAGTGCGACTCTTCTCATAGTTTAATTGAACGACAGCTTAAAGGTGAAGATATATTTTTGCCAACGGATTACATTTCCATTATTAAGAATGCCAGGAAAAACTCAAATCCATTCGAGGTGGAATATTTAGGTCACGATTATTTTCTTCACTTTGAAGATTCGAACTTGTCTAGATACAGTTCCTTAAGGCCAGGAAAACGCAAAGAAGACTCTAAAGTTATGGACATAAAATGTATAAAATACCTTCCTAATGGAGAAATTTTGTACAAACTGAAGTATTGTAATGAGTATTTTCCACTTCCGCAAAGACCAAAGACAATTGACATTAATTATAACATAAAAGCTTTACACAATCATAGACTGAAAATCACAAAAAGAAAATGGGAGGATTTGCAGGAGCTCAAAAAACTACTACCCAAAGACACACATTTCTTTTACGATAACGTTGCCTACCAGGATGCTAAAGGTGAGAAGGAGAAACTGGTAGAACCCACAATTGTTAAAAAGAAACCAAGGAAAATAACAAAGAAAGTCACAGAGATGAAACCACTAAATGAAGATAACAAGACCAAAAAAAAACACAAAGAATAAAAGAAGCAAACGCCGCAGAGAAGAAAAGACTGCCAAAAAATAAAATGTGATATTTTTTATTACTTACTACGACTGATGTTTGATTAGATATTAGATTACTCAATGTTTAATATTATTATAGGGTTCAAAGTTAGGCTGTAAGTTTTTGTTTTGATGTTTTAAAAGCTTTTGTGCTAGGTATAAAAAATACCTTTAGTATGAAATTAGTATGAAAATAAAGAATTTTTTTTTTTTATTTTGGTGTCGTTATATTTTACAAGAGTATGAGTAGGTATGATAGTAAATCTCTCACAATAGTAAAATAAAAAAAAATTAGAGGAGTGTTAAATTTGCAAATGACCTATATTCATTTTTCTTAACCAATATTCATTGATAAATAATTGCCTCTTCTTTAAAATGTAATATGTCTTAACCAACAATAAACAAATAATATTTGAGTACGATATGTCTGAACTGATAAAGTGAGGGTGGCTTAAACATCAATAAGCCTTAAGCATCATTAAGTGATTATACTAATATATCCTAACCCACATATAGCGTAAATTATAAAAAAAAATACAAATATCTATGAACAAAATCAGAAAAAAACATAATTAATTATATTTTAGAAGAATTCAAACCATTTTATGTCAATTGTATGAAAACTGGGAAGTTTTATGCTTGTCCTGTAAATTTCGAGTTTTGGGGTTGAGCCTTATTAGAAGTAAGGTAACGATATGAGAATTGCGGTTCAGGATTATGCGGATGATATTATAAATGATACTCTAAATTGCTGAAAATCTGCAATGAATTCTTTGAAAAGAGAGGGATGGCACTTAATACACGGAAGTGCGCCGCTTTGACCGTCAAGATGAACAAGGGGAATAAACACATATACTCGATCAGCCGATCCTTGTTCTACGTTGCCAATAGAATCCGGCTGATTTTTTTAAATATCTGGGCAAGAAGTTGGGGGTAAATTCTTACAGCCTCCCGAAGTTATACCTAAAACTGAAAAGAGTGCAGGCAGCACCCAAGGCCACACCAAAAGTTGGAATTTATAAAAACATATCTCTTGCCTTGGCTGATCGATACACTACAGAATCCCTCAAGAGAGGGCGATTAGAGCGACCATTAGAAATATAATGCACCTATCCAAGATCTCTACCGACGCGTACATTAATGAACCAATACGCGAAGGCGGATTAGGGGTCCTGTCCACGAGCGCACGTTCCGATGATTATGTGAAACCGGTACATAAAGGTGTGCCCCCATCGACGATCCAGCAGCCTCGGCGATCGGTAGTAACTTCTTTCAAAGCTAGATCAGTGGACAGGACAAGATGGTCGTTCATCAACACGCATAGAGTGGTCCTCACTATTGTGGTCCTCACACATGTGGTCCTCACACATGTGGTCCTCACAATTGCAGTATGAGTATACTCCGGGAATGGATTGAACCAAGGCGCTAGCAGCCGCGCCAGTGAATCCTGGATGGTGTGTCCAACGCCTACTGGTCTGGTGCAGATTATATAAAATCGATACAACTAAGGGGGAACCTATTGCCCACACGTGGGATTTCATCGAGCCCATCGGGAGAAGCTAGAAGATGCAGGGTTGGATGTGAAAGGAAGGAGTCCCTCTCTCACGTCCTGAAGGATACAAGCGGCGGATCAATCGACATGATTGCCTTGTCAAAAAGATCGCCGACATCCACCTTAAGAAGGGCAGGCAGGTAGAGATGACGGTATCCTGGGAAAGAGCCAGACCCCTAGCCGTCGCACACAGGAACAAGGTGGCGTATTACAGTGAGCCTCAGATAATCGAAGGAATTAGAGGCAGATACCCAGGAAGAACTATTAAAATTGAGGCAATAGCAACCTGGGCTCGACGTATCTGGCTTGAGGTAAACAAACGAGACGAAGAACTGCTCGAACTTTCGGAGTTCAACATCAGAGAGTTTGTGTGCAAAGCCCTTATCGGTTCGATCGCGATTCATAGAGACTTTGGCGTGCGTTGCTACTCTCTTGTGAACATGTATATGTTGTAAAACTTTCTTGCCGCTTCCACAATATCGCAACAAGTCCTATGGTTTTTGTTAGACTTAAGCTTCTAGACCTTGAGCACTATTTTATTATTTTTGCATCCAGTGTGGCTTCGCTAGATCATGAACGCATCATCAAAGGCGATGTAACTGTAACTTTCTTGTAACTTCTAAAAATACTTCTGGTGGTATTATTAATTCTTTTAAGACAGAAAGGCATTTTGGCAATTTGTTTCACCCCTTTTTCGCATAATAGGCACATAATCAATCACGTCAAAAATAGAAAATTAAAAAGTCATGTTAAAAGGTTTAAAGAATAAGATTGATTTTTGTCTCAAATATTCGCAAAACTATTTGTCGAATTTTGAAAAACAAGCGGGGGGGGGGGGGGTAGAATCCATATAAAATATAAGGCTATTAGCTGTATTGTCAGGCGTTCAATAATAATTAATAATTAACTCATTAAAAATAAACTCATGAAGTCGGTTACAAAGCTTTGCAGAACAGGATGAAGTGACCAAAGCAAATAGTTTTATACTTTCGTTGCTTCATCTTTTTTTCTTACCAACTCAACGTATCGGTCTCACTAAAGTAAACTAAAGCTCCAAATGTTTGCATAATTAGAAACTTGAAAAAAACTCGCCATAAATCACGTATTTTGTTAATTTCGAAATGCAGACGTTTCTTGGCAAAGTTTACAGAACTTTTTGCTGATATAACAATTACTCACTTCTACAAATTCTCAACGAAGTTCTGAAGTTACGCAAGGTAATGTAAATACTGTAAATTAGAGACAAATTCACTCATTAACAAGTTACTGTTGGAAACTGCCCTCTCAGTTTTATCTAAACAAAGACCGAAAGTGAGATAATAATGCTGACGATAAAAAATTATTAAAATTGTTAGAGTTACACAGGGTGCGTCAAAATTCAATATACATATTTTAAAAATAAGACTCTTTTTTATTAATATTTGTCAGCAAATATCTCGTTCCAATGATACAGAGTGTTAATATTAATTTAATCATACTTTTCTTTTTGGGAAGTACATGATATTCCGTTCTATTTTTTCTCTCGAAAACGGTGGCAGACGCGATCAACTTTCAAAGATTAAAAAATGTCAAAATGGAACGGGAAATTGACCCTCTTTTGACACTAAGTCAGACGTACCACACAAAAAACTTTAAGGGTTGAAAAATCCTAGAGTTCCGAAAAAATTTCAACCTCTAGACTTTCAAAGCTTAGATAGAGATGAAGGAGATATAGGGTAACTTATGTGCCACATTTGGATTAAACACCTCAATAACTGTTGGAGATGACCCTTATAGGAAAAAAAATCTTAATTGGACCTCAAGAATGCGCACCTAAAATCTTTGTACTGAATTTGGAAACACTCTGTATAATTACAATCTAAAGTGTTTTCCGGGCTTTGAAGCCGTGGTCCAATAGAATTTGTTCTTAACGTTTCGTCTACAGCTGCGGCAAACATTATCAAAGGCAAGAGAGGGACTCAAATGGAAAGTCAGAACACTATTGGACAAACCACAACACCCACAAAGAAATATCACAAAAGAAGAGGAGTTAGCCATGAGGAAACTGCAGAGGGACAAATCAATCAAGATCCTTCCAGCTGCCAATGGAAATGCGACCGTCGTCATGGATGCCACACAGTATGACGAGAAGATACAGGAGATTCTGAGGAAAGGTAAATAGAAAATAATACTACTAAAAGACAAAAAGAGTTGAAGGACAAATTTATAGAGCCCTAAAAAAATATGAACGTCACATTATTAATTAATTATTCTCTAAAGTTTTCTCAGAAATAGAAGAAAGGAGACATCAGAAGACTTAATTTTCAAACATGTGTTACCTGGGTCTGAGATCTAAACGGATTGCTGTAGAGAATATTCTGATGTTGAGGCGGGGGGAACTTGCTTACATCTAAAAAACAAACCCCTCGAGAATTATTTTTCTCAGAAATAGAAGATAGGAGACATTAGAAGACTTAATTTCCAAACCTGGGTCTGAGATCTGGACTGATTGCTGTAGAGAATATTGGGAACTTGCCACCTTGGAAGGGGGGAATTTCCTTACGTCCATAAAATAGTAAACCACTCGAGAAATTTTGTGGATCCAGTAACAGGAGTGTGTACCAACCAAGTCGAGGGATATTGGTCACGTTTTAAGCAACATCTCAGGAGATTGGGTGTTGTTGAACTCGAGAAATTTTATGGATCCAGTACCAGAGAATTGGTACAGAGAGAAATGGGTTATAGGAATATATGATGTTACTCTAAAAAGAGGTTTAATTATTTTTCTCAGAAATAGAATTTAGGAGACATTAAAAGACTTAATTTCCAAACCTGGGTCTGAGATCTGGACCGATTGCTCTAGAGAATATTCTGATCTTGCCACCTTGGAAGAGGGGAATTTCCTTATATCCATAAAACAGTAAACCACTCGAGAAATTTTGCGGATCCAGTAACAAAAGTGTGTACCAACCAAGTCGAGGGATATTGGTCACGTTTTAAGCAATATCTCAGGAGATTGGGTGTTGTTGAACTCGAGAAATTTTATGGATCCAGTACCAGAGAATTGATACCGAGAGAAATGGGTTCTAGGAATATATGATGTTACTCTAAAAAGAGGATTAATTATTTTTCTCAGAAATAGAAGATAGGAGACATGAGAAGACTTAATTTCCAAACCTGGGTCTGAGACCTGGACTGATTGCTGTAGAGAATATTCGGAACTTGCCACCTTGGAAGGGGGGAATTTCCTTACGTCCATAAAATAGTAAACCACTCGAGAAATTTTGTGGATCCAGTAACAGGAGTGTGTACCAACCAAGTCGAGGGATATTGGTCACGTTTTAAGCAATATCTCAGGAGATTGGGTGTTGTTGAACTCTAGAAATTTTATGGATCCAGTACCAGAGAAATAGTACTGAGAGAAATGAGTTCCAGGAATATATGATGTTACTCTAAAAAGAGGATTAATTATTTTTCTCAGAAATAGGAGAAAGGAGACATTAGAAGACTTACTTTTCAAACATGTGTTACCTGGGTCAGAGATCTGGACTGATTGCTGTAGAGAATATTCTGATCTTGCCACCTTGGAAGAGGGGAATTTCCTTACATCCATAAAACAGTAAATCATTCGAGAAATTTTGTGGATCCAGTAACAGGAGTGTGTACCAACCAAGTCGAGGGATATTGGTCACGTTTTAAGCAATATCTCAGGAGATTGGGTGAACTCGAGAAATTTTATGGATCCAGTACCAGAGAATTGATACCGAGAGAAATGGGTTCTAGGAATATATGATGTTACTCTAAAAAGGGGATTAATTATTTTTCTCAGAAACAGAAGATAGGAGACCTTAGAAGATTTAATTTTCAAATCTGGGTCTGAGATCTGGACTGATTGCTGTAGAGAACTTTCTGATCTTGCCACCTTGGAAGGGGGGAATTTCCTAACATCCATAAAACAGTAAACCACTCGAGAAATTTTGTGGATCCAGTAACAGGAGTGTGTACCAACCAAGTAGAGGGATATTGGTCACGTCTTAAGCAATATTTCAGGAGATTGAGTGTTGTTGAACTCGAGAAATTTTATGGATCCAGTACCAGAGAAATAGTACTGAGAGAAATGGGTTTTAGAAATATATGATGCTACTCTAAAAAGAGGATTAATTATTTTTTCTCAGAAATAGAAGAAAGGAGACATCAGAAGACTTACTTTTCAAACATGTGTTACCTGGGTCAGAGATCTGGACTGATTGCTGTAGAGAATATTCTGATCTTGCCACCTTGGAAGAGGGGAATTTCCTTACATCCATAAAACAGTAAACCACTCGAGAAATTTTGTGGATCCAGTAACAGGAGTGTGTACCAACCAAGTCGAGGGATATTGGTCACGTTTTAAGCAATATCTCAGGAGAATGAGTGTTGTTGAACTCTAGAAATTTTATAGATCCAGTACCTGAAAAATGCTATGGAGAGAAATGGGTTCTAGAAATATATGATGCTACTCTAAAAAGAGGATTAATTATTTTTCTCAGAAATAGGAGAAAGGAGACATTAGAAAACTTAATTTTCAAACATGTGTTACCTGGGTCTGAGATCTGGACCGATTGCTGTAGAGAATATTCTGATCTTGCCACCTTGGAAGGGGGGGATTTCCTTACGTCCATAAAACAGTAAACCACTCGAGAAATTTTGCGGATCCAGTAACAGAAGTGTGTACCAACCAAGTCGAGGGATATTGGTCACGTTTTAAGCAATATCTCAGGAGATTGGGTGTTGTTGAACTCGAGAAATTTTATGGATCCAGTACCAGAGAATTGATACCGAGAGAAATGGGTTCTAGGAATATATGATGTTACTCTAAAAAGAGGATTAATTATTTTTCTCAGAAATGGAAGATAGGAAACATTAGAAAACTTCATTTCCAAACCTGGGTCTGAGATCTGGACTGATTGCTGTAGAGAATATTCGGAACTTGCCACCTTAGAAGGGGGGAACTTCCTTACGTCCATAAAACAGTAAACCACTCGAGAAATTTTCTGGATCCAGTAACAGGAGTGTGTACCAACCAAGTCGAGGGATATTGGTCAAGTTTTAAGCAATATCTCAGGAGATTGGGTGTTGTTGAACTCTAGAAATTCTATGGATCCAGTACCTGAGAAATTCTACCGAGAGAAATGGGTTCTAGAAATATATGATGCTACTCTAAAAAGAGGATTAATTATTTTTCTCAGAAATAGGAGAAAGGAGACATTAAAAGACTTAATTTTCAAACATGTGTGGTCTGGGTCTGAGAACTGGACCGATTGCTGTAGAGAATATTCTGATCTTGCCACCTTGGAAGGGGGGGATTTCCTTACGTCCATAAAACAGTAAACCACTCGAGAAATTTTGTGGATCCAGTAACAGGAGTGTGTACCAACCAAGTGAAGGGATATTGGTCACGTTTTGAACAATATTTCAGGAGATTGGGTGTTGCTGAACTCTAGAAATTTTATGGATCCAGTACCAGGAGTGTGTACCAACCCCAAGTCGAGGAATACTGGTCACGTTTTAAGCAATATCTCAGGAGATTGATTGTTGTTCAATCCCCTTAATTTAACATTGTAAAAGTAACATGTCACCTCACCAGTTACTCGGAAAGCACTCATTTGTGCTTTCATTGAATGCATAAAATGGTACTTTACTCTTGGTTGTAGAAAAAAGTTCAAAACTCTGGTCGGATACCATTATAATAATTATTTATATCAAAGCTAGAGTTAATGATAACTATAATGGAGAATTTTGCAAAACTGTGCAAGTTCCTAACAGCCTATTAAAAGTTTTTATAATTTTTCAGGATGCAAAACAGAACTTTACCTAAGTTTACTGATTAATAATGGAAACATGCTCTTATAACGATTGAAAAATACAACTTTTAAAAACTTGAGAAAGTAAAACAGCCTTTTGCATTATGAACTCCCTACCTATAGCTAGAAGAAGCAAGAAAACTATACTGATGAGATTTTGTTAAAGTAAAATTAATCTCTTCATATGCTTTCGATGTCACATGCTACAGAACAGACACGCAAACAACTGAATGTAAAATTAGATTAATGTAACAGGCTCGTTCCGGTTCAAACCATTAAAGACTGAGTATTCGCGACCCATTCAATTAGTTTTGCGTACTTGTGGGCACGTTCGGCTATTAAATGTTGCCTTGTTTCGGCGTTGTTTCAGCCCTTTTCCCACAATATGCATTGGATTTTACGTTGTCGGAGATTTAAAGCAGCATAAAACAGATTGTCAGGTTAGCGTGATTTTCCAAAAAGGATGTTTAACATCACTGGTAACGACTTGTGGAATAATGTAGCAGTGATCTGTGAAACCAAAAAAAAAAGAGTTCTAAATTACGTTAACCTGACACCGTCCGAGCAGTCGCAAATGGTATGTCTACATGCAACGCGTCCAAACATTACAAAATTCCAAAGCCTTAAGTCAACAAAAAGGGCAACTCATCAAAAAGCTACAATGGTCTAAAGATGGATAAATCCAGATAAAAACCCATCTAAGAAAACAGGAAGGAAAATCGATGAAGTATGTTGCGGGTTTAAATTACGGGATACCTATGGGTCTTTTGATGGGAATTTTCAAAATGCACTTTGTTTTAACCTCCAAACAAATAATAATTTAAAGGTAACCAAAGCCTTGAAGTTTATTGGCATTTCAGCTTGATAGTATGTCAGTTCTTACAAATATTGCTGCAACCAAGAATACACAAAGATGCTATCTGTGAGCAATTGGGGAACTAGATTTAGTATTGCTAGATCTTTTGTATTCAAGATAGGGTTCTGAGGCAGATAACAAAAAACGATTGGAGGACTTGTTCCTTGCAAGACCTCCTACCTTTTAGACCACCCCACATTCAAGGCCTGTTGTTTTTGATTTGGTTCTATGCAATTTTGACCCACCCTTTTGCGGCTGCTGCTACTGCGAGTACTGCTATGTGCTTGTTTCGCTCGATGGCTGCCGGTTTGCCCCTTTTCCTTCACCATTAACCAGAGAAGATGATCTTGAGCCTGATGACCCACTAGTGCTGTCTCACAACACTCAAGTACTACTTCGAACACACGCACACACGAGCCCCACCTTCGTAACAGTCGTGACACCGCATAAAAGGTTGGTACATTTAAATTTACTCTAACACACTAGGTACTTGAGAGATAACTTGGAAGGGACTTCTTTTTGGTGGCAGTTGTTTTATGAAAATATATGATTAACCCTTCACATCTATACTGATGGACAACCAGATTTATCTATCCTAACAAAAACGCAATAAGAGTCTTTATTTTCAAGTGTCCAGGACTAAAATAATTGCTCAAAACGCTTAAAATTTCAAAATTTGGTATTTTTCGACAAAAATAGCAGATCTTGATTAGGGCTAAAATTGGTTAAAAGTTACATGAAGCATCTAAAAAAATGCAAATTAAAAGTTTCTGGAAAAAATCAGGGCCAAAACCGGTTAAAAAAAAGGTTTACAACGTCGAAAAATGCAAATTTGCAATTTTTGGAAAACGTAGGTTAGGATTTGAAACCTAACTTGAAGGAATCAGGATCAAATCATCCAATTTCCTGTTTCTTTTTAATTATTTACATCTTAGGACCAAAACAATTGCTCAAAACGCTAAAAAAGCAGAACTTGATTAGGGCAAAATCAGTTAAAAATTACTTAAAGGTCTAAAAAAAATGCAAATTAAAGGTTTCTGAAAAAATTCAGAGCCAAAACCGGTTAAAAAAAAATGATTTAGAACGTCGAAAAATGCAAATTTGAAATTTGTGGAGAAATACAAGTAGGATAGGGGTATAAAATGGCCTAAAGCGTCCTAGAATGCAAATTTGCAATTTTTGGAAAACATAGGTTAGGATTTGAAACCTAACTTGAAAAAAGACAAAATCAGGATCAAATCAGCCAATTTCCTGTTTTTTTTTTTAATTAACTACATCTTAGGACCAAAATAATTGCTCAAAACGCTAAAAAAAAGCAGATCTTGATTAGGGCCAAAATAAGTTAAAAATTACTTAAAGCGTCTAAAAAAATTGGAAGTTAAAACTTTCTGGAAAAAATCAGGGACAAAACCGGTTAAAAAATTATTTACAACGTCGAAAAAGTGCAAATTAGAAATTTGTGGAGAGATGCAAGTAGGATGAGGGGTAAAAAATAGCTTAAAGCGTCCTAAAATGCAAATTGCAATTTTTTGAAAAACGCAGGTTAGAATTTGAAACATAACTTGAAGAAAGGCAAAATCAGTTAAAAATTACTTAAAACGTCAAAAAAATATGCAAATTAAAGGTTTCTGAAAAAAATCAGGGCCAAAACTGGTTAAAAATGATTTACAACGTCGAAAAAATGCAAATTAAAAATTTGTGGAGAGATGCAAGTAGGATGAGGGGTAAAATATAGCTTAAAGCGTCCTAAAATGCAAATTGCAAAACCGGTTAAAAAAAATTATTTAGAACGTCGAAAAAGTGCAAATTAGAAATTTGTGGAGAGATGCAAGTAGGGCAAGGGGTAAAAAACAGCTTAAAGCGTCTTAGAATACAAATTGCAAATTTTGGAAAAACACAGGTTAGGATTTGAAACTTAACTTGAAGACAAAATCAGGATTAAATCATACAAATTTTTTTTAATTACATCTCAGGGCTAAAATAATTGTTCAAAACGCTTCAAATTGCAAAATTTGGTATTTTTCGAAAAAAAAACAGATCTTGATTAGGGCCAAAATCGGTTAAAAATTACTTGAAGCATCTAAAAAAAAATGCAAAGTAAAAGTTTCTGGAAAAATTCAAGGCCAAAACCGGTAAAAAAGAATGATTTACAACGTCGAAAAATGCAAATTACATATTTGTGGAGAGATGCATGTAGGATTAAGGCCAAAATCGGTAAAAAATGGCTTAAGGTTCCTAAAATGCAAATTTGCAATTTTTTAAAACACGGGTTAGGATTTGAAACTTAACTTGAAGACAAAATCAGGATCAAATAATACAATTTTTTTTAATTACATCTCAGGGCTAAAATAATTGTTCAAAACGCTTCAAATTGCAAAATTTGGTATTTTTACTTTGTTTAACTTGAAGACAAAATCAGGATCTAGAAATATTTTTTTTTTTAATTACATTTCAGGAATAAAATAATTGCTCAAAACGCTTCAAATTGCACATTTGGTATTTATCAAATTAAAAAAAAGCAGGTCCTGACTAGGGCCAAAATCGGTTAAAAACTAATTGAAGCATCAGAAAAAAATAAAAATTAAAAGTTTCTGGAAAAAATCAGGGCCAAAACTGGCTAAAAAAATTATTTGCAACGTCGAAAAATGCAAATTTGAAACTTGTAGAGAGATGCAGATAGGATTAGGGCCGAAATCAGTAAAAAATAGCTTAAGCCTCCTAAAATGCAAATTTGCAACTTTTGGAAAAACATAGGTTAGGATTTCAAACTTAACTTGAAGACAAAATCAGGATCAAATCATCCAATTTTTTTTAATTTTATCTCAGGACTAAAATAATTGCTCAAAAGACTTCAAATTTCAAAATTTGGTATCTTTCGAAAAAAATACAGATCTTGATTAGGGCCAAAATCGGTTAAAAATTACTTGAAGCATCTAAAAAAAAGCAAATTAAACTTTCTGGAAAAATTCAGGGTCAAAACCGGTTAAAAAAATGATTTTCAACGTCGAAAAATGCAAATTTAAAATTTGTGAAGAGATGCATGTAGGATTAGGGCCAAAATCGGTAAAGACTGGCTTAAGCCTCCTAAAATGCAAATTTGCAATTTTTGGAAAAACACAGATTAGGAATTGAAACTTAACTTGAAGACAAAATCAGGATCTAAAAATATATTTTTTTTTTAATTACATTTCAGGAATAAAATAATTGCTCAAAACGCTTCAATTGCACATTTGGTATTTATCAAAATAAAAAAAAAAGCAGATCCTGACTAAGACCAAAATCGGTTAAAAACTACTGGAAGCATCTAAAAAAAATGCAAATTAAAAGTTTCTAGAAAAATTCAGGGCCAAAACCGGTTAAAAAATGATTTTCAACGTCGAAAAATGCAAATTTGAAATTTGTGGAGAGATGCAGTTAGGATTAGGGCCAAAATCGATAAAAAATGGCTTAAGCCTCCTAAAACGCAAATTTGCATTTTTTGGAAAAACACAGGTTAGGATTTGAAACTTAACTTGAAGACAAAATCAGGATCAAATGATCCAATTTCCTGTTTTTTTTTTTATTATTTACATCTTAGGACCAATATAATTTCTCAAAACGCTAAAAAAAGTAGATCTTGATTAGGGCCGAAATCAGTTAAAAATTGCTTAAAGCGTCTAAAAAAAATGCAAATTAAAGGTTTCTGGCAAAAATCAGAGCCAAAAGTGGTTAAAAAAAATGATTTACAGCGTCAAAAAAATGCAAATATGAAATTTATGGAGACATGCAAGTAGGATGAGGGATAAAAATAGCTTAAAGCGTCTTAAAATGCAAATTGCAATTTTTGGAAAAACAGGTTAGGATTTGAAACTTAACTTGAACACAAAATTAGAATTAAATTACACAATTTTTTTTTAAATTATATCTCAGGACTAAAATAATTTCTCAAAACGCTTCAAATTGCAAATTTTATATTTTTTAAAAAAAAGTAGATCTTGATTAGGGCCGAAATCAGTTAAAAATTACTTAAAGCGTCTAAAAAAAATGCAAACTAAAGGTTTCTGGAAAAATTCAGAGCCAAAACCGGTTAAAAGAAATTATTTGCAACGTCGAAAAATGCAAATTTGAAACTTGTAGAGAGATGCAGATAGGATTAGGACCGAAATCAGTAAAAAATAGCTTAAGCCTCCTAAAATGCAAATTTGCAACTTTTGGAAAAACATAGGTTAGGATTTCAAACTTAACTTGAAGACAAAATCAGGATCAAATCATACAATTTTTTTTAATTTCATCTCAGGACTAAAATAATTGCTCAAAACACTTCAAATTTCAAAATTTCGTATTTTTCGAAAAAATACAGATCTTGATTAGGGCCAAAATCGGTTAAAAATTACTTGAAGCATCTAAAAAAAAGCAAATTAAACTTTCTGGAAAAATTCAGGGCCAAAACCGGTTAAAAAAATGATTTTCAACGTCGAAAAATGCAAATTTAAAATTTGTGAAGAGATGCATGTAGGATTAGGGCCAAAATCGGTAAAGATTGGCTTAAGCCTCCTAAAATGCAAATTTGCAATTTTTGGAAAAACACAGATTAGGAATTGAAACTTAACTTGAAGACAAAATCAGGATCTAAAAATATATTTTTTTTTTAATTACATTTCAGGAATAAAATAATTGCTCAAAACGCTTCAATTGCACATTTGGTATTTATCAAAATAAAAAAAAAAGCAGATCCTGACTAGGACCAAAATCGGTTAAAAACTACTGAAAGCATCTAAAAAAAATGCAAATTAAATGTTTCTAGAAAAATTCAGGGCCAAAACCGGTTAAAAAATGATTTTCAACGTCGAAAAATGCAAATTTGAAATTTGTGGAGAGATGCAGTTAGGATTAGGGCCAAAATCGATAAAAAATGGCTTAAGCCTCCTAAAACGCAAATTTGCATTTTTTGGAAAAACACAGGTTAGGATTTGAAACTTAACTTGAAGACAAAATCAGGATCAAATGATCCAATTTCCTGTTTTTTTTTTATTATTTACATCTTAGGACCAATATAATTTCTCAAAACGCTAAAAAAAGTAGATCTTGATTAGGGCCGAAATCAGTTAAAAATTGCTTAAAGCGTCTAAAAAAAATGCAAATTAAAGGTTTCTGGCAAAAATCAGAGCCAAAAGTGGTTAAAAAAAATGATTTACAGCGTCAAAAAAATGCAAATATGAAATTTATGGAGACATGCAAGTAGGATGAGGGATAAAAATAGCTTAAAGCGTCTTAAAATGCAAATTGCAATTTTTGGAAAAACAGGTTAGGATTTGAAACTTAACTTGAACACAAAATTAGAATTAAATTACACAATTTTTTTTTAAATTATATCTCAGGACTAAAATAATTTCTCAAAACGCTTCAAATTGCAAATTTTATATTTTTTAAAAAAAAGTAGATCTTGATTAGGGCCGAAATCAGTTAAAAATTACTTAAAGCGTCTAAAAAAAATGCAAACTAAAGGTTTCTGGAAAAATTCAGAGCCAAAACCGGTTAAAAGAAATTATTTGCAACGTCGAAAAATGCAAATTTGAAACTTGTAGAGAGATGCAGATAGGATTAGGACCGAAATCAGTAAAAAATAGCTTAAGCCTCCTAAAATGCAAATTTGCAACTTTTGGAAAAACATAGGTTAGGATTTCAAACTTAACTTGAAGACAAAATCAGGATCAAATCATACAATTTTTTTTAATTTCATCTCAGGACTAAAATAATTGCTCAAAACACTTCAAATTTCAAAATTTCGTATTTTTCGAAAAAATACAGATCTTGATTAGGGCCAAAATCGGTTAAAAATTACTTGAAGCATCTAAAAAAAAGCAAATTAAACTTTCTGGAAAAATTCAGGGCCAAAACCGGTTAAAAAAATGATTTTCAACGTCGAAAAATGCAAATTTAAAATTTGTGAAGAGATGCATGTAGGATTAGGGCCAAAATCGGTAAAGATTGGCTTAAGCCTCCTAAAATGCAAATTTGCAATTTTTGGAAAAACACAGATTAGGAATTGAAACTTAACTTGAAGACAAAATCAGGATCTAAAAATATATTTTTTTTTTTAATTACATTTCAGGAATAAAATAATTGCTCAAAACGCTTCAATTGCACATTTGGTATTTATCAAAATAAAAAAAAAAGCAGATCCTGACTAGGACCAAAATCGGTTAAAAACTACTGAAAGCATCTAAAAAAAATGCAAATTAAATGTTTCTAGAAAAATTCAGGGCCAAAACCGGTTAAAAAATGATTTTCAACGTCGAAAAATGCAAATTTGAAATTTGTGGAGAGATGCAGTTAGGATTAGGGCCAAAATCGATAAAAAATGGCTTAAGCCTCTTAAAATGCAAATTTGCATTTTTTGGAAAAACACAGGTTAGGATTTGAAACTTAACTTGAACACAAAATCAGAATTAAATTACACAATTTTTTTTTTAATTATATCTCAGGACTAGAATAATGTCTCAAAACGCTTCAAATTGCAAATTTTATATTTTTCAAAAAAAAAAGTAGATCTTGATTAGGGCCGAAATCAGTTAAAAATTACTTAAAGCGTCTAAAAAAAAATGCAAAGTAAAGGTTTCTGGAAAAATTCAGAGCCAAAACCGGTTAAAAATAAATTATTTGCAACGTCGAAAAATGCAAATTTGAAACTTGTAGAGAGATGCAGATAGGATTAGGGCCGAAATCAGTAAAAAATAGCTTAAGCCTCCTAAAATGCAAATTTGCAACTTTTGGAAAAACATAGGTTAGGATTTCAAACTTAACTTGAAGACAAAATCAGGATCAAATCATACAATTTTTTTTAATTTCATCTCAGGACTAAAATAATTGCTCAAAACACTTCAAATTTCAAAATTTGGTGTCTTTCGAAAAAATACAGATCTTGATTAGGGCCAAAATCGGTTAAAAATTACTTGAAGCATCTAAAAAAAAGCAAATTAAACTTTCTGGAAAAATTCAGGGCCAAAACCGGTTAAAAAAATGATTTTCAAGGTCGAAAAATGCAAATTTAAAATTTGTGAAGAGATGCATGTAGGATTAGGGCCAAAATCGGTAAAGATTGGCTTAAGCCTCCTAAAATGCAAATTTGCAATTTTTGGAAAAACACAGATTAGGAATTGAAACTTAACTTGAAGACAAAATCAGGATCTAAAAATATATATTTTTTTTTAATTACATTTCAGTAATAAAATAATTGCTCAAAACGCTTCAAATTGCACATTTGGTATTTATCAAAATTAAAGAAAAGCAGATCCTGACTAGGACCAAAATCGGTTAAAAACTACTGGAAGCATCTAAAAAAAATGCCAATTAAAAGTTTCTAGAAAAATTCAGGGCCAAAACCGGTTAAAAAATGATTTTCAACGTCGAAAAATGCAAATTTGAAATTTGTGGAGAGATGCAGTTAGGATTAGGGCCAAAATCGATAAAAAATGGCTTAAGCCTCCTAAAATGCAAATTTGCATTTTTTGGAAAAACACAGGTTAGGATTTGAAACTTAACTTGAAGACAAAATCAGAATCAAATGATCCAATTTCCTGTTTTTTTTTTATTATTTACATCTTAGGACCAATATAATTTCTCAAAACGCTAAAAAAAGTAGATCTTGATTAGGGCCGAAATCAGTTAAAAATTGCTTAAAGCGTCTTAAAAAAATGCAAATTAAAGGTTTCTGGAAAAAATCAGAGCCAAAAGCGGTTAAAAAAAAAGATTTACAACGTCAAAAAAATGCAAATATGAAATTTATGGAGACATGCAAGTAGGATGAGGGATAAAAATAGCTTAAAGCGTCTTAAAATGCAAATTGCAATTTTTGGAAAAACAGGTTAGGATTTGAAACTTAACTTGAACACAAAATTAGAATTAAATTACACATTTTTTTTTTAATTATATCTCAGGACTAAAATAATTTCTCAAAACGCTTCAAATTGCAAATTTTATATTTTTCAAAAAAAAGTAGTTCCTGATTAGGGCCGAAATCAGTTAAAAATTACTTAAAGCGTCTAAAAAAAATGCAAACTAAAGGTTTCTGGAAAAATTCAGAGCCAAAACCGGTTAAAAAAAATTATTTGCAACGTCGAAAAATGCAAATTTGAAACTTGTAGAGAGATGCAGATAGGATTAGGACCGAAATCAGTAAAAAATAGCTTAAGCCTCCTAAAATGCAAATTTGCAACTTTTGGAAAAACATAGATTAGGATTTCAAACTTAACTTGAAGACAAAATCAGGATCAAATCATACAATTTTTTCTTTTTAAATACATCTCAGGACTAAAATAATTGCTCGAATCGTTTCAAATTGCAAATTTGGTATTATTAGAAAAAAAAATTTTTGGACTATATACCTACCTTTATTTTATTGAGTTTGTAAACCATGGCTAATAATTATTCGCTACTGGTTTGAGATTGTTTATAGTTTGCGCTGGAGGGGTAATGGTCTGTCCGCCTTTCTCCTTTGTATATGTAGTATATACGGGGTGTTCATTATAAAATTTCATCTAGTTGGCTGTGAAATGTCAAAAGAAAAGGATGAAGAAACAAAAGTCCATTTAGCTTAGAGCATCCTAAAACGCAAATTGCAATTTTTGGAAAAAACACAGGTTAGGATTTGAAACTTAACTTGAAGACAAAATCAGGATTAAATCATACAATTTTTTTTTAATTACATCTCAGGGCTAAAATAATTGTTCAAAACGGTTCAAATTGCAAAATTTGGTATTTTTTGAAAAAAAAAAACAGATCTTGATTAGGGCCAAAATCGGTTAAAAATTACTTGAAGCATCTAAAAAAAATGCAAAGTAAAAGTTTCTGTCAAAATTTCACAGCCTGCTAGATGAACTTTTATAATGAACGTATGAAGTATACTGGGTTATTTCTGTGGAGTGAAATACTTATTTTTTCTGTTATTATTATTTGGGAGTTCTTAAAGTTAATAAATTTAAGATAATTGACCTAATTGACAGTAGAACTTGATTGACATTTTGACTTTATCCCATCGTGGTTCGTGTCAACGTCAACAGTCGTAACTGTCTGGTTTTCACAACCGTATATTAGCAGGTGCGTTCGGAAATTCGACCGCCCGACTAGAGGCACACGAGTGCATGAACTTTAAGTTGCTCTAGGTCCTGTAAACGTGGGTTAAGAATTGCTTTAAGTTGGCGGCTAACGGCCAATTTCATAATCATAATTTAAAGTTCCTATAATTTAAAGTGACATCAAGATGTGATATCTATTTAGCTTGTATCAGGAAAAATGATACATGCTGGAAGTTATTTAAGTTAAAGGGACTTTAAATTTGATTATGAAATTGGCCGTTAGTTTGTGTGCGACAACAAGCACCCTACAGCCAACCAAAACTAACGTTGCAAGTAGTGTGAAATTACTTGAAAGAGAACGTCAGATGCATCTGTACCGATGTGAAAGAAAAGGAAATAGATGTTTCTGGTTTTCGCCAGATATTTAACTTCATATGAAGATATCGCTGATGAAAAAGCAATAGCTGGTCCTTCTCGAGCTAAACGTCAACCACCAAGAAAAGTTACTGCATTCAAAAAAACCAACCAGTAACTCAGATGAAGAAAGCGAGGCCTAAAACACTCAAAGTTTTAACACTAGACTCAGATCGAAAAACTTATGTGAATTTTTGGCAGAAAAGGATGACATAAACAAAGTAAATGGACTTTTGTTCGTTCATCCTTTTCTTTTGACATTTCACAGCCAACTAAACGACCTTTTCCATTGAAAGTCCTCTACTTCAGGAGAAAAACGAATGGCAGATGTAAGTTTTACATAAAGCTACATCTGCCAACTTGGTATGGGAGCAATTACGCTAATGAAGAATTGAAAATGAAATCGTATCAAAGCAAGAGCCACTACACATTGGAAGTGTAAATCAAAAGGAGGAATAAGTCGAGGCTCCCACCCTACTATTAACTGTTCAGGAGCATCACATAGAAAAAGGCCATAGCTTTGCTACAGCATCAATTCACATATATGCCATAGAATCGCGAAAAGGTAATCCACCATAACAACAATTCGCTACATAACATATTCCATACATTGCAAACGTATAATCTCAACTGAAACGCCGCGCTATGGAAGCCGGCAACGAGGCCGCTTTTAATTCTCGACAGAGCCGCAAATATGTCGAAGTAAATAAGCTTTCAGCGAATTAGCTATTCATGCACAATTTTGAAATTCTCGTTTAAGCACCCACAGAAGCGTTTAGGAGAATGCCGATTAGGTTCATGTTATATAGGAATTCCCGTTGGTGCGGGGCTATGAATTTAGTAAAAGTCACCGTTAAGGGCTATAAGGATCACCTTAAAACGAAATATCTTTTAGCAACTATTTGTTATTATACAGGGTTATTCGAATTCGCCGCTCATCTATTTAACCGTAAGAGATACGAATTCGATTGAGTTGGGGCAAAGTTGCGCACCCTTCAAAAAAACTGAAAGTTACGAAAATCGTTTTTATTTTTTCCTGAACTTCTTTGAAGCGATATTAAAAAATAAATTACACAATCTCATGGGCACCTTTTCTGCTCTACAAGAAGGTGTTATTTAGTATTCAGTCCGACGTTTCAACTTTTCTGGGGCATCATCAACTTTAGTTTTTTTTAATATGGCGCTTAAATTTGAATGTCGAAGATTAAAAGCCCTTTTCAATACAAATTCAACGTTATGTAATACTTTCTTTTCGTAACTTTTCGTTAGAGTTTATGTCTTTTTTAATGATTTATTTGCCTTTACAAAGAGTTTTGCTGTAAAAAATGGTAAGAAGAAAACAAACTCACTATAAATATTTCATAAAAAATGGTCGAATCCTTCCCCTATGCACAAATTAATACGTCTGTAGATATTCCCGAGGGCACGCCTGTTGTCGCGCGATCTCAATGTTGCAAGCGCATTTATGGTCCTCGCACGCAAGTCCACTAAATTATCTATGGGTTCAGCATAAATTTTAATTTTTAGCTTACCCCACAAATAAAAAACCGGGCAGGAGACGCGAAGGCCATTCCACTACTCCTCCATTACCAATCCATTGTCTAGGAAACTCCTCGGGAAAAAAGTCTCGCACCGCTCTTAAATTGTGAGGAGGTGCTCCATCCCTATTTGTCCTCCATCCCGGCCCACACATTCAAACCAAAATGAATTTGGTTTCTCATTTGTCTTCTTTAGGGCTCTTTTCAGCCCACACATGTTCATTATTTCTATTGAACATTCCACAATTTATGAATTTGTATTCGTGTTTCCAAATTATAAAATTGACGAAATCTGGTATTAAATTAGTTTGTTGCTGTAACCAATTGCACCAAGCTAAACTTGTTTTAAAATCTCCAGGTAGCAACTACCCACATAACATTAAAAGAATATTCACGTTCCTATCACATTCCCTCAAGCTACCCAAAAATAACATTCTTTAAGTAATATGAAGGTAAAATGAATTTAATGTTCTCTAGAAGCAAGTGCAAAAAGTACGTTCTTGTCATAACCCCACATATCACGCACTTCTCGGTATGAGAATATCACAAGCCAAGGAGGTTACTGAAAAGAAGGAGGAACTTAGTCAATTAAGTAAAATATTTATATCCCATTTATTAAATTACCAATAAATAAAAAATAATAGTGATAATAGAAGTGAATTTTAAGTATGATAATATTTCACATGAACACCACATGTTCTTCTCCTGAAAGGCTTGTTCTTGTCAGGTGCTAAGAATGTCCCAAATTAACATAAATGGTGCATGTTTATCATATCACAAAAGGGTGTGTTTATCATGTAATAATCACATGCCACGGAACATAATTGACACGTTCGGAGAACCCGAAAAGGAGATCGCGGGACACGTTCTTCTCATGTGATATTCAAGTTCCAAATGATAATTTTTCACCTCAATATCACATTCCATCTTCTCGAAGGCATATTCTTGTCAGAGGATAAGAATGCAACATTGCTAAGTGGATAACATCCTCTTCGTCAATCCTGTCCCCATATGTTTGTCGTTTGTTTTTGAAATGAACCACATTCAACTAAATTTCGTTTCAAATGGCCGAAACGAAAGTAATGAAGTTGACGCGTTTCTGGCACCTGGGAAATTCTTGAAGATAGACTTCATTGGAACGAGTGGAAATTCGGTGGTTCGTGCAGTAAATCCTTATCATATCACGGATTTCTTGATTTGTGTAGCTCATTTTTATGATTATAAACTTAATACAAAATAATAGTACAAATATTTCAAGAAGCTTTCAAGAAACTTGACATCTGTCAAATGAATAACAGAATAGCATATTTGTTTGGTTTGTTTTGTGTCTTTATTTGTCTCCAAGGCCTAGACGACATTCTAAGAGATAATAATAATTGCGAAAGCAGTGAGATAAAAAATCAGACTTTTGCAATAATTCTTTTTGGTTCAAATAGCCAACAAATCGGCTTCGAGTCTGTCGATAGTAGATGTAGAGTGTTCGAAGTCTAACGAAAATATTAAGTGTTACATTACATGTTACCTTCTTGCAGAGCAGAAAAGGTGCCCATGAGATTGTGTAATTTATTTTTTAATATTGCGTCAAACAAGTTCAGGAAAAAATAAAAACGATTTTCGTAAATTTCAGTTTTTTTCGAATATCTTCGGAACTTTTCAAAGTTTTTGAAATTTTGAACTACCATTATTATCTGCACCCAAGTGCGCAACTTTGCCCCAATTCAATCGAATTCGTATCTCTTACGGTTTACGAGATCCCAATGATGAGCGGCGAATTCGAATAACCCTGTACATAACAAAATTAGTGTCTTACGACCTTTGCAGATTTACTACAGGCCTGAAATTATGGATGCATCTTTATATCCATTAAGAGATGACAAGCAGTAACTTCAAGGACAAATATTTGATTCTCAGTAAGTAGCCCTTAGAAGTGACCCCGTGTGGGGTTTGCTAGTCCTCCATCGGGCGCCTCCCCAGGTGGCGGATAGGGGGATGCCTCCCAGATATGGGTGGTAGCGGGGAAATGAAATACCCGGGGCGGACCAAAACTAGCGCCGAATGACTGTCGGGATAAACAGCCACCTCCTCTTGGTCAACAGCTCAGGGTGGAGGAACCAACAGGAGCGAGGGTAATCTCTTGCCCGTGAGATGAGAAATCGTCTTTAAAGGCGGAAGAGCCAACAAATGGCCAACGGCAGGGGGCTACAGAAGGTAAAGGAAACCCACGGTATTAAAGATCCTAAGGATATTCCCAGGATATTCATCCGATTAACTATTATCATGTTGGAAGCACAAATACAGATGGCCTCTAGTCCCGGGCAGACCTTAAATGGTCAAGAGGTGCGAAGAATCCCCCGGTTTCAACTAGATAAGAGAACAAAGATGGCTACTTGGAACGTTAAAACCTTGTTTGCTGCTGGAAAGTTGGATAACCTAATCCAGGAGATGAAAAGAATGGAAATAAACATTCTCGGAGTGAGTGAAGTCCGCTGGCCCGGAAATGGAATGATCAGATCAAAGGATAAAGTATTATACTATTCAGGTACAAGGAACGCCGGCCGAGACCATCAACACGGCGTTGGCATCCTAATGGACGAAAACATACAAAAATCAGTAAAGAGCTTCATCCCAATTTCAGAAAGAGCACTCCTAATTCAATTGTCCGGTAGACCTATGAACATCAATATCGTACAGGTCTATGCCCCAACGGCGGACAAATCAGAGGAAGAGATTGAGGATTTCTACAGACAACTTGACAGTGCCCTAAAGCTTACAAAAACGAACGAGATCAATATAATTCTAGGAGATTTCAATGCTAAAGTTGGTAAGGGTAAAATGAGATCAGTGGTGGGTGATTACGGCTTGGGTGAAAGAAATGAAAGAGGGGAAAGACTAATTCAGTACTGCGAAGAAAATAACCTTGTGATTGCAAATACATGGTTCACGCTACCACCAAGACGCTTGTACACCTGGAGATCTCCGCAAGACAATGACCATCACATTGTCCGAAATCAAATAGACTACATTATCATTAATCAAAGATCTAGAAATCTCATCACTAAAGTAACCACAATGCCAGGTGCCGATATTGAATCTGACCACAATCCGCTGCGTGCCGACATAGTGTTGCGCCTGTCCAGACCCAAAGAAAAGACCACTAGAAAGATATTGGAACCAAAACTACTTAAGGACGAGGAAAGAAGATCATCATACGAAGAACATCTTAACAAAGAACTGGAAAATACTCGCAATATAGAAGATACGAACGAACACTGGCTCAAACTCAAAGAAGTTTTTAAGGAAACAAATGAAACCTTCCTTACAAACACCAGAAGGGCAACGAGGAACGAATGGATGACTGACGACATTCTGGATTTAATGGAAAAGCGAAGGCAATGTAAGGTCAACGGAGACTACTCAGAATATAAAAGTCTTCAAAGAAGAATTCGAAATGAAATAAGAACAGCAAAAGAAAGTTGGTTGACTGAAAGATGTCTGGAGGCAGAAAATCTGAGCAAACTGGGGGACAATTTCCATCTCCATAAAAAAGTCAAAGAAATCGCTGGAATATATAACAACAAGAGTGTGGGTTTCATTAGGGATGAAAACAATAAAATAATATTGGACACCGAGAAACTACTACTAACATGGAGGGAATACACTACCGGACTTTTTCAGGATGACAGACCAGGAAACCCCGAAAACGAAATAACAACGTTATCAGGACCAAGTATACTAAAGAGTGAAATCAAACATGCCATAACTCTAATGAAAAACAACAAAGCTCCGGGCCCTGATGATATGTACTCAGAAACTTTTCATTTGATTAGCGAACAAAACCTTGATATCATTGTCCGACTCTTTAACAATATTTACGACACTGGACAAATTCCTGAGGACTGGCTCCGTTCTACGTTTGTCGCACTTCCTAAAACAAACAACGCAACAGCATGTAAAGACTACCGCCTCATTAGTCTAATGAGTCATTTCCTCAAGCTTTTCCTTCGAGTTCTGCACACGAGACTATACAGGAGATGCGAGGAAGTGAGTGGTGCCAGTCAATTTGGATTTAAGAGTGGTTTTGGAACAAGAGAAGCCATATTCAGTCTCCAGACATTAGTGCAGAACTGCCAAGATCAGAGAAAAGACGTTTTTCTGTGCTTTATCGACTACGAGAAGGCATTCGATAATGTAAAGCACGACCTCCTCATATCATATCTTAGAGACCTGGGACTGGATGGAAAGGATATCAGACTTATAGGTAATTTATACTGGAACCAAAGAGCAGAAATCCGAATTCAAAATGCAGGAACAACTGAGGATTTCGAAGTAAAAAAGGGCGTCCGCCAGGGGTGTATCTTGTCTCCGATGTTGTTTAACTTGTATGTGGAAAGAGCTTTCATCGAGTCAATCTCCGACAGTCCCATGGGCATTAAAGTGAATGGAATTCCCATCAATAAAATTCGATACGCGGATGATACCGTGATACTGGCGGATAGTGCAAATGAACAGCAAGTTCTACTAGATAAGATCAATGAAGAAAGCCAGAGATTAGGTCTGAAAATCAACATCCGTAAAACCAAATGCATGGCCATTAGTAGAAACGACACCCCAAATGTCATAATGTCCGTAAAGGGAGAGAACATTGAACAAGTCACTCAATTTAAATACTTGGGGTGCATGATCAACCAAAAATGGGACCCAGATCAAGAAATAAAATGCAGAATTGAGCAAGCTCGAACAACGTTTATAAAACTGAAAAAATTTCTGACAGACAAAAACCTAAATCTCAATCTCAGATATAGAATGGTAAAATGCTACGTCTGGTCCGTTCTCTTGTACGGAGTCGAGGCATGGACGTTGAAGACAACAATTATAAATAGGATCGAGGCCTTCGAGATGTGGACCCTGCGACGGATGCTGAGGGTGTCGTGGGTTGAACACGTAACGAATGAGGACATTCTGAGAAGAGCTGGTTTGATAGACCGTGAACTTTTCGAAAACATCAAAAGAAGAAAAACTGGCTACCTTGGACATGTACTGCGCGGAGAACGCTATCATTTCCAGCGCCTTATACTCCAGGGTAAAATAGAGGGAGGAAAAAGAGGAGTGGGTAGGAGAAAACTGTCCTGGCTGCGAAACATACGACAGTGGACAGGAATACAGGACTTCCAGACACTGCAAAATGCTGCAATTAATAGAATCATATGATGAGTGAAAGGATGAACGCCTACGCAGGAATCTGCATGGCACTTGAAGAAGAGAAGCCCTTAGATAAAACATTGTTTTTAATGGTTCATCTTATCTCGAGAGACACGGCGAGAATCTGAACTTCGCATATTGGTTCATCATCGTGAGACGTAAGTTAAGAGTGGCTCGTCATATCGAAGAGTTTTTGAAGTTTTCATGTAGCTTCTTGCTAGGTCCAGAACACAAGCTCTTAGCCTCCTTTGCGCGACCCTATGGGAACTATATTTGCGTAGAATAATCCCGTCTGCGTGACATAACCAAATATATTTGTTTTTACGATGTTATTGTGTTGCAATTTACAAAAGTTTTTTCGCATTTTTGGCAATGCCCATTTTCTCGACCTGTTTCAGGAATTCAGCTGCATGAATACCACTCTCTTATTTACTACATACCAACCATCGTTCTGACAGTGGATACCATTATTTTACACCATAACCTAAGGACTAAGTTACCAATCTCCAGTACCATTTCTCCTGTTGAGCTATCCCCAGTTGAGCTACACTGGAGCGTCGGATCAACGCATTCGAGATGTACGAGGTGTTCATTATAAAATTTCATCTAGCAGGCTATAAAATTTTGACAGAAAAGGATGACATAATCAAAATAGATGGACTTTTGTTTCTCCATCCTTTTCTTTTGACATTTCACAACCAACTAGATGAAATTTTATAATGAACACCCCGTACGTAATATAGACGTATTCTGCGCGTATCCTGGATAGAACGAAGACGTACGCAGGGGAATGAATAAAGATAAAGAACTATTAATAACAATAAAAGGAACGGCAGATTTCGTGGCTCAAGGATCTAAGAAGATGGTTTGGTCAAACGTCTATTGATATTCAGGGGTGCAGCTTCGCGCACCATTATAGCCAGCTGGATCGCCAACCTTCGGAAGGAGACGGCGTCATAAGAAGAAGAAGAAAGGCAAAAGAATTCCAAGAAATGTCCTAAGCCGAAAACTGAATTCAAAGCAGATAAGGAAATATGGACGTATTCCTGCAATTTCCATCGAACAAGAAGAACATATAGCAGAATAAAATAAAACTCATTGTACTATTTATTTCCTCCGGTAGAAGCCTTAGTATACCATCCTTTCAAATTCTGTATTATTTCTCAAGTAAGTAAGAATTCTTAAACTTAGCTAACAGGATTGCAAACTGAGTGGCGCCAATTTGCAAACCCATAAATTAACCAAAAATCCACAATCATCAGCTTTCCATAATCCCAGTGCTGCCATTCCCTATATGGCTTCACTGGAATTATTTGTATTTTCCATAATTTGTTAAATAAACGCCGAATAAAAATGGCAAACAGAAGGTCGCTGGTTCAAATTTGGCTCAAGGCCTACTTTTTCGTTAATTTAAATGGTTATTCTTCTGTCTGCTGAAGCCACTAAACGTCACTTGTGAAACCCCCACGGACGTTAAAATATCTACATATTTTCTTCTGGCTGTGTATACCAAAGATCAGAATTTATGTTCTCCAATTTTATGGGACGTCAAAAAATTTTTGGCGACCCCATAAGAATAAGATATTGAGACTAGACTGGTGTCTGGTCGTAAAACGTTTCCTTTTCTCTTTTAACACCCACTTTGCATACTAACAAATAACTCAAGTTGAAGAAACGGTATCCTGATAAGCCAGCGAATTGGACGTGCCTTTATAGCTCAAACAGAAGTTCTCTGCTATGCTATAGCTATAGTTATAGCTATAGCCATTATAGCAGCATTATTACTGCTATAGCTATAGCTAATAGCCCAGAAAAATACTTAAAATACGCCATAAACTAAAATAATTTACCGTCCACCCTCGTAGCATTGAAATGAACATGCACGGGCGACTAGACCGTCATCTATCTGACGCATCACAAGTCGTGCCGTCGATTGCGAAACCAGTCGTGGTCGAGGTTTTAAAATTGTGAATTTTCTTTGTGGCACCTATAACCTATCATATTTGAGAGAGACGAAATTTTGATCGTGGATAAAGTATAGTATTCAACGTGCGTTTAATGAACGTTATTCTGTCGGGCAACTTGTGCCACTCGCTTCGCTCGTGGGCTCAAACGTTACCCTCGAGAATAACCACTCTTATTAAATACTTGTTGTATAATATACTATTAAAATTCCTATAGGCGTTAAAATATCTCCATATTGCAGATATAGCGACAAATTGGGGTTTCCTCTTACGAAAATGAATCCACGAGACATAATTAAGAGAGCTTTGGACTCTAAAGGCATCAATGAAAAGGGTTTCGTCAATAATAACTCCAGGCACAAATGAGTGGGATGCTTCCTAAGTCGTCAAAGTAAATCCCTAAAATCTCGTTTCGGTCTTAATATATGAAAAGAGCATCGTTGCACCTGAAATCATAACGGCATGTTTAGATGAGATGGCCCAATACAACCGATCGAGGTGGGGCTGGTTCGAAGGACCAATATTGGTGGATTGGTTTCTTATGGTTGTCTAGGAGAAGGACCAAGGGCATAACCTGGTGAGCCACATATTTTCTGTTCGGCGGCTATTACGTTATAGATTGTGACGTCACACAGAAAAACCCTACCTCACTAGTAAAATATCATTATGATCGAATGTGAAGCTACTTATGTTTGTAGGTTGTATTTAGTTTGTAGGTTATTAATCCAGTAATTTTTTAAATAAACGTCTCTACTGAATTTACGTGTATAACTTTTCCCTCTACTTTTCTTTTTAATTATCTCTTTTCTTCATATGAATATCTGGGTGTCAATAATATCATTCCTAAATTCCAGTCTGGTTTTAGAGCTGGCCATGGGTGCACAACAGCCCTTCTAGAGAACTGATATTGCAACGTCTTTTGATCGAGGACATGTCCGCCCCTCAGTCATGATTGACATGACAAGAGCATTTGACAGGCTAGATCCACGTTTGCTGTTGGAAAAATTGGTTCATTTAAAAATAAATAATAGTGGCTGGTTTGGCCGTTACGCCCGAGAGAGGAGGCCTTGATAAGTGGGTGAGGCACCAGTCTGATTTTAGGTTAGTTGACAGAGGAGTCCCCCAGACATGCGTCCTTGGACCTCTACTGTTCACAATCTTTGTCTCAAACCTCGTAAAACATATTAAATTCACAAAATATCATATGTATGCCGTTGATCTGCAAGTCTATCTCCCCTCCTCTGTTACTCACCTTCAAATTTAGTTTCTTTGATTAATAGAGATTTGAATGCTCTGTCTGTCTGTATCTGGGCCAGTGACTCATAAATCCAAGCAAGACTTAGGCCATTCTGTTTTCGAAAACAGACATTGATACTCGAGAGGTGAATATTGTCTTGCAGGGTGTGAACGTAGGATAAGCTGGTGAGGTCCAAAATAGCAAAAAACGTGGCTCCTTCTTCCCCGGTTACTGTAGCTGTCATTCCTGTCACCTCCCTTTTTCAATACCGGGTCTGCTTTAATGATAGTTTCAAAGAATTTGCAACTTTCGTAAGTAGCTAATAACGATTTGCCATCTAGTAGTCTTAGAGCCGGTAGTTTGAATTTCGATTAAATTATTTGAACACTAATTGTCTATGACTTATATTATTATGACAGTAACATTTGACCGATGATTACTTAATCAAGTTCGTGATCGGGATTCAAAATACCGACCCTAAATCTTGACACCATCGGCATTTCCGTGAGACCTTCCTGGTCGATGTTCAATTTGGAAATCATACTGCTGCAGGCGCTCTATCCATCTGGCTATATGGCCTTTGGCCTGTAACAACCATTCAACCACTTGCTCTTGGAATAGGCTGCATTTCTTGTAGTTTAACTTCAGGTGAGCATTCCTTAACTTGTTGAAGATTTTTCTTAAATTCTTCAAACGCTCGTCAAAATTACGTCCCATGACATTTATGTCACCTAAGTATACCAAGCAAGTTTTCCAAGTCAGCCCTCCCCAAGACAAGTTCCATTAGTCGCTCGGAAGTTGAAGGAGCATTGCACAATCCAAAAGACGTAACAGTGAACTGGTATAGCCCAGAACCAGTAGAAAATGCAGTCTTTTCTTTGTCTTCGGGAGCAATCTTTACTTGCCAGTATCCACTTTTTAAATCTAGAATGGAAAACCACTTTGATCCCGATAAAGTTGCTAAGGTGTCGTCTATACGTGGCAATGGGTAGCTGTCTTTCTTGGTCACATCATTAAGTTTCCTGTGGTCAACACAGAACCGCGTTGAACCATCTTTCTTCTTAATTATTCAACCTTATTCGCCTCCTCAGGTTTGAATTAAAAGTTACGGTACAACCCAAAGAAGAAGAGGAGATATTGCGATACTAAAAGTCATCACTAACAAGAAGGACAGTATAAATCAGAAGCCTTTCGAAAAGAAGAAAATTCAGAAAGAAGCTATAGAACTGAAGGTAGCAACGGAAGAACCTCCTCCAACGGAGCCTTAGAAGAAGCTACTAGCGAAATAAAAACTCGTAAAAATTCCCGAGGTTGTGGACTAAGAAGGAGTTACAATTTAAAAAGTTGCAACCGAAGAGACGCCTGAGGAAATCTCAGTATCATACCACTTTTATGTATTAGAAACAGTTTGAGCACTCCTTTAATATCTGTGAAATGCCGACGTACCTCCAAAACCAAAAAAATAAACACCTGCGGGGCCCACAATGATATTTTCCCCAGTGCCACTTTTAGGGCAAATCCGTTTCTGCAACTTATTGACGCACCCTCGTAACCACAAACAGTATGGCGGCACTCGATGACGTCAAAACGAAAAGCGTCATGTAATTGGACTAAATTGGCATTGACGTTTTATTGTTTTGACGTTTTCAAGTAGGGCTCCACGGTTTCCAGTTACGAGGGAGTATCAAAAAGATGTTGCAGGATTATGACTATAAAACCGAAAAATACAAAAATTTTGGCTCCATATCGAGTGATCGAAATCGTGCACATGAACTATTATCATAATTACTATTCAGAATAGGTTCCAATGTGAAACGGTTTACTTTGGATAGATTGTCAAGCTTTTTTTAGGTTTTCAAGCACGAGTTTCTTGTTTTCCGAGCTTAAGTTTCTAATTCTTTTTGAGAAAACATTGCACCTTTTTAGTCTCTTCGTTATCATCCTTAGATTATTCAGGTTTCTCAAATTCAACTTTCTCAGATTCCACGTTTTTAATATCTTATATTTTGGTTTAAACGTGACAGTCTTCCCTTGTTCCACCCTGAGTTCGCACTAATACATTATTGCTATTTAATGTATAAGATCATAGCTACTAGACAACCTGCATACTTGTGGAAAAGGATCCAATTTAGAGATAATGCGCATGAGGTAGATATTACGTCAATTAGAGATAATACGTCATCGAAACCATAACTCAGTTCCCCAGCACAGAACTAAGAACTTTGAGCACAGGTCCTCATATCTTTGTGCATCAGTTTATAATGAGATTCCCAGTAGTGGGAAAACTTTAAATTTTTCAATCTACAAAAATGTCATTGTTATCGAATCTAATCAAAAATTAATTATTTATTTATGTATTGCGATTTTGTTAAATAGACTGTTTTTTTCTGGTTTTCTCTTTTTTCTTCTAACTTATTATTTATCTGTAAGAATTTGTAAGTTCTAAGCCCTTATGGATGAATAGGTGGTTATGAAATACGTACATTGTACGGTACTTTCCACCTCTGTACACGTTTTTGTGTGCAATAAAGATTATTATTATTTCAACAAAAAATTCCCTTCAAATTAATTAAATTGAAGACCATTTCTATAGTACGCAGTTAATTATTGTCAGCAATATACGAAAACAGAATCTTTTAAGCGCACATAATGTTATTATTATTAAGTTAAACTCGTCGTAACGTAAACTAAAAAACTAAAGTATCGCGTAAAAATTCGACACCCATAAACAAACGATACTAAAACCCTCAATACCGCGATCGCTGGCAGTGCGTTATTGGAGCGTAACACCCATAAGTAAGTAGTAAAAAACTGAAATTTTCTATTGCGTTTTTAACTTTAGTTTGGTTACGAGCTAGGTGAGAAGATAGTTTAACTTCTAGCTTTTGATTCATAAATATTTTAATATTGGTATCTGTTTCATGTAAAGTTCAAATTTCGTTCAAACTTAGAAATAAAAAAAATTAATTTAGATAAAACTTACGCTCGAGATGAAAAACTGTTGAAACAGGGAAGATTTAAAGGTGGTTCCCTATAAAAGAGCTTTGCAAGCTAGAAGTTATTGTTTCGTTTACAAGGCCGGTAGCCTTAGTATTAAAACTGGTTTGGAAAAAGGAAAAGTTTGGGCTTTAAAAGCAAGGCAAAGGAAAGCCCCATTATGGCTCATTATACACCCATTTTGCAGTACGTTTTACTTTGTGCGGGCTACTTTTTCATTTGAAGAGGAAACTTTGTTGGAGGAAAGAGGCCGGGGAACTAATATAAATTACGTTTAACTTTGCATTTGCTAGATTTACGGAAACGGTTTCAATTTTCTGAAATAGTTGAAGGAAATTTAGAAGTAGATTTAGAGCTTGTCAATTTATCAAATGCAGGATCAAATTTTGTTACATCAAACACAAAAACTTGCAAATGACGAGGATCAAAAGAGCTTTCAAATTTTGCTTCACTTAAATTAGAATGAAACAAAGTTTCGAGTGCCTTTTCAATACTGGTTCGCGTTTAAATTTAAACTGTTTAAAACGCGGATTAAGTTTACCACTTCGGTTAAAATTCTGGATTATATTCCCTGACCTTTTTATTATTCAGAAGCGCTAGCTAAATTGTTATTGAAATGTTTTTCTTCGGTTTTTGTTTTGAGCTAAGTTAATACACGTTCAATAAAACCATGTTTACTTTCTTGCTGTACGGCGTCTTATAACAATCAGGAAATATTTTCTGAACTAAACTTTTCGTAATTAATTAGAACTCGAGTTTCTGAAAGGTGTTTAGTAAGTTTGGGAGTTTCGAACACTTGTGGCTTGTTAATGAGAATGTTCCCCTTCGTGGTTGTCTTAACGTTTGCTTCGGGTGTAAGAGAAAACAAACACTCCAGTTTCAATGTTTAATTATAGGTCCTGTAGGTCTGCAACGACTTTCGATACAAGGCTAGCAAAACTTTTTAGATTTTTAGAGAGAGCTTTCAGTGACTTCGGTTGTACATTTTTAAGGCTATTCACAATTTTCATATTAAAAATCAAAGTTTTCGAATGGTTATAAGTGAACACCGTTGGCCAGGCAGAGGAACATGTCAACATGAACACGGTACACTATACTACTCAGGTAGTGACGACCACGACCAAAATCATCGAGACGGCGCGGCGTTGGCATCTTTGTTTCATCATAATACACAAAATATGTTAAGAATTTTGTGCCAATAACCAACCGGATATGCTTACTACAAATGGTCTGCAAACCATTCAATATCAATCTTATTCAGGTTTATGCCCCAACTGCTGAGAAAGGGTATGATATGGAAGTGGAAATTTTGTATGACCTAATTGATTCCACAATAAGGACGTTAAAGAGCGATAGTGTTATTATCGTGGGAGATATCAATGCTAAAACAACGCACCGATATAGTTGGTAGTTTTGGGTTTGGTAAAAGGTAAAAAAGAAGTTTTTGAGGTAAGTTTTGTTCTCTCTGAGCTCGGTTATTTTTTGTTAATAAAGCCTATAAAAACGATAAAACCGCTGCTTAAAATTAAAAACCCAACACTTAGATTGTATACTACGCCAATGAGTACTGCTTTAAAAAGAACTAATATAATGTCATTACAGTATTGCAATACCTGCGGTATTAAGGAAATTATAAACCATTTTTAAATTAAATTATTTTAAATTATAAACCATTTTAAAAATCGACTGTAGCTCTTGAAAACAACTCACAATCTAGCGCTAGTAATAGCGAAGATACCACAGTCGGACAACCAATTTGGGACACCCTGTACGTACATAGGGTGATATTAATAAAGACTAGAATTTACTTATACTACTGTTTTCAGAAGTATGCAGGGTGTCCCATTTTAAACCTTTCAATCGAATATCTTGCAAATCATAGAGAGAACAAGAAAATTTGTCAAATAAATATTGTGTAACTGGAAGGGCGACTCACAGACGTATTTTGAGGCGTTTTACCTCGATTTCTACTGATTTTAGATGAAAATATGAAATTTCACTAAAAAAACACTAACGATTTTCACAGGCGTATTTTGAGACGTTTTAGTTCGATTTCTACTGCTTTTAGCTGAAAATGTTGAATTTCTGTAAAAAATTACTAATGATGCTCCCAGACGCATTTTGAGACGTTTAAGGCGTTTCAAGTGGGTTTTTACTGATTTTAGTTTAAAAATATTAAATTTCACTAAAAAAGCACTAGTGATGGTCACAAACGCATTTTGAGAGGTTTTAATGCATTTGACGTCGATTTCCACTGATTTTAAATTGAATCATTAAATTTCACTAAAAAATCAGTAATGATGCTCACAGACGTATTTCGAGAGGTGTTAAGGCCTTTTACGTCGATTTCTACTGATTTTAAATGAAATCATTAAATTTCACTAAAAAATCAATAATAATGCTCACAGACGCATTTTGAGACTTTTAAGGCGTTTAAGTAAATTTTTACTGATTTTAGTTGAAAATATTGAATTTCACTAAACAATCAGTAATAATGCTCACAGACGTATTTTGAGACGGTTTATTTGCGTTTTACGTCGATTTGTACTGATTTTAGATGAAATCATTAAATTTCACTAAAAAATCAATAATAATGCTCACAGACGCATTTTGAGACGCTTAAGATGTTTTAAGTGGGTTTTTAATGATTTTAGTTGAAAAAATTGAATTTCACTCCAAAATCAATAACAATGGTCACAGACGCATTTTGAGACGCTTAAAGCGTTTCAAGTAGATTTTTATTGATTTTAGTTGAAAATATTAAATTTCATTAAAAAAGCACTAGTGATGCTCACAGACGCATTTTGAGACGTTTTAAGGCGTTTTACGTCGATTTCTACTGATCTTAGATGACGTCATTATATTTCACTAAAAAATCAATAACAATGCTCACAGACGCATTTTGAAACGTTTAAGATGTTTTAAGTCGGTTTTTACTGATTTTAGTTGAAAATATTGAATGTCACTAAAAAATCAATAAAGATGCTCACAGACATATTTTGCGACGTTTTAATGCGTTTTACGTCAATTTCTCCTGATTTTAGATGTAATCATTAAATTTCACTAAAAAATCAATAACAATGCTCACAACGCAGTTTTGAGACTTTTAAGGCATTTTAACTAGATTTTTTCTGAGTTTAGTTGAAACTATTGAATTTTCCTAAAATAACAGTAATAATGCTCACAGACGTATTTTGAGATGTTTTAATGCGTTTTACGTCGATTTGTACTGATTTTCGATGAAATCATTAAATTTCACTAAAAAATTAATAATAATGCTCGCAGACGCATTTTGAAACGATTTAAGGCTATTTTTAAGTAGGTTTTTATTGATTTTAGATGAAATCATTAAATTTCACTAAACAATCAATAACAATGCTCACAGACGCATTTTGAAACGTTTTGAGGCTACTTTTAAGTAGATGATTTCTGATTTTAGTTGAAAATATTGAATTTTACTAAAAAATCACTAATAATGTTCACAGATGCATTTTGAGATGTTTTAATGCGTTTTACGCCTATTTGTACTGATTTTAGATGAAATCATTAAATTGCTCAACAATTCCTCTCAGACGCATTTTGAAACGTTTTGAGGCTACTTTAAGTAGATGTTTTCTGATTTTAGTTGAAAATATTGAACTTTACTAAAAAATCAATAATAATGTTCACAGACGCATTAATGCAATTTTTAGAATGTTTTAAGTAGTTTTTTACTGACTTCAGTTTAATGTAGTTTTTAGAATGTTTTAATTAGTTTTTTATTGATTTCAGAAAAAATCATTAAGTTTCACAAAAAATCAATAACAATGCTCACAGACGCATTTTGAAACGTTTTGAGGCTACTTTTAAGTAGATTTTTACTGATTTTAGTTGAAAATGGTGAATTTTATTAAAAAATCAAGAACAATGTTCACAGACGCATTTTGAGATGTTTAATGCAGTTTTTAGAATGTTTTAAGTACCTAGTTTCTTACTGAATTTAGTTTAATGTAGTTTTTAGAATGTTTCAATTAGTTTTTTATTGATTTTAGATGAAATAATTAAATTTCACTAAAAATTCAATAACAATGCTTACAGACGCACTTTGAAACGATTTAAGGCTACTTTTAAGTAGGTTTTTACTGATTTTAGATGAAATCACTAAATTTCACTAAAAAATCAATAATAATGTGCACAGACGCATTTTGAGATGTTTAATGTAATTTTTAGAATGGCTTAAGTAGTTTTTTACTGATTTTAGTTTAATGCAGTTTTTAGAATGTTTTAAATAGTTTTTTAGATGAAATCATTAAATTTAATTTAAAAATATTGAATTTTACTAAAAAATTAGTAATAATGCTCAGAGACGTATTTTGAGACGTTTTAATGCGTTGTACGTCGATTTGTACTGATTTTAGATGAAATCATAAAATTTCTCTAAAAAATCAATAACAATGCTTACAGACGCACTTTGAAACGATTTAAGGCTACTTTTAAGTAGGTTTTACTGATTTTAGGTGAAATCATTAAATTTCATTAAAAAATCGATAATAATGTGCACAGACGCATTTTGAGATGTTTCATGTAGTTTTTAGAACGTTTTAAGTCGTTTTTTACTGATTTTAGTTTAATGTAGTTTTTATAATGTTTTAATTAGTTTTTTTATTGACTTTATGATGAAATCATAAAATTTCACTAAAAAATCAATAACAATGAGGTTAGGTTAATTATATTAGGGCTACTTTTAAGTAGATTTTTACTGATTTTAGATGAAACCATTAAATTTAATTTGAAAATATCGAATTTTACTAAAAAAATAGTAATGATGCTCACAGACGTATTTTGAAACGTTTTAAAGCGTTTTACGTCGATTTGTACTGATTTTAGAAGAAATCATTAAATTTCTCTAAAAAATCAATAATAATGCTCACAAACTCAGTTTGAGACTTTTAAGGCATTTTGAGTAGATTTTTACTGACTTTAGTTTAATGTAGTTTTTAGAAAGTTTTAATTAGTTTTTTATTGATTTTATATAAAATCATTAAATTTCACATAAAAATCAATAACAATGCTCTGCTTTGAGGCTACTTTTAAGTAGACTTTTACTGATTTTAGTTGAAAATAGTGAATTTTACTAAAAAATCAATAACAATATTCACAGACGCATTTTGAGATGTCTAATGCAGTTTTTAGAATGTTTTAAGTACCTAGTTTTTTACTGATTTTAGTTTAAAGTAGTTTTTAGAATGTTTCAATTAGTTTTTTATTGATTTTAGATAAAATGATTAAATTTCACTAAAAAATCAATAACAATGCTTACAGACGCACTTTGAAACGATTTAAGGCTACTTTTAAGTAGGTTTTTACTAATTTTAGATGAAATCACTAAATTTCACTAAAAAATCAATAATAATGTGCACAGACGCATTTTGAGATGTTTAATGTAGTTTTTAGAATGTCTTAAGTAGTTTTTTACTGATTTTAGTTTAATGCAGTTTTTAGAATGTTTTAAATAGTTTTTTAGATGAAATCATTAAATTTAATTCGAAAATATTGAATTTTACTAAAAAATTAGTGATGATGCTCAGAGACGTATTTTGAGACGTTTTAATGCGTTTTACGTCGATTTGTACTGATTTTAGATGAAATCATTAAATGTCTCTAAAAAATCAATAATAATGCACACAGACGCATTTTGAAACGATTTAAGGCTACTCTAAAGTAGATTTTTACTGATTTTAGATGAAATCAATCAATTTCATTAAAAAATCAATAACAATGCTCACAGACACATTTTGAAACGTTTTGAGGCTACTTTTAAATAGATTTTTCTGATTTTAGTTGAAAATATTGAATTTTACTAAAAAATCAATAATAATGTTCACAGACGCATTTTGAGAAAATCATTAAATTTCACTAAAAAATCAATAATAATGCTCATAGACGCATTTTGAAACGCTTTGAGGCTACTTTTAAGTAGGGTTTTCCTGATTTTAGATGAAATCATTAAATTTCACTAAAAAATCAATAATAATGCTCATAGACGCATTTTGATTTTAGAGGAAATTTCTCTATAAAATCAATAATAATGCTCACAGACGCATTTTGAAACGATTTAAGGCTACTTTTAAGTAGGTTTTTCCTGATTTTAGATGAAATCATTAAATTTCACTAAAAAATCAATAATAATGCTCATAGACGCATTTTGAAACGTTTTGAGGCTACTTTTCAGTAGATTTTTACTGATTTTAGTTGAAAATATTGAATTTTTCTAAAAAATCAATAATGATGCTCACACACGTATTTTGAGGCGTTTTACGTCGATTTCTGCGGACTAGCTGAAAACATTAAACTTCACGCGAAGGAAATATGAAATGTTTGAAAGATGGCGCTGCCAATGTCAGAATAGCGACAGCTTCAATTGTTTAAATGAATTGATCTATTCCTGAATTGGAATGAATGCTTAATTCCGAATAAAAAGTATCAAGTACATTTCGGATAAAGTTTATGGATTTTGAGATATTCAAAAGTAAAGCCCCAGTTTTTGTGTTTTTTCTTTGTCGCTTAATCCCGTAATTTCAATTTTTTTATTTTAATTTTAGATCACTTCAAGAGTTTCTTAAGGTACGGTCAACAGCTCCAAAACTTACTTAGTCTTGAAAATGTTGTTATATATTTTTGAACACTTTTTAAGCACTTTAAATTTAGTGTGTGTAGAAGTTTCTAAAAAGCCTATGTACTGAACAGTTCATTAATTATCAACTTAAAAAAAAATATGAAAAAAATTCAATTTTCTAAATATGAAAGTTTTTACGCTTTTATTACCTTAGCAAAATATTTTTTTTTCTTTCCTGATTCCTGAAAACAACAAATTTATATTAGATAAAATCATAAAACAAAATTATTAAAAAAAAATCCACAAAAATACTATGTATAAATAAATTCTGAGTTCCTGAGAAATCAATTTTTTTTGTCACAAATATATTTTTTCTTTTTAGAAAATTCCTATCCAGTTTCATAGTTTTTTTAAGTTTTTATAAAGCTCTAGAGTTTAATATTCTGACTTTAATCTCAAATAATGTTGTGACCTTCTTACGGGTCATCACATCTCTATTAAAAAATATCTGATGATGGGTACTAAAATTCAAAACGTCATATTAGAAATCTGATCTGTAGAAAAAAGTCTTAATTAAAAAATAAAAAAATTAAAAACATTTTTCAAAACTTCTTGAAATAAGTTATTTTCGAATCGAAAATAATAAATTTCGATTTCGTTCGACTATTTCTGGAAGAAAACAGACTTTTTACTACAAATTTATCTCGATTTAATGTACTTCGCATCTTTTACGATTTCCGAGATTCCAATGATGACGAATTTCAGTAACCTGTAAACTTAGTGCAAAAGCAAGTCAATCGTTAAAAAGGACGTAAACTCTAACGAAAACGTGAAGTGTTACACATCATTAAATTTGTATTACAAAGAGCTTTCAATTTTTGATATTCAAATGTAACAGCCATATGTAAAAAATTGAACTTGATGGTGCTAAAAAAGTCCGGTATATCAGAAAAAGTGCCCACGAGTGTGCAATTTTTTTTACGACTGCCTCGAAAATGAATAAAAGCGCACCACTAACTACCGTTGAAGGTTGCATATTGCAAACAGTCTACTTTGCACACGCTTCTGATTGTTTTGCACACGCCTTGCATTTATTTTATAATACGAATTGTCATTTATGAAGCCAAATCACAACCCTTGAAAAAGTATACTGTGCAACACATACGAAAATCACCTTTCACACTCTCGTGACGTTTTATCACTCGCCTACGACTGGTGTCCAAACCGTTACACTCGTGTGAAAAGTGCAATTTTCAACACTAGTTGCACAATATACTATTGAGAATATCGCTTCAAGTAAGTTCAAAAGAAACAAAATTAATTTTCGTACAAGACTCTGAAGGCTTTCAGGGCCGCTCAAAATACAATCTCAAAGTATTTTTCGGGCTTTGAGGTCGTGGTCCAAGTGGAATTTCTTCCTGGCTTTTCGTCTACAGCTGCGGCAGGCATTATCAAAGGCGATGAGACAATGGGCGTTGACTGATTAAACCTGGGTGAGCTCCATGGTATTTATTGTTGTTATTTGGAGCCATGGCGAGGGCGAACTTCAAAATTTCCTCTTACCCTCTTACACCCCAGCTCTATCAAACCAAAAATACAATTCACTAGAGAGATAGAAAAGGTAGGACGCCTACCGTTTTTGGAAAACAAAAACACAACCACCGATACCTCAATAACCGATCAGACAGAAAATGTGAGTCATAAAGACTCCGTCTGTGACAGCCAAGAGAATATGCGAGCCGGCAGAATTGGAAAGGGAAATGAAGCATCTGGAGAGAGCGCGGATGGTCTAGTCTACCATACATCCACAAGGTAAAGGACAGGATCAGCAGGCTACTGGAAAAACACAATGTTAAAACCCACTGTCTTTAAACCCACTCGTACAATGCACCAGAGCTTGAGATCGGCCAAATACCGCAGAAATCCCCTATCGGCACCTGGAGTTTACCGAGTTCCATGCAGGACAACACGAGGATTACGGAACACAAGAGAAGTTGCAGGCTGGGACAAACACAAAAGTCAGCAATAGCAGAGCACGCTCTCACCGAATGTCACGACATCCTTTTCAACGAGATGAATATCTTATATGAATCGCAGCGTTTCTATCCGAGACTAACGAGAGAGGCCATTGAGATGTTTAAACCTCGATTCCCCAAGGAAGGAAGAACGCTGCACGCAAACTTTGCCTCAATTTAACTGAATCTGTATTTCTTATGGTTTACGAGATTCCAATGATAAGCGGTGAATTTGAATAACCCTATATAGTCCCGCACTTTTTTCTTTCGCTGTTGGTTTGACCATTGGTCAGCTAGACCTAATTCAGGTTTGGTGACTTTGGTGGCTAGTTCATTCCCAGTAAACACAAGGATTTCCAGTATCGTTAAATACACGTCTAATCAAAAATTTTTTTTGATTTTTTCGGCTTTCGTTTATTTTCTCGACGTTTATATTACGTTTATCATAAACGTATATTTATTAACCGTTTAATGTACGTTTTTATGACACTTAATAGTCTACTTTATTATTATTCTGTAATTAATACGGTTTATTCTACATATATGGTATACTACATTTAGAGGGAGGAAAAACAAATTTGTTGTACTTTCAGCTATCTATGCGAGGAGCAACCTCAAAGTTTGCAATATTCATTACACAAGATACATTTCACTTGTAAATCAGCTAGGAATTAGAGAAAAAGTGATAAGTATATCATATACTAAGATTATACGTATATATTTCTGTTGCCGGCGACGCGGTTTCTACGTAGATATTAGTGTCTGATGTAGTCTATAAAAATTTCGTACATATCCCGTCTTCGTTAGAAAACGTCAAATAGAAGGCTATGAAGTTTTGACAGAAAAGGATGACAATCAAAGTAAATGGACTTTTGTTCTTTCGTCCTTTTCCTTTGACATTTCGCAGCCAGATGACGTTTTCAAATGAACACCCCTTATTTACCAACAAGTTTGATACATATAAAGCTTGCTAATGAAAGCCACATTAAGTGATAGTGAAAAACAACATTATTTACAATGGAGGCACATGTTTAATTAGTAGTTAAGTTATAATTATTTCACAGTATTATCTCATGTATTCTGGCTGGCTCAAGATTTGAAAATAATATTGGTAAATGAAATTATCAAATGATACCTATTGATCTTATTTCACACTGACATTCTTTCCTATTGCACTGCCATAATCGATTTTAATAATACTGCATTACAACAGATTAGTTTCGGTTTCATTTCTAGCAAAAGTGCAAAACATAAATTACATCTACAAATAATTTTCAATAACTTCTAACATACAATAAATGAAAGCGATAAAGGGTTCATAAACGTCTTTCCGTTGTAAATAATAATATTTATTCGTCTTTCATCGGTTAATCCGATTATTGGAGCCAATGGCAGCTAACATTTGTGTGCTGCGACCTCAGTGATGCCAAGTTTAGATAATTGTCTCTAGTTCTATTGAGAAATTAATTAATTTTTGTTAATATGAAAAATCTGTAAGGATTAATTACTTTTCATATGCCAAACGCAAAAATAATAAGATCAAAAAAAGAGTTATACTAGTGTTATTATCATTATTATTATTATTAATGCCAATACCAATTCAATACAATACATATTATAATATGTGCTTTCGTTGCTTCTAGATGAAATTAGCCGTTCTGTATATCTGTTCATATTTTAACAAATACCTATGCCAAAAATAAAATAACTTTGTAATATCTAGCGCAGATTCTAGAAAAGAATTTTTCAGAATGAGGTATTTTAATAGTGGTCAGTTGGCAGCAATGCGTCAAAATCCGAAGTTCCACTGGTACAGTGTACACTGCTTTCATTCGTCATTCGATACGTGTTTCGTTTAGGAGTTGCGCGATAAACTAATCGGACCGGTGGGAATGTGCAGTCGTTTGATTTCAAATAGTGGAACGTTTTTGTTCAAAAGGTAAGTAATATGCACCACTTTTCTCAAAGTACTTTAAGAAGGTATGCTATGCGTATATTCTTATTTTAAACAGATGATAATTAAGTTAGTAAATCCACATGCAAGCTGTGAAGAGTCATTATGGCGGCCATGTAGACTTCTCATTTTGAGGGATTTTTATTCTTCTTATTGCCACCATTAATTTGGGATAATATTAAGCATACCAATTTAGGTTTTAAAAGAGGTTTTTGAGTATTTATTACAATTAGGTATAAAACTATATTTTTTTACTCCTAATCAATTTAGTAGAAAATATGTTTATGATATACAATTTATAACCGTCTATTTTTAACCACATACAGACGTTGATAGGATACTAGACTACGTAGTATTTGAAGAGTATATTATTTTTATTAACTATGATATTTATCAACGTTTATTTTTAACTTTATATAGACATAACACACATAGGAATTCTATGCTTGGAATTTAATTTTTTATTTTGTTTGTTGTTCTATAACAAGAACAACATTTAGGTATATACCGGGTGTCCAGCAGAACCCTGGAGAAAAAATAAGAAGAATTCTATTCACTTAAATTATGAGTGAATTTAGATATAATAATGATAAATTTAGATAACGAATTATAATAAACACACCGTACTGGACAGTGGTCTGAATAGAGTCCAGTTAATGGAATTTACCGGACATGTCAAGTAATGGTTACTAAGGTTGCTAGGCAACCGATGCTAGAGAGCTTACATCTAATGAAAATATACTGTTACTTGAATTTGCATTAAATCAGATTGAGATTGTGTCAAGTGCTGAGTTGGTGACGCACAAATGTCAAAAAATGTGGTTTCTAGGTAGTGTATCTCAAATTGTTTTAATAATCTTCACTTCTAAAACTTAGACAGTATGAAATAAAATATTCTGCGATAGGCGTCCATTAAGTGTTGTTACAGTACTCGAATAACTTTCCAGACTCGGCTCCTAACGTTGTTTCGTCCGTCAACAAAACCTCGAAAACAAAACAAAAACGTTCGACAAAAACCTCGAACTGTTCCTTATCGCCTTCTAGATTTGACGTTAATTACTATTTATTAATTGTTTCGAAACCACAGTATATCGAAAATATGTTTTCTATACGACCGGTTGTAAAAGAATCAATTTGCCAAAAAAGTACCTAGTGATGCGAAATTTGTGTTACGATATATTTAATGTTAATATAAATTAAGACTACTCGTATATTAAACTACTATTAATTCTCTGGAATATATTTGATTAACAAAATCAAACTATTTTCTTTTTGTGTAGAGTTTGTGTGAGTTATAATTTTGGGAATTTACACAACCATTTAATGAAAAAGATGCTTCATCTGTAATACAATTTTTAGCAAAATGTTGCCATTCCTATGGAGTAAATTTAGGAATCTTTCACAGAAATCTATTCGTCTCTCTTTGTCGTCGTCATAGAGCACTTGATGATTAGAGTATTTGTAGAATTTGAACTTGAATTCTTTTAGGGTCCTTCACACAGAACATTTTGGAATTGGAAATAATCAGCCACTTGTTTTAAGGTGGATCCAGAATTTTCTTCCATAAAACATAAAATTTCCAGTTTTAATTCCTCTGTGAGAACATGTGGTTGTTTGCTCCTCTTCCTATGAGAGTTAACTACACATCCTTCTGAATTAAAAATCTTGACGATATTATGTATCGTTCCAATAGAAGGAATGGGACTGTCTGGACGACTAGTTGCAAATAAATCACGCACTCTCCTAAGGCTATTTTCTTTTTTGTAAAGATTAAACAATTCTATTTTTTCCTGTTTCGAATACATTATCTAGGTGATTGTAAAGAAAATGTCATCTCGATTTTTGCCTTAATTTTGATATCATTAGAAAGCTTATGTTAAGATTAGCAGATTTAAGTAAAAAAATTCTTGGATGGTCGAGTTTTGTAAGAAAAAAATAGAAAAATGAAGGTATGAAAATACATTACTCATACTTGGAAGTTGCCTCAATTTTCTTTTGTAGCCACAATACACATTTCACACACTCAATTCATGGTTTTTCGATTTTTATGATATAACTTAGGTAAGTTTCGAACGCCTCATAAATTCCAATTTTTATTTAACTTACAAATTTTGCATTGTACTGAAGTTGGCAGGTAGCTTATAAAACATAAAGTTTGTTGACGTTTTTAAAGGCAGTGTTGCAAAGTCTTTTTCTTGAATATATTCGATTATTACAACTTAAAATTTAATTTATTTTTTTTTTTTATCAGGTTAACGTCGGTTGGTTCAGGTTAGGTCTGATCAGTTCAGGTTAGTCCAATTCTAATATTCATTTACACTTTTTACGTAGGCTAGCCTAGTTAGTTCCGTTCTAGTTTTCCTGGTTAGGTTAGTTCAGTTACATTTTACGTTTAGGTTAGGTTAGATCAGGTTAGTTCAGTTCTACACTTTATGTTAGGGGTAGAGAATAATGTAAAATGCGGTCCCGTGAGGGCCCGCTTTCTGGCAAAACTTTCTGTTACTTCAGGTAAGGTCTGGTTAGTTCAGTTCTAGTTTCCCTGGTTGGGTTAGTTCAGTTACACTTTTTACGTTTAGGTTAGGTTAGCTCAGACTAGTTCAGTTCTAGTTCTTCTTGTTAGGTTAGTTCAGTTACACTATTTACGTTTAGGTTAGGCTAGCTCAGGTTAGTTCAGTTCTACTCTTTAGCGCTTTTTTTTTATTTTTAGAACAGGTTAACTTCCTGTTACTTCAAATAAGGTCTGGTTAGTTCAGGTTAGTTCAGTTCTAGTTTCCCCCAAAAGTCATTCAAAAAGACTAAAGATGAAAGAAAAAGGTTGGGAGAAGAAATGATACAGGAGTGGAAATCCAGATGGACGGACTATGGAGGATGGTCAAGAGTCTTCATCAAAGACGTGGAAACCTGGAATGATAGAAGATGGAGAGAACTGAACTACTACCTAACACAAGCTATCACTGGACACGGGGTATTCTGTTCTTACCTACACAGAATTAAAAAGAAAGAAAATTCAAATTGCTGGTACTGCGGCAGAAATGATGACGCTAGACATACCATTTTCCAATGCGAGGAATTTGAGGAAGAAAGAAGGCAAACAACAGCCCAAGTTGGATGCGACATTACAGAAACAAATATCGGAGACCTCATGCTCGAATCGAAAAAAGGATGGATAGCTGTGGACAAAATGATATGTAAAATTATGAAGAAAAAGGACGAAAGAGAGAAACTAGAAAAACAAAGCGAATAAAAGAAGAAACCCTGAAGTAATGCCTCGCGGCGGTTCCGGGAAGAGAGGGAAGGAGTTTTAGTGATTCCCCCCTTTAGACATTTTCAAAAAATATTTGGGAAACATTTTTTACTGCTTTTGATCGGTATGGCACGCTTGCAATCCCCTAAGAATGTAACAAACTCAATTCGAATGAAACTCGAACTCTAAAGAGGTTTTTTTTTTAAAACGGTCAAAGAAACGCAATTCAAGTGCCTGAAAATCGACCCCCGAAGGGGTCTATTTTCTAAAATATATGAACAGGTTAACTTTCTGTTACTTCAGGTGAGGTCTCGTTAGTTCAGGTTAGTCCAGTTCTAGTTTCCCTTGTTAGTTTAGTTCAGTTACATTTTTTACGTTTAGGTTAGGTTAGCTCAGATTAGTTCAGTTCTAGTTTTCCTGGTTAGGTTAGTTCAGTAACACTATTTACGTTTAGGTTAGGCTATCAGGTTAGTTCAGTTCTACTCTTTATGTTAGGGGTAGAGAATAATATAAAAAGCGGGCCCGAAAGGGCCCGCTTTCTTTTATTTTTAAAACAGGTTAACTTTCTGTTACTTCAGGTAAGGTCTGGTTAGTTCAGTCCTAGTTTCCCTGGTTGGGTTAGTTCAGTTACACTTTTGACGTTGAGGTTAGACTAGCTTAGGTTAGTTCAGTTCTACTCTTTATGTTAGAGAATAATATGAAAACTGGACCCGTTTTAATTTTTAAAACAGGTTAATTTTCGGTTAGTTCAGGTTAGTCCAGTTCTAGTTTTCCTGATTAGGTTGGTTCAGTTACACTTTTACGTTTAGGTTAGGTAAGCTAAGGTTAGTTCAGTTCTACTCATTATGTCAAAATTAGAGAATTATAAGAACTCACTAGTCGTTGCCGCAATTTCGTTGGGCATATTCGCAAACGTTATGTGTTAAATTAATACCTCTTAAATTTTCCTAATATCAGTTATGCAATTTTCTTTCTAGATGCGACCACATAATTTTATTGCACTAAATGATTAACTCCGACGTTTGACATCACTGTAAATATATTTCTAACCCTACTGTCAGATTCCAGAGTTTTCGCATCAATTTTGTCAAACATTTTCAATTTTTATTTTCTTGTTTCTCAGTGAAAAGTGGCTAATCCAAGAATTTTTTTCTTTCAATCTGTTTTATAGACCGTAAGCTACAATAAAAAAAAGGAAGAACCTTGAAAATCGAGATGACATAAACTTTACAAGCACCCATTATCTAAAGTCTATGAAAAATATTCAGCAAAAAGTTTACTAAAAGCAGCGTTATAAAAAAAAAATTGAAGTTTTCGAGCTGCTAAAGTTCCCTGTACAGATATCTGAACCTAGAAATTAAGATCTGACAGCAATGCATTCAGATGGTTTTTTTTTTAAATTGAACATAGGGGAAATAGCGCTATATGTTCAAAGTAAAAAAAATCTCACTGTATACTGTTTGGTCTTGTCTCGGGTCTTGTAACAAAAATAAATGTTATGCTTAAGGTAAAACTTAAAAATTCAGGCAATAAGTCATTGCCTTTCTGATTTCAGAAGCGGCAAAAATATGTTTCCAGGCAAAAGAGCTAGGTGCTGAAGCCACGGACAAAGTGATAAGTTTAGCGTGTCAAGATTGGCTGAAACTAGCAAAACAGCGCTACGAGAACAATAGCAAGAAATGAATTCAAATATATTTTATGTTTAATACGTTATATTAATAAAATTGAAACTTTATGATATAACGTGTTTTGTTTTGTTTCTTTAATAAGTAATATAAGCGAACATGCTATAACAGCTAAAAGCACACCTGTATTATAGGCATTATCATTTTTGTTTAAATAAATTATCGGGCGTAAATTCTTATCCATAACGAAATATAACCTCTTACATCTTGTTTCAATTATCAAGCAAACTGATATTTTCCAATTAAACCAATGTGTATCAACGAAGATGTTATATCTTTGCGATGCTTATCTGAAATCACCGATGATAGTAAATTGCAAATGCATATGAAGCGTAATAAATATAACTTTTTTTAACGCCATTAACGACAACAATATACAACGTAATTTGGATACCTTTATTTAACGTAATTAACGACATCGTTTTAACGTTAAATTATTAGTAACTAAAACGTTTTATTTTGACAATGATAGTAAAACATAAATATACTGCAAATATGTACGAAATCTTAACGTATATTAGACAATTTTGTGTTTACTGGGTTCCTTCTTCATGTCTTCATCAAAGATCTGAAATTGCCGTCTTAAACAAAAAAAAATCTTCAAATTTGTTAGGTAAAGGCTGAGTTATTGTTCAATAAAGTTTTGAGCATAACTGAGTAGTTCTGTCAATAAAAATTACACAAGACCAAACATTGTCTTATTAAGCCAAAAAAAAAAGAAGTTACCGATACGCCTCGAAAGGGGACAACTCTTTTGGCAAAAGCAAGTTGTTTCTCTCCAGACTCGTTGTCGCCAACTATCAATGTGTAGGCTAAAGCGTGACTCGCCCGGAAAAAAGACGTAGCGCCATTGTGGTAATACGCAATTCCTAAACTTTTCCGCTGGCTAGAGACGGCTGACATGTGACTCTACGTGGAGATGAACGAGAAGACATTTTTTTTAAATCGTTCTACAATCGGATTTAAAAAAATACAATCGTTTCTTGATACTTGTGGAAACTTATCTTTTATTAGCTTTAATTCACAAAGTATTTGCTCTATTTTATTAATTCACAATGTAGACTCTAAGTTGCAAACTTTACATAAATTATTTTTTTAATTTGGAAAGAAAAAATTGAGAAATATCTTATGCATAAATTTAATATTATTTAGGTTTAGAGGGACTAGTTTCGACACCATCGGCGCCAATGTATGGTCATCTTGCTGGTAAATTATATGAAGTTAGTTAACAAAATCCTAAAATGCCAACGCTTTTCCTATCAATTCTTAAGAAATCAACCTCAAGGTCATATTTGTACCCAAACACCTCTAGATGGATAAGGGGTAGGAGTAGTATATAGCAGAAATATTTATTATATGGGCGCAGAGCTGTCAATAACGAAATAAAATCGTTACTTTACTGTAACGCGTTACTCAGTAAATGCGATACTTTTTAATATAGTCAAAAAGTAACGTTAACGCCGTTACAATTATTAAGTAATGCAAAAAGTCTCATTTTTAAGTGACGCGTTACTGTAAAAGTAAAGCGTTACTTTAAAAGTAACGCGTTACTATAAAGAAATTAACGCGTTTCAGAGAAAAACTGTAGCATTTTTACGGTGTGGAAACTGGATGTGGCAACACTTGCAGCCAACACTTGCAGTTGCAACCCTGCTTGATATCGATTTAGCCTAGGGAAATCACCCGACACCGGTAGTGGAATAGTCGATTCAGCATTTTTTTATTAAGGTTTCTAGTTCTATATCCTTAAAACATTTATAGTTAAATAGGTATTCGGTGATGGTGACACGTAATATTATTTCATTCGCTTGCCTCGCTTGCCATATTCTATAGAGGCTCCCTTAATAGTAGTGTTTCTTAGCAAAAGAGAGTAACATCTTGATTCTATATTTTATAATATTTTGTTGTTGGGTTCCTCTCAAGCTGTTGTATGGTCCTGTGGTGTCTCGTGTAATTGTACAAAAGTCCGTAGATGTGTAAGTACCGATATGGTACTTTATTTTAATTTTAATGACAGGCTCCTCTGATTGAAAAAACCCTGAGGAAGAACCCCTCAAATAAAGGTCGAAACGTTGGCAATTTCAAAAAAATTAAGTAGCTTCTTGTCCTACACCTACTATCCAAACGTTCACATTAATATTGAAATATTTATCGGTTTTATTTGTTGTTAATTTTCGCTGCCTGCACCCAAAGGCCACACCTGCCACGCTCGCTAAAGTTAAGGATTAGAAGCGGACGAAGCGGTAGTATTTGTGCTATTGAACTAGTAAAAACGCTATTAGGCATAATTTTTTACCGCTAAAACTATTTTTTTAAGAGAACCGTCAACCAAAATATAATTTGCTTTACAACTGACAGTCATTAGAGGTTATGGAACATTACTTATAGTAATCTCTCAGCCGCTTAGCCGAAACAATAAAGTTGTAATATTGAAAATTGAACAGAACTTCAAATATACTGGGTGTTCCGAAATAAGTATGCACAAATTTAATAGTGTTTTTTATGTCAAAAATTATTATAAAAAGTTGATATATGAAGCGGTCCTAAAACGCTTTGTTAGTTAGATATTTATTTAATCGAGTGGGTTTATGTCGAGGAAATTAATTTGATTTAGTCAGTGTCAAACTGATGGAAGAAGTTAAAGCAAAATTACATGAAACCATTATAACAAGTTGTGAGGTATTGTTATTGGCATTTACAAATCACCTGCTTTTAATTTACTGGTTAAAATCCTGTCAATCACATGATTGGCAAATCAGTTTATGGACAACTAAACTGCTAACAAAAAATTTTTCGTCATGTTTAGGGATCTCTATTTCGGAAATGCCTTAACCGAAATTCATAACTTAAAGAGACTTTGGAAGATCGTTTCTTCTAGAATCAGGGTGGGAGGCTAGTTTTAAACCAAAGTGATTTTCTAAATGATATACAGGGTAAAGAAAAAAGCACTGCAAATTGGTTGCATTTCAACCCACTGCATTTGGTAGATAGAGTATCTTCAGAACATTCGTTCCTATGAGATTTGAGGACCTTGACTAATATCTCGGGACATGTTCGGCGGTTTTTAGTTTTATGGCCCACAAGACAAATTACGGGGGTTTATCAAAATGTGTGCGTTTTCTTATAAGTTGCCCTGTATCGCGAGAATGCCGCTGCCGATTTTAATGACGTAAATTATCTCCAAAAGATTGTAAAATCAGCGACGTACACTCAAGTTTAACAAAACCTCTCTATTCCACGTTGTACAAAAATGGCAAAAAAATTACTGAGAAACTGATCAATATTTGGTTAATAAGGACGTCATGGCGGTTGTTCTAACTTTAAGGCTCTTATTGTAATTACATTTAAGAGCCATGGTCGATATCTCGGGACGTTTTTGGCAGTTTTTTGTTTTTTGGCCAACAAAAAAAATTACGGGGGTTTTTCAAAAAGTGTGCGTTTTCTTATAAGTTGCCCTGTATCGCGAGAATGCCGCTGCCGATTTTAATGACGTAAATTATCTCCAAAAGACAAATGATTGTAAAATCAGCGGCGTACACTCAAGTTTAACAAAACCTTTCTATTCCACGTTGTACAAAAATGGCAAAAAATTTACTGAAAATCTGATCAATATTTTGTTAATAAGGACGTCATGGCGGGTGTTCTAACTTTAAGGCTCTTATTGTAATTACTTATTGCCGTATCGATCTTTTTTGTTAGCATTTTATTTCTCAGCTCAGTTGCTGCGACTTCAGAATTTTAAGTGAAGTGACATTTCATAAGTTTGATAAATATCTGGTAACGGTTTTGGGGATTTTTGTTTTTTTGATTCCGAATAAAATACACGAGTACCATTACCATTACCATACCTACCAGTCAAAAATTTTATAAGGTAAACTAAAATCTACAAAATTATGTCCTGAATTGTTTTTATTGTGTCAGTAGATTTTCATTTTAAAGATTTTACATTGAGAGCTTTTATTGCCGCCCGTTTAAGAAAGTTTCGCCGTCAGAGTGCATTTTTTTATTTAAATGGATAAATAAGAATTATAAGAATTAGGGATATTAGTTCAACATGGAGACCGAAGACGCTAATAATGTGTGAGCCCACAAAAATGTATCTATAATAATCAGCATGGAAACGAAGTAAACAAAGTATGACATGTCAGAGACATAAATTTAAATTATCTGTCACATATTAATTTTTTTGGTTTCTTAATTTAAAAAATGTCGTTACTAAGTGAGAGAAAGTTAGAAAATATTGTGAGGTAAGTTTTAGAGGTCTTTTAGCAATGTAGAATAAGAAAAGTAATAATTTTAAACACGTTGCGCCGGCGAGGTCTGAGTTTAAGCAACATTGCTGACTTAGTAGGCACATCTAAGTCGACGATTCAACGGGCACTTCAAAGAAGACAAAATTATGGTGTTCCTGCTTATAAAATGCGTGGGAGTTGCGGTCGCACATAAGTTACGGCCCCTAGAGAAGATCGGCTAATTAATTTGTCTGTCAGGAGGACAAGGACTCTAAATGCCAGCAAAATAAAAGCAAGAGTGCAAGCAACAACGGGGACCAACGTATGCACCTCCACTGTCAGAAATCGTTTGCATGATCGAGGACTACATGCTAGAAGACATCGAGTTTCTCGAAGACGTTGGGCAGAAGAACATTTGCACTGGGGAAAAGCAAAGTGGAACAATTGCATTTTTTCAGATAATTGTAGATTTTCGTTGTATGCATCAGATGGACATATTTTAGTGTGGAGAGGGCGGAATGAACGAAACCTGGAAGAAAATATGAAAGCCAGAGTGCCATTTGGGGGTGGAAGTGTGAGTGTGTGGGGAGGAGTAATGGGGAATGGAAAGACTGACTTAGTGGTTTTAATTGGGCAAACTATGAACGCAGTTAGATATCGAGACTTGTGTATGAATGAAATTGTTATTCCCTTCGCTCAGAACTTTGGAAATGATTTTATCTTAGTTGACGATAATGCACGTCCACACCGAGCTCCTACTATTAACGAAGTTCTGAGAGAGAATGGCATCGAGCGCATGAATTGGCCTGCTAGGTCGCCCGATTTGAATGTTATAGAGCACGTGTGGAGCAGAATGAAACTAAAGCTGAAAGAGAGAGAGCAAGAATTTCAAAATGTGGATTAATTGGCAGTGGCAGTGAGGGAAGAATGGAAGCTATTCCCCAGGAGTTTATAAGAGATTTGGTGGAGAGTATGCCGAGAAGGGTGGCTGAAGTAATGCGAGTTTTAGGTGGGCCTACACATTATTAGCGTCTCCAGTCTCCATGTTTAACTACGGAAATGAAATGCCTATCAACCTTCATTGAGATATCTCTGGCGGTTTTACAGAAATCAATAACTTCCTATTTTTAAAATAAAACTAACACCCTATAACTTTTAAACGAAAAATTGTAGACAACTCATTTTTATGACAGATTCTTCCCTTAAAATTGACCAGATTGTTTAAGGTGTTCATTTTTTTCCATTTAATTTTTTATTGTTGTATAAAATTCAACTGAGGCGTTTTACTAACTATCAATCTGCCTCGATTATTTTAAAATTAATGAACTTTTAAAGTTTTTTAGTTTATTGACGTGAGTATTCCCGCAAAACATTGTAACTTAAAAGAAAGTGCAAACTTTTTGTAAACGCCCCGTAACTCTTCCCGTAAGAGTCTTAAAGTTAGGACACCTACCGTGGCGTCTTTATTAACAAAATATTGATCAATTTCTAATTAAATTTTTTGCCATTCTTGTACAACATGGAATAGAAATGTTTTATTAACCTTGAGGGTACCTCACTGATTCGTAAATGATTAATCTTTTAAAAATAATTTATCTCATTAAAATCGGCCGCGATATTATCGCGATGCAGGACAACTTATAAGAAAACGCAAACTTTTTGTAAAACCTCTGTAATTTTCACAAATCAAAATGTAATCACAATAGGATTCCTAAATTTAGGGCATCTACCAAGGCGTCGTTTTTAATAAAATATTAATCAGTTTCTCATTACATTTTTTGCAATTCTTGTACAACGGAATAGAAATGTTTTACTAACCCACGGTACGCCACAGATTCGCGAATCATTTGTCTTTAAAAGATGATTTATTTCATTAAAATCGGCTGCGGCACTCTCGCGATACAGGGCAACTTATAAGAAAACGCACACTTTTTGAAAAACCCCCGTAATTTTTTTTGTTGGCCAAAAAACAAAAAACTGACAAAAACATCCCGAGATATCGACCATGGCTCTTAAATGAAATTACAATAAGAGCCTTAAAGTTAGAACACCCGCCATGACGTCCTTATTAACAAAATATTGATCAGTTTCTCAGTAAATTTTTTGCCATTTTTGTACAACGTGGAATAGAAAAGTTTTGTTAAACTTGAGTGTACGTCGCTGATTTTACAATCATTTGTCTTTTGGAGATAATTTACGTCATTAAAATCGGCAGCGGCATTCTCGCGATACAGGGAAACTTATAAGAAAACGCACACTTTTTGAAAAACCCCCGTAATTTTTTTTGTTGGCCAAAAAACAAAAAACTGCCAAAAACGTCCCGAGATATCGACCATGGCTCTTAAATGTAATTACAATAAGAGCCTTAAAGTTAGAACAACCGCCATGACGTCCTTATTAACAAAATATTGATCAGTTTCTCAGTAAATTTTTGCCATTTTTGTACAACGTGGAATAGAAAGGTTTTGTTAAACTTGAGTGTACGTCGCTGATTTTACAATCATTTGTCTTTTGGAGATAATTTACGTCATTAAAATCGGCAGCGGCATTCTCGCGATACAGGGCAACTTATAAGTAAACGCACACTTTTTGAAAAACCCCCGTAATTTTTTTTGTTGGCCAAAAAACAAAAAACTGCCAAAAACGTCCCGAGATATCGATCATGGCACTTAAATGTAATTACAATAAGAGCCTTAAAGTTAGAACAACCGCCATGACGTCCTTATTAACAAAATATTGATCAGTTTCTCAGTAAATTTTTGCCATATTTGTACAACGTGGAATAGAAAAGTTTTGTTAAACTTGAGTGTACGTCGCTGATTTTACAATCATTTGTCTTTTGGAGATAATTTACGTCATTAAAATCGGCAGCGGCATTCTCGCGATACAGGGCAACTTATAAGTAAACGCACACTTTTTGAAAAACCCCCGTAATTTTTTTTGTTGGCCAAAAAACAAAAAACTGCCAAAAACGTCCCGAGATATCGATCATGGCACTTAAATGTAATTACAATAAGAGCCTTAAAGTTAGAACAACCGCCATGACGTCCTTATTAACAAAATATTGATCAGTTTCTCAGTAAATTTTTGCCATATTTGTACAACGTGGAATAGAAAAGTTTTGTTAAACTTGAGTGTACGTCGCTGATTTTACAATCATTTGTCTTTTGGAGATAATTTACGTCATTAAAATCGGCAGCGGCATTCTCGCGATACAGGGCAACTTATAAGAAAACGCACACTTTTTGAAAAACCCCCGTAATTTTTTTTGTTGGCCAAAAAACAAAAAACTGCCAAAAACGTCCCGAGATATCGATCATGGCACTTAAATGTAATTACAATAAGAGCCTTGAAGTTAGAACAACCGCCATGACGTCCTTATTAACAAAATATTGATCAGTTTCTCAGTAAATTTTTGCCATTTTTGTACAACGTGGAATAGAAAAGTTTTGTTAAACTTTAGTGTACGTCGCTGATTTTACAATCATTTGTCTTTTGGAGATAATTTACGTCATTAAAATCGGCAGCGGCATTCTCGCGATACAGGGCAACTTATAAGAAAACGCACACTTTTTGAAAAACTCCCGTAATTTTTTTTGTTGGCCTAAAAACAAAAAACTGACAAAAACATCCCGAGATATCGACCATGGCTCTTAAATGTAATTACAATAAGAGCCTTAAAGTTAGAACACCCGCCATGACGTCCTTATTAACAAAATATTGATCAGTTTCTTAGTAAATTTTTTGCCATTTTTGTACAACGTGGAATAGAAATGTTTTGTTAAACTTGAGTGTACGTCGCTGATTTTACAATCATTTGTCTTTTGGAGATAATTTACGTCATTAAAATCGGCAGCGGCATTCTCGCGATACAGGGCAATTTATAAGAAAACGCAGACTTTTTGAAAAACCCCCGTAATTTTTTTTGTTGGCCAAAAAACAAAAAACTGCCAAAAACGTCCCGAGATATCGACCATGGCTCTTAAATGTAATTACAATAAGAGCCTTAAAGTTAGAACAACCGCCATGACGTCCTTATTAACAAAATATTGATCAGTTTCTCAGTAAATTTTTGCCATTTTTGTACAACGTGGAATAGAAAGGTTTTGTTAAACTTGAGTGTACGTCGCTGATTTTACAATCATTTGTCTTTTGGAGATAATTTACGTCATTAAAATCGGCAGCGGCATTCTCGCGATACAGGGCAATTTATAAGAAAACGCAGACTTTTTGAAAAACCCCCGTAATTTTTTTTGTTGGCCAAAAAACAAAAAACTGCCAAAAACGTCCCGAGATATCGACCATGGCTCTTAAATGTAATTACAATAAGAGCCTTAAAGTTAGAACAACCGCCATGACGTCCTTATTAACAAAATATTGATCAGTTTCTCAGTAAATTTTTGCCATTTTTGTACAACGTGGAATAGAAAGGTTTTGTTAAACTTGAGTGTACGTCGCTGATTTTACAATCATTTGTCTTTTGGAGATAATTTACGTCATTAAAATCGGCAGCGGCATTCTCGCGATACAGGGCAACTTATAAGAAAACGCAAACTTTTTGAAAAACTCCCGTAATTTTTTTTGTTGGCCGAAAAACAAAAAACTGCCAAAAACGTCCCGAGATATCGACCATGGCTCTTAAATGTAATTACAATAAGAGCCTTAAAGTTAGAACAACCGCCATGACGTCCTTATTAACAAAATATTGATCAGTTTCTCAGTAAATTTTTGCCATTTTTGTACAACGTGGAATAGAAAGGTTTTGTTAAACTTGAGTGTACGTCGCTGATTTTACAATCATTTGTCTTTTGGAGATAATTTACGTCATTAAAATCGGCAGCGGCATTCTCGCCATACAGGGCAACTTATAAGAAAACGCACACATTTTGATGAACCCCAGTAATTTCTCTTGTGGGCCATAAAACTAAAAACCGCCGAACATGTCCCGAGATATTAGTCAAGGTCCTCAAATCTCACAGGAAGGAATGTTCTGAAGATACTCTAGCTACAAATTGCAGTGGGTTGAAAAGCAATCATTTTGCAGTGCTTTTTTCTTTACCCTGTATATCATTTAGAAAATCACTTTGGTTTAAAACTAGCCTCCCTCCCTGATTCTAGAAGAAACGATCTTCCAAAGTCTCTTTAAGTTATGATTTTCGGCTAAGGCAAACATGACGAAAAATTTTGCCGTATCGATCTTTTTTGTTAGCAGTTTAGTATGTCACGTTTTTGGTGGAATCTTTGCTTTATTTAGGTTAACCAAAAAATATCCTTTGGAAAACCTTAATGAAAAGGATTATAGTTGTCAAGCATAATATGCAATATTCCTAAAGAATGTTACCTTTTGGGATTGGTGATACCTACTTTCTTAAAATTTATTTTTAATGATTATCATTCTCTATGAAACAGATATTTTGAAAATCCATTTACTTTATCTACTTTGTATAAAATTGTGTCTCCAACAAAGTACCATTGTTTCGAGTTTTATATTGAATCTTTCTTAGGGCTATTCCCTAAGTGGAAGTTTGTTCTAATCACTGACAACAAACCTTTACATATTACAGGAAATATCCTCGATAAAGTCTCAAATAGAAGGCGAATCGTTGACACTTTATTAACACGAGAAGCTTCTGATTTCCTAGCCTAAACCCACTCACTACTCTACTAGTTGTTACGAGTAGGTGTTCCAAAAAATTACTAATACTACACATTTAGAAACAAGTTGGACAGAAAATGTATTTTTGTAAATGTGTTGTTTAAAATGTATTAAAATCAAACAATTTACGAAATAATATAATAATCTATTTTAGATGGACCCAAGCGTAGCTAAGAAACAGGAAACTGATGGAGAATTTACTATTGATCCCTTTGAACCGACCGATGACGAAAGCGATCCAGAATATGTTCCCGAATCCAAGAACAGAAAGAGAAAGACTTTAATTAATTATTTCGGTGAAAAAAGAATTAGAGATAAAGTAATTGATATGAGTTCTGAAGGCAACAGTCAAGACAGTATCCACTTAGATGATACCAGTATCAGTGCAAGTGCAGCATGCACTTCTAGCTCGACTAACCTGGATAGCTTTTTACCCACTCAAAACTCCCTGTCGCCCCTTTTAGATGAAACATTTTTTTCTCTGTGCCTAGCAGAAAGATAATCAAATTAAGGCAAAGTGTTTAAAATGTTTGCCAAAAGAGAAATACCTTCTAGGAGTGAAAAATTCAAATGCAAATTTCTTAAAGCATCCTAAAAATCAACATGAAAATGCATATAAGGAATTTTTAATATATAAAGAGACAAAAAAACGTACTAAAATTTCCACATCTACTAGCTTTAGTAAATTTGACTCTAGAGCAAAAGCTACGCTATTCGATTTAAAGCAGGCTTTTCGACGTTCGCAGCAAGTATCCCAAACAGAGTTTGACAAGCGCATAATCAGTTTTATTGTAATTACCATATCAGCAGTTTCAGTAGTCGACAGTCAGAGTTTTAAGAACCTCTTCGAAGGAATGAACAATCATGTAATGAGCCGAAACACCGCCATGAGACGTATTGCTGATATCTGGCTACAAAACCAAAATGAAATAACGGCGAATTTTGCCCATGCTAGCTTTCTTTGCACTACGGCTATATTACACGCTATTAATACACACAATGTTATTGAACAGTCATTCGAAGAAGAAGCCGACACTGAAAATTTAGACTAAAATATGGAAGAAGGAACTTTATTTTTCCCTACAGCAATAGAACATGATGAAGAGACGTACATCAGTCTACCAAATCATTTACGCTGCGCCTCTCATACGTTAAGTTTAATTGCCACTAACGACATTCTAAAAGTTCTGAATAAAAATACTTCTATGAGGACTAAACATACATGTATTATGTCCAAATGCAACATTTTAGGCAATAAAGCAGGAAGGCCAAAATTTGCTGAAATTATTAAATCAACACTAGGTCAAACCCTAAAATACCCCGGAATAACCCGATGGAACTCAGCATACAATTCTGTATCACAAATAATAAAAATTAAAAATCTTCTCCCAGAGTTATACAAGAAACTTGATATAAAAACAACATTTCAAATATTGAAAGACAGTGATTTGGAGTATCTTCAAGAATACTGTGATGTTCTCCAACCAATAACTCAAGCCCTAGACATTCCCCAGGGAGAAGGTAATATATATTATGGGTATTTATTACCTACTCTGGTATTGCTGTCCGTAAAATTGCGTGGGTTAAAAAATAAACCTTGGAAATATGTCTCTAGTATTAGAGGAATGCAATAAATCCATTCAAAACCGATTTTCATACATATTAGATTTTTCAGATAACTCGTACAACGCAATAATTGCTACAGCAACCAATCCACTATTTAAACTAAAATGGATTAAATCTATTGAAGGACTGGGTAAGAAATGCGTGCTAGATATAAAAGGGAGAATAGTAGCAAAAGCGAAAAATCTGTTGCAACCAGAAGAAATTATTGCTGAAAGTGAAAACTCTAATAAACATTCAGGAATTCATTTTTTCGAATTCCTCGACAACCGCATTACGGAAATGGATAGGCTTATACAGTTGCAAGTATTACGGTTTTTACAGGATCCTGATGTGCTAATGCTAAAGAAGTATCCATACGTAGAAAGAGTTTTTATTAAATCTAATACGCCTTTACCTTCATCAGCACCAGTAGAAAAGTTGATCTCCTGTGCTACTTTTATAGATTCACCTCGAAGGCATGCTTTGTCGGAGGAAAATTTTGAAAGACCGGTTCTTTTGAAGGCAAATAATTTCAGTTAAATTATTTAATTTAATGTTTGTTTTTGAATAAGGTGGCTTTTGAAAACAAATGTATGATACGACATATTACTATTATTTGTTCTACAATTTTGTTGTTTACACATAATTCATTTTTTACATTTATAATTATTATAATATAACAAAAACATGTCTTATTTTTATCCAACTGCAATATTTTTGTACGAACGAATATTTTTTTTCTTTATTTGTAGTAACGCGTTACTTTAATAGAGTAACGAATAACGTATTTAGCATAAGGACAAAACTAACGTTAGTTTTGAGTAACGCGTTACTTTTGTCTTCAAAAGAACGCAAAAGTAATCGTTACTTTTTTGGAGTAACGCTGACAGCTCTGTTTCAACAACCAAAACACTCTTATATGTGAGAGGGAACTTCTTTTCTCATTTTGTGATTTTTTCCTCAATAATTTTGTGAAAATAGGTGCAACGTGTTGGGCAGTCTTAGCATTAAGTTATGGAAACCAACGCCCTTAGTGCTTCAGAAAGATGTTACGAGCACTAATAGTGGTTCGGAGTTAAAGTTTGGATGATGGTATGATCCACTATTGAGGTGTCGGTGAGTTGTGTTGGTTTTCTATCCAATTTAATCCATCCATTTGGTATCCTTGATACCGAAACATCCAAAAACGCTAGGCGTCCTTCCTTTTCTATCTCCACAGTAAATAGGTTTCGTGCACGTGACGTCACAAATTGAACCTGGGGGTATGTCAACATAACCTCACCCATTTAAAATACATGTAAATTAATGACATCTTTGCATTTAATTATATTTTTTTCAATTATCTTAAATCGAATGAAACTTAAATTTTGCTGGAGGCCTTCTAGAATCATCATTTTTGACAGTGAAGTAAAAAACAATTACCTTTATGCCGAAATAAGTGGTAAGGAGAGCAATATTTTGTGGACTAAATCTACCACCAAGTACCACCAACCTTTTTATGCCTCAAAACTACTTCAAATTCAGACAAAGGAGCATGGAAATAGAGCATAAGCACAAGTAGTTAAACAAAGCCGGTTCTAGCTCACTGTCGCTGGAAGCTGATCTTGAAAATCGCGAACCGTGTGACCTTGAAAAGTCACAGAAAGCTGAAAAATTGCCCTTAACTCTTTCATGGGGTCATAAAGAATTATAGCTATGGATGTTGACTATATGATTGTCTTTGTAATATACCACCAACCTTTTTATGCCTTAAAACTACTTCAAATTCAGACAAAGGAGCATGGAAATAGAGGTTTGGCGTTCCCAGTAGATTTTATTGCCATAAAAACTAGAAAGGAATGGATCGTTAAAAGGTATAATATGATTACTTGGCTAGAAGTTGGAATAAGATATTTAAACATTTGTAGGTGTGAATTCTAAGTCATATACGCCTTGAACTTGAAAATCGTGGACCAAATCTAAATAAGTCGAGCACTTTTGTGTCTACAAGGAAATAATTATGAAAAAAATTTGATCGGTGTGGTCGGAAATAGATAACACGAACTATAACAGTTTGAAATACTCGAAACCTTTTTACACCTCACAACTACTTCAAATTTAGACAAAGGAGCATGGAAATAGTGGAAATTTTTGGTGTTCCCAATTGATTTTAGTGCCATAACAACTAGAAAGGAGTGGATTGTGAAAAAGTATAATGTGATTACTTAGCTGGAAGATGAAATAAGATATTTAGACACTCGTAGGTGTGAATTCTGAGTCATATATGATCTAGACTTGGAAATCCTGCACCAAATCCATATAAATCAAGCACTTTTAGGTCTACGAGGAAATAATTGTTGAAAAAATTTGGTGATTACTGTGGTCAGAAATAGATAACACTTGAACTGTGCAGTGATAAATTTAGGCAAAATAATTTTTAAGATGTGGTATTTAGAATAAATTGTAAATGTTCCTCCAAAATTTAATATAAAAACATTGTTACTTTTGAGGTTATAATTGTTTTTCGAAGAATTTAAAACAAAACCTGTCTCTTAATGGAACACATTTTATTGTAACAAACACTTATTCAAAGATCTTCAATACAATCTCACTGATACTGCTAGAATATAAATATATATTTTTAAGTTATATAAATAAATTCGTTACTGAACTAAATATGTTTAAGAATATATGCCACGAAGCCCTTTTGCTATCTTCTTTTTACTATATACATATATATATCCTTTCTATATTTATTTTTTTTGTACTTTATATTTTTGTCCTTTCGTTGCATTACATGCTATTTATTTGGAATGGCTTCTGTTTCCTTACTTGGCTACTTATTTGTCATTTCCATACTCTACAACAATAAAGTTATTAAGATATTAAAAACATTACTCCAGTTAAACAATTACAAAAAAAGAGCAAAAATAATTTGATCGGAACTGTACCTATGCTAAGCACCAATGAGGGTATAATTTTGTACTTAAGCACCTACTTAGTAATATTGTATCCTCCTTGGCCTTGGTTAAGTTAAGCACTATGAAGACAAGCAAAATTCTGATTTCAGCATTTCTTATTCCCAAAATATTTGGAGTTGAAATAATGGGCTTCTTAACAGTTGTTCCAATCACACAATGCTCAAATATCAATAGTGTGATTTGAAAGTACATTTTTAAACTATACCTGAAGCAGATTAGGGTCTGTGTAGGCAGAATCTGCAGAGTTCCAATTTTATGTAATTCCTGTACAGTTATGAGGCAATGTTATCCAATACCTCCGACCTGGATATGGAAAATGTACTGCTTAGAACAACTCACTTTTGTTTCAGGGTAAATATCTTAACAAATGTTATAGAAAAACGGATTTATATGCATGAAGGCAGATTTTTTCCATTTACGCCAATGTAATTTTTTGAGGTTGTTTTACCACCAAGTTCGATGACAGGTCACGTGCTGCACGAAACCTATTGAATTTTGTTGATTGTGTAGTTGAGGTTACGAGGAAGGTTTTCAGTTCATCCTCGCCGTGGCTCGGAAATAACGAAGTCCACATATCGAAACGAGCACCTTAACCTCTCTTTCGGAATAGCCAACGCCTTGGCCTCAACATAAAAATAGATGGCTATTACTGGACTAAGTGGACTGCCCCTATCTTCACCATCAGTTTTTTCACAGAATTCTTCCTTCCATTGAAAATACGTAGTGATTAGGCAGTGTTGGAACAACTTAACTCTTGTGTCGATGGCGATGTGACCGAGTATAGTTGATAAAATAAAATTGGTTTGTGCTAAGAGCTTTTCTCACACAGATTTGAAAATCGAAGGACTTTTAGATCGTATTCAGATGTTTTTCTTTGCTCGCAACCAGGAAAATGTTCTGCTTTAGGAATATATTTCTTCGATTATGAAAAAAATTCTTAATGTAGCCGTAAATAATCCGAAAACTAAAACTATAGGAATTTATAGGAAAGTTTTGTTCCACTTTAACAGCAATAGTGTTATATTTTAGGCCACTTCTTGCCAGAAAATACGAAAGACCTCTCCCTCCTTGGAAAGGGTAATTCGTTTATACATCGATTGTAAGCCAGAACGTCCTCTTCAAACTCATTTAAATTGTTCATTGAGTCAATGTAAACACAGTTAACCTTTCACATTACCGGCGCCCTTTCGTCTCCAGCATAAACGAAAGTCGACCAGAGGAAAAACTTCCGAACAACGACAAAAAGAGCAAAATATATGTAAATTGAATTCACTTTGAAATGCGTGGTGCATTTTCATGTCGCTCTTTCAAAGGGAATAAATTATAATGACAACGAAAGAGCACTGATTTTAATATGCGACGGCTTCTTAAAGATTTTGTATTAAAACAAATACAGTAAACTCTGTGAGCAATCTTGACTTTAAATGTAGAGAAAATGCAACCAAAAATACAGTTTGAAAAAAAATGCAAAAAAATTATATCTGAGAGTTTTACTTAAGCTACACTAAAACTCTTTCCATTTATTCCAGATTATCTGTTGGCGGTTAACAAAACATCATCGTCCATTTTAATTTATTAATGTAGCAGGTTCAACGGTCCATGGCTATCAGCTCCGCTTTAATAATTCAAATAAAAGGATTCGCCCGGCCATATTTAATCCATATGGGGTTATTCCTCGTTGAGAGCCAAATAAGAAATCCCTTTATAAATGAAAAACCCGGCCGCCTTTTATGTTTGCTAACAGACAATAATTTGGTACCGGATAACCGAGATAATAATAACTTATTGTGTCTTATTTTCGTAAGTATTATGACGTGAGAGTAGTTAAACAACGCCGATTCTAGCTCAATGGAAGTCGAAATTCTTGCTGACTGGAAGTAGTTAAACAAAGCCGATTCTAGCTCACTGTCGCTGGAAGCCGATCTTGAAAATCGCGAACCGTATGACCTTGAAAAGTCACAGAAAGCTGAAAAATTGCCTTTAACCCTTTCGACGATAAACGGTATCTTGTAAATAATATTGAAACCCTTCCATGGGGTCATAAAGATATTATAGCTATGGATGTTGACTAAATGATTGTCTTTGTAATATGATGTTTTATTTACCTTTTCATCACATTTTTCGAACGGAGTAAATTATGTTATAACATACTTCGTTCTCTTCTAAGAAGTCCTTATTCAAACTTATAAGTTTTAAAATAAAATATTTTTTTCTACAACCGTCAAAATATGACACGGTTCGCGCATTACTAACAGTATGCAAACTGACACATATTTTCATTGTTATCTTTCTCGCACGTCGCCCATAGCAGCGTAAATAAGAGTTACTGGTTGCCATAGGACACGTGCGACAAAGTCTTTCGCGCACGCCGTCAATACAGGGGTAGCAGAAAAGATCTGTGAAGTTTAATAATTTATAAAATCGTTAAAGATGTTCCATATTATTAGCAGCTGGACCTTTAGACCGTTGTAGAAAAAAATTTTGTTCCTAATTCTTGCGCAAAGTGTCTTTCGCGCACTTGACTGACTGCTCGAAAGTGTTACTTTGCGCACTTGTTAGGAAAATAACTATTCTGCACTAGTACAATATCACACATTGCTATTACAGTATCGAGGACATCTAACATGTAATTATTCATTTCTAGAATTTCATATACGCGCTCCACAAACTTATCATAAAAATCAGAAAAATTACACTTGAGCAGTACGCTAATTTTTATTGATATGTGTCTATCAAAGACTAACAAGTCAAAGACATCAAATTCAGTTAAATATAAACATCCACCGTCCTTGGCTAGTACGACGAACTGAAGGGAGGCGTCGCTTGAAGCCAATGTGCATAAATTGATATTGCGACCAATTTCCACAGATTAATGGTCTTGAATTCTTTAACTACTTGTGCCCAGTCCATGTAATTCATTGTAAGACTCATACCAGCTTCATTCTCAATAATAACCGTAGGCTTAAAATATTGTTTGACTTTTAGTCCACAATTAACTGTCAAACATTCGCTCTGTGTTTTCCAGCATGTATTCAGTAACATGGTCATTTTGTTCATCACAGAACGTTTGAGGAATGAATCCAAGAGTCATGGCTTTTATCTAGCCCCAATCACTGCACCAGCACTTTTTTCTTTTTCTGCGCAATACCTCTTCGACTAAGTAGACGTCAGGATTCACAGTTTTCTGTAACTCTTCAGCATAAAATCCGCCCTTAATAGGTCTTCCTGTCATGTCTTCCAGCAAATACGTGGGTGGGTTTGGTAATTTGAACTTTAACTATTTTAAACAGCTCCGTTGTCCAGTTGGCTGTGTATTATTTCTCAAAAATACGTTTTGCCTTACTGATACGAACAATATCTCCTACATTAAATACTTGACCTTGGAAAACTTTTATGTTACTATAAATTTTCATTGCACGTTCCTCATTGCTTGAATTCACATCTTTGGATTTCATTCCAATATTTTCTTTAGAATGATTCATTCTTTAGGGATCTCATTTTTTCTCCTACTTTCAGCTCTTTTTCCACCGACAAGACACGTTGGTCAATACCGACTAAAATAGCACTTAACGTCTTATATACTCTATATAGTTCTTTCCCGATTATACCAATTTCACGATTCTACATACTCCCTATTGGCTGCATCTGTATCACTACCAGGAAAACCAACGTTCAATAGCTTACTATTTTTTAAGTCGTTAATAGGAATGAACAACTGTGAACTAGATCCACTGACTGAGGAGTGTCCGAACTTAATGAGCGACAAAGTCTTAACAGTTAGAAGATCAATCGATAACTAAAACAAAGAAGCAGTTTTTCAAAAAGCTGAAGAGGTTCTTCAAGATGGGAAAGAATCTGCTGCGAAACCAAAGGAAGAAGAACAGGAAAGGAAAGTCGAAAGTGAAATCTGGTGATCAGATAAGGACTAGTAAAAGTTAATGAAAATGAAGATGATAGGGTGTAATTCCTTGTAGATCTCTCCTCTTTGCTAGAGCTAGTGACTGACATGTAGCTTCTGTTTTTCTGTTTACTGGCTTACGAGGCTCTAAACGATATTTGTGCAGAGTGAAGCTGAAAACTGGCTAGACCATACGTATTGCCGTTCTTAAATAAGGTGTAACTTGTAGATAGCTCTTCAATTTTAATTGAATCTCAGGCTGTGATATTTTTTACTTAACGTATTTATTTTATTTATTTCTTAGTTTTTGTGTACATGTCGCAACATTCATTTTGCCTGATTATTCTTTGTATCATCACGAAAAGTTTAAATGTTAGTGATATTTTCTTTTCCTAAATAAAATATTAGCAATTTTACTAAACAATAAAAAGAAACAAAATCGGTTGTGTTGTGTTGTGTCTACGGTGATGAAACTTAGCCATTGGACGTCAATAAAAGTGAAATCTCAACAGTGGCACAAGAGTCGGTTCGGTGTCATTTATTAGGCTGCATAGAATACTTACAAGGTTCGGCTTTCCCTTTCACCTGATAGACTGGAATATAAAAATCAATTGAATTTCGACATTATTCGGTCGTGTTCTGTCTCAAATAATTTTGATATAGTTTTATGGCTCAATGTGTGAATTTAGGGACACAGATAGCGAAAAAACATAAAAATTGCAGCATTCTTAGAAATGATGCGCCCAATTAGTGCACCAAGCACTAGTTGACTCAGCTTAAAAAACATCCTGCCTCATGGAAAAAACAGATTGCAATCGATTGGGAAAAAACCTTCTGACAAGCACAAGTTAGACGAGCGTTTTGAGAGAAAACGGACAGTCAGTTCTAGCTGAGGGCATACGAAGAGAGGCCAGTTGTCACGGTAATTTTTTGCCATTAGTGTCACTTATCAGTTAGTTTTATGCAATAAAAGGTGTATTTTTCTTACCTATGGATCATTGTTTACATTGCTACACATATTGTGGCACTGCAGTTTCAAGTATGTTCCTGAGGGCTTAAATGGTTATTTTATTGTTCTTTAAGGACTCCTGATTTGCTTTCGCGTAACAGGGAGAGGATAAACAGCCTTTTCCTTCTTAATTTTATTATTTTCCATTTTGATTAAATAACAAAACAGTTACTCTAGTTCCAAAGGAAGAAACCGATGACAGATTAAACTTTACCGAAGGGCGATCAGTTCCCTGCAAAGAGAATTGAATTCACTCAACAGATGTATCCCTAGAACGACTTTCTTCACGGATTAAAGTAAAGTAGCTTTGATTTTCGTATGGCGTTGGCTTACATCGTATCTTAGTTTCCACATGATGATCGATTCTAGTGGCAGTATCGATTGAATGATAAATATCTCGATTTCCATTATTATCCAATTCTGCCTTGTAAGTCATCGCCATACGTGAAGCCCAATTATACTCCATTACTGGAGATAAAGCTGGCTCCCCACTATTAGGTCTATGAGATGACCAAGTTTTAAGTCAACAAGAAACTGATTCCATAGGTAATTCCTTAGAAGATATTTCCGGAAGTCTATTAGAATCTATCGATTTCGGTCGTTCTTGTAATCCCCTCTCGAAATGCGGTGTTAATAGGCCACAACTTCATTCAAAGTATCATTTGACGTCATTCCTGCTACTATTGACAAGCTGTGCTCTTCGACATGCTGAAATACCTTAGATGTGGCATCGGGCAAATCGTCATCAAAAGAAATCAAATCTTGATCTTTTTCCATCAGAGGTACAGTACTCTTTATTTGTGTACCGTCTACGGAATGGAATACTTCCGTTAGCTAAGTTATCAGGTATTTACAAAAGCTCTCTAAGTGTTGATTTAATTCGCTGTCTGCGGCTAGGAAAGGAACAGTTCTGGCAATCCTACCCTCCACATTCAGCAATAAGGTAAATATCTTCTTGTACTCTTTATCTCTATTATGTTGATCAAAATGTTTGCTATCGCGCTCCAAAGTAAATTGTTTTCCTTGGCAAACTCCGAAAAAGTTCCGAGACGATATCAAAGGAAGAATTCGGTGTAACTCTGTGTCTCTCTCATTCCCATTTTAGTTCGCAAACAATTTCTTTTCTGGGCAAAAGTATTTGAAATCGATAATCCTCTTATCATCAATTCATATTTCAATTCCTCACTGCCTAACAGGTTCACATTCATGATGTTTTAAGAATCAGTTCAGAAGCAAAAAAATTACTTTTTTTTTAAGAAAAACGTGTCTTTTTTTATTGTTTTGCCCCACGTTGGGCGCCAAAAATTGTAACCCTACTTCGGGCTTGAAAACAAATTGAAGGAAAGAGATCCCGTACATAGAGCTCAGATTTATTTCGGAGAGTGGTGTGGGTCGATTTTATTTCTTTTAGATTCTATTAGTCTGTTAAATGAAAACTACCGAATGCTCACAATCCTTTGTATTATATTTACAATCTTTAAATTTTGTCAATATGGATAGTGCCCGGGATGGAATTTCTGTCCCGTTTAGATGTTTTCGACAACAACTTACAGTTATGGTGGTAGTTATTTAAGTATAAACTAGACTTCAGTAATTAATTCCCCAAGAGGTGAAGCCTAAGCCTTCATATCTATATATACATATATATATATAGTCGGTTTACGTGGGATACTGTAAATAAACAAGGGAACAAGTTAGCATGGTAGTAAAAGTACTAATTCTCTTTGTTAAAATTAACCAATGTGTTGTCCAATTAACCAATCTGTAAGATTATAATGGAACAGACCCACCTGAGAATAATACAATTTTACAGTGGTGCCTTGTACTTAATGGTTCCTGCAGTTGATCGAGGAATTGTATGCTTGGAAGATCTTAATTGGGTTAGTGGACAGAAGTCTGGTGCGTGGATAGCTTGTGCTTGGGGTCTGTGGGCGATCAGTACACCAATGTACCACACGTCAATGAAGAAAAGAATTGAAGTGGAGGCGTTGGATAAGAGTTACAACACTCAATTATGCCAAGAGGATAAAAATAAAGGCCTGAAATAGAAATAACTATCTGATATTTTTAGATAAATTGAATGAGAAAGATGAGGGCGTCAATCGACTTACCGAGGTTAGTACGTGGCCTTAAATAGTAGCACTTCAAGTGCGTTTTGTATGTGAAACTCTCTGTGATCCACTTGAAGGAAATGACAACCCAAGTGGTAAAAAGTCGCAAGAGGTTACCGCTTTTTCCGAACGATGCAATTCCGCACAAGGCGATTTTGTGAAATCTCTACACTTCCAACTTCCAAGAATTCAAAAAACGTGCAAAATCATTCAACGGAACAATGACATCCCTCGATTTGACAAAAAGACGATTTTTACCTCACTTTAATATCACCAGTGACTAGTAGGAGTTCAGTCAATATTGTTGTTTGAAAGTAAGAGTAATTAGAAGACTACGGCCCAAATGCGGCAGTTTTCAAAGAGCTCAAAGGTATACTTTTCAACCCGTAACAAAACCGAACTTATCTTATCACCTTTATCTTTGCCGACATTGATATTAATGGCGTCATTCATTTTAAAAGTCACTTAATCACTCGATAGAATGTCTTGGCTCTGCCCTTGCGCTAGCGTTAGACAAGGATGCAGGAGTTTTGCAATTACTATGTTTCTTAAAGTAATCTCATTTTGCCTTACGTGAGGTGACACTTTTTCCTCCACCCCCCTTTTTGGTACCTGCCCTAAAATCTATCGTCATCTTCTTGATGAACTATCTGAACCTGCAACGGGAAGACCCAGCGGAGGTTCCGAGTTCTACTCTACGCCCTTGGATTTGGCGGATTCGGGACTAGTCCATATTTAACTCTCTTTTTTTTAAGTTTTGGTTTACCTTAAGAAAACAGTTTAACTACTTCAACAGGATTTAAGCGCCAGACGACCTTTTCCCACCACAACCCTTTCCGAGCTGCAGTTGCCGGGATATATTTTTTCTTTTGTAGAAAAAAGCCTCAGAGATTGAGTTCTGGATTTTTTCCTGGACTCTACAGAGTCTAATCCCTGCAACAAACCTCATTGTCATGAGCCGCCGAAGGGCACAAAGTCACCACCTTCAGCCGTGACGTATTAGTCCAGGTTCTGCTCAACTCCATAGAGACTGTATGTAGACTCTAATTTTAGTACTGACACCACAGTAAGAGAGCAACTAGTAAACCTACCCAGTTGACTTTTTTGTGTGTGTCCTATCTACCTATACCTTTTGGTTTATATTTTGGTTTGGTGTTGAGTTCCAGGAGGTTTCTGGCTTTACTGTCAAAGCCAGTGGCTCTAACCTACCCCACTGCCTCAATTATCTGAGCTGTGGCACACTTAATCTGACAACTCACACCCGTTTAATAAACTTGAATTGCTTTCACTTTTTGCTTAACTTTTTTTTATAGACCTCTTTTCTTTATTAAAGACTTCATCCTAAAGAAAAGAAGGAGCAAATTTTTGGCGCCCAACGTGGGGCGAAATTAAAAAAGAAATAGGACACTTTATATTTCCAAAGAATGCTGGTAGTTTGTACGTCGAATTACTTTAACCTTACTGTATTATTTTGTTTTGCTTCGATTAAGTTGATTTAACTTTGACCGGTACTTTCATTTGGTCATTAAGATGATTTGTGATCTGTTTCATTACCTTACCAAAAGAAATGTTAAGCCATGAACTTCAACTCCATGGCGTATCTCTAACTGATTTCACCACTGTAGACTAAATGAGATCGTTTTTACGCACTCTTTCAAAATTAGAAAAACAACAATCAGAGCTTCCAAATTATCTCCCTTATAATCTTGATTTTGATTAGGAAATTGAACAAGCAAGTACCAATTTAATTGAAGCTAAAAATGTCATTGAGACTCTTTCTGGTGCAGATGCTGAGTCTAAATTTTCAATAACCTAATCAAGATTGGTTCATCTTCATTCTCGAATCACTCCCTAACTGTTCCCATAGACTCCCTCACTGTCGAACAAGCTGACACTAAATCACATCTCCTTGTAGAGGTTTTGGCTGCTTTAGATTCTTTAGAGACTAACGCGTTCAGGTTAGTTCAGATTAGCTCAGATTAGTTCAGGTTAGTCCCACCCCCCCCCCTCCCCGAGGTGTCACCACTTTGCCGAAGTACGCACGCGTACGAGTGGGGGGGCTTGTGTGCTCCCGCGATTCCAAGAGCCATAGCTACTGGCAGGTCTAACCATGCCGGACGGGTCGAGGGGGAGGAGCCAGACTAAGAGAGGCACACCAAGCCTTGCAGAAGGCAAAATCTGCATACCCATGAAATGAGTGAAGCTAGCAACAAAATACCTCAGGTGGGTGATAATCCCATCGCTGGTTCCGACCGGGTGAAAGCCCCGGTGGCTGGCGCAGGCCCCAAGGATTCTGAGGGGGCCAAGCCCACTTATTCGATAAAAAGCAACAAAATACGGAAGGAGGCAATATAGGAATTATTGACCTCACCGAAACACAAAAAGAAAACCAAAAAGCTGATACAAGTAGGACTCAATATATAAAAAAACTGAAAAGAAGGGGATCTTTAAGCGATTGGACCTCTGAAGTACATAGAAAGCGCAAACTGGAAGAGACATCTATGGCCCAGGGGAAAAAAAGCCAGGAAACATATAAAAAGAAGGAGAGTGCTGAAGCATTCGTTTTGAAAAAAACCCTAGATGAAATAAAAAGGATAGTGGAAAAAAATGGGAAAATATATCGAACATAATACAAAAAGGGAGATCAAAGAACTGACTACGAAGTTGATGAGACAAACGGAGATTCTAAACAGAACCTCGATTCAAACGTGGCTGAAGGATAACAGCTATGAAAAGGTGGACATGATGCTAATCGAACAGGAATGCCAAACTATCAAACCCACTGGCGACATGGGCACCCAAACGGAAAGGACCTTTAGAGGGCCCTTAGAAAAGCTAGCTACAGCTTCAAAAGAAGTAGAAACCCAGACGGGAGAAGATCCTGACTTAAAAACCTTACCCGAAGAAAAATCCTGGAAAAATTGGAAAGACATTGCAGACAGAACTTGGGCACCATCAGTATTCCAAAATGTGAACATCATAATAGACAATCCGCTTAATACAAACACAGAAGTCACCAAGGTAGTTCTGGTCGAACCTGACGACCTGAACATGACAGATAGTATTCAACTACATTACAAAAAGAAGTTTCCTGAAATAGAACAGCTTGAAGACCTAGACGTACTGGAGCAAACTACAAAAATAAAGTCTAAGACGAACGACAAGATAATGGGACAACGAGTATTGAAAATGATTCTACCAAACAATGAACAAGAACTTTTGGAAAAGCTGACTAAACTCGAGGAAGAGACAACTAAAGACGAAGAAATCGCACTTCGCCATATTAAGAAGATATCTTTACAAAGGTTAAAGAAAATGATACAGTTCCTCTTCCAAAAACGAAAAACAAAAATAGGCATATATACGACAAAAGGAAGAGTAGATGCAGAAAGCCAAGACAGATCCCGAAACCCAAGAAAAAGAAACTTCAATACGTATGCAATAATAGTAAACAGCAGCATAGAAAATACCAAAGACACAATAAATAAAGTCAAATGTAGTTTAAAAGAAAACAAAACTAAGGATTCTATTAAAACAATAAGAACAAACAAAGAAGGCAACCTAGTAATAACACTGGATAGGAATCTAAATGCTCTAGAGGCCGTCGGCAAAGACATACGAACCTCCTTTGGCGAAGCCAATGTCAAGCTCCTGCGGGAAAATAAGACAAAAATGACAGGTTAGTCCCATCTTCCCGTACTTTAGATAAAGTACTGGAAGATGACGAGGACTTGAGTCAGCAAGTGCAGGGATCAAGTGCCCAAGTTATAGATAATTCTCACCCCGGTGCACCTTTCTACACATCTAGTCCTCGTTCTGCCCCTAATAAATCTCAGCCCATTCAAAAGTGGAAATTAAAATTCACTGGTGACCATAAACATCTAACCATGTCCAATTTCCTGGAGAGGACTTCTGAACTTCAGAAGTCTCGTAATTTGTCCGAAAAACAACTGCTTGACTCTGCCATTGACTTTTTCTCAGGCAAAGCTTTAAAGTGGTTCTGAGCTAATAAATCTCGCTTCTATGACCGAAAAACTCTGTCTTCTGCTCCGTCACCTTTAGCTCCCAGACTATCGTCCTATTTAAAGAAATATTAGAAGACACTCAAGAGCACTGTCGACTACTTGCCCTCTATGCAGTCACTTTTCAGGCGTTATGATGGTTTATCAGAGACATCACAGCAGTGTCTTAAGCTTGAGACCAAAAGGTATCATCAAAAAAATGGCCACCTTAATAGAGATTGCTCTAATCCCAGAAAGACTCATTGTTATAGATGTGGATCTCCTAATGTGACAGTCGCAACTGTCCCAAATGCTCAAAGTCGGAAAACTAATTTCTGAGGAAACGAAAAGTTGTCAGTTTTCCTCCGACTTAACGGCCACTTCCAATTTCGCTGATAAAATTTTACTTGACTACATCATAAACCATGGAACTTGTTGTCCAAATGAATTGAAATTGTCCCATTGTCCCATTGACGAGCTCCATGTCCAAATTGAAATTATGGGTTGTCCAATGTTAGGCCTCTTTGATTCTGGAGCAAGTCGTAGCCTGGTTGGATTGCCAGGTTATGAAATTTTAACGAAATTACATCTTAAGCTTTTTAAGCAAACTCCTACTTGTTCTGTGGCAAATAGTCAAACTTGCACAAGCATTGATTATGTTCAGACCCGTGTCACTCTTATGGATAAAACACGTCTCCTCGATATTAAACAGTAATATCGAGGAGATGTGTTTTACTCATAAGAGTTACTTAATCCCTGAACTTTCTCATCAGGTCCATTCTTGGCATTGATTTTTGAAATATTATGGGAATAATCCCTGACTTGAGAGAAAATGTTTGGCATTTTGCCAATTATGTGACACCTTAAAAGTAGCCTCCCTTAAATCTGCCGATAATTTAACTCCTTCCCAAAGATCGTCCCTAAACAATTTGATTTGTGAAAAACTGTCAAAATTCCATGATGGTTTTGGGTGCTGTAAAGTTGGAGAACATGATATTGAACTAGACCCAGGAACAAAACCTATCAAACAGCGGTATTACCCTGCATCCCCCTTCAAACAAAAGTTCATTGATGATGAAGTGGAGGAAATGTTGAAACTTGGAGTAATTCAGCGTTCTCACAGCCCATGGTCAAGCGCGTGTGTTTGACACATAAAAAAGATGATACCTGCAGGTTTTGATTATCGAACGCTTAATCTAGTTACAAAAAAGAATGCATATCCCATTCCTTATATTTCAACTATTTTGGATCGTTTAAGAGATGCCCAGTATATAAGTTCCATAGAACATAAAGTCTGCTTTTTGGCAAGTCCCATTGAGCGCTAGGTCCCAAGAACTCACATCCTTCACTGTCTCCCGAAGAACTGTATTGAAGACGTTGCAACAAAGACTTGGCAAAGGCCCTGTATGAAAGAGTGGTGGTGGGAGTGATGTTGTATGGGGTGTTAGAAGCATGGACTCGCGAGTAGTGAAGCAGTTGGATGCGGCGCAGAGGCCCTTCCTTCTGCTCATGTCGAGGACCTGCCGTACTACGTCCACGGAGGCCCTTAGGGTTCTATGTGGAACACCCCCGCTAGCTCTGTAGGCGAGAGTGGCAGCAGAAGGGTGGAGAGTGAGTATGGACATGAAGGAAGAAAGGAGAGTGACAAAGGGGGAGAAATTGTTTGTGCCCCATAGGTATGGGGATTACGTAAGGGGGAATGAGGGAGAGAGAATGGAAGTGTATGTGGATGCTGATTGAGAGGGAGGGTAGAGCGGTTGCAGGCTGGGCGGTTCAGATGGAGGGGATGGCAAGTGTACAGAGGAGGGAATGCAGATGAAGGGTCCGGGAACTACGGTGGAGGCGGAACTCACAGGGATCGCATCCACGATTGGCAGGGTGGAAGGTTGATGGCATGAAGGGATGGTTGAGGGAGGTATCAATGTATTTTTAATTAATGACAATATGGGAGCGGTCAGGCTGGTGATTGGGTTAATTCTACTCATAGAGTGATCGGGGATATAAGGGGAAAGATTAAGAGGATGTGGGTAAATTGGGGTGTGGGAGTGGTGATGGCTCGCTGGGCAAGAAGAGTGGTGGCTCGCTGGAGCGGTGTACATTGTGGGTCAGAAAGACATTAAGGATGGAGAATAAGGAGAGAATTTTTCAATTGTGGCAGAGGCAGTGGGAGCAAAGCTCAAAGGGTAGGGAAACCTATTTGATATGTAGGGAGGTAGGTGTAGATAAGTTGGACCTTATTTTTAAAGGCTGTCAGTTTAGCTGTAGTTAGGTTAGATTTAAGCTGAGGGGAGTGGGGGATGGAAGGTGTCAGTGTGGGGCTGGACTGGAAACAGTCCATCATGTTGCGACGCCCTTTCTCAGGTCCACTGATACTTACTTAATTCGTTGAGTCTCGGGCGCCACCCTTTGATATTTATAAAGCGACAAAGGGACCGCTATTGCCTACAAGGTAGCTTTTAAACAGGGGAGAAATATTCCAGGGATTTTTAGATTAAAACACCAGGAGAAAGGAACAATAATAGGGCGTCTATTAAACTACGGTAAAACAACATTCAAACACCTACTAATACTACGACTGTTAGTGAATCTCTATAACTACATACGAACACATCCTAAAACTATGAAATTAATAACGGCGAGAGGGGGGAAGCAACAGTTATTTACTTAATAAAGGAAATTCTGATGAACCAGGGAAAACGGGGGGTTTCGGTAATAAACCAGTACATTCTGTACTGGATCGGTCGGGATCGGAAACTTCAATATTGCGTACAAGCAGTAACAGCAATATGAAACGGTAACGGAGCTTTGGGACCACTGGGACTTCGGAGGAAGCGTACTTTATAATTCGGAATCGGATATATTCGGTTTCGGTTTAATCACATCCAGGCTGGCTTTGAAGATCGGTGCTACGGGCAGCCCAGGATGTAAAACAGGACGGTGACGGAATCGGTGTTAGGTCCAAATCGGATTTGAAGGAAGCGGTACGGTAAGCGGTGTATTAGCAATTTTCCCCGGGTTACATATGAACGCACCCTGTGATGAACAAGATGAACGCGGCCAGAATCAGCATGGCACATGCGTCACTTGAACGTCACAGGTACTCCGGTGGAGCACGACAACTCCAACTACACCGGAAAATCACAAATCCACCCCTCTTGTGTCGTAAAGCCCTATCATGTCGTCAGGAGCCGAAACGTGAAGCAACAACGTCGGCCCCCTAGGTCAGATATCCGGTACTAACTCCTCGAGTCCTCCCATTCGATCGACGTCTCGACCCTCGACTGTCAACCTTCGACCCTCGACTGTCGACCTTCGACCCTCGACTGTCGACTTTCGACCCTCGACTGTCGACCTTCGACCCTCGACCCAAAATGTTCGAATTATTTTTCTAGTCTTAATAAATTCTGTCGACTTGTTAGGCGCGACAAACAGGTGGCGCCATCTATAGGCGCACCCGCGGACTTACGACCGTTTTGGCCATTGCCTTTGCTTTTATATGGGGAATTCCCGTTTTTTATTTAAATAAAAGGTGTTGTAATGAGTTGGGTGATGAAATATAAAGAAAATGTTAATTGTGACGTCACTACCTGTGAGTTAGAGAAAAACTTCGTTACAATGTGAGGGAGGTTTGCGCGAGGGCAGACAGGATATCGCTCAGAAGGAAAATGAAAGGAATATATGGAGATTGGGCATCATTTCAACTTCGTCAGGGTGGATTAAACAAGGGGACGTGATTAACAGGCTTAATGAGTGGGCGGATAGGATGGTAGATAATTGAGAAATTGGTTTGTAAATATTTGTATATAGTCAGGTATAGGGATAATTAGTATTGTAGAATTAGTAGTATTAAGTTGATACCTTTGGGATTGTTAAATAATGTTCGTTAAGTGTATTGGATTTTTAAATTTTAGTAACTGAACGTTATTTATGTTGGATGTTATAAAGGATGGATTTGTTCAGGATGTATAGTTTTAAGATTTTTTGGAATAAAGGAATGGCCGGCGGTGTTGCGATTTAGGGGGTCTCCTTATGGAGGGGGAGTGGGTACGGGGTTGTTTCGCGGGGTGGTTTTTAGAAATGAAGGAAATGTTTCGCTCCCTTGGGGGAGGTATTGCTGGGTGACAGGATGAGGAAGGGCTGATGTCGTAAGGTGGGTGGCCTGGCGCTAAGTCTCCAGTGTCTGTCCCCGGCAGAGAACTTTTCCAATTTTGTAGAATGTCATTTGGCCTTACAAACGCCCCTGCCACTTGGCAGCGCATCACAGACACCATTTTGGGCCCCGAAATTGAACCAAATGTCTGGATGATATCATCATCACCTCAAATGTCTTACAGGACCATCTTAAGCTTTTATCTACCGTGTTTGATCGCCTTTGTGATGCAGGACTGACTAACTGCTTAAAAAGATGTCACTTTTGCTTGCCAGAATTGCACTATTTTGCTTATTTAGTGGATTCCCATGGATTAAGACCGGACCCTGAAAAGGTAGAAGCTATAGTCAATATTTCACCACCCAAAACCATATCTGAAGTTCGACGTTTTGTAGGGACTGCCTCCTGGTACAGAAGTTTCATTCCCAATTTTTCACCCATCATGTCTCCTATTTTACACCTTATTAAGAAAAATGTCAAGTGAAACTGGACGCTAGAGGGTCAGAAAGCTTTTACCACTCTAAAAAAATGTCTCGTGACTGCCCCTATGTGAGTACCTAATTCTGAGCATACTCCTCAACCACCATGTTCGCCCTCTTAAAAAGTCGTTTATAAAAATTGTATGCAAAGCGTTTTTACAAATAAAATCAGGACAAAAAGCTAGCACTGAGTAAATGAACCTAAAAACCTAACATATTAAGAAGAGTGATGTTCTCAGTCCAAATATTTATTGAATCCTAAAATCTATAATGTTAAGTATTGGCATTGTTTACCAAAGGTATAAATATGAAATAAAGCGCATTACCTGACGGTTCAAATTTATCATGTCAATTTCATCTATAAATATTCGAGGCTGCTAAAATATTCATGAAAACCGTGAAGTAAATGGCGTTAGGGATTGATGTGAGCCAACCAATTTTATACAATTACTTATATTTTATATAGGCATATCAACAAGCTATTTTTGACCTCAAGTTACATACAAGTATAGTACACGATGGCAATAAAAAGCTTATTTGCCCCGGCACATTAAATTTATTTATGCGGCGTGAAAAAATCAAATCATTCAGCTTGAATATACACAGCAAAAGTAAAATTCCATTTGGCCACTTAACATGAAGCTAAAAGTTGCCAATCAAAAATCATCCTTTAACAGCGTTCCATATTAGCTTCAGCACCAATCGATGTTCCAAGCGAAGGGCTTAGCCTAATGTTCGTTGACGTGTAAAAAAGGGTTCTCAATTCCGAAGCGTAATGGTATTTTCTATATTAAATTGTGAAGTTGTATTACGTGCATGTAAAAATAAAATAGGATATTATACGACAAGAATTCAATGGGAATAACACACATTAAATGCGAGTTGAATACTATACTGTATCCACGACCAAGATTCCGGTTAGGAGATTCCGGAATAGGGTAGGTTATAGGTGCCACAAAGATAATTCAGAATTTTTGAACCACGACCACGACTGCTTTCGCTAATCGACGGCGCGACATTTGATGCGTCAGATAGATGACGGTCTAGTCGCCCGTACATGTTCATTTTAATGCTACGAGGGTGGACGGTAAATTACTTCATTTTATGGCCTATTTTAAGCATTTTTCAGTGAAAAGAAAATTTTGTAGTGAAAAACACACACAACGTACATTTGTCTCAATACATCCTATAGCAAGCTAAAAGTAATATCGAGGATGCTTGATAATGGACTGGTGCTTCTAAATATTAAAAATTTCCAATAACTACTGAAATATTCTTTAATCAAAAGTAATTGTTGTATCAATAAGGCTTCTTTTGTCAATTTATTTTTGTTGTTTGTACTCTCGCATTTACAAACGTAAATTAATTAATTAACAATAAAATTATAATTTCCTGACACATCGAAAATAAAATAATCCCGGTTCAAGCAATTTATAAGAGAAAAGAGTGAACTCCAAACCAACCGAAAAACAAAATAACGAAGTTATGTTTACGTTTCGTTTACGGCCGAAAGAATTTTCCGGCTAAAACAATTTCATCCCAACGAGTACTGCCAAATTGGAAATCAATCAATTTTAAATTAAATTATCGGAGGCTAAACTCCCTAACAGATATTTAATGATTGATGTGTTTTCCTTCTGTCCATGTTTGTGTTGAGGCTTTATTAATATATTTCAATTAGTACAGGTAATATACTCCGGATATGTTCGCCCAAAAGTGATTTTGTTTGCATTTTGGTTCATCAAATCGTAACAAGCCGCATAAATACTTGATAATCAAAATACGGCAATATCTTGGTCGCAAAAAGTGTGACTAAAATAGAACTGACTGAACGTTGGATACACCGGATAGCAAAAAGTAAATAGTTTCTAAAATTTAAACCAAAAATTAATTTTATTTACAATATTCGAAAGATTTATATACTCTTCTATAAATATTTACAAAATCGTGCTCGTCATGCACTTAAAACTTTCAAGCGGAATCAACCCATTCCTTTTTTTTTCGATAAATAAAATTAGGAAAAATATACATGCAAATTACTTTTGGGCAGGGAGTCTGCGGACACTATGATGAACTCGGGACTTATTTACCATTGAGGATTTTTTTGCATTTTAGTAGTCATGAAATGTAAATTTTTTCTCTACCCATCTGCGTTCTGCTCATGTCAAGAAGACTGGCTAACAACGTCAAAGACAAATTTCCAATGCTAACGAGATTTCATAGTTGGTATTATGATAAAGTGTATCAGATTTGGGTTTAAAGCATTTTTCTTATTGTTCAATGTTGACTTTTCCGCTATACCGTGCGTCCATTAAAAAAATTCCGACAAGCCATGGAATTAGGACAATAGATTTGAGATGACTTTATAAAACAATTAAAAGTCAAAGATTTTTAATAGTCCCGATTGTCATTTAATATTTATGTACTTATCTCAGACAAGAGTTTTAATTCCATGGCTTGCTACTAGGTTTTTTTATATACACCCTATATAATGAGCAGAAAATAGATAATTCTCTGCACGTGCGCATACTTCACACACTGCCGGCCTTCAAAAGTTTGTAAGACTAAACGAGACCGACATCCACAGATTCACAACTGCAGGGAATGAAACTAAGCGCCAATTGAACCGTAACAAACGATGTTTTTGGTCCATTTCGAAGTTGAATTTATCTAAAACGGCTCGATGGATTTTCAAAAGTAAACCCAATTTGAAAATGCCCATCCTTAGACTCAGAGATCGTACGGTGATAGTCGAAAAGCTATAGGGGAAAGGTGTACAAAATGGCATAGGCAGGCAAAATGACATATTGAGTTTGTTCTATAATGAGCGCCACCTATAATTTCATAATCTACTTAATACAATGATGCACGTACCCCCTAACACGGCTATCACAGTCTAGTTCGCTGTTCGCTTGCAAACTATCGAAAGTTATTAGAATTCGTCGAGCACGAAATATTTGTTTTGTGATTAGTGGAATTGACCATATATGGTCGAAATTGACCATATATGGTCGAAAGGTTGGCAACTGATAAAAGCTGCTAAACATCCCGCTATTCCACCTACTACTTAGTTTACTGGGACGCCAAAGACCCGTAGTATACAATACTTAACTTGCAATGTTTTTTTTTTGGGTAAGATTTTATTTACATATTTATATGCAATATACATATTTACATACAAGTGATGCAACGCAGGATGGAAAGATCGATGCTGGGAATCACCCTTCGAGACAGAGTCCCAAATACAACTATAAGACTTAGAACGAAGACACGAGATGCTGTCGAGACTATCTTACATTTAAAGTGGAACTGGGCGGGGCATGTTGCCAGAATGACGGACAATCGATGGACAAGGAAGATAGCAGAATGGCGTCCAAGACAAGACGCATATCGTAACAGAGGACGACCGCCTACCCGCTGGAGCGATGATATAAGAAGAACAGCCGGAAACTGGATACTGGCTGCACAGGAACGGGGGAAATGGAAGCATTTGAGAGAGGCTTTTGTTCAGCAGTGGACAGAAGAAGAAGAAGAAGAAGAAGATTTTATTTCGGCTCAACTTGATTATTGTCCTTAATATTATAACAAGTTCTTATAAAAATTGTTTCGTTTTTAAATTTATATTATGAAATAATATTTATGTCATCTTGTTAAATATTGTTAATATCTACCTACAACTTTTTGGTACCTATTTGTACCAAAGTCTCATCATTGACCCGTTAATAATATGCCCCTCTCTTCAAAGTATATACAATTTTTATAGTTATTGTTTAAATTAAACTAAATACGAACCAATCAACTAATATTATTTATAATTATGATAAAAGTAGAAATATTTTGACTCATTACCTATAACTTTCCGGTACCTATATGTGCCAAAGCCTCATCATTGTCCCGTTAATAGGGTGCCCCTCTCTTCACCATATATACAAATTTTATAGTTATAGTTTAAGTTAAACTAAATACGAACCAATCAACTAATATTATTTATAATTATGATAAAAAGTAGAAATATTTTGACTCAGTACCTATAACTTTCTGGTACCTATATGTGCCAAAGCCTCATCATTGTCCCGTTAATAGTGTGCCCCTCTCTTCACCATATATACAAATTTTATAGTTATAGTTTAAATTAAACTAAATACGAACCAATCAACAAATATTATTTATAATTATGATAAAAAGTAGAAATATTTTGACTCATTACCTATAACTTTCTGGTACCTATATGTGCCAAAGCCTCATCATTGTCCCGTTAATAGTGTGCCCCTCTCTTCACCATATATACAAATTTTATAGTTATAGTTTAAATTAAACTAAATACGAACCAATCAACAAATATTATTTATAATTATGATAAAAAGTAGAAATATTTTGACTCATTACCTATAACTTTCTGGTACCTATATGTGCCAAAGCCTCATCATTGTCCCGTTAATAGTGTGCCCCTCTCTTCACCATATATACAAATTTTATAGTTATAGTTTAAATTAAACTAAATACGAACCAATCAACAAATATTATTTATAATTATGATAAAAAGTAGAAATATTTTGACTCATTACCTATAACTTTCTGGTACCTATATGTGCCAAAGCCTCATCATTGTCCCGTTAATAGTGTGCCCCTCTCTTCACCATATATACAAATTTTATAGTTATAGTTTAAATTAAACTAAATACGAACCAATCAACTAATATTATTTATAATTATGATAAAAAGTAGAAATATTTTGACTCATTACCTATAACTTTCTGGTACCTATATGTGCCAAAGCCTCATCATTGTCCCGTTAATAGGGCGCCCCCCTCTTCAACATATATACAAATTTTATAGTTATAGTTTAAATTAAACTAAATACGAACCAATCAACTAATATTATTTATAATTATGATAAAAAGTAGAAATATTTTGATTCATTACCTATAACTTTCTGGTACCTATATATGCCAAAGCCTCATCATTGCCCCGTTAATAGTGTGCCCCTCTCTTCACCATATATACAAATTTTATAGTTATAGTTTAAATTAAACTAAATACGAACCAATCAACTAATATTATTTATAATTATGATAAAAGTAGAAATATTTTGACTCATTACCTATAACTTTCTGGTACCTATATGTGCCAAAGCCTCATCATTGACCCGTTAATAGTGTGCCCCTCTCTTCTCCATATATACATATTTTATAGTTATAGTTTAAATTAAACTAAATACGAACCAATCAACTAATATTATTTATAATTATGATAAAAAGTAGAAATATTTTGACTCATTACCTATAACTTTCTGGTACCTATATGTGCCAAAGCCTCATCATTGACCCGTTAATAGTGTGCCCCTCTCTTCCCCATATATACATATTTTATAGTTATAGTTTAAATTAAACTAAATACGAACCAATCAACTAATATTATTTATAATTATGATAAAAAGTAGAAATATTTTGACTCATTACCTATAACTTTCTGGTACCTATATGTGCCAAAGCCTCATCATTGTCCCGTTAATAGGGCGCCCCCCTCTTCAACATATATACAAATTTTATAGTTATAGTTTAAATTAAACTAAATACGAACCAATCAACTAATATTATTTATAATTATGATAAAAGTAGAAATATTTTGACTCATTACCTATAACTTTCTGGTACCTATATGTGCCAAAGCCTCATCATTGACCCGTTAATAGTGTGCCCCTCTCTTCTCCATATATACATATTTTATAGTTATAGTTTAAATTAAACTAAATACGAACCAATCAACTAATATTATTTATAATTATGATAAAAAGTAGAAATATTTTGACTCATTACCTATAACTTTCTGGTACCTATATGTGCCAAAGCCTCATCATTGACCCGTTAATAGTGTGCCCCTCTCTTCACCATATATACAAATTTTATAGTTATAGTTTAAATTAAACTAAATACGAACCAATCAACTAATATTATTTATAATTATGATAAAAGTAGAAATATTTTGACTCATTACCTATAACTTTCTGGTACCTATATGTGCCAAAGCCTCATCATTGACCCGTTAATAGTGTGCCCCTCTCTTCACCATATATACAAATTTTATAGTTATAGTTTAAATTAAACTAAATACGAACCAATCAACTAATATTATTTATAATTATGATAAAAAGTAAAAATATTTTGACTCATTACCTATAACTTTCTGGTACCTATATGTGCCAAAGCCTCATCATTGTCCCGTTAATAGGGCGCCCCCCTCTTCAACATATATACAAATTTTATAGTTATAGTTTAAATTAAACTAAATACGAACCAATCAACTAATATTATTTATAATTATGATAAAAAGTAGAAATATTTTGATTCATTACCTATAACTTTCTGGTACCTATATATGCCAAAGCCTCATCATTGCCCCGTTAATAGTGTGCCCCTCTCTTCACCATATATACAAATTTTATAGTTATAGTTTAAATTAAACTAAATACGAACCAATCAACTAATATTATTTATAATTATGATAAAAGTAGAAATATTTTGACTCATTACCTATAACTTTCTGGTACCTATATGTGCCAAAGCCTCATCATTGACCCGTTAATAGTGTGCCCCTCTCTTCTCCATATATACATATTTTATAGTTATAGTTTAAATTAAACTAAATACGAACCAATCAACTAATATTATTTATAATTATGATAAAAAGTAGAAATATTTTGACTCATTACCTATAACTTTCTGGTACCTATATGTGCCAAAGCCTCATCATTGACCCGTTAATAGTGTGCCCCTCTCTTCACCATATATACAAATTTTATAGTTATAGTTTAAATTAAACTAAATACGAACCAATCAACTAATATTATTTATAATTATGATAAAAGTAGAAATATTTTGACTCATTACCTATAACTTTCTGGTACCTATATGTGCCAAAGCCTCATCATTGACCCGTTAATAGTGTGCCCCTCTCTTCTCCATATATACATATTTTATAGTTATAGTTTAAATTAAACTAAATACGAACCAATCAACTAATATTATTTATAATTATGATAAAAAGTAGAAATATTTTGACTCATTACCTATAACTTTCTGGTACCTATATGTGCCAAAGCCTCATCATTGACCCGTTAATAGTGTGCCCCTCTCTTCACCATATATACAAATTTTATAGTTATAGTTTAAATTAAACTAAATACGAACCAATCAACTAATATTATTTATAATTATGATAAAAAGTAGAAATATTTTGACTCATTACCTATAACTTTCTGGTACCTATATGTGCCAAAGCCTCATCATTGTCCCGTTAATAGGGCGCCCCCCTCTTCAACATATATACAAATTTTATAGTTATAGTTTAAATTAAACTAAATACGAACCAATCAACTAATATTATTTATAATTATGATAAAAAGTAGAAATATTTTGATTCATTACCTATAACTTTCTGGTACCTATATATGCCAAAGCCTCATCATTGCCCCGTTAATAGTGTGCCCCTCTCTTCACCATATATACAAATTTTATAGTTATAGTTTAAATTAAACTAAATACGAACCAATCAACTAATATTATTTATAATTATGATAAAAGTAGAAATATTTTGACTCATTACCTATAACTTTCTGGTACCTATATGTGCCAAAGCCTCATCATTGACCCGTTAATAGTGTGCCCCTCTCTTCTCCATATATACATATTTTATAGTTATAGTTTAAATTAAACTAAATACGAACCAATCAACTAATATTATTTATAATTATGATAAAAAGTAGAAATATTTTGACTCATTACCTATAACTTTCTGGTACCTATATGTGCCAAAGCCTCATCATTGACCCGTTAATAGTGTGCCCCTCTCTTCTCCATATATACATATTTTATAGTTATAGTTTAAATTAAACTAAATACGAACCAATCAACTAATATTATTTATAATTATAATAAAAAGTGGAAATATTTTGACTCATTACCTATAACTTTCTGGTACCTATATGTGCCAAAGCCTCATCATTGTCCCGTTAATAGGGCGCCCCCCTCTTCAACATATATACAAATTTTATAGTTATAGTTTAAATTAAACTAAATACGAACCAATCAACTAATATTATTTATAATTATGATAAAAAGTAGAAATATTTTGATTCATTACCTATAACTTTCTGGTACCTATATATGCCAAAGCCTCATCATTGCCCCGTTAATAGTGTGCCCCTCTCTTCACCATATATACAAATTTTATAGTTATAGTTTAAATTAAACTAAATACGAACCAATCAACTAATATTATTTATAATTATGATAAAAAGTGGAAATATTTTGACTCATTACCTATAACTTTCTGGTACCTATATGTGCCAAAGCCTCATCATTGTCCCGTTAATAGGGCGCCCCCCTCTTCAACATATATACAAATTTTATAGTTATAGTTTAAATTAAACTAAATACGAACCAATCAACTAATATTATTTATAATTATGATAAAAAGTAGAAATATTTTGATTCATTACCTATAACTTTCTGGTACCTATATATGCCAAAGCCTCATCATTGCCCCGTTAATAGTGTGCCCCTCTCTTCACCATATATACAAATTTTATAGTTATAGTTTAAATTAAACTAAATACGAACCAATCAACTAATATTATTTATAATTATGATAAAAGTAGAAATATTTTGACTCATTACCTATAACTTTCTGGTACCTATATGTGCCAAAGCCTCATCATTGACCCGTTAATAGTGTGCCCCTCTCTTCTCCATATATACATATTTTATAGTTATAGTTTAAATTAAACTAAATACGAACCAATCAACTAATATTATTTATAATTATGATAAAAAGTAGAAATATTTTGACTCATTACCTATAACTTTCTGGTACCTATATGTGCCAAAGCCTCATCATTGACCCGTTAATAGTGTGCCCCTCTCTTCCCCATATATACATATTTTATAGTTATAGTTTAAATTAAACTAAATACGAACCAATCAACTAATATTATTTATAATTATGATAAAAAGTAGAAATATTTTGACTCATTACCTATAACTTTCTGGTACCTATATGTGCCAAAGCCTCATCATTGTCCCGTTAATAGGGCGCCCCCCTCTTCAACATATATACAAATTTTATAGTTATAGTTTAAATTAAACTAAATACGAACCAATCAACTAATATTATTTATAATTATGATAAAAAGTAGAAATATTTTGATTCATTACCTATAACTTTCTGGTACCTATATATGCCAAAGCCTCATCATTGCCCCGTTAATAGTGTGCCCCTCTCTTCACCATATATACAAATTTTATAGTTATAGTTTAAATTAAACTAAATACGAACCAATCAACTAATATTATTTATAATTATGATAAAAGTAGAAATATTTTGACTCATTACCTATAACTTTCTGGTACCTATATGTGCCAAAGCCTCATCATTGACCCGTTAATAGTGTGCCCCTCTCTTCTCCATATATACATATTTTATAGTTATAGTTTAAATTAAACTAAATACGAACCAATCAACTAATATTATTTATAATTATGATAAAAAGTAGAAATATTTTGACTCATTACCTATAACTTTCTGGTACCTATATGTGCCAAAGCCTCATCATTGACCCGTTAATAGTGTGCCCCTCTCTTCACCATATATACAAATTTTATAGTTATAGTTTAAATTAAACTAAATACGAACCAATCAACTAATATTATTTATAATTATGATAAAAGTAGAAATATTTTGACTCATTACCTATAACTTTCTGGTACCTATATGTGCCAAAGCCTCATCATTGACCCGTTAATAGTGTGCCCCTCTCTTCACCATATATACAAATTTTATAGTTATAGTTTAAATTAAACTAAATACGAACCAATCAACTAATATTATTTATAATTATGATAAAAAGTAAAAATATTTTGACTCATTACCTATAACTTTCTGGTACCTATATGTGCCAAAGCCTCATCATTGTCCCGTTAATAGGGCGCCCCCCTCTTCAACATATATACAAATTTTATAGTTATAGTTTAAATTAAACTAAATACGAACCAATCAACTAATATTATTTATAATTATGATAAAAAGTAGAAATATTTTGATTCATTACCTATAACTTTCTGGTACCTATATATGCCAAAGCCTCATCATTGCCCCGTTAATAGTGTGCCCCTCTCTTCACCATATATACAAATTTTATAGTTATAGTTTAAATTAAACTAAATACGAACCAATCAACTAATATTATTTATAATTATGATAAAAGTAGAAATATTTTGACTCATTACCTATAACTTTCTGGTACCTATATGTGCCAAAGCCTCATCATTGACCCGTTAATAGTGTGCCCCTCTCTTCTCCATATATACATATTTTATAGTTATAGTTTAAATTAAACTAAATACGAACCAATCAACTAATATTATTTATAATTATGATAAAAAGTAGAAATATTTTGACTCATTACCTATAACTTTCTGGTACCTATATGTGCCAAAGCCTCATCATTGACCCGTTAATAGTGTGCCCCTCTCTTCACCATATATACAAATTTTATAGTTATAGTTTAAATTAAACTAAATACGAACCAATCAACTAATATTATTTATAATTATGATAAAAGTAGAAATATTTTGACTCATTACCTATAACTTTCTGGTACCTATATGTGCCAAAGCCTCATCATTGACCCGTTAATAGTGTGCCCCTCTCTTCTCCATATATACATATTTTATAGTTATAGTTTAAATTAAACTAAATACGAACCAATCAACTAATATTATTTATAATTATGATAAAAAGTAGAAATATTTTGACTCATTACCTATAACTTTCTGGTACCTATATGTGCCAAAGCCTCATCATTGACCCGTTAATAGTGTGCCCCTCTCTTCACCATATATACAAATTTTATAGTTATAGTTTAAATTAAACTAAATACGAACCAATCAACTAATATTATTTATAATTATGATAAAAAGTAGAAATATTTTGACTCATTACCTATAACTTTCTGGTACCTATATGTGCCAAAGCCTCATCATTGTCCCGTTAATAGGGCGCCCCCCTCTTCAACATATATACAAATTTTATAGTTATAGTTTAAATTAAACTAAATACGAACCAATCAACTAATATTATTTATAATTATGATAAAAAGTAGAAATATTTTGATTCATTACCTATAACTTTCTGGTACCTATATATGCCAAAGCCTCATCATTGCCCCGTTAATAGTGTGCCCCTCTCTTCGCCATATATACAAATTTTATAGTTATAGTTTAAATTAAACTAAATACGAACCAATCAACTAATATTATTTATAATTATGATAAAAAGTAGAAATATTTTGACTCATTACCTATAACTTTCTGGTACCTATATGTGCCAAAGCCTCATCATTGTCCCGTTAATAGGGCGCCCCCCTCTTCAACATATATACAAATTTTATAGTTATAGTTTAAATTAAACTAAATACGAACCAATCAACTAATATTATTTATAATTATGATAAAAAGTAGAAATATTTTGATTCATTACCTATAACTTTCTGGTACCTATATATGCCAAAGCCTCATCATTGCCCCGTTAATAGTGTGCCCCTCTCTTCACCATATATACAAATTTTATAGTTATAGTTTAAATTAAACTAAATACGAACCAATCAACTAATATTATTTATAATTATGATAAAAGTAGAAATATTTTGACTCATTACCTATAACTTTCTGGTACCTATATGTGCCAAAGCCTCATCATTGACCCGTTAATAGTGTGCCCCTCTCTTCTCCATATATACATATTTTATAGTTATAGTTTAAATTAAACTAAATACGAACCAATCAACTAATATTATTTATAATTATGATAAAAAGTAGAAATATTTTGACTCATTACCTATAACTTTCTGGTACCTATATGTGCCAAAGCCTCATCATTGACCCGTTAATAGTGTGCCCCTCTCTTCTCCATATATACATATTTTATAGTTATAGTTTAAATTAAACTAAATACGAACCAATCAACTAATATTATTTATAATTATGATAAAAAGTGGAAATATTTTGACTCATTACCTATAACTTTCTGGTACCTATATGTGCCAAAGCCTCATCATTGACCCGTTAATAGTGTGCCCCTCTCTTCACCATATATACAAATTTTATAGTTATAGTTTAAATTAAACTAAATACGAACCAATCAACTAATATTATTTATAATTATGATAAAAGTAGAAATATTTGGACTCATTACCTATAACTTTCTGGTACCTATATGTGCCAAAGCCTCATCATTGTCCCGTTAATAGGGTGCCCCTCTCTTCACCATATATACAAATTCTATAGTTATAGTTTAAATTAAACTAAATACGAACCAATCAACTAATATTATTTATAATTATGATAAAAAGTAGAAATATTTTGACTCATTACCTATAACTTTCTGGTACCTATATGTGCCAAAGCCTCATCATTGACCCGTTAATAGTGTGCCCCTCTCTTCTCCATATATACATATTTTATAGTTATAGTTTAAATTAAACTAAATACGAACCAATCAACTAATATTATTTATAATTATGATAAAAAGTAGAAATATTTTGACTCATTACCTATAACTTTCTGGTACCTATATGTGCCAAAGCCTCATCATTGTCCCGTTAATAGGGCGCCCCCCTCTTCAACATATATACAAATTTTATAGTTATAGTTTAAATTAAACTAAATACGAACCAATCAACTAATATTATTTATAATTATGATAAAAAGTAGAAATATTTTGATTCATTACCTATAACTTTCTGGTACCTATATATGCCAAAGCCTCATCATTGCCCCGTTAATAGTGTGCCCCTCTCTTCACCATATATACAAATTTTATAGTTATAGTTTAAATTAAACTAAATACGAACCAATCAACTAATATTATTTATAATTATGATAAAAGTAGAAATATTTTGACTCATTACCTATAACTTTCTGGTACCTATATGTGCCAAAGCCTCATCATTGACCCGTTAATAGTGTGCCCCTCTCTTCTCCATATATACATATTTTATAGTTATAGTTTAAATTAAACTAAATACGAACCAATCAACTAATATTATTTATAATTATGATAAAAAGTAGAAATATTTTGACTCAGTACCTATAACTTTCTGGTACATATATGTCCAAAGCCTCATCATTGACCCGTTAATAGTGTGCCCCTCTCTTCACCATATATACAAATTCTATAGTTATAGTTTAAATTAAACTAAATACGAACCAATCAACTAATATTATTTATAATTATGATAAAAAGTAGAAATATTTTGACTCAGTACCTATAACTTTCTGGTACCTATATGTGCCAAAGCCTCATCATTGACCCGTTGATAGTGTGCCCCTCTCTTCACCATTTATACAAATTTTATAGTTATAGTTTAAATTAAACTAAATACGAACCAATCAACAAATATTATTTATAACTATGATAAAAAGTAGAAATATTTTGACTCATTACCTATAACTTTCTGGTACCTATATGTGCCAAAGCCTCATCATTGACCCGTTAATAGTGTGCCCCTCTCTTCACCATATTTTATAGTTATAGTTTAAATTAAATTAAATACGAACCAATCAACTAATATTATTTATAATGATGATAAAAAGTAGAAATATTTTGACTCAGTATCTATTACTTTCTGGTACCTATATGTGCCAAAGCCTCATCATTGACCCGTTGATAGTGTGCCCCTCTCTTCACCATATATACAAATTTTATAGTTATAGTTTAAATTAAACTAAATACGAACCAATCAACAAATATTATTTATAACTATGATAAAAAGTAGAAATATTTTGACTCATTACCTATAACTTTCTGGTACCTATATGTGCCAAAGCCTCATCATTGACCCGTTAATAGTGTGCCCCTCTCTTCACCATATTTTATAGTTATAGTTTAAATTAAACTAAATACGAACCAATCAACTAATATTATTTATAATTATGATAAAAAGTAGAAATATTTTGACTCATTACCTATAACTTTCTGGTACCTATATGTGCCAAAGCCTCATCATTGTCCCGTTAATAGTGTGCCCCCCTCTTCACCATATATACAAATTTTATAGTTATAGTTTAAATTAAACTAAATACGAACCAATCAACTAATATTATTTATAATTATGATAAAAAGTAGAAATATTTTGACTCATTACCTATAACTTTCTGGTACCTATATGTGCCAAAGCCTCATCATTGTCCCGTTAATAGTGTGCCCCCCTCTTCACCATATTCGTCGAATTCGTCGAGCACGAAATATTTGTTTTGTGATTAGTGGAATTGACCATATATGGTCGAAATTGACCATATATGGTCGAAAGGTTGGCAACTGATAAAAGCTGCTAAACATCCCGCTAATCCACCTACTACTTAGTTTACTGGGACGCCAAAGACTCGTAGTATACAATACTTAACTTGCAATGTTTTTTTTTTGGGTAAGATTTTATTTCGGCTCAACTTGATTATTGTCCTTAATATTATAACAAGTTTTTATAAAAATTGTTTTGTTTTTAAATTTATATTATGAAATAATATTTATGTCATCTTGTTAAATATTGTTAATATCTACCTATAACTTTTTGGTACCTATTTGTACCAAAGTCTCATCATTGACCCGTTAATAATATGCCCCTCTCTTCAAAGTATATAGAATTGTTATAGTTATTGTTTAAATTATTATAAAAGTAGAAATATTTTGACTCAGTACCTATAACTTTCTGGTACCTATATGTCCAAAGCCTCATCATTGACCCGTTAATAGTGTGCCCCTCTCTTCACCATATATACAAATTCTATAGTTATAGTTTAAATTAAACTAAATACGAACCAATCAACTAATATTATTTATAATTATGAGAAAAAGTAGAAATATTTTGACTCAGTACCTATAACTTTCTGGTACCTATATGTGCCAAAGCCTCATCATTGACCCGTTGATAGTGTGCCCCTCTCTTCACCATATATACAAATTTTATAGTTATAGTTTAAATTAAACTAAATACGAACCAATCAACAAATATTATTTATAACTATGATAAAAAGTAGAAATATTTTGACTCATTACCTATAACTTTCTGGTACCTATATGTGCCAAAGCCTCATCATTGACCCGTTAATAGTGTGCCCCTCTCTTCACCATATTTTATAGTTATAGTTTAAATTAAATTAAATACGAACCAATCAACTAATATTATTTATAATTATGATAAAAAGTAGAAATATTTTGACTCAGTATCTATTACTTTCTGGTACCTATATGTGCCAAAGCCTCATCATTGTCCCGTTAATAGTGTGCCCCCCTCTTCACCATATATACAAATTTTATAGTTATAGTTTAAATTAAACTAAATACGAACCAATCAACTAATATTATTTATAATTATGATAAAAAGTAGAAATATTTTGACTCATTACCTATAACTTTCTGGTACCTATATGTGCCAAAGCCTCATCATTGTCCCGTTAATAGTGTGCCCCTCTCTTCACCATATATACAAATTTTATAGTTATAGTTTAAATTAAACTAAATACGAACCAATCAACTAATATTATTTATAATTATGATAAAAAGTAGAAATATTTTTAGTTATAGTGTGCCCCTCCCCTCAGAGTATATACAATTTTTATGGTTACTGTTTAAATTAAACTAAATACGAATCAAACAACTAATATTATTTATAATTATGGTAAAAAGTTGAAATATTTTTAATATCTACCTATAACTTTTTGGTACCCCTATGTGCCAAATCCTCATCATTGATCCGTTAATAGGATGCCTCTCCCTTCAAAATATATAAAATTTTTACAGTTATTGTTTAAATTAAACTAAATACGAATCAATCAAATCAACTAATGTTATATGTGTATATTATATAACATTATGATTGATATGATTGATATGTAATCAAATATTGCAGGTAATAGATAAAAATTATATGTAATAGTGCCTCTTTGTAACCGTCCTATGTATTTTCATACCACCAGGTAGTTCTATGATCCACACCTTTCAAGAATTTTCTATGCCCTAAAGTCCTATCCAACTGCAGGGCCTAAAATCTACGCAAGAGCAGATCTAAGAGAATTTAATGAACCTTATCACACACCTCATTGATATTGGCGGGTAAGAACTTCAAAATTGGAGGAACTGAGTACGGAAAAGGACATGCATCTTTGATGAATCATCCTAGATGTAAAGATTCCGACGTTGAAAGAAAAACACGAGGTGACAGGGCTGTGCGACCTTCCAAATGAATTTTCTCTCAAAGCTAGCATAATCGGGGAAAATCGGGAAGACGCAAATCTCCCCATTTAATTGTTAGTGCATCAAAAGCATCCGTCTCAGGATCATTATTCCAGCACACAAATCTGGAATGTTTATTATTTATTCTGGAAGCAAAAAAATTAATAACAAGGTTTCAAAAACGTTCAACAATAACTCCCGAAACTAGCGAGTGAAACCTTCACTTTATTCCCAAGTTTAGATATTTTTTAATTATTCCATATTTCCTTGCAGCTTTGTCTTTTCTTGAATTTTTTCTTTACTACATTGTTATCTGTTTTAAGTTTTATTCGCCCCTAAGCTTCCTTTGCTCTCCAGAGTTTTAGTCAAATAAATGTTTGCGTTTTGATCTTCACGCTGAGGCCTTAAAACCCATAACTCGTCATTAGATTTTATACTTTACTAAATCTTCCTTCACACCATCTACATATTTGATTTATTATGTTGCATAAGCAAGTTTTTTCACTATTTTTAACTTATTTTTTCTTATTGGTTTGGTCTTAGAACGGATTTTACCAGAACGAAACTTTCCGTTTCTGCGTTAACCGGAGTTAAAAACCAGACCATTCCGACAGGCGCATCCAGTTTTCATTGTGCTGAATTTCAGCATTTCTTCTTTAGAGACACAAACGGTCATCTACAACACACATATTATCAATATTCGTTATACTTACAATGGAACATGAGAGGGTGCAAAAATTGAAAAGCTGGAAAAGTATGCAAGAGGAACCTCAGACTACCCAGTTTGTTCTACTCAGCTCGAGAATTCGACCACCAACCTCATACACATTCAAAGCTTAGCGATTATTGGGCCTCACTCATATACGGCTTAGCGCTTGTTGGGCCTCATTTCCATTTATGTACAAGAGTGAGCGTTTGTTAGGCCCCACTCACACATGACCCACGGATCGTAGCGTTCGGTGGGCCTCGAACACAAATACACCTTTCATTGATATGTCACTGTCAACTTAACCAATAAGTTAAATTCCCATGCCAAACCGAGCCAACTACTATCTAAGACTGCTTCAATCACCGCGAGTTAGAATGCTTCTCGTTCTCACAATCTATAAGCCTTAATTTATTAAACATTTTACTTTTGTAACTTTGTTAACATCACATTGAAAATAGAGGTTTAGCGCACTGATTTTTCTACGTATCTTTCTCTCAACTCGCTAACAAAACACTAAACGCTCGGACAACATTCTCATCTGTAATAATCTACCTGTTAAGCACCATCTTCCACGTAAAACCCTTAAGAAGTAGCGCTCGAAATTATATCTTTCACCACATTGAATGTCACCTAGCAGCATCCTTACAAGTTTGCCCATATCAACTAAAAATATGCGGATTTACAGTTCTTGAAGGAATTCTGCAGCTTTAACGACTCAAACTTTTTCAAAAATCGGCCGCACAAATAATTTTTTAATTTCTATATTTCTTACTTTACAGCTGCTATAGTAGCTTTGACCAAACAATTCCCTTCCTACAAATCGAAACGTGTTGGTTAAATTTGTCCCATCCCTTCTAATTATTAATGACAGAGTTACCGAATTTCCCTTCCTCTTCCTTTCACCTACTAATCAAACTGTTTTGGCTTAAATTCATAGCAATCATCCTGCTTATTAATAATAGAGTTACTATTGAATTGCTTTTGACAGATTTATGTTTTTAGATGCATTGTATAACTTGTATTTCTCACGTTGTAGTTTTTATTCTGATTAAGATACAAATTCGTGTCGAAATATCAAATTAAACAGCATTGAAGTTTCAAGAACTTCTTCTTATGATATGTTTTAATAAAAAACCGTAACCTAAGAGTCTACCATCACATTTACTGCAAGTGTCCAAGAACGTTCCACGTTCAAATCATTGATAGTTCATTTTGCAGCAAATTATTCTCACAAAATAGAAAGTAATAAGTAAATAAACAAGATTTTACATTTAACGTCGCCCCCCCCCCCCCAATTGTAAACAGTTTCGGTCCCGAATAATCTTTTGAATCCATATGGTTTTTCCATCTGAGCATGTCTGACACTGACTTTGAAATTAAAGCGTTTACGATGGCAACCCATAATCGCCTAATAGACCGAATTCAATCTCAAAGGTGAAAGGAAATAAACAGAACAAGTCTAAGGTAAACAAATACCTATCTATATCGTAGACAGCATAGTGTTTATACAATTTATAGGTTGGAGTGCTTTCCGACTATAAAATCAATATTTTGGAAACCTTTATTATTAAGTCGGCCGAATGTGCAAGGTAGTTTGGCCGTCACACTGCAAAGCTGATCTGACATTCCAGAGACAATATTCATGGCTATTGAAACTAACCGCTAAAAACGCAATATGAGTAATGAAAGTAGTGTAAACAATTCTTTAGTTCAAGATCAAACGGAAACTGATCAAAACAATACAGAAGCCACCTAATCGTCATTTCGCAAACAAAAAGATATGAAATTTAAAGAATAGAGTTAGAACTAGAACCGGCGACATTGCTTACTGTTCAATATCAAAATAAGTGCTAAAAAGTAGCATCCTAGGAAAATACAAGAAAATTTGATTAAATGCTGAATTTTCAATAATACTGCACTGTTGAATTTCCAACGGGACCTCTACCTATAAATGCATTGTTCAAGCTGTAAGCAGCCAGTTGTATTGTAGCCAACTTTGGTGCATAATACAAATTTTTTAAAGTTCGAAATATTTTCGAACCGTTAATCTAACTGAAGTGTCGGGCACGTAGCAACGTTGCAAAAACCGGTTCTATTGTGGGTTTTTTTACCAACAAATTGAGATAAAAAAAGTTGAAGAAGTCTAGTCTACTGATTATTGATCCCAAATCCGATATTATACATTTACAAACACAATTCAAATTAAGTTCAGGAGCTCAAGAGCGACCCTCCCGTTTAACATGTTGCGAATAGATGGATAAAAAAAAAGGTAATCAGTGTGATCAGTTTCACTAGTAACCAGCATCAGTACAAATAAGTTTAAAAGTAATGACTATTAATATGAAAAATTGTTTGGCTTCAATAAAATGTCTTCGATCGACTGGCCTCAACTACTTTGTCTCCGATAGACTTTTTTTGCGTCCGGGAGACCTCGATGTTTGATCTACGAAAACTAAACTTGAACTCTCGTTCACCCTCCGGTACGAATGCATTAATGCAGACATCAGCCAATTATATCGAGCGAACAATAACATTAATCCGTCATGAGTCATGTAGCCCTCACCGCCCTATCTTAAGACATCCGTCTACAGGATCATTATATCCTCATTAGGAACCACTGATAAGCTAAGAGTATATAGTTACCCTTAGAGGCATAAGCGACATCATTCTTTCTCATAATTTTCTGTTAAGCAGTTATGTTGCACGCTTGGTCATTTGTAAACTAACTCTTATTTTAAATAAAATTGTTTTTAAAAAGCAGTTTTTCAAATCAAGAAACTTAATTGGCGCAGTCTGTAGGATTCCAGAAGGTTCTGTTGGCATCGTGAAGAAAGAAAATCTCCACCTGCTCGAAATTCAGTGCCGTCGGTTTTAACCGTTTATCTGGAACCAAGAATCTACAACCTGGACAAGTAAAAGAAGATCTCTGAAGACTTCATCGGTAAGTGTTGAGTAACCTTTTTTGTCCTTTAATCCTTTAAGAAATAAAAATGTTTTATATTATATATGTTATTGTACGTTCGATATGATTGGCTGATGTCTGAATAAATGCATTCATACCGGAGGGTAAATGAGAGTTCAAGTTCAGTTTTCGTAGATAAAACATCCCGAGCGCAAGAAAAGTCGTGTCGAAAAATCGGAAAAAAGTGGTTTAGGCCAGTCTATCGATGACAATAATATCTTTAAGTTCAGGTTATTGAAGACAAATAATTTTTGATGTTACTAATCATTAGTTTTAAATGTATTTGTACTATCGCATAAACAATATTGATCAAGAACAAATAGATTCTTTGACCGAGTTATTAAACAATTTACTTAGAGATTCTGGGCAAATATGCAAGATGGTTCGGACGTCACACTGCAAAGCTGATCACATTCCAGAGACAATATTCATGGCTATTGAAACTAACCGAAATCGAATATTTTTAGGTTTTAATAACCGAGTTGTTTAACCTTCAAAGCACTGCAGGGTCACTAATGCCCCATACCCATGACCTAGATATTATCAAGAAGAAAGTTAATCATAACAGTTGTACCTAAACTTAAATACAAAATACTTTTAAAGTTATTCTGAAAAGTAAAAGTAATAGGAATAACTTCAATCCATCAGTTTGTCAATCTTTTTATATTTTCTGTAAACATATAAACTGACCTGAACTTAATAACACAAAATAGCTGAGCACCTTTCATAGACCTCCAGTATATCGTCTACAGCTTACCTCATACACTACGTAATTCGAGCCAGCTTTTATACGCATGCAATTTGCCAAAATCCTTTACGACATCATTTAGGATCCCGTTCGGGCGCCGACTATTTTATTGGTCATAAAGATAAAAATTTACCAGTCATCCAAAGAAAATAATCATAAAAATATGAAAGGACAGTATACAAACACTAAACCGCATAAAAGAACATTTTCAAGAGAAATCGAATACGAAAGGACGACCCTTAGAGGCATTATGTGGAGTTGCGGTGGTTGTAATTTTGATGAAAAATGGAGAAATCTCAGAGTTGAAAGATCTCTTAATATCGCTTAAAACTTTAGTGGAAATGTAATGAAATACGGGGAAAACATTGCCCTCGGAGCCATCGTAATTTTGTCGCCAGTTCTTATCAAGCAATGTAGCAAATGAATTGCGGTTTCAATTAGAATTCCGAACCCGCCGGATTTTTAATTGTCCTCTTTTTGTCTGAAGTTACTACCACATTTCACTTTAGGATTGGGTTTTTAATTTATTTTGTTGCATCTTGGGTGGTAAAATTCAAAAGTGTACCGAATTTGTTTACAAACAATGAAAAAACTTTCCTAAACATTTTGATGAAGCAAATTTTTAACAAACTGTAAGTATTCGTTGACTACCTATTTTTAAATAGTTCTCTTGCCAAATTCGCATTGGTCCAAAATAAAAAACTATCAAAAACTGGGTTAGCTCTGGATAGGGAGGAATCAAAAAGAAGGTATGGTATACCACCTACAACACTAGAGCGATATATTCAATTAAACAAAATGGTCATGGAACTGAATATTACTCCAATTACTTTAAATTGCCTCGGGATGTCAATTTCAAGAGACTCAACTTTTCATGGGGGCGTAATTTTTTTAGACGGGAGAGGGGAGACCCTCCTACTCCCTTTCCTGTGGGGAAAGAGCAGCTTTCGATTACTCAGTTACCCATTTCACGACTCGCCCAGTGGTCATGTCCGACTGTAGAATGTGGTTCAAACAAGTCGGAGTTCTATCCGGTAGCTACTTAACTCAGATCAATTGATTCTATATGCAATTCAATTGTCATCGGCTACCTACAACGAATGAAGATCTGGGGGAACCCCTTCCCCACTTACGCTCTAGGTGATGACCCACTATTCGGCATCCCTCAATCATTCGAATTTTCCGACTTCGAACGCATGAATGACCTACTTGTCCTCTTTGGAATGGTCCTATCCACACAGAAGTGTGTAGTAGCAAGTAGAGCTGAAGACCTTCAGTTCTTAGGTCATTGCGCACATGGCTCTATCCGGAATACAAGGTGGCGGAGCCAGCCCGTGGAACTCACAGGGAAAAAGTCAAACACACCAATGAGCGGCATATGTATTTTCGAAATAAACATCCAAAGCATAAGTTAAACCCAAAAATATCATCCATATAAAGCAACTTAACTGCAACATAACTGCAAGGGCTTAATGAAGGTGATTTTGCAAGAAGAGTTAAATTTTAAATTTTGCAGTTGGACCCATGAAACGTTTATAAGCAACTGTGGTGTATTTAATAAACACAATTTTCCCTTCTGGGCTACCGCACATCCTGTGTTAAGTGTTGCAGACACGGCTTGGTACTAATGTTTGGGGGGGGGTGTGGAATTTATATTCATTCTCTCTATTCATTTGTTATGTCTTGTCGTGTTCCTACGTGATTGCTATTGAGATTTGCTTTGCTACGTTATTTTGTTTTTCAGGAAATACATAAAACCGGCGAGGGATAATTGGATATGATGAAGCAAACGATTTTCCTAACATATGGTTTCAGCATGATGGTTGTCCCGCTCACAACTTCCCTAGGGTGACAGAAATTTTAAGAGAAACTTTTGGGGATCGCTTTATTTCAAACGAAGTCCTTGCATCCTGGCCTGCGAGGTCCCCGGACCTTACACCTTTAGATTTCTTTCTCTGGGGACACTTAAACGATAAACTGTACTTGAAGTTCCCCGGAACGTAGCAATAATGGAAACGCGAGCCAGAGAATCATTAAATGGTATTAACATACATAAGATTAGGAGTATTCCAGAGGTGCTTAAAATGTAGAGCCAGAAATGGGCAGCCATTTTGAAAGATAGAGAATCAAATCATTTCCTGTTGAAGTAGATTGCTAACATAGCGGTATCCTTGACTTTGTTCTAGTCCGTACTGCTAAGGATATCGCTGTAAGTAATGATGTAAGACATGTAGTACTACAACGACTTTAATGGAGGGAGTTTTTTACTAGAGCGATTTTCTATCCCCGAACCAGAAAATAACTATTCCACATGGATACGCTATTCTAACAACAACATTTTTAAATAAATTTTTCTTATGCTCTCTTGGCTCTTGGTGGTGGAAAAAATAGTGTACACTACTCGCGCAAGAAAGTGTCATAACATTTTATTATACACTCCATAAGAAACGAATGCAGAGAGCACCATGTTGGAAATTACCAAGGAGCTAGTGCATCTGGAGAGACCCTCCCATTTTGCAGTTTTGGCCACCCCTTTTAGCAGCGTGCACCTTAAAAATAACGGCGATATCTGCTTGAATTGACGTTAAATCGTTTGAAGTTGTGAATCGCCAATCATTGATGTGCTCTGTCAATGAAATTACGTCATGGGTGTCTTCTTAAAAATGGCGAACTTCCGGCCATAAAATGGGACCATTTTAAACAAATTAATGCCATTTGTTGGCTCTACCCATATCTCCTACGTCAATGGAAATTACAAACAGAACAAATAAAAGTTCAAACTTATGGAGGATGCTGGATGAAACAAACGCTGATATTTCTCTAAAATTAGTCCCGCATTATGGCCGCAAGTCCGCCGTGTTTCTGTCGCATGACGTAAGTCTACAGAGTACAACAATGAGCGAATCGCCATTTTGAATCATTTGATACAACACGTGAAATGACGTCACTTTCGGTGGATATCGTCGCCATATTTGTGTGCCCCTATGGTGAAACATGGGGTTGAAATAGGAGGGTATCTCCATGTATTATAGACGCCATGATGGTGGCTTTAACCTCATTTTGTCTTTGACAATCAAAACAAGACACATGTTGAACACCAATTATTAATGAAGTAGAATATTACATCTGGAGAGACCCTCCTCTTGTACAGTTTTAGCACCACTTTTTAACGGTGGGTAAACGCGATTCTAAAAGTGCCTAAAAATCGACCTCCGAAAGGGTTTATCTCCGAACTTGCGGAACTTCTTATGGTGGGGGGTGAAAGAGGACATCAAGAAGAGGATTCATTCCAATCGGTCCAGGCGTTCTCAAGTTACAAGCGGTCAAATTTGAGAATTAAGAAAAAAGTCGTAATCCCCTCCCCTTTGGACAATTTCAAAAAAATTTCGGAAATTTTCTTTTGCTGTTTTTGATCGGAATGGCTCGTTTGCAATCCCCTAAGAACATAACGAACTCAATTCGACTGAAATTACGCCCTAAAAAGGTTTTTTTAAAAATGGTCCAAAAACGCGAATCTAAAAGTGCCTAAAAACCGACATTCCAATCGGTCCAGGCGTTCTCAAGTTACAAGCGGTCAAATTTGAGAATTGAGAAAAAAGTCGTAATTCCCTCCCCCTTTGGACAATTGCAAAAAAATTTCGGAAATTTTCTTTTGCTGTTTTTGATCGGAATGGCTCGTTTGCAATCCCCTAAGAACGTCACAAGCTCAATTCGACTGAAGTTACCCCATAAAGGATTTTTTTTAAAAAATGGTCTAAAACGTGATTCTAAAAGTGCCTAAAATACGACCTCCGAAAGGGTGTACTTCCGAAAATATTGCACCTACGGAACTTCCGATGGTGGGCAGTGAAAGAGAAGAAGAAAATCGGTACAGGCGTTCTCAAGTTACAGGCGGTCATATTTGAGAATTTGAACATTTTCAAAAAAAATTCGGAAATGTCTTTTTGGTGTTTTTGACCGGAATTGCTCGTTTGCAATCCTCTAAGAACGTAACGAATTCAATTCGAACGAAATTACATTCTAAAAAGGTTTTTTAAAAAATGGTCCAAAAACGCAGTTCTAAAAGTGATTTCCGAAGAGGTCTATCTCCGGAAATATTGCACCGACGGAACTTCCAATAGTGGGAGGTAAAAGAGAACATCAAGAAGAGGACGAAACAGTTGCATTCAGAATACTTAGGCTCCGTTATATGTTTGTCTTGCCTCCACAGTTGTGTAAACGTTGAAAAAGGGTGACCGAGGACAGTTGTCCTTCTTGTAAAGCCTAAATTTCGTTCTCTTGCAAGAACTGTAAAAGTTAAGTATATTATGTGTCGTGATAAGATAAGATCTTAAGGAATAATCCATGTGCACCCTTACGCTTGTCGAGTGGCTGCCACATAAGATTCTATTGCGGCAACACCTTTCATTCACGCTACGTAAGAGTTTGGCTTAACAAGGTGAAGGAAAACTGTCCTAATTGTAAGGCCAAAATGTCAAATACATATAAGTACCATGTTTCATTATTTTCTGCATCTTATATTGCCATGGAATTTACCCTGTATAACATAGATAGCAATTGTCTTTTACTTGTCATCAAAACATATGCAGTAAATACAGAATTGGAAGGTGATAACTAAAATCGGCAAATTTGAAAGCTGGCGAATAAGATGGCTTGACATGTATTTTTTAACTAATACAGTCAAACTAATTACTAACTGGTATTTTTAGTCGCCATTGTCTCCAATAAGTTTTAAGATTTTGTCAAATTGAAGTTGCGTCGTTGTCAATTTTCAATACGTGTATCAACATTTTAAGTGGTTTAAAGAGTAAAAGAACTCCAAAATGCCGAAAATAATCGACGAGAAAATTCGATTATTTATAAAAGAGTACTTTCCAAAAAAAAAATTGCAATATTTTTGAGGTAAGTACGCATACAAGTATAAATTTTTCTTATATTGGCTGTAGGACCGGTGATTGTAAAGAAAATGTCCGTATTTGATAGTTTGCAAGTTAACTTAGACAACTGACAGATAACAGGTGAAAAATAAAAACCCTTGATGTTTTTCAAGGCGGTGTTGCCAAGTCATAGTCTTGAACATTTGTGCGGGAATGCTATAGTCGTTTTCAGGAAGATATTCATCTAGCCAGCCACGGAAATATCGGTTTTGTAGTGGCAGCCCTTCTTCCAAAAATTTTTCAACTGAAATCTGGGGAAATTCTTATTTTCTATTAGTATCAATCACATTATGTCAAAATTTAAGAAATAGCATGACCCTTACTTTCTATCCTTGTCTGCTGCATGTATTTTGAGAAAGAGAGCGCAATATTACGTCCGTCAATTCCTTGGATGCAATATGCATCTTTGTAAATATTGTGATTTTAATTCTCATATTTCTTTTTTTCTTATTCCAATTTTTGTGAGTAATTTTCAAATCACTACACTGCATATTATCATCAAACAGTCCTTTATATGACTACTTTTATACTCAACAACTTATTATATAGTGAAAGCAAAAAGTGAAATAAACCTACGACCTACCACGGATTTGATCCCTTACAGAATGAAGCTATTTTTTAACAATTTCCTTAACTCCAGTAGCAGAGCTGCAGCTACATGCATCGACTGCTTTTTGACTTTGGTATGAAGACTGTAAGCAAAGTGCTCGATGCTTGAGAAAGAAAGAAAAAAAGAATTGCCCATTTTCCAGTATTCAAGTGACATCTTCAAGGTGCTACTGAATGATTTTGTATTATCCAAATGAAGAATGATCATTTGGCCACCTCAATTATCTGAGAATGTACCAAAGGAAGGATGAACTAACCTCAACAAATAATGTGTGTTTCTATTTATAAATTAAGTGTTCTGTTAAGTGATTGTGTGGGAACCAATTTGAGGGTGACCATTGTGATCTCAGTTATACAGAGTGCTAATTATGTAAGTTGCATATAACATTTGTCAAAGTTTAAAGAGTTGGTAGCAGGGTTGGCATTTTGTCCACTATTTTTTGTTTTGGGGGGGGCACTGGAAGAAAGTGGAAAAATTGGACAAAATGGACAAAATGGACGTAATGAACGAAATAAAGTTTACACATGAATGTTTTCTTTTCGGCTACAAGCAGCGCCACGCGCGTTATATCGACCGACATCTAGTACGCATGAAATATGATTCGGGGAACCCCGGAGTGATCCAAGTCACACAAGAACTGTTGTGTTTTGTAGTTTCTCTAATTGAGTTTGCCGGAACGTTGGTGAAAAATATTATTTTGCTTATTCGTACTATTTTATGCTTTTAAAATGGAAAGTGAGCCAAGGAGTTTATCATCTACATCTGTTGATTTAAAAGTGAGTACATTCTTTGCAAACATTTCTAAATCACTTTATTCCAGGATGTATCTTACAGTCAATCTCAGATTTTAATAATTCTAAAAATGGTTTATAAAATTAAGGAAGGTATATGTATAGTTAAGTCATTGTTTAATGTAACTGATATTTTCGTTTTTCGACAGAAATCAAACACTAAGAATAGCGGTGCAGGCGCCAGCGGTGGTAGAAAAGAAGATTCAATCAGACAACATTTTGTTCAAGTAATTAAGGGAACAAAAAAAAAATTTAAATGCCAGGTGTGCAAAAATGAAGTCAGTAATAAGGCTTGCCGACTAAGAAAGCATTTTGAAAAATGCACCCAAAAACAAAGGGAAAACGAACAAATAGCTAAATTAAAGGCATCGGATTCGACGGATTCGAATTTAGAAACTGAAAATTCCAATAATCCAGCAAGAATTAGTCGAAAGCGTCGGAACTCTGATGTGCAAATACAAGTTCTACAACAACAAAAACAACAAAAATTGAACCAATTCTTGGTTAAAACAACTGAAGCTGATAAAGAAAAACTCGATTTATCTTTAGCATGTTACTTTTATTCTTCTGGTACACCTTTTCGACATTCTGAAAATTTTTATTTCAAAAAAATGATCAGTCAGTTAAGACCGGGATACACTCCACCTAACAGAAGAAATTTAGCTAACGAATTATTAAATAAAGTTTACAATACAACTCAGGATAATGCAAAAAATCATTTAAATGGAAAATCGGTTACACTAATACAAGATGGTTGGTCTGGTATCCATAATGAATCAGTAATTGCAAGTTGTGTCTCCGATGGTGAAAAATCCTTCTTTTTGTCATCGCATGAAACTGGTTCCAATCAAAAAACAAGTGTCAAAGATATTATAGAAGCTGAAAATAGGTTTGGATGTATTGTAAAAAGTTTTGTGTCGGATAATGAAGCTAAAATGAAGAAAATGCGCATTGACCTTCAAAAAAAAGTTAACACTGAATCTGATTTTTATTTCATTATTAACGGCTGTGCGGCACATTATTTAAATTTATTATGTGGCGATATTGGTAAACTTCCTAATGTTAATACCATAATTAAACAAGTTGTAGAATTAAGGAAATATTTTAGAAATCACCATGAAGCTAAAGGTCTCTTAGCCAAATTTCAAAATTCTCGCATTCCACAGTTCCAGGAGAAACCCGCTGGAACAGTGTTTTAGAATGTTTAGAGGTTTTTGTTATTAACCGTGATTTTTATCTAAAAATTGCCGAGGACCACGAGGAAAAAATGGAAAAAAATATACTTTACATTATTCAAAACATTGGTATTATGAAAGAGGTAAATTGGCTTATAACTCAATTAAAACCAATTCGATCACCTTAAACAAATTACAATCAGAAAATGCCACTCTTTCAGATACAGTAACTGAATTTTTAATTTAATAGTAGATTATGTCACTAGGAGTAAAAGTGGGTCTTTTCGTGCTGAGCCCAGAGATTGACGGCCGAAGCGAAGCTGAGGCCTGCAACTGGGCGAAGCACAAAAAGACCTTTTACTCCGAGTAACATATACTATTTTTTTTTCAAGCATGCAATAAATAAGAAATTTATTTAAAAGTGGTTCAGTTTTGCAATTTTCTCTCATCCTCTTTAAGCGGGTCTAGGTACTTACCAAATTGTGTATATTATTTGTAAAATACATAGAATATGTTAGAATGGTGGTTTTCAATGTTCAATGGTTTTAATGTATTAAATAATAACCAATGATTATGGTAAACTAAGAATTTGTAGCATTATTTTCAATACTAAATTAATAAATGTCACATTGACAGATAAATATGATGACGCGCATGACATTTAACAGACGAATTCAGAATTCGAGAACCTATGCGATTTCGACTAATAACGGTTTCGGATGGTGCTCTTGAGTGCTCTGAGAGTATTTCTGTCCTCTGTTTTTTTCAACAAGAATGTAAAGATGGCAATACACTCAGATCGGTTTATCTGGTGTCATCTATTATTAAAATAATTTTGGTGAATGAAAATCGTTTATATATGCGCCACCATGACACTAGCGGTGACTTTTGACTTTACTTTTACTGCCTAGGACTTTTTTGCTACTTTTTTGGTCTCAGGATTTGAAAGCCCACTTTAGGTGTGCGTATGGAGAAAACAAATGACGTACTTTTAGTCCGCTTGAAAAAAAAAATTATTATCCACAACCACAAGTGCCGTTTTGTTTCCATATAAAGATTTAGTTAAAAAAAGATTTGACGATTGCATTACCCCACCCCATATCATCGGATATTTATTAAATCCAAAAAATTTGGATTTACCACTGGATTCTCAACTACTTGAAGAATATGAAGAAGCAGGACGTACATGGCTTTGTGAAGAAGTTTCGTCCGATTTTTTACCATTATTTATACAATTTCGTCTCAAAACATCTCCATTTCCAAAAAGCTTTTTTCAAGAACAAATGAGAAAAAAACTAAGCTCCATACAATGGTGGGAGGCTCTTTTAAAAACCAACAGTGTAGATGTAAAATTTTGTGAATTTTCTTTACATCTGCAAAGATGTGATGCTTCATCAGCGTCTATAGAAAGAATATTTTCAAATTTTGGATTGATTCAAACTAAAGTACGAAATCGTCTAGGAATGGAAAAAGCATCCAAACTTGTTGCTAGCAGACGAATGCTTAATATAACTGCTAAACAAACAGAAGAATCAGTTGATATGGATGATTTTTAATTAATTAATTGACTTGGCAGATTTTTATTAGACACATATTATAATTTATGTTCTATGTTATAATGTTCGGTGTTAGGTTTAAATAGGTTGTTTTATTCTGATTCATAACTAATCTTTGAATCATTAGAGTTTAGCTTTAAAAATAGAGTTAAGTAGTTAAAATTGTATGATAATAATATATATAATCTTTTTATAATAAAAGTTCTGTTTCTTTTAATATTTTTTCCAGTTTTGTCCATTTTGTCCAACACATGTATTTCGTTCATGGCGGACAAAACTGGAAAAAGCCGGGGGGGGGGGGGGGGGGTTTCCACCCTGGACAGTGAATGCCAACCCTGGTTGGTAGTCACCAATTAGTCGATCAACCCATCTGCATACTAGTTTCGGGGTCTACTCCTCATCAGTACAGCTTTGGCTTCTCAACAAATTGGAGACCATGTGTTTGCGGCTTAAAGCCAAAAATCTATGGATGCTCTGTACAACATCTCACCATTTGTCAAAATAACACTAAGTTTTTATATATTATCATACTCCTGCATATCATATTAGATATATTCATTTTTTGCTATTATGATTGCTAAGGACTGGACCTCAAAAGGGGCCTCTTGAAGTTTACAATCCTGGGTTCTAATAGTTAAATCACCATACATTTTTAAGTGTTTTGTATAATGTATTACTACAAAGACCCTTAATGTGCCTTTGAAGTGGATCTTCCATTCTTAGAAAAAAGCCAGCGGCATGTGTATGGAATTATTTTCTTCTGTAAATATAATTTTTAATTATACTTGAAATTTTAACAGAAACCAAGCAGAAACCTTTTATTTTATGTCATGTCATGGTTCTTTCTCATAACTCATTTCATTAAAAATTCCAAAACAATACATGAGTGAGTTTGAAAGTTTGTATCCAAATCACAAACTCTCAAGTGCATCTTTTGAGCCCAAGGTATGTCCTAGAGCCCACATTAAGAAAAAAATGTTTACAAACAACTCGGTGACCTTGACCTGCTCTATGTGTGTTATAATTTTTTAAATATTTTCCAAAATGTGTACAGGTTGGTTGTGAAGTTTTCATAGAATAGGATAGAACAATGAAAGTAGCTGGTAGTTTATTACTCCAGCATTCTTGTCTCCTGATAATTCACAGCCAACTTAATGAGCTTTTCCATTAAACACACTATACTTGTTTTGCTTTGTATATAAAATAAAAAAGTTCTTGCAACTTCAACAGCATTTTTATTCCAGGTATAGTAAGTTAGTTGCAAAGGGGGTCCTTAATTTCAAACTAATAAAAAGCCTTTATTTGTTTCTAAAAGTTACTTATAAGTTTATAAGAAATGGCCCCAGCTTATATACCATTTAGTTTTAAATAACAGAATGATCTATCATTCTTGACAACTCACTAATATGATATTGAAATAAACAATGTGTTTGCTAGTGAGTTGGCCAAAATGATTTTTTTAATGGTTCTGCAATGGTTCTCTAGCATTTGTTTAAAGGTGGTAGACAATGATGTATTATTAAATGAAACATCTTCGACTTCCATTGTCTTTATTGAGTTTTTTCACGACGTTTGGAGCAGTGGAATTTCTGTTCGTTTTCAAGTTCATTTAATGGTTCTCTAGCATGTTGGAACAAACCTCATATTAAATCACTACACAAATGTTTTAGTTTCTTGATATTTAGGTAGTTTAAGAAATTAAATGCTCAAATAGGCAAAACATTTTTTTGTGTAAGTAATTTATAACTTAAAATCAATAATCATATATAGTTAACAAACAAAAATACACTTCTCTAAATACCGACACATACAACTGAAAAGGTCAACTTTTAACAGTTGACCTCCAATAATGGAGCTATACCCAAATGACATCTGAAATAATATAACAGTTAATTCATCTGGTAGGAAATATTCTTTTTTTTATAATGGGGAATAATCTCGACTAATATTAACTCGATCCATAGTGATCATCGAGGAACATTATGGATGGTATATGGATATAGGAATTATGGATGGCATATGGCATATAGCTAACCTATATAAAAAGGCTACTGGGACTCTCACCACGGATCCTAATCACATAATCCAAATCATATGGCAGTACCCGTACTTAAAGTCACTCTGGTAGAAACATAATCTTTTCTCAGGTGATGTTGCTGTGTTTGGAACAATTTTTACTTGACTGCAATCTGCATTCAATTTTAAGCTTGGAAAGTGGTAAACTATATAATATTATCTAACACATAGGCATAAGTATAGTTAAATGTATTGTCTATTCCCTTTGGCATTTGGACACTAAGGTAATTTCTGGGTGAGTATATTTGGTACTTTTGGAAATCTTGTTCATGGTTGATGGTCCAGTTCAGTCCTTCTCTCATCAATAACTGCTTGAATGTGGTCTTCCTGTCTCAATTTTTGTAACTCTACTCTGGCATCTTATTTTGCAGAAGTTGGAGGTTGCAGGTTGCAGATGAGTTTTCTGGGTCATGCGATGAATTGTGTTAATAGTTCTGTGTGGTAGTTAGTTGCTTATTAAGCCAGTTTACTTTTTCTACATTACAAACGCAGCATAACAATTGGATTTGAGCAAAATTTGAGAAATAAAGTAGTTATGTTTGAAAATTACAAAATTTTGAGGTTAAAACCCGATAAATTCGTTCGTTAAGCTCGATTCGCACCACTCTCCGATCTAGTAACTTTTCTGGTAACTTTTCAATTGTTTTTAAAAGATGCGTTTACAATGTCATGGGTGGCTAGATGAATATCTTCCTGAAAACGACTATAACTGGGTGCACCCGAGTGATGTCACACCCGGGTGGCCCCAGAACATTACAGTTACTAGAAGATTGGATGAACTTAAATAACAAAAAGTGATAATTTATGATGTTATTTAACGTGGTTATAGAAATTAGAAAAACGAAGCTTTCATAATTTTTTTTTACTTATTAAAATACGGGCAGTTCATTTGAAAAAGTCATATGACAAAGAAAGGATGACACAATAAAAGTGAATGGGCTTTTGTTCCTTTATGATTTTTTTTTGCCAACTAGATGACATTTTCCATTGATCACCCATACTTAATAAGTGAATAAATAATTATTTTTACAATTAGTTAGTTGCAGGTTTAAAATCCCATTTCTAACTGTTATCATACTAAACCAGGCCGTAGCCTTTTTCACCGGAATAATAACCTCCTCAGTAAGTTTATGGTTTTTCGGTGTTTACCTGAAAGATGCAAAACTAATAAAATCATTTATTGCCCCCTACCCTTTCGTCACAAGGGCCGACAAGCTCACAGCTCAGGGTCCAATTTTTGTGTAGTTCTTAGTTCTTGCCCAGAAGTAGTTGGCGGCACACATTTTTTTTTTCTCTTTTGTTTCATATTTGAACCTTAACTCAAGAGTTAGATATTCAGAAAAGATCTCCTGACCCGCTATGATTAGCTGCAAAGCGACTCACATCAAGAAGATTTCCTGGAATAGAAGGCCACTAACGCCAAAATGTCAAAATTGTCCAATAAATACATCGGCTCTGTTATATGTTTGTCTTGCAACCACAGTTGTGTAAACGATGACAAACGGTGAGCGAGGATAGGTGTCCTTCTCGTAAAGCCAAAATTTGACCGTGGTCAAAAATTAATTGCCAATTTGACCAGTCAAAAATGAATCCTGATGTCCCACGCAGGCTGCGGCAACAGCGCAGCGACGTCAAATTGGACGCATTCGACTGGAGGTGGACGCACCCGTAGTGGTTTTTGTGAATTACCGAGAGGTGCTGAAATGTGTACAGTGTTGCCAACCCTACGGATTTATCCGTAGATCTACGGATTTGGAAGCGCTTGTACGGCGGCACGGATAAAGAGCCAGTTTTTACGGATTTTTTTGGCCACATCAAAACCTTTAACATTTGCACCTTTCAACGGAAAAGTGCAAATGAACGGAAGTCATAAATTAGTTGAAGCTACGAATGAATGAACGAAAATCATTGAATTAATTGAGGCTACGAATCGATGTTATGAGTTTTGGGTTTGGGCTCAGCAACTTGGGGCCTGGAGCAGAAAGAGTAAATAATGCCTGGGCGCAAGAACGAGATGAAAGCGCAAGCGCGTTGACTTTTGACGCGGGTTGACAGTGTGACATTGATGACACTGATCGGGTAACTTTCATAGATTTGACAGAATTTATACGGTGTACGCAGGTCCGAGTGAAATTTGCCAATCAATTCAAATTGCACTCGTATTGATTTGCCAATAATTGATTAGGCCAGCAAGAAAGTGATAATTTATGATTTTATTTAACGGAGTTATAGAAATTAGGAAAACGAAGCTTTCATAATTTTTTTTTACTTATTAAAATACGGGCAGTTTATTTGAAAAAGTCATCTAGAAACCTATGACAAAAAAAGGTGGACACAATAAAAGTGAATGGACTTTTGTCCCTTTATGATTTTTTTTGCCAACTAGATGACATTTTCCATTGATCACCCACACTTAATAAGTGAATAAATAATTATTTTTACAATTAGTTAGTTGCAGGTTTAAAATCCCATTTCTAACTGTTATCATACTAAACCAGGCCGTAGCCTTTTTCACCGGAATAATAACTTCCTCAGTAAGTTTATGGTTTTTCGGTGTTTACCTGAAAGATGCAAAACTAATAAAATCATTTATTGCCCCCTACCCTTTACTTTACAACCTTTACCCTTACAAGCTCACAGCTCAGGGTCCAATTTTTGTGTAGTTCTTAGTTCTTGCCCAGAAGTAGTTGGCGGCACACATTTTTTTTTTCTCTTTTGTTTCATATTTGAACCTTAACTCAAGAGTTAGATATTCAGAAAAGATCTCCTGACCCGCTATGATTAGCTGCAAAGCGACTCACATCAAGAAGATTTCCTGGAATAGAAGGCCACTAACACCAAACAGCCATTCAAAGGTAAATTGCCCCGTGCAGGGGGGGGGGGTGCCAAAAAGCGCTTACATACACGACCTGTAAGGAAATTACTTATTACCAGGTAATCATTATTTACTTTGCAAAAGCCTAATTTTTCATATACGACTCTATATTTTGCTTGGGTTTACAAAAGACATCATCACGTTCACTCAATGCCACTGCTCTATTATATATACTGGAGCCTTAGTTTTTAAAATAACAACAGTATAGGGTTCCAAACACTACTCTACCGAATGTGAGAAAGATAGTGCATATTCTGGTTGCTTGCTGGTGGCAAGTGCTTTTCCTTCACTTGCCAGTCAAATCTTAAGGAATAATGCTGCATGTGCACTATATGCTTGCCGAGTAGCTGCGACATAAGAGAGTATTGCGACAACAGCTTTCATTTACGCTGCGTAAGTGTTTGGCTTAACAATGTAAAAGAAAACCGTCATAACTCTAGAGCCAAAATGTCAAAACCGTCAAATAAATACTTCCGCTCTGTTATATGTTTATTTTGACGCCATAGTCGTGTAAACAATGACAAACTGTTTAGTTCTAAGAGCGAGGACAGTTGTCCCTTTTGTAAAGCCAAAATTTCGTTATCTTGCAGGAATTGTAAAAGTAAAGCATATTATGTGTCGTGATAAGATCTTAAAGAAGAATCCATGTGCACCATATGCTTGTCGATTGCCTACGATACAAGAGTGTATTGCGGCAACAGCTTTCATATACGCTGCGTAAGTGTTTCGCTTAACAAGGTAAAAAAAACTGTCGTAACTGTAGAGCCAGAATGTTAAAACCGTCAAATAAATACTTTGGCTCTGTTATATAAATTTGTCTTGACGCCACAGTCGTGTAAACAGTGACAAACCGTTCTAAGAGCGAGGACAGTTGTGCGTGGAAGAGCGTGGCCAGCTTTCTTTTACGCTGCGTAAGTGTTTACCTTAACAAGGTAAAGGAAAACTGTCCTAACTATAGAGCCAAAATGTCAAATATATACTTCGGCTCTGTTATATGTTTGTGTTGCCACCACAGTTGTGTAAAAAGGTGTGCGCTCACTAGTAGTGGTGGAGAACTATCGATAGAGCTATCGAGAACTATCGATAGTTGTGACTATCGATGACAATCGATAGTTCACTCGACTATCGATCGCTATTGATAGTAGAAGAAATGGGAGTGAGGTTACGAACATAACCTTATACGTATCCTGTATCGTATAACAATAACAATTATTATAACTTATAACATTGTATATTTCGATTGGTCGTTCGGATTATGGCTATTCAATGGACAATGGACAAGTTTCTCAGCGGTACCAGAAGAATCAAACCAAAAGTCTCAAGCCCAAGTAATAAGAATATTAGAATATTCAAATAAAAATTTGTTGAAGGGATTATTGATGTAAGTTGATAGGTATCTATAAAATAATTTTTTTTTCAAGGAAATAAGAGATTCCACTTTTGCCAGACCCTGAATGCAATACAAATGATACTAATTCAGACACTGGAGGAGAAGACATTTCAAATAATGACCCAACTACAACCAGTACTAACACTAATAAAAGAATAAAGTTTTCAAAAGTGTGGAGCTATTTTAAGAAATCAAATGATAAAAAATATTCAAAATGCTTCAAATGCAAGAAAGAATATAAGAAAAGTGGGAATACCGGCAATTTACGAGACCATACCAATAGGTTTGATGGCTGATATTGCTAGTCGACAATATGATGATTTGTCAGCTGGTTCTTAGTACTGCTAGTGAAGGAACGTCATCTACGCAATCTAGAATACGTTCAGTAAGTCCATTTTTTAAAAGGGAAAGTTATTATGACACTAATTCAAAAAGGAAAAAAGAACTAGATAGAGCTCTAACAGTGATGGTCGCCCAAGAATTTCAGCCTTATAGTATATTGACTGATACAGGATTTAGACATTTTGTTCAACTATTAAATCCCCAATATGTGCCACCGAGTAAGTCCACAATAGGGGATAATGCTATGAAGACACTTTACTTAGAAGCAAGACATACACTTAAAGAGGTTTTAACAGGTGTCAAGTATGTTGCAATTACATCAGATAGTTGGACATCAATTGCCAGTGAATCTTATGTAACAGTTACATGTCATTTTGTAACGCATAGCTTTGAATTGAAATCAGAAGTTTTATCAACAAAACCCATAGAAAATGGAAAAAATCATATATCTCAAAATCCAGCAGCTGCTATTCATAATGTCTTTGAAGAGTGGAACATAGAGGACAAAGTGTCTTGCATTGTGACAGATAGTGCTGCCAATATGATAAAAACCTGTGAACTCCTAAAAAAGAAGAATCTGCCATGTTATGCACACACAATAAATTTAGTTATACAAGAGTGCATTAATATAGAGGCAATCAAAAATATTTTTACAAAGTGTAAAAGCATTGTGACCTTTATAGAAAGCAGTAATATAGCTTATGAGATATTTAGGAAAGAACAAAACTCAGAGAATCCCTATAAACTTATTCAGGAAGTACCTACTCGTTGGAATAGTGCATACCATATGATCTCCAGAATATTAAAAGTTCATGAAGCTCTTAACATGGACATTATTAAAAGTTAAAAAGGCTCCAGCACCACTTACAGCAGAAGAAATTGCAGTTCTGAGTGAGACTGAAAAAATATTATCCTGTTTTGATGATGCCACTTCCCAAATATCGGGTTTCAGTTATGTGACTATATCATTACCAATTCCATTAACATTTGGTATGTACAATGAATTGACCAAATTGCTACCTAGCCTTAATACTGCAGAGGGAAAACAGCTGTGTGCTAAATTAGTAGATTTTGTCGTTACCAGGCTGTTTTCGTATAAGAAAAGGACAGTTACTCAAATGGGCACTATGTTAGATCTTCGTTTTAAGTGGGAGGCCTTTCGAAACATAGAAAACACAAAGTGTGCATCACAATTTTTAGAGCAGGAAATTACTTCATTAATAAGGAAGGAGAGAGATAGCTCAGATAGCAGTAGAGGTAATATTCAAGATAAATTGGATATATCAACAAAAAGTCAACAAAACCCAAGACCATCAAGCACCAGTTCTTTATTCGACTTTATGGAAGAAAGAATAAACCAAAAAGTGAAATCAAATATGACAGATGCAATTGTTTTAAAGCGTCAATATATGGAAAGGCAGATTAGTGATAGAGGAATTAATCCTCTTTTGTTTTGGAAGGTAAATCCATTCATATTTATTGTATTTATACATATATACTACCAAAGATTTATCTTTGTATTAATTTTTCAGATTAATGCTAAAGATTTATATCCTCTAGCAGAAGCTGTAAAAAAATATTTCTGTATCCCAGCCTCATCAGTCGAATCAGAACGTATGTTTAGTACAACAGGTAACCTCATATCAGATCGAAGATCAAGACTTAAACCAAGAAACGTCGATATTTTAGCATTTTTTAACAGAAATAACTGGTTGATTAACTACAAAACTAAGACAGATTAAATATTTTCAAACTAATATAAATTAGTTGTTCACTTTGTAGAGAAGTTAGAAATCATTATTAATCAAAGCAATTTGCGCGACCTTGGTATTAATTTTTTGACTTGGTTGTATTTTTAATTTAAGTACTCGTAGGTACTACTCATTATTATAGTCTTTGGGCTATGTGGATAGTAGAACGTACTGAAGATGCTTATTTTAACTTTAATCAAACCTTTATTTTAAATTAATATGGAAAAATAAAACTATCGATAATAACCGATGGTGCAAGTAGTTACTATCGATAACTATCGATGGGGTCGACTATCGATAGTTCTCCACCACTACTACTGTATACGTACGTATTGTTGCAGGTTACTTGTTTTTTGCAAACAAAAGCTGGATGCACCCAAGTGCCTTTGCTTCACTTGCCAGTCAAATCTTAAGGAAAAATGCTTGTCGAGCAGCTGCGACATAACAGAGTATTGCGACAACAGCTTTCATTTACGCTGCGTAAGTGTTTGGCTTAACAAGGTAAAGGAAAACTGTCCTAACTGTAGAGCCAAAATGTCAAATACATTTACCACATTTCATTATTTTCTGCATCTTATATTGCCATGGAATTTACCCTGTATAACATAGATGGCAATTGTCTTTTACTTGTCGTCAAAACAGATGCAGTAAATAAAGAATTGTGTGGAAGGTGATGGAAGGAACTAAAATCGGCAAATTTGAAAGCTGGCGAATAAGATGGCTTGACATGTTTTTTTTTTTTGACTAATACAGTCAAACTAATTACTAACTGGTATTTTTAGTCGCCATTGTCTCCAATAAGCTTTAAGATTTTGTCAAATTGAAGTTGCGTCGTTGTCAATTTTCAATACGTGTATCAACATTTTAAGTGGATTAAAGAGTAAAAGAACTCCAAAATGCCGAAAATAATCGACGAGAAAATTCGATTATTTATAAAAAAGTACTTCCCAAAAAAAGATTTGCAATATTTTTGAGGTAAGTACGCATACAAGTATAAGTTTTTCTTATATTGGCTGTAGGACCGGTGATTGTAAAGAAAATGTCATGCGTTAATTTTGGTATCATTAGAAAGCTTATGTTATGATTAACCGATTTAAGCAAAACAATTTTTAGATGGTTGAATTTTGTGGAGAAAAAGGAAGAATTAGGATATCCAAATACATTTGCTTATACCTCGATGTTGTCCTCATTTCTTTTGTAGCTACAACACACGTAACCCCTATAAAATACGTGGTTGTCAATTTTTGTAATATAAGTTAAGATTAAGCGTCTCAAAAAGTGGAAATTTACGTATTTAATAAAAAAAAAATTTCAAGGCGGTGTTGCTAAGTCATAGTCTTGAAAATGTGTGCGGGAATGCTAACTGGGTGCACCCGTGTGACGTCACACCCGGGTGGCCCCAGAACCCTACAATTACTAGAAGATTGGGTGAACTTAAATAACAAAAAGTGATAATGTATGATGTTATTTAACGTGGTTATAGAAATTAGGAAAACGGAGCATTCATAATTTTTTTGACTTATTAAAATACGGGCAGTTCATTTGAAAAAATCATCTAGAAACCTATGACAAAAAAAGGATGACACAATAAAAGTAAATGGACTTTTGTTCCTTTATAATTTTTTTTTGCCGACTAGATGACATTTTCCATTGATCACCTATACTTAATAAGTGAATAAATAATTATTTTTACAATTAGTTAGTTGCAGGTTTAAAATCCCATTTCTAACTGTTATCATACTAAACCAGGCCGTAGCCTTTTTCACCGGAATAATAACCTCCTCAGTAAGTTTATGGTTTTTCGGTGTTTACCTGAAAGATGCAAAACCAATAGAATCATTTATTGCCCCCTACCCTTTCGTCACAAGGGCCGACAAGCTCACAGCTCAGGGTCCAATTTTTGTGTAGTTCTTAGTTCTTGCCCAGAAGTAGTTGGCGGGAGAAATATTTTTGTTCTCTTTTGTTTCATACTTGAACCTTAACTCAAGAGTTATATATTCAGAAAAGGTCTCCTGACCGGCGATGATTAGCTGCAAAGCGACTCACATCAAGAAGAATTCCTGGAATAGAAGGCCACTAACGCCACAATGTCAAAATTGTCCAATAAATACTTCGGCTCTGTTATATGTTTGTCTTGCAACCACAGTTGTTTAAACGATGACAAACGGTGTGCGAGGATAGGTGTCCTTCTTGTAAAGCCAAAATTTGACCGTGGTCAAAAATTCATTGCCAATTTGACCAGTCAAAAATGAATCCTGATGTCCCACGCAGACTGCGGCAACAGCGCAGCGACGTCAAATTGGACGCATTCGACTGGAGGTGGACGCACCCGTAGTGGTTTTTGTGAATTACCGAGAGGTGCTGAAATGTGTACAGTGTTGCCAACCCTACGGATTTATCCGTAGATCTACGGATTTGGAAGCGCTTGTACGGCGGCACGGATAAAGAGCCAGTTTCTACGGATTTTTTTGGCCACATCAAAACCTTTAACATTTGCACCTTTCAACGGAAAAGTGCAAATGAACGGAAGTCATAAATTAGTTGAAGCTACGAATGAATGAACGAAAATCATTGAATTAATTGAGGCTACGAATCGATGTTATGAGTTTTGGGTTTGGGCTCAGCAACTTGGGGCCTGGAGCAGAAAGAGTAAATAATGCCTGGGCGCAAGACCTAGTTGAAAGCGCAAGCGCGTTGACTTTTAACGCGGGTTGACAGTGTGACACTGATGACACTGATCGGGTAACTTTCATAGATTTGACAGAATTTATACGGTGTACGCAGGTCCGAGTGAAATTTGCCAATCAATTCAAATTGCACTCGTATTGATTTGCCAATAATTGATTAGGCCAGCAAGAAAGTGATAATTTATGATTTTATTTAACGGAGTTATAGAAATTAGGAAAACGGAGCTTTCATAATTTTTTTTTACTTATTAAAATACGGGCAATTCATTTGAAAAAGTCATCTAGAAACCTATGACAAAGAAAGGATGACACAATAAAAGTAAATGGACTTTTGTTCCTTTATGATTTTTTTTGCCAACTAGATGACATGTTCCATTGATCACCCATACTTAATAAGTGAATAAATACTTATTTTTACAATTAGTTTGTTGCAGGTTTAAAACCCCATTTCGAACTGTTATCATACTGAACCAGGCCGTAGCCTTTTCCACCGGAATAATAACATCCTCAGTAAGTTTATGGTTTTTCGGTGTTTACCTGAAAGATGCAAAACCAATAGAATCATTTATTGCTCCCCACCCTTTCGTCACAAGGGCCGACAAGCTCACAGCTCAGGGTCCAATTTTTTTGTAGTTCTTAGTTCTTGCCCAGCAGTAGTTGGCGGGACAAATATTTTTGTTCTCTTTTGTTTCATATTTGAACCTTAACTCAAGAGTTAAATATTCAGAAAAGGTCTCCTGACCCGCGATGATTAGCTGCAAAGCGACTCACATCAAGAAGATTTCCTGGAATAGAAGGCCGCTAACACCAAACCGCGATTCAAATTAAATTGTGGCACACCCCCGTGTAGGGGGGGTGCCAAAAAGCGCTTACATACACGACCTGTAAGGAAATGACTTATTACCAGGTAATCATTATTTATTTTGCAAAAGCCTAATTTTTCATATATGACTATATATTTTGCTTGGGTTTACAAAAGACATCATCACGTTCACTCAATGCCACTGCTCTATTATATATACTGGAGCCTTAGTTTTGAAAATAACAAATTGTATAGGGTTCCAAAAACTACTCTACCAAATGTGGGAAAGATAGTGCATATTCTGGTTGCTTTGGTGAAGATAAAAATATTTAGTAGCACTTCCAGTTTAGGTTAGAAAATTATGGAATCTAATTTATTAAATAGATGGGTTTTCAATATACTTTTATATGTGCTTTATTTTTAGATGAATGTGGAATGAATGGAATGAGTGAAGTGAATACTGGAACTGTACAAGACATTATATAAAAACAAGCCCGCAACAAGGATGAAGCAGACCATGAGACAGCAGTAATAGGTATACGTAAAAGAAAACTAACAATTTTGAAGAACTGAATAAAGACGACTGAAATATGTCGCAATGGGAAATAACTGCTGATTAAATCATATATTTTATAAGTCCGGTAAATATACTTTTACAGCAGGAGTAAGATGTTTCCGGACGAGGCGAGTATAGGCGAGTTGTGTTGTCTTGCCGCCACAGTTGTGTAAACGATAACAAACGGTGAGCGAGGACAGTTGTCCTTCTTGTAAAGCCAAAATTTCGTTGTCTTGCAGAAATTGCAAAAAAAAAGTATACCATGTGTCGTGATAAATACAAACACAATTCAGCAGCCAAATTTGTACATTTTGAATAAATTCCGCTTTAAAAGTATATTGACGTTGTATAAATCACCGCAGAACATAACTGAACTAACTAATGTAAGGGGTTTAGGTTAGATATACATATAATCAAAATGTGTCACCAATTTGGACTACACTGTATATGTACGTATTGTTGCAGGATATTTATTTTTTGCAGGCAAAAGGTGGATGCACCCAAGTGCTTTTCCTCCACTTGCCAGTCAAATCTTAAGGAAGAATGCTGCATGTGCACTATATGCACGCCAAGTAGCTGCGACATAAGAGAGTATGCGACAACAGCTTTCATTTACGCTGCGTAAGTGTTTGGCTTAACAAGGTAAAGGAAAACTTTCTTGACCAGTAGAGCCAAAACCGTCAAATACATACTTCGGCTCTGTTATATGTCTGTCTTGCCACCAGAGTTGTGTAAACGATGACAAACTGTTTAGTTCTAAGAGCGAGGACAGTTGTCCTTTTTGTAAAGCCGAAATTTCGGCCTCTTGCAGGAATTGTAAAAGTAAAGTATACGGGTTGTTCATTATAAAACTTCATCTAGCAGGCTTTGAAACTTTGACAGAAAAGGATGACATAAACAAAATAAATGGACTTTTGTTTCTCCACCCTTTTCTTTTGACATTACACAGCCAACTAGATGAAGTTTTATAATAAACACCCTGTATTATGTGTCACGATAAGATAAGATCTTAAGGAAGAATCCTTGTGCACCATATGCTGGTCGAGTGGCTGCGATATAAGAGTGTATTGCGGCAACACCTTTCATTTAACAAGGTAAAAGAAACTGTCCTAACTGTAGAGCCAAAATGTCAAAACCGTCAAAGAAATACTTCGGCTCTGTTATATGTTTGTCTAGACACCATAGTCGTGTAAACAATGACAAACTGTTTAGTCCTAAGAGCGAGGACAGTTCTCCATTTTGTAACAAGGTAAAGAAAAACTGTCCTAACTGTAGAGCCAACATGTCAAAATTGTCCAATAAATACTTCGGCTCTGTTATACCGGGTGTCCAGCAGAACCTGGACATAGGAGATTAACATGGGAAATCGGTTTTAATTTTTTTGCGCCTGTACGGTTGAATTGATTGAAAAACTTTTAAGAATAAAGTTGTAGAGCTTATGGTCAGCTACCATCCTGTAATTTTTTCAATACCTCAGTATTGGCCGTTTTTTGTCAAAAACGCTTCGAAAAGTGCAAGAATTTGAATTTGGCGCGTCACCCCCGCCATGCATGTGCAGTGTCGCCAACATATTTTCACTGCATAATCACGTTAATTACTTACTTGATAGTCCCTCAAAATAAATAAGAAAGAAAAATCGGCTCTGATTAACATAAGAAATTATTATGTTGGCGACACTGCACATGCATGCCGGGGGTGACGCGCCAAATTCCAAGTTACAGGATGATAGCTGACCATACGCTCTACAACTTTACTCTTAAAAGTTTTTCAATCAAATCGACCATACAGGCGCAAAAAAATAAAAACTGATTTCCCATGTTAATCTCCACGCTGTTAATGTCCAGGGTTCTGCTGGACACCCGGTATATTATTATATATAATATATGGTTTAGTTTATCCACACTATATGCCTGGATTCGATGCTTCGAATTCCTGCTACATGTCTCCTACAGACTGGATACTCAAAAGTGGCAGATTCGAGACCAAAATAAGTACTTTGGATTGAACGAAAAAAAAATTGCAGGAAGAATTTAAGAGTTAGATGGGGCTTTTGGTTAACTTTCCGAAATCTGGAGGAAGTAGCACTGCAAATGACGGAAACACAGCCAGGCGCTTTTTTTAAAGATCCAGCTCTATCCCTCTCAATAACTGGAATTGGCGGAAATTTAATTATTAGATTTTCGGTGATTTTGTCTATCTTATCTTCTGGTAACAAATTAAATTCCGAAGGTTTTAACGTATATGCCGTGGAAACAGCTAGACTATTTGTAGCGAAGTATCCTTGGTACTACATACCTACGTGTACACAAAATATTGCTTCATGGATCAGGAATAATAGAAGCTGCCCTATTACCAATCGGGCAATTCTCCGAAGAGGCCCAGGAATCACGAAACAAGGATTTAATAAAATTTAGAAAGTTGTATACTAGAAAAAGTTGTCGAACAATATGTAATCTACCGAAAAAAAAGTTGTCTGCTTTTGGTCCGGAGGTTATTATGGTTTTCCAAGAACGTGAGGTGAAAGAGTCATCAATGTTAAAAAAAGTTACTCTTCAAGTTCCTCATCATCTGCTAGTACATCCTCTGAATCAACGTCAGATCAGGAGAGTGATTCAGATAGTTGCTAAGAATTTAGTTTGTATCAAATTATTTATAACTACTTGGATATGCTTATAAAAATGTTTAAAAATCACATTAAAAAATGTCACTCCATCATACTTTTTGTATTGGGGAAGCTCAATGTTGAAAATGTTGCATTATAAGTTTCAAACCACATGCCATAAGAGTGGCTTCAACATGTCGATAGCCTAATATATGCAACGTTTTTCTTCATTCATATACTATTATACATGGCGATGATATTAATAAGTAATCAATTGTTTTGTAGAAGCTCAATGTTGAAAATGTTGCATTATAAGTTTCAAACCACATGCCATATTAGTGGCTTGCACATGTCGATAGCCTAATATATGCAACGTTTTTCTTCATTCATATACTATCATACATGGCGTTGATTTTAATAAGTAATTAATTGTTTTGTAGAAGCTCAATGTTGAAAATGTTGCATTATAAGTTTCAAGCCACATGCCATAAGAGTAGCTTAAAGATTTTGATACCCTAACATATGCAACGTTTTTCTTCATTCATATACTATCATACCTGGCGTTGATATTAATAAGTAATCAATTGTTTTGTGGAAGCTCAATGTTGAAAATGTCGCATTATAAGTTTCAAACCGCATGCCATAAGAGTGGCTTGAACATGTCGATAGCCTAATATATGCAACGTTTTTCTTCATTCATATACTATTATACATGGCGTTGATATTAATAAGTAATCAATTGTTTTGTGGAAGCTCAATGTTGAAAATATTGCATTATAAGTTTCAAACCACATGCCATAAGAGTGGCATGTACATGTCGATAGCCTAATATATGCAACGATTTTCTTCATTCATATACTATTATACATGGCATTGATATTAATAAGTAATCAATTGTTTTGTGGAAGCTCAATGTTGAAAATATTGCATTATAAGTTTCAAACCACATGCCATAAGAGTGGCTTAAACATGTCGATAGCCTAATATATGCAACGTTTTTCTTCATTCATATACTATTATCCATGGCGTTGATATTAATAAGTAATCAATTGTTTTGTGGAAGCTCAATGTTGAAAATATTGCATTATAAGTTTCAAACCACATGCCATAAGAGTGGCATGTACATGTCGATAGCCTAATATATGCAACGATTTTCTTCATTCATATACTATTATACATGGCATTGATATTAATAAGTAATCAATTGTTTTGTGGAAGCTCAATGTTGAAAATATTGCATTATAAGTTTCAAACCACATGCCATAAGAGTGGCTTGAACATGTCGATACCCTAATAAATGCAACGATTTTCTTCACTCCGGGCTTTGAAGCCGTGGTCCAATGGAATTTCTCCCTGACACTTCCTCTACAGCTGCGGCAGACATTATCAAAGGCGATAAGGCAACGGGCGACGTAATCTCCCGTGCTAGCTGACGTTGACTGATTCGACTGTGGTTAGCTCCGTGGTATTTATTCCCTCGCCCACGCGCAGCAGTGGAGGGACTGGGGTGGGGGTAGTGGTGTCGCGGGGTTTCTGCGCACTTTAAGTATGTCGTAGAACTCGCTTCCTGTTGAAATTGTTGTCGTGTTTAAAGATTTCAATGCCCTCTCTCTCAGTCTCGGATAGAAACGCTGCGATTGGAAGAAATTCCATTGGACCAGGGCTTCAAAGCCCGGAAAACACTTTAGATTGTAGAGTTAGGGTTAATTGGTTCAAAAATTACTGAAAATAAACATTTAGTAGTTTGAGTTAGGGCCAAGATCATATAAAAATTAAAACGCGCCTAAAAAATATGGCGTTGATATTTATAAGTAATCAATTGTTTTGTGGAAGCTCAATGTTGAAAATGTTGCATTATAGGTTTCAAACCACATGCCATAAGAGTGGCTTCAACATGTCGATAGCCTAATATATGCAACGTTTTTCTTCATTCATATACTATCATACCTGGCGTTAATATTAATAAGTAATCAATTGTTTTGTGGAAGCTCAATGTTGAAAATATTGCATTATAAGTTTCAAACCACATGCCATAAGAGTGGCTTCAACATGTCGATAGCCTAATATATGCAACGTTTTTCTTCATTCATATACTATCATACCTGGCGTTAATATTAATAAGTAATCAATTGTTTTGTGGAAGCTCAATGTTGAAAATATTGCATTATAAGTTTCAAACCACATGCCATAAGAGTGGCTTCAACATGTCGATAGCCTAATATATGCAACGTTTTTCTTCATTCATATACTATCATACCTGGCGTTGATATTAATAAGTAATCAATTGTTTTGTGGAAGCTCAATGTTGAAAATATTGCATTATAAGTTTCAAACCACATGCCATAAGAGTGGCATGTACATGTCGATAGCCTAATATATGCAACGATTTTCTTCATTCATATACTATTATACATGGCATTGATATTAATAAGTAATCAATTGTTTTGTGGAAGCTCAATGTTGAAAATATTGCATTATAAGTTTCAAACCACATGCCATAAGAGTGGCTTGAACATGTCGATACCCTAATATATGCAACGATTTTCTTCACTCATAAACTATTATACATGGCGTTGATATTTATAAGTAATCAATTGTTTTGTGGAAGCTCAATGTTGAAAATGTTGCATTATAAGTTTCAAACCACATGCCATAAGAGCGGCATGCACATTTCGATACCCTAATATATATGCAACGATTTTCTTCATTCATATACTATCATACATGGCGTTGATATTAATAAGTAATCAATTGTTTTGTGGAAGCTCAATGTTTAAAATGTTGCATTATAAGTTTCAAACCACATGCCATAAGAGCGGCATGCACATTTCGATACCCTAATATATATGCAACGATTTTCTTCATTCGTATACTATCATACATGGCGTTGATGTTAATAAGTAATCAATGGTTTTGTGGAAGCTTAATGTTGAAAATGTTGTATTATAAGTTTCAAACAACATGCCATAAGAGTGGCTTGAACATTTCGATAGCCTAATGTATGCAATGTTTTTCTTCATTCATATACTATTATACATGGCGTTGATATTAATAAGTAATCAATTGTTTTGTGGAAGCTCAATGTTTAAAATGTTGCATTATAAGTTTCAAACCACATGCCATAAGAGAGGCATGCACATGTCGATACCCTAATATATATGCAACGATTTTCTTCATTCATATACTATCATACATGGCGTTGATATTAATAAGTAATCAATTATTTTGTGGAAGCTCAATGTTGAAAATGTTGTATTATAAGTTTCAAACAACATGCCATAAGAGTGGCTTGAACATTTCGATACCCTAATATATGCAACGTTTTTCTTCATTCATATACTATCATACCTGGCGTTAATATTAATAAGTAATCAATTGTTTTGTGGAAGCTCAATGTTGAAAATATTGCATTATAAGTTTCAAACCACATGCCATAAGAGTGGCTTCAACATGTCGATAGCCTAATATATGCAACGTTTTTCTTCATTCATATACTATCATACCTGGCGTTGATATTAATAAGTAATCAATTGTTTTGTGGAAGCTCAATGTTGAAAATATTGCATTATAAGTTTCAAACCACATGCCATAAGAGTGGCATGTACATGTCGATAGCCTAATATATGCAACGATTTTCTTCATTCATATACTATTATACATGGCATTGATATTAATAAGTAATCAATTGTTTTGTGGAAGCTCAATGTTGAAAATATTGCATTATAAGTTTCAAACCACATGCCATAAGAGTGGCTTGAACATGTCGATACCCTAATATATGCAACGATTTTCTTCACTCATAAACTATTATACATGGCGTTGATATTTATAAGTAATCAATTGTTTTGTGGAAGCTCAATGTTGAAAATGTTGCATTATAAGTTTCAAACCACATGCCATAAGAGCGGCATGCACATTTCGATACCCTAATATATATGCAACGATTTTCTTCATTCATGTACTATCATACATGGCGTTGATATTAATAAGTAATCAATTGTTTTGTGGAAGCTCAATGTTTAAAATGTTGCATTATAAGTTTCAAACCACATGCCATAAGAGCGGCATGCACATTTCGATACCCTAATATATATGCAACGATTTTCTTCATTCGTATACTATCATACATGGCGTTGATGTTAATAAGTAATCAATGGTTTTGTGGAAGCTTAATGTTGAAAATGTTGTATTATAAGTTTCAAACAACATGCCATAAGAGTGGCTTGAACATTTCGATAGCCTAATGTATGCAATGCTTTTCTTCATTCATATACTATTATACATGGCGTTGATATTAATAAGTAATCAATTGTTTTGTGGAAGCTCAATGTTTAAAATGTTGCATTATAAGTTTCAAACCACATGCCATAAGAGAGGCATGCACATGTCGATACCCTAATATATATGCAACGATTTTCTTCATTCATATACTATCATACATGGCGTTGATATTAATAAGTAATCAATTATTTTGTGGAAGCTCAATGTTGAAAATGTTGTATTATAAGTTTCAAACAACATGCCATAAGAGTGGCTTGAACATTTCGATACCCTAATATATGCAACGTTGTTCTTCATTCATATACTATCATACCTCGCGCTGATATTAATAAGTAATCAATTGTTTTGTGGAAGCACAATGTTGAAAATGTTGCATTATAAGTTTCAAACCACATGCCATAAGAGTGGCTTCAACATGTCGATAGCCTAATATATGCAACGTTTTTCTTCATTCATATACTATCATACCTGGCGTTGATATTAATACGTAATCAATTGTTTTGTGGAAGCTCAATGTTGAAAATGTTGCATTATAAGTTTCAAACCACATGCCATAATATAGTGGCATGTACATGTCGATAGCCTAATATATGCAACGATTTTCTTCATTCATATACTATTATACATGGCGTTGATATTAATAAGTAATCAATTGTTTTGTGGAAGCTCAATGTTTAAAATGTTGCATTATAAGTTTCAAACAACATGCCATAAGAGTGGCTTGAACATTTCGATACCCTAATATATGCAACGTTTTTCTTCATTCATGTATTATCATACCTGGCGTTGATATTAATAAGTAATCAATTGTTTTGTGGAAGCTCAATGTTGAAAATGTTGCATTATAACTTTCAAACCACATGCCATAAGTGGCTTATCATGTCGATAGCCTAATGTATGCAATGTTTTTCTTCATTCATATACTATTATACATGGCGTTGATATTAATAAGTAATCAATTGTTTTGTGGAAGCTCAATGTTGAAAAAATGTTGCCTTATAAGTTTCAAACCACATGCCATAAGAGTGGCTTGAACATGTCGATAGCCTAATATATGCAACGTTTTTCTTCATTCATATACTATTATACATGGCCTTGATATTAATAAGTAATCAATTGTTTTGTGGAAGCTCAATGTTTAAAATGTTGCATTATAAGTTTCAAACCACATGCCATAAGAGCGGCATGCACATTTCGATACCCTAATATATATGCAACGATTTTCTTCATTCATATACTATCATACATGGCGTTGATGTTAATAAGTAATCAATTGTTTTGTGGAAGCTTAATGTTGAAAATGTTGTATTATAAGTTTCAAACAACATGCCATAAGAGTGGCTTGAACATTTCGATAGCCTAATGTATGCAATGTTTTTCTTCATTCATATACTATTATACATGGCGTTGATATTAATAAGTAATCAATTGTTTTGTGGAAGCTCAATGTTGAAAATGTTGCATTATTAGTTTCAAACCACATGCCATAAGAGTGGCTTCAACATGTCGATAGCCTAATATATGCAATGTTTTTCTTCATTCATACCACATGCCATAAGAGTGGTAGATAAGATATTAATAAGTAATCAATTGTTTTGTGGAAGCTCAATGTTGAAAATGTTGCATTATAAGTTTGAAACCATATGCCATAAGAGTGGCTTGATCATGTCGATAGCCTAATATATGCGACGTTTTTCTTCTTTCATGTACTATCATGTATGTCTTTGTTGATATTAATTACATTACCCATTACATCCTACACACAACTCGGGCATATGGGACTAAAAATGATGGGCTTTTTTCTAAAATTTGACTAGCAATTTGGCCAAAAACATTTAAGCTAAAAGACGAGGTTTTCGGAATAAACATCTGTTCAGTTTTCACAGAATGCTTCAGAAACACCTATATATAATTATTTCTCAGAGACATATTAGTGAATTGCTGCCGTAATTAGGGAAAGGTAAATTAGTCGGAGACCTTTTGTCTAAAATTTGACACAAATTTGACACAAATTTTAAACTGGTTTTAAGCTAAAGAACGAGGTTTGTTGTATGTATATCAAAAACCTGTTCAGTTGTTTCAGAATGGCTCAAAATTTGGTGTTTTTGAGCCGAATTGCTACTGTATTAAGAAAAATGTGAAATATTCAGAAACGTGTGGCTTTTTCCTAAAACTTGACCAGCAATTTAGTCAAGTTTTAGACGATATAAGGTTAAAGAATGATATTTTCGGTATAACACATACCTGTTAGATTAAGTATTCTTAGATAAAAGTATTCTTCTCAGAGACACATTAGTGAATTGCCGCTCTATTAAGGAGAAGGTAAAATAGACAAATATAACTGAGTGTTGTCTAAAACTTTACTATACATTATATGCTCAAGCACGAGGTATAATCAACATCGGCTAAAAATGTTGCCTTTTGTCTAATATTTTTAACTATCGATTTAGTCAAGTTTTAGATACATTTTAAGCTATAGAACGAGGCGTTTTCGGTATAATAAAGATTTGCGCCGTTGTTTCAGGATGCCTCAAGAACACCTAGATATGAGTACTATTCTTAAAGACCTGTTAGTGAATTGCTGCTCAATTAGGAAAAATGTAAAATTGTAAGAAATTAGTGACTTTCTTTCTAAAATTTTACTAGCAATTTGGCCCAATCTGACTCAAAGCGAGTCAGAGTCACTTAGATATAAATGCTCTTCCTAGAAAGACAAGTGAATTGCCACGATGTTAAGAAAAAAGAAAATAGTCAAAAAAAAATTTTTCTACAACTTTAATAGCATTTTAGTCAAATTTTAAATGTATTTTAAGCTAAAGAAGGAGGTTTTCGGTTTATTAAAAACCTGCCAAGTTGTTCCAGAATCCATGCCTCAGACACCACTAGATATCAGTATTCTTTCATAGATACTTTAGGAAATTGATACTCTTTTAAAAAAAAGGTAAAATATTCAGAGTCTAAAATTTTACTAGTAATTAATTCTAGTTTTAGACAAATTTTAAGGTAAATAATGAAGTTTTTGGTAAATTAGACCCAGCTAGTTGACTCAGAAACAGCTAGATAGAAGTATCTTTCTCTTTTACTTTTCTTCAGATCGATACAAGTTTAGGGAATTGCTACTGGATTACAAAAAGGTAAAAATATTCAGAAATTAGTTGCTTTTGTTTAAAATTTTACTAGGAATTTTGTTAAGTTTTAGACAAATCTTATCCTAAATAACGAGGCTTTTGGTATATTAATTAAACTGTTCAGTTTTCTCCTAGATGCAAGTATTCTTCTCGGAGGCATTTTAGGGAATTGCTAATGTACTAAGAGAAAGGTGAAAAATTTGCGATTTTTTTTTAATTTTACTAAATTAGACGTCGTAATAAAAAAAGTCGTAATACCCCCTTTGGACATTTTCTAAAAAGTTTCGGAATTTTTTTTTTGCTGTTTATTTATGATCGGAATATCACGCCGAGCGGTAAACCGCTCGCTAAAATTTTGTACACTAATGCCTAATTCCTCCAGTAATGCCCACTAATATTAAGGTAAAGAACGAAGTATAATAAAAATATGCTCAGTTTTAAGAGAGCTTCAGAGACACCTAGATATCAGTATTCCTTTCAGAGACACATTACTGAATTGTTAATATATTAAGAAAAAGGTAGATTAATCAGGAATGAATGACTTTTATCTGAAATTTGAGTATGAATTCAGTCAAATTTTAAATTCGTTTTAAGCTAAATAATGAGGTTTTTGATATATTAAAAACATATCCAATTGTCAGGAAATCAAGAAGTTGAAAATATACTTTATTACTATTTTTTTTATATTTTATATTTTATACGTTAGTTAATATAAATTGAAATTATTTTTTTACGTGATTAAATTTTAATGTTTTTGACACCTATTTTTCTTCGCTATTTGGTAACGAATTTAAGTCTTTTAGACATCATTGAATAGAGAATTGTATGCTCTTTCCAATGATATATTACGTTAGGTTAGCTGGGTGGGTGGGGGTGAGTATAAAAATGTTGCATTATAAGTTTGAAACCACATGCCATAAGAGTGGCTCCAACATGTCGATAGCCTAATACATGTCTTTGTTGATATTGATTACATAGCCGGGATAGGGGTAGCACAGCTTGTTGTAATTCAATGTCATGCATTTCCCTCATTAAGTCTATAATGGTTAATCATTGAACACTTGGGGCCATGATTAAGTAAAATATAGATTTTCATCCATTCGAAATGATTGTGGCATTGTCCGGGTTTCTTGTAAAAATTGTTCAACCAGTTCAGGTCACCTGGTTCAGATGTACCAGGGAATATTTGGCCATGCTTTCACTAAAGGTATGGTCCTTTGTAACATGGAATAAGAGCTTGGTGTGGCATTCGAAAGTGTGACTTTGAAAAATAAAACTTCTTTTACCGCAAATAAAACTTTTCTTTGAATATGACTTCCAAGAAAATTGTATGATGAGACGCTCCTATTTTACATGTGTTTTTTTTTAGAATAAGGAACTAACCACAGCAAGCTTATCGCGTGATTTCCATTGAATTCCAGGTAGGTACTTAATTTTGTTTAGAATATAAAAATGCGAACATGTGGATTTTATTTTTAGTTCCCAACATATCTGCATAGAGGTAGTGAATGTATACAGACTAAGCCGGCGATATGCTGAATGATTTGTAATGAAAAGCTTTATTTATTTAGTTAAAATTTGGAATGCAGGCCAGATAGGGGGGCACGATAAGTAGGCTACTACCACCCGATGCGCAGCATCTGCGGGGCAAGAGCAGCAAAGCTATTTTTCGAAATAGGCTGCTAAACTATTATGTGATTGCTGGCGGGAATATACCATGTGTGGATTAAGTGTAGCGCTATAATAGGTTCCAGAGGCACTCTACGTACATCACGCAAGCCATATAATCATATAGCTTTAACATGGTTTAACTTTTTAAATCCGGGCAGTCAGTGGCGGATCCAGAAGGGAGCGATCGCCCTTCCTTTTTTCGACTTCTTTTACATTTATTTGGGATTTTTGTTTGACTGATAAACGCAAATGCCCAAGTGAAAAGATTAATTTTGACGACTTTTGAAATCGACCTCAGAAGGTCTATCTCCGAAAATGTTACATCTACGGAACTTCCGATGGTGGGAGGTGAAAGAGGGCATCAAGGATTTGGACATTTTCGAAAAAAATTCGAAATTTATTTTTTTTCCTGTTTTTGATCGAAATGACACGCCTGCAATCCCCTAAGAACGTAACAAACTCAATTAGAATGAATTTAACTTCTAAAGAGGTTTTTTTAACCCTTTTTGTACCGGCAACAAATGAGTACTATTCAATTTATTGGCCCATGTAACCGTCTGGTAACATTATATTTAAAACGTCTAGATTTACGTTCTCAGTAGTTTAGCTCTTCTCAGATTTTGATTCCTTATGGTTTTTTTGAAGGTATTGCACGCCAACATTTCAAGAATAGACGTATGCCGATGTAAATACTGATTAATAAGTGAATTGCTGTTGTTTGTTTATATCTTAAGTTTGGTGCTAACTTCTTGAATATATCAGGTATGGCATCATGTTCTTTGTTTTCATATACAGTGAGGTTTTTTTTTATCTCTGAACATACAAGCAATTTTCCCTATGTTCAATTTTTAAAAAATCATCTCAAAGCATTGGTGTCAGACATTGATGTTTAGGTAAAGGTAAAACGTCAAAAAAGCCTCCAAATATATTTCGTTAATTATTTTAATTCAGACCTTGCTTTTAAACATTAAATAACATTGTTAAAAAAGTCTACAGTCCTAGAAAAGTAATTGGTTGATATGGTTGTCGGATTGGGACAAGGCAGCAAATTACAAAACTATCTCTCTGCCAAAGCAGAGAGGGACAAGCCCAGAGATAGTTGTGTAATTTGCTGCTTTGTCCTAATTCGCCAATGATATCCTACAATTAAATAACATTTTTATAATAAGAAAACATTTATTAAAAACACTAGAAAATTAAAAGTTTATAACAAATTCTCAAAATGTCCCCCTTTGCGTTTTAAACAATATGCAAGGCGATCTTGAAAGGCACGAACTGTGTTTCTTAAGAAATTTTGATCAAATTCGTTACAGGCTGTTCGGATACGTTGTTTTAAAACGTCCACATTCTCAATTTTAACATTGTTATAAATTTTCGACTTTAGATAGCCCCATAAAAAGAAGTCGTTTGGGGAGAGGTCAGGGGACCTTGGTGGCCATGAAATAGGCCCAAACCTTCCTATCCACCTGTCAGGAAATTATTGATTGAGGAAATTACTAACTTCGTTCGTGGAATGAGCAGGAGCGCCATCCATTGGAAACCACGGATTTTCAATATTCAAATTTTCAATTTCTGGCATAATTTGGTCACGGAGCAGGTTTAAAAATTAAGCCAAATTTAAATTCCCTTCAATAAAGAATGGTCCTATAAGTGTATCTCCAATTATGCCTATCCACACGTTGACTCTTGCATTATATTGGGAGTGAGTTAAATATGAGTTATCTAAAAACAGTAGGTAATTAGGATATTAAAAGACAGAATTCAGGCGAATGCTAAAAAAGTTCTTTACCTATAATTTTGGGAATTTACACAACCATTTAATGAAAAGGATGCTTCATCTGTAAATACAATTTTTCGCAAAATGTTGCCATTCCTATGGAGTAAATATAGGAATCTTTCACAGAAATCTATTCGTCTCTCTTTGTCGTCGTCATAGAGCACTTGATGATTAGGGTATTTGTAAGATTTGAACTTGAATTCTTTTAGGGTCCTTCGCACAGAAAATTTTGAAATTTGGAAATAATCAGCCACTTGTTTTAAGGTGGATCCAGGATTTTCTTCCATAAAACATAAAATTTCCAGTTTTAATTCCTCTGTAAAAACATGCGGTTGTTTGCTCCTCTTCCTATGAGAGTTAACTACACATTCTTCTGAATTAAACATCTTGACGATATTATGTATCGTTTCAATAGAAGGAATGAGCCTGTCGGGATGACACGTTGCAAATAAATCACGCACTCTCCTAAGGCTATTTTCATTTTTGTAAAGATTAAACAATTCTATTTTTTCCTGTTTAGAATACATTATCTAAAGTCTATGAAAAATATTCAGCAAAAAGTTTACTAAAAGCAGCGTTATAAAAAATAACGTTTGAAGTTTTCGAGCTGTTAAAGTTACCTGTAGAGATATCTGACCCTAGAAATCAAGATCACAAGCAGACAGCAATGCATTGAGATGGTTTATTTAAAATTGAACATAGGGGAAATAGCGTTATATGTTCAAAGTTAAAAAAATCTCACTGTATATTTATGTACACATTGTTATTTTTTTACTTTTGATATGCGTAGCCATATGGCTAGCCAATTTATGCATCTTTTAGATATTGTAAACTTACGAAAAATATGGATTTCTGGGAAATATGGAATATGGAAGTATGGAACTATTTCTCTGGTCTTCCCCTTTTGATTTATCTCAAAGGACATATGGGCATATACAGTCTTGGAACCATGCGAAGTAATAGGAATGCAGGTTGCCCAATAGAAACAGACAAGGTTCTCGAAAAGCAAGGAAGAAGTTCATATGACTACAAGTCGGATAAAGACAAAGGCGTAATAATTGTCAAATGGGTTGACAACAAATCTGTGCGCTTGGGAAGTACTATTTTCGGAATTCAGCCTGAAGACACGGTCAAAAGATACAATAAGAATGTAAAAGCAAAGGTCGATATAAAGTGTCCTGCCATTGTAAAGTAAGGGTGGTGTTGACACAGCCAATGCGTTGATGGATTTTTATAAAACTCCACATAAAGCGAAGAGATGGTATTTTACAATATTTGCGTACCTTTTAGATATATGCCTGGTATATAATGTCTGGCTGTTATACAGAGCTGACAGTAGTGCTTTACAGAAAAAATATAAACCTTTGAAAAACTTTAGATTAGAAATTATAGAAGGTTTGACTCGATGTGGTAAAGAATCTAGAAAAGGGCGTCCAAGTTCTTGAGGCTTTTCTACTGTAGAAGTGCCATCTATAAGGCGTCCTGTGGTTCACAGACCAGATGCCGCATCGAGACATGACTGTTATGCTCATTGGCCAGTACACACCACTAAAGGAAGAGTCGAGACGAGACGAGACGGGTCGCCGCAAGTGTGAGAAATGTGATTCCAGGCTCTGCCTTACCGAATCAAAGAACTGTTTGAAAGCGTTCCACTGCTCAATATAAAAAATAACATTATTTTTACTGTTCAGATTTTTTTTTTCTGTGATTTATGCCTTTTTGTGACTTCCGTGACCTTTTGGTAACGGCTGTTATTTTCTCATATAATTCATATAATGATGGAACTTCCGACGGTGGGAGGTGAAAGAGGACATCAAGAAGAGGAAACAACAGTTGGATTCACTCCGGTTGGTCGAGGTGTTCTCAAGTTACAGGCGGTCAAAGTTGAGAATTGAGAAGAAAGTCGTATTCCCTCCTTTGGACATTTTCGAAAAAATTTCGGAAAAATTTTTTTGCTGTTTTTGATCGGAATGGCACTCTTTTAATCCGCTATGAACGTAACAAACTCAATTCGAATGAATTTGACTTCTAAAAAAAGTTTTTTTTAAAAATAGTCAAAAAACGCGATCCTAAAAGTGCTCAAATATCGACCTCCGAAGGGGTCTATCTCCAAAATTATTGCATCTACGGAACTTCCACTAGTGAGATGTGAAAGAGGACATCAAGAAAAGGAAGCAACAGTTGGATTCACTCCGGTCGGTCGAGCCGTTCTCAACTTACAGGCGGTCAAAGTTGAGAATTAAGAAAAAAGTCGTAATCCCTTCCTTTGGCCATTTTCGAAAAAAATTTTTTGCTGTTCTTGATCGGAATGGCACGCTTGCAATTCCCTAAGAACGTAACAGACTCAGTTAGAATGAATTCAACCTCCAAAGAGATTTTTTTTAAATATGGTCAAATTACGCGATTCTAAAAGTGCTTAAAAATCGACCTCAGAAGGGGTCTATCTCCGAAAATATTGGACCTACGAGACTTCCGATGGTGGGAGTGCAAGAGGATATCAAGAGGAGGAAAAAACAATTGGATTCACTCCGATCGGTCGAGGCATTCTCAAGTTATTATAAAGGGGTCAAAGTTGAGAATTGGGAAAAAAGTCGTAATACCCCTCCCCCTTTGGACATTTTCGAAAAAAAATCGGAAATAAGTTTTTGCTGTTTTTGATCGGAATGGCACGCTTGCAATCGCCTAAGAACGTAACAGATTCAATTCAAATGAATCTAACCTCTAAAAAGATTTTTTTTTGAATAATCAAAAAACGCGATTCTAAAAGGGCTTAAAAATCGACCTCTGAAAGAGTCTATCTCAGAAAATATTGCACCCACGGAACTTCCGATAGTGGGAGGTGAAAGAGGACATCAAGAAGAGGAAACAGCAGTTGGATTCACTCCGATCGGTGGAGGCGTTCTCAAGTTAGTAGCGGTCAAAGTTGAGAATTGAGAAAAAAGTCGTAATCCCCCCTTTGGACATTTTCGAAAAAATTTCGGAAAAATTTTTTTGCTGTTTTGGATCGTAGTGGCACGCTTGCAATCCGCTAAGAAGCTAATAAACTCAATTCGAATGAATTTGACTTCTAAATAGGTTTTTAAAAAATGGTCAAAACACGCGATTCTAAAAGTACTTAAAAATCGGTCTCCGAAGGGGTCTATCTCCGAAAATATTGCATCTACGGAACTTCCACTAGTGAGATGTGAAAGAGGACATCAAGAAAAGGAAGCAACAGTTGGATTCACTCCGGTCGGTCGAGCCGTTCTCAACTTACAGGCGGTCAAAGTTGAGAATTAAGAAAAAAGTCGTAATCCCTCCCTTTGGCCATTTTCGAAAAAAATTTTTTGCTGTTCTTGATCGGAATGGCACGCTTGCAATTCCCTAAGAACGTAACAGACTCAGTTAGAATGAATTCAACCTCCAAAGAGATTTTTTTAAAATATGGTCAAATTACGCGATTCTAAAAGTGCTTAAAAATCGACCTCAGAAGGGGTCTATCTCCGAAAATATTGGACCTACGAAACTTCCGATGGTGGGAGTGCAAGAGGATATCAAGAGGAGGAAAAAACAATTGGATTCACTCCGATCGGTCGAGGCATTCTCAAGTTATTATAAAGGGGTCAAAGTTGAGAATTGGGAAAAAGTCGTAATACCCCTCCCCCTTTGGACATTTTCGAAAAAAAATCGGAAATAAGTTTTTGCTGTTTTTGATCGGAATGGCACGCTTGCAATCGCCTAAGAACGTAACAGATTCAATTCAAATTAATCTAACCTCTAAAGAGATTTTTTTTGAATAATCAAAAAACGCGATTCTAAAAGTGCTTAAAAATCGACCTCTGAAAGAGTCTATCTCAGAAAATATTGCACCCACGGAACTTCCGATAGTGGGAGATGAAAGAGGACATCAAGAAGAGGAAACAGCAGTTGGATTCACTCCGATCGGTGGAGGCGTTCTCAAGTTAGTAGCGGTCAAAGTTGAGAATTGAGAAAAAAGTCGTAATCCCCCTTTGGATATTTTCGAAAAAATTTCGGAAAAATTTTTTTGCTGTTTTGGATCGTAGTGGCACGCTTGCAATCCGCTAAGAAGCTAATAAACTCAATTCGAATGAATTTGACTTCTAAATAGGTTTTTAAAAAATGGTCAAAACACGCGATTCTAAAAGTACTTAAAAATCGGTCTCCGAAGGGGTCTATCTCCGAAAATATTGGGCCTATGGAACTTCAGAGGTGGGAGGTGAAAGAGGACATCAAGAAGAGGAAACAGCAGTTGGATTCACTCCGATCGGTGGAGACGTTCTCAAATTACTAGCGGTCAAAGTTGAGAAAAAAGTCGTAATCCCCACTTTGGACATTTTCGAAAAAAATTCGGGAAATTTTTTTTGCTGTTTTGGATCGTAATGGCACTCTTTTAATCCGCTATGAAAGTAAAAAACTCAATTCGAATGAATTTGACTTATAAAACGGTTTTTTAAAAATGGTCCGAAAATATTGGGCCTATGGAACTTCAGAGGGTGGGAGGTGAAAGAGGATATCAAAAAGAGGACACAGCAGTTGGATTCACTCCGGTCGGTCGAGGCGTTCTCAAGTTGCAAGCGGTCAAAGTTGAGAATTGAGAAAAAAGTCGTGATCACCCCCTTTCGACATTTTCCAAAAAAATTCAGAAAATTTTTTTTGCTTTTTTTGATCGGAATGGCACGCTTGCGATCTTCTAAGAACGTAAAAGACTCAGTTCGAATAAATTTAATCTCCAAAGAGGTTTTTTTAAAAAATGGTCATAAAACGCGATTCTAAAGTGCTTAAACATCGACCTCAGAAGAAATCTCTCAGAAAATATTACACCCACGGAACTTCCGATAGTGGTAGGTGAAAAAAGGACAAAATTTCGGAAATTGTTTTTACTATTTTTCATCAGAATGACACGCTTGAAATCCCCTAAGAACGTACGGTTCAACTCAATTCGAATGAATTTAACGTCTAAAGAGGTTTTCTTTTTTAAAAAATTGTCAAAAAAACGCGCTCTAAAAGTGCTTAAAATCGACCTCAGAAGGGATCTATCTCCGAAAATATTGCACCTGCGGAACATCCGATGGTGGGAATGAAAGAGAACATCAAGAAGAGGAAAAAAACAGTTGGCTTCACTCCGATTGGCAGTCAAAATTACACTCCACGTATGGGAAAATTTATGCATAAAGGAAATATTCGTCAAAATTTAACAAAAAATAGGCGTGGCGCTTCAAGAAAGGTTTGCGCTATTTTTTTCTCCCCCCCCCCCCCCTCCCTCCCCTCTCCCTCCCAGAAGGCTAGATTCGCAACTGCGCGCAGTATTATTATCTCCGAAACGCCTGTAGTTATGATGAGGGTTAGTTCAGGTTAGTTCAGTAATTACTAAAAAGTTGCGATGTGTATAGTGTATCTAATTCCAAACCAGCTTGAAACAACATAAAGCTCGGAACGTAATTTATAGATGGGTGATAATCGTGAATTTGTCAACTCGGAAGTGTTGTAGTGTGACACTGACTGACGATTGAGATCGTCAAAGTCGCATTTCGTTCCTCCGTGCATCTAGAATTTTCAGTATATTTAAATATTTTTATTTAAAATCTTTTAATTACCATAAGGAAGTTGGAAATTAAAAATTTAAGATTTTTTGCAGAAACTCTAGTTACTAATACCCCCACTGGCACTGAATTACACTCTTTCACACCGTGATGACACAAAAATAATCTCTGTTTGTCCATTAAAAGTGCTGAATTTATTCATCGAGCTAGTGGAATATTCTACTAACTATCAACATTAAGAAGTAACCTAAACTCAGAAAAACAGTCTTATTTCCGTTAATACTAAAAATTTCGAAGAAAATCCAAAATGTTCTAGAGCCCCTTGATATATCGATTGACAAAAACTAATATATTTTTTTTATCAAACGGACTAAAAGTACGTCATTTGTTCTCTCCATACGCACACCTAAAGTGGGATTTCTAATCCTGAGACCAAAAAAAGTAGCAAAAAAGTCCTAGGCAGTAAAAGTAAAGTCAAATGTCACCGCTATTGTCATGGTGGCGCATATATAAACCATCTTATTGCCATCTTTACATTCCTGTTGAAAAAACAAAGGATAGGAATACTCTCAGAGCGCTCGAGAGCACCACCCGAAACCGTTTTTAGTCGAAATCGCATAGGTTTTCGAATTCTGTTAAATGTCGTTAGTTGTCATCATATTTATCTGTCAATGTCATTTTTATTAATTTAGTATTAATAATAATGCTATACATTTTTAGTTTACCATAATTTACCTCAACCATCTAAACCATTGGTTATGATTTAATACCATTAAAACCATTGAACATTGAACACCACCGTTCTAACACATTCTATTTATATACACCACTAATTGGGTAAGTACCTAGACCTGCTTAAAGAGGATGAAAGAAAATTGCAACACTGAATCACTCTGAAATAGACTTTCCTGCATGCTTGAAAAAAAAATAGTATATGTTACGCGGAGTAAAAGGTCTTTTTGTGCTTCGCCCAGTTGCAGGCCTCAGCTTCGCTTCGGCCGTCAATCTCTGGGCTCAGCACAAAAAGACCCACTTTTACTCCTAGTGACATAATCTACTATTTTCTACAAACGTCAAATAATGACGCATTTTACGCTTTCATTAGACAAACGAAAACCTAACCATTTTTGAGGATCAGAATGTGAGTTTACTTTTCCGCGCGTTGCCCAGGACAGCAAGCGAAAAAGATTTTATCGCTTGCTCTCAATAGCAACTACCACCACTCAACCAATTATTTAAAACGTCATTGTCACTTTGATTGAAATTTTCAGATTGTGTCTTCATTCAAATTTCAGATTATTTGGAATTTATTGTTTGTAGAAAAAACGTTGTATGCATTACGAGCACAAAGTAACTTTTTTGCTCTCGAGTGATTGCCGCTCTCCGCTTCGCGTCGAGCGGCAAACTTCACTCTCCGAGCAAAAAAGTTGTACTTTTCGCTCTTAATACATAAATAACTATTTTAAAGTTAATTTTGTTATTAATTAGACCTACGGAGATACTGATAAACACTGTTAGTTTAAGAAAACTTAATTCTGCGAATCTCTCGTATTGATGATGACCAAAATGATGACTAACGAACTGATAATGATCAGAAAATGGGAAATTCTTCAGGAACTAATAATTATTAGCATTAAAGCCGTCTATTCTTTATTGTCGTTACATTTTGTTAAAAATCTTATTGACAAATTTTACTAATAGTTAGCATCAAAGCCATCACTTTTTTACTTTTTTTCACATTTTGTTAAAAAACAAATTTTACAAAATAATTTGAAAACAAACTCACCTACATAGTTGTAATCGAACGAATGTTATTATTCCAACACGAGATACACAAAAACCATCCCGAAATTGGCGTCCTGTGCAACTCGAAAACAATAAATAATTTATGCAAAAACTAGGGAAACAATCGGAAATAGTGACGAACGTTTTACGTATTTCGCGCCTCGTCTTTTACCGTTCAACCGCGGACTGAACTGAAGATGCAACAGCGTCCAGCGTGCTGTGGATGGCGCGCGCACGAGCTCCACCGGCTGCTGTCGGTAGCTAAGGTATAACATCCGAATAGCTCTCTCAGCTTCATTGATGAATTTTTCAGCTTCTAAGGGAGCACCTTTGTGATGCACAACTTTACTTGCTGGATTTAGAGGGTGGTTTTACGCGTCTATTCCGTCTTCGGCGTTGAGCACTTAATTATTTACCTGCTCTTAGAAACTAATTAAGTATCTATGCATACATTAGCTTTAATTGGGTTTGATTCCGAAACGATTCGGAACCATTTCCATGCGCATACGTTTGCAGACTCAATCACAATTTTTTTTATTTCAGCTCTATGTTCTGAGAAGAGCAAAATTCATTCAATTCTCAATCGGATTTAACTATCCCCAGACGTATCTTAAGGTTGAGTACATACCAACTAAGATTGACACAATAGTCAAGGTGTAGTGTCATTTTTAACCCTTGTAAGGTTGGCATGGCGTGGGGTGCACTTGCCGCCTTCTTGGCCTTTAACGGACGTCTATATTCTATGATATGATTTTATTATACCTGCATTATGTTAGCCATGTGCTGTTATAAAATAGTGTCTGGCCTTCAGTAGCATGTGCGGTGATAGCTTGATGTTCCATTTATTGTCAGTAGTATTGTATTTGTCTAGGGACTTATACAGTCCTCCACCACGACCTGCGGTCTATTGTGGCTCACTCGAAGTGTTACCAACAAGCTTTGCCCCTGCCAGCTCCACTAGTTATCCGAACGCAAGTGAGGATTATAACGCGCAGCCAAAGTTGACTTTTTGGTTGTATATATTTGGTATTTTTTCCATTTCGACGCTTATAACTCTTAAACTGCTCATTTGACGCGGTTTTCGTTCAAGGGCCGTAGATACAGAAATGAACGGGCATTCCAAATATGGGGTCCGTTTTTTGGTACGTGCGGGGGGGACTGACCAGTGGCGTACCAAAGTCAAAAATTCGGTTTTTTTAGTACCCAAATTTACGGAGGTTTTGTCATAACTCCGGGACTATGTGGCGTATAGGGCTTCCCACGGGTAAAATTCCTCATATACGTAGATGATAAATTTTGAAGTCTAATTCCGATAAGTGAAATAGAAAAATCTACAAAAAATCGCAAAGTTGGGACGGTTTTTTCAATTTTTCCTTGTAATGGTCAACTTCTGGCCCTTCTGGACCCCTTTAGGTAGAAGACTGGCCCAACAAGGATGGTACCAGGAGAAAGGGCATATCCTTGGCTACTTTTAATTCTATCCCCCCAAAGGTGCCACTTTAATACAGAGTGGTCAAAAAAAGGTCCAAAGACAATTAAGGAAAAGTGTCCAAAATAGGAAGGTAGTTTTTTGCGATTTTTACGAAAACTATGGAACGGTCCGGCTTCGGTGGTATATGGGCAACTAGAAGACGTGGAGAGAAAAAAAAATCAGTTATTAGTTTTGGTCTAGCTCTTATACCGGGTGAGCTACAAAAGTTTTTTGGTGCCGCATTTTTTACCAACTTTGGTGTACTTTTTTCACGTTTCACCCTGTAGATTCCACATTTTTGCATGAAAAAATCTGAAATAATTCAGGGGTGTAGCGCACATACGGGCCCTCCATCTGGCCGAAAATGAAGGTCCTAGCTTTCAATTTCAAATTTTGACGATTTTTTAAACTTTACATTTGAAATTGCCATTTTGAGGCCTATTTGTGCCGAGACCGTGCATTCGATCGACTGGATTTCTATCCCAGGGGATACCTTGGAATGTTTTCTTTTCGGCACCAAGGAATCACTTTTTCGCTGGGACGTCGCGAAATGGTCTTAATTCAATTTCGAAACGGAAGATGCAGATTTTTGAAATTTCGGCAAAATTTCCGTTAGTTCCGGCAATTGCCTCTCGAGTAAACTACTAAACCGTGCGCTGCGATCGCATTTTTCGACGACGGAAATTTCTCGTTTGACAGATCGAACTTTAAACACCTAGACCAAGAAAAATAGGCGGAAAATCGAGGAAAACTGTATGGCAGGTGAAAATTTGAACATTTCTAGGAAGATTACATGTAAAGCCCCCAGTCCTCGAGGTCGTTTTCACAAAGACTGGTCGATTTGAAAATTTCGTGTCGGGATTCATGATTTCCGACCACGTGGCGCCCTGTGACGTCGACGCTCGGCTGGCTAGGTTTGTTCCGTACATAGTTAAAAACACTTCCCATAAGAAATACATTGTGCAATGCTTTTTAAATGGGAGGGATATAGAAAGGGTTATATTTTGGGTACCATCGATGGTACATGGTTCAAATTTGGATGGTAGCTACCTACGGGGGTATTATAAATCGTAATATAGTTGCCGTCGCTATCATAGCTACAGTAGCTGAGTACCGTTGATATTTAGAGAACTGTTAATGATACATGGTTCAACTTTGGATGCTCGGTGCCCATGGAGGTACCATGAATGGTAATATAGCTCACATAGCTATATGTAGCTGACTGTAGCTAGGTTATAGCTGTTTTATGAACCGATGGTGATATCGACTTGAAAATCGAATGGTAGGTTTTCCTTATATAGAAAAGGGAATTCCTTATATAGAAGGAAAAGGGATATAGAAAAGGTTATATTTAGGGTACCATTGACGGTAAATGGTTCAAATTTGGATTGTAGGTACCTACGGGGGTATTATAAATTGTAATATAGTTGCCGTAGCTATCATAGCTACAGTAGCTGAGTACCGTTGATATTTAGAGAACTGTTAATGATACATGGTTCAACTTTGGATACTGGGTGCCCATGGAGGTACCATGAATGGTACTATAGCTCACATAGCTATATGTAGCTGACTGTAGCTGGGTTATAGCTGTTTTATGAACCGATGGTGATATCGACTTGAAAATCGAATAGAAGGTTTCCCTTATGTAAAATTCGCTAAAAATGACATTTTTAAAAATCCAAGATGGCCGCCTGAAAACGTTTGGTTTAAAGCCGATATCTCTGAAACGGTTTGAGGTAGAAAGCTGAAATTTGGTATGTGGCCATTTTATGGGACGGGCTAGAGGTCTCTGAGGTCCAGAACCTTGCCGCGGGTACCGAAGGTTCCATTTTGGAAACTTTTTTATTAAAATGACACTTTTTTGCTCCAACTTACTCACTGTTGCTAAAGGGCGCCGAAACTAAATATATCCGACGTTTCGACTTTACGCCTACTATACGCCATCATCAGGGTATTCTCTTTTATTACGAATATTGCTTTATAAATGTGCCACGCCCAAACAATCAGTTCTTCGTATATGACTGACAAAATAGCTTTAACGAAGCCCATTCGACTGGCACTAACTGTTCGATTTTATCGTTTTTGGGTTCCGAGATATAACTGATTAAATTTCTCATTGATAGGGGTAGAGTGACTTTTGCCATTTTATAGCAAAGCCATTTACGGCAATAGAACAACGGTGACTCAATTAAGTATGAGTCGGCTCAAATACTGCTCAAAACGTTAATTACTATTTTGCTAAGTTTAATAACAGTCTCATGGGAAGTGAAAAACTATTAAAATTTTGTAAAAAATACCTAATATTTTTATTTGATCGAACATTACGTCAACTAAATTAAAAACCTTGAACGACAAATTAAGCAGGTATTTTGTGGTCGAGAATGCTCTATTCATGGGTGTCAATAGCATCGTTACACCATGTTTAGTTTTCGAATTATTTAGATATAAGTATTAAAATGTCGATAAAAAGTGGAAAAATTACGTTTTTGGCGCCATTTTGAAGGGGAAGGAAATTACTGAAAATTCCAGAATTGCAATTTTTTTACATATTTTTGTCCCCTCTTTCATTTGAGACTATTTTTGACAAAATCTATGACAATCGATTTCGGTCGAAAATTTTCACGACCTACCCCCTTTGAAAATTTTGAAATTTTTACATTTTTCTGTTTATCTTGGAAACGGTACGGATTTTCGATATGCCGGTTAATATGACGTATGAAGAGGTCATCAAGGGCTATCAGATGCATGTATCAGAAAGAAGCTAGCTTTCCCGGTTTTTGAGAAAATTTAAAAAAAGTGCAAAATTTGTACCCTATTTTTGGGCCACCCGTGCTCAGTTACTGTTCTAGTCAGAGCTTCGAAAATGGGCTCTGCGTGTAGCCCTATGCTTCTACTTCCTTAGCTGTTCTTATACATTTTTTGATAAATCTTCATCGAAACGAGATATTAGCTGTTAAAGGCAGCAATGCACGATTTTTATCTCAAAATTTAGTTTTTTGGGCCGGTTTGAGAGCCCCATATGTTTAACATAGAATTTTCTATAAGTGTCATTTAAATCTATAGTAATCGATTTTATTTGTTACTTCGAGTCGGTTTTTAATGAATAGGACGTTGATTTCTGTTTTAGATAGTATAGGGTGTCTCAAAAAATGATGCATGAAGCTAATATATGGCTAATAATGCAGAAAAGGTCCATAAGCAGTGTGTATTTTACATAGAAAGGATGGATTATTAAGTACGTAGACCAGCCAGAATAAAATGTTAGATATAGGCGATGAAAGCGTTATTAAAACTTAGTAATGAAAGCAATTTTAATTATTCAAAGAGTCTGGTGTTATCAGATATTAGTAATATTTACTGCAGAACATTTCCTTCGCCATTTTATCCACAAATTGTTAAAAAACACTAAAATTATTCTACTTTTTGGGCTCCTCTTATAGCTTTTGGGATAAATCCTCGTTAAAACGCGATATAAGCTATTGAAGGCTGAAATTCACGATTTTTATCTAAAACTTTAAGGTTTTGAGCCAGTTGGGGAGAGTCTCATATACTTAATATAGAAATATCGACTTTACCCATATAAATCAATAGTAATCGATTTTATTCGTAGGTTCTAGTAGTCGTATGATAAATAGGGCATTAATTTACGTTTTGGATAGTATAGAGTGTCCCAAGAAAGTGTTGTAAATTAGAATTTTAGGATTTTGTCATGTAAATTGATATATGTGAATTTATTGCGTAAGCTCCAGTAGTTTTATGATAAATAGAGCGTTGATTTCTGTTTTAAATAGTATACGGTGTCCCAAATAATGCTGCAACATTTAACTTTAGTTTTTTTTGTTTAACAATACTTTTTTGTAGGTTTTATTCCTTTATTATAAATAGTGCCTTTGGTTTGTGATTTAGATACTATAGGGTGACCCAAAAATTGACAAATATTACATTTTTAGGAACATCTAAAGCTAGAAAAATGAAATTTCAATTGTAGATTCTGTTCACAATCACAAACAATATGTCATAAATGGCAACTTTGATATGGGTACTCGTGGTGCCATTTTATATCTTTTTATGAATTTTAGCACGTTTTTTACCTGTTTACATATTACTTAATACGAAAAAAGGTATTTGAGACGTTTCGACATTTCAGTTACTTTTAGGTATCTTCAGGTTCTTTGTTAATAATTTTACGGCAATTTGGGCTACTTTGCCCACAGCGTTCGGATTTCCTAAACTATGGGCGCCCCGCGCGCATGGTCTTACCCTACAAAACTTCAAAAGTACTTTACCCACAGCGTTCGGACTTCCTAAACTATGGGCGCCCCGCGCGCATGGTCAAAAACGACGCAAAAAAAAAAAAAAAAAAAAAAAAAAAAAAAAAAAAAAAAAAAAAAAAAAAAAAAAAAAAAAAAAAAAAAAAAATGACGCGCGTGTGTGACAAAAGCACACCATAAACAAACCGACTCAAGAGTTTTGCTGACCAACTAGTTATCACCCGTTATGCCCAGACCCTCAACGAATCTAATGAGTCTCTCGGGCGACACTGCGTTTGCATCTTGAGGTTCAATGATCGTGTTCAATGATCTCGATCTGGCAATTAGGCAATCCAACGACCTGTCAAAGTCATCTGTCGAAATTTTTGTTAGGGCACACAACTCTTGTTTACCATTGCTTTTTATGAGGATTTGTAATATTTTGATCGTGTTTTTTTCAACTTTGTATAACTTTTTAAGGCTTTTTTTCGTGGTTAAATTAATTTAGAAACAATCCTGTACATCTTGTGGACATCAAGGTATGCAAAACAGCCTCAGCTGTGAAAATTTTGGTAACTTTGTATGTGTACATATTTGGTATGGTACATATTCAACCTACAGAAGATAACAAAATTTACTATTATTTTTAACACCAATTATTATTACTGCCCGAATTAAATTTTACTAATATTGAACATTTTACGAACTAGGTAAAATGCCATCATTTTGCGGTGTAGTTCACTGTGGTAGTCGGGGAAATAGGGACAAAGTAGGTTTTTTTCGGTTGCCTGTTGTCCTAACTCCGAATCATAAAAGACATTTGATTGATTTATCCAAAGAAAGGAGGGAACGGTGGTTATCAGTTTTAAGACGGGAGGACTTAACTGAATCTAAGTTGAAAAACTTAAAAGTGTGCTCTAAACATTTTTTGAAAGGTAGGTGACTATAGGTGATTTTGCAAACTGTGATTTTTATACTCTGCCTTACTATAGGAAAACCAGCAAAATTAACTGAACATTTAGATCCTGACTGGGTTCCTTCATTGCTCATGGGATATGAAAGGCCTATTAAATCAATATCAAGATTTATCAGGCACAAAAAAAGATTAAAAGCAGTTGATAAAAAGGAAGAAGTAGAGGTAAGCAGCAGCTTTGGTATGAATTAACAGGATAAAGGTAAATGTTACTTTTACAATTATTATTGTCTTTAAAAATGTGTTAGAGAATTAATGTTTGTGTGAAACCAGAGACTAACTTAAAGGACGACGTGGTTGTGTTTTGTACACTCTCTGCCACTGAACATGCCTCTCTGGGGCATGTTCAGGGTAAGGGTATAATTGAGCACCACAGAAGAATTGGAAGGAAGCAGATGCAGATGTCATGACTAAAAAAACATTTGCCATTGGACTGGAATACAAGTAAACAGTAAGAGTAAAAAAAATAGTAAGTTATAAGAGTAAAGGTATTGTCCCTAAGCTACTTCTGCCCGTAGCATATTTCAGATCATAAAATTGGGCAGCTTTTGTAAGGTGAACACTGTAATAATGTCAAACTGCTTTTTTATATTTAGGTTCTAGCTCAGGTTCCAGCTACCCAAGAACATGGTGAAGTTATAGAAGATAATGTTGGTGAATTTGCTACAAACAAATTAGTTCAAACTGACATTAATATGGAACAATTATCTCACTTATTTGCTAGCTTATCATTAAAAGATGAATACATTGCACAGTTGCTTAAAACAAAGATATCTTCAGAGAGCTTAAAAGATAATGACACAAAAACTAAATATTATACAGGAATTCCAACATATGCCCACTTTAAAGTATTACAGAACTTAATAACACCATATTTAAAGCGACCAGAAAAATATGCTCTCTGTTCTGAAGACCAACTTTTATTAACAATGATGAAGCTGAGGTTAAATTTAGATTTCAGAGATCTGTCCTACAGATTTGCAATATCTCCTTCAACTGCTTCATCTTATTTTAAAAATGTTTTGAGCATAATGTATGCCAGACTGAAAAGTTTGATATACTTTCCAGACCGGTCTCAAATTTTGAAAACTTTACCAAATTGTTTTAAAGAGTCATTTAATGAAAAATGCACAATAATCATTGATTGTTTTGAAGTAAAATGTGAAACACCTTCGAATTTGCTTGCAGCTGCACAAGCATGGTCTAACTATAAGCATAGCGAAACAATAAAATTTTTAATAGGAATTACTCCTCAAGGTTCAATTTGTTTTATCAGTGAAGGTTGGGGTGGCAGAATTTCAGACAAATGTATAACACAAAATTCGAAATTTTTGGATATTTTACGTCCTGGCGACTTAATTTTAGCAGATAGAGGATATTGATTAAAGATTTTATTGGCCTTTTTCATGCTAAAGTAAAAATACCAGCATTTACTAGAGGTAAAACCCAATTACATCCAGTGGATCTTGAGGAGACAAGATCAATTGCTCAAGTACGAATTCATGTTGAAAGAGTAATTGGAATGCTGAGGCAAAAGTATCGCATTCTTGAAGGAACACTTCCAATTACCTTATTAGCAACACGAGGTGAGCAAGCCTTAGTCGACCATATTGTTGTAGTCTGTTGCGCATTAATAAATTTATGTCCTGGAATAGTACCTCTCTAAAGTCCACATGCATGTAACCAATGAGAAAATGCGCAGTTTTATGTAGATAGTGGATTTTGCAAGACAGCAAAGCAATAAAAAATCTCACCACAACACAAGTTACTTAAACCTGCTTCGGGTCATGAGTTGACCTTATGAGACCTATATGTGTGAGTTTCATACATATAGGTATAGGTAACTTTTTCTAATTTCACTGTAGAATAAAGAAATTAAGATAAAAAAAAGGCAGACATTTTTAACTTATTTCAGTTAAATCCCATACTTACTGGTCTGCATTTGTTAACTGAGTTATCAAATGAGAGCCACCTGCACCTGCCTATTTTTTGTAACTAGTTACGAAATAAAACCCATATTACACAAGTCTTGATTAACAAAAGTGTCAATCACTTTATTTATATAAAATTAGAAAAATATATCCATGTAAATATGTCAATTTCTCAGCCTTACTAGATGAATTTTATTTGAAATTGACCTTATTAATTTGAGAAGTCTATTTATTTATTTTGTTTCTGAGTGAATGGAAATTATTGTTAAGCACCAGCTTTTAGATTCAACTTTTTGGTCTGGTGGATTCACCAGAGAGGATAGAATATTGAAATTTCAAACATAAGATAAGAATAAATGTTTTATAAAAATGTTATCCACCACACCAAAACGTTAACTGTAAATATGTATTAATTGCTTACATTAATTTTATCACTTAGACGTGTCCAAGAAACTTATCTATTTGCATTAGGGACATAAATACTTGTACTGTAACATTTCATGTTAATGTAAGAATATATATATATTTATTACAAAAAGGTATATACAAATTGAGATACAAATAAAGGAATATATTATATCTTATTACCTATACATGTATATTAATTTTATTACCTACTTATGTGTAGCGACTTTACTACTACTACTACTACTACTACAATGACTGACTTTACATTGCAATGTGATGAAATTGTCACAATTGAAATAATGAGTTACTCTCAGGATGACCTGGCTTCTAGTGAAGATAATGACGACGAAAAAAAAACAACTTCTCTTATGTTTAATTAAGCATCGAATGCGAGTGAGAGACCACCTCTGGCAATATGTGCAATCCATTGGAGTAAAAAAAAAAACGCAAACATTACGTTTACATTACACCAAAGTTTGGCAATAGATTTACAAATTTTGAAGAGTGGTCTCCCCCTCGATTGAATGCAATAAAGAAATAAAAATTACATAGATTATTTAAAAAATTCAAGTCATCCATCTGACAGTAGCAGTACCTTCTATCAAAAATTTGTTGTCACCCTTAAAGCTACATAATATTTATTTTACACATTTTTTTGTACTTGCTCTGGTTTGACAGATATATTCGACTGGAATGTTTAAAATATATTCGACTGAAATGTTTAAAAAAACTAAAGAATATCAAGTAAGTACCTACTTATTATCATCTACAAGAGAAACATACCCATGGTAAATTTGGTATTTCTGGAACATCTACACATTTTATATGAAACCATTGAATGGGACAATTATTGTTTGCACAGTAAATCATAGGAGAGCCATCATCACCTGAATTGCAAACACAGAATATGGCTGAATGCAATAATTTTTTTGTATAAAATTTACTCAGAAGTTCAGGCATAATTACACATTTATGAAAATCTAAGCTCTTTGCAGAATTATACAACCAGAAGTCTTCCACAAATGTAACTCTCTCAATAAATAATTCTGCAGGACTCCAAATCACAAAATCACAGTAATTTCTTCCTGTTAGTGCCAGTTGTTGCTGGATCTGGAAAAAATACTCATGGTCCTGATCTAAATAAATACCATTTTCTCTTGTTTTTAGACAGGTTCCAGACTGCTTGGCAAACTCTTCAATTGACTTTTCTTTAAGAGTATAAGGACATTTTACTTCAACACATCCTAACCCACAGCACACACATGACACAAAGGCATCGGGTGAAGCTCCAAATTGGGGATACCTTGTGTTAAGACACAGTCCTACTCTATCTAATTTTAGATTTACATGGCTTGCATTATTTTCTATTTTGTAAGCTTCTAGTGCTCTTGCCTCATGATTCTTTCCCCACTCAGTTGCCTGTGTTTTAAATTTGACCTCTGAAGGGTAACAAATGGACTTTATTAAGCTTAATGAGGGTTTGCTAAGAGATGTTCTTACTGATTTTTTAAAAAGTGATGCAGTAATTCGTCCTGTTCTTTGATAAAACCAGGTTGCTGATGATGCTTGGTTTATAGTAGCTTCGTTAACTTTTTGGCAATACTGCTCAGAAATATGTATTTGATTTTGCAAAGATGAACCAAGCATTATCACGTCTTCTAAAGAATATAATTCAAATTCTTCTTTGTATATATTTGAATATGGGTTCAGAACATCAACATTATGTTCATCTTGTCCTTGTGTGAGCTCACTAGCAAATGGTTCTTCAAATGCCATCAAAACAGAGCTACTTCCACCATCTTGTATTTCACGCAAAGCGTTGCCCAGCTCTTCCTTTGATACTTCTGAAACATCACTTCTTACGGCATAATTAAAAACTCTTGAAAAAGATAGTTCTCTCAATTCTTTAGATTCAACTTTTGAGTCTTTTGTCAAAGCTGGAACCTGCCATGTTGCTGTAATATCTGTGCATGAAGTGCTTGCTTTACATTTTTCAATGTACTCAACAGCATATAACAAGGCTCCTACATGGCTACAAACCTCGCTTAGACCTGCCATACATGTACAATGGCCACAATTAACACTTCCATCTTCCTGGCAGATTATCCATACATCTAGAGGTGGCTGATTCATTTTTTGTGAATGTTTAACCTACAAGAAGGAAATAGTTGAGAAATATATGAGAGGGCAACTTAAAACAACATTTTTACCTTTCCCACAAGAACTAAGTAGTCCCCAATTTTAACAACTCCACAACCGCTTACAAAACCAGCTTCATAATACTTGTAAGCATTTAAGCTTTTAAAAGCCTTCATTTCCTTTGATGTATAGTAACTAGTTGTTAGTACCAAATAAGTCACAATATCAATACTGGTAATGGCAGGAAAATCGGAAACTTTATAACTTATTTGGGGTGCTTTGAAAAGGTATGGGTCGACGTTATTGATCAAAGTCAGCTTCAGTTCGTACCGTTTGCCAAGTTCGACGTTTTCCTTCATTAACTTTAGAAAATACTGACTTCTTTCACACATCTTGTTTTAACTATAAAGAAAAATTTATAGAATATAAATATATGACCACCGAAAAGCTCAAAAAAGTTACACAAAGTGGAAAAAAACACGTTCAAAATCTTACAAAACCTCATAAAAAGCAATGGTAAACAAGAGTTGTGTGCCCTAACAAAAATTTCGACAGATGACTTTGACAGGTCGTTGGATTGCCTTATATGATTTTTTTTTTTCAAGCGGACTAAAAGTACGTCATTTGTTTTCTCCATACGAACACCTAAAGTGGGCTTTCAAATCCCGAGACCAAAAAAGTAGCAAAAAAGTCCTAGGCAGTAAAAGTAAAGTCAAAAGTCACCGCTAGTGTCATGGTGGCGCATATATAAACGATTTTCATTCACCAAAATTATTTTAATAATAGATGACACCAGATATACCGATCTGAGTGTATTGCCATCTTTACATTCTTGTTGAAAAAACAAAGGACAGAAATACTCTCAGAGCACTCAAGACCGACCAGTCACCATCCGAAACCGTTATTAGTCGAAATCGCATAGGTTCTCGAATTCTGAATTCGTCTGTTAAATGTCATGCGCGTCATCATATTTATCTGTCAATGTGACATTTATTAATTTAGTATTGAAAATAATGCTACAAATTCTTAGTTTACCATAATCATTGGTTATTATTTAATACATTAAAACCATTGAACATTGAAAACCACCATTCTAACATATTCTATGTATTTTACTTATAATATTCACAATTGGGTAAGAACCTAGACCCGCTTAAAGAGGATGAGAGAAAATTGCAAAACTGAACCACTTTTAAATAGATTTCTTATTTCTTGCATGCTTGAAAAAAAAATAGTATATGTTACTCGGAGTAAAAGGTCTTTTTGTGCTTCGCCCAGTTGCAGGCCTCAGCTTCGCTTCGGCCGTCAATCTCTGGGCTCAGCACGAAAAGACCCACTTTTACTCCTAGTGACATAATCTACTATTATTATACCTGCATTATGTTAGCCATGTGCTGTTATAAAATAGTGTCTGGCCTTCAGTAGCATGTGCGGTGATAGCTTGATGTTCCATTTATTGTCAGTAGTATTGTATTTGTCTAGGGACTTATACAGTCCTCCACCACGACCTGCGGTCTATTGTGGCTCACTCGAAGCCCACTAGTTGTCACCCGTTATGCCCAGACCCTCAACGAATCTAATGAGTCTCTCGGGCGACACTGCGTTTGCATCTTGAGGTTCAATGATCGTGTTTCCGAACAATGAGTATCTCGATCTGGCAATAGCCGGGTAGTGACATAGGAAGTGCTCAACTGTCTCGTCGTCCTGCAAGCACAGCCCACACTCCGTCTCTTCGGACAGACCGAGTCTGTGCATGTGAGCATTCCTGTAATATTCAATACATCATATTTAGGGGCATTTCTGGAATATTCATATATATTGTAACGAAGTTACTAATTTTCTTTATCAGTTCTAGGGCATGACAAATTAATTGTGAGATAAAACTAAACGTGGATTATATTTCGGAACGTAAATAATCCGATGTCAAGCTAAACATACGAGGTTAACAGTTTTTGGTTAATAGAAGATGTCAATATCTAATGTAAAGTATTTTCTGTGAACCTCGTATGAAACTAACACCTTTGATCTCGGGACCTGCACTTGGATCCCAGGGGAGAATCGAAGGGTATTGTTGTTTAGCTATAAAAGACGGCCGCATGACAGTTTTCATGAATTCTGGCCAGAGATTAGATACTTGAAAGATAGGCGACTCTAACCCAACTGACAGAACACGATCATATTAGCGCCTCCTGGTGACGCGAGTATGTCCCAATATGCAAATTGGCGGTAAATTTAAAATGGTTCGTTTCTTAATTGGTGCATTTTGTCGCCTTATAAGATAACAAAATGATATGTTGATATTATTTTTTAACTAGGTAATGGGTTAAAAAGATATCACATATCATTTTGTTACTTGTTTAGACGCCAAAAATATACTTTTCTCTATGCGCTTGTAATAATAATATATAAATAAAGTAAAAAAAAAAATATTATTGAACAGTCTCAATTATAAAGTTAAAATACTAAATATACTATCAGATAATAAATTACCTATACTTACTTTAATTTTTTTAGGCATACAATGTGTACTTATTAGACATGTCTTGAGATAATTTGATTTGTTTCAGCTGAAAAGTTTAACAACAGTAAAAAAGAAATTACAAATACTTGAGTAAAAATATATATTACAAATAAATGAAAATAATTAAATAATCGCGGTAAGAGCGACAACTTAATAATTAGGTATATTAGGTTTCTTTTTTTTTTGTTCATGAGGTGAATCTTCTGAAGACACCCATTCTGGATCATCTAGCGACCGGGTTGTGTGGAATTCGTCATGAGCACTTTAGCACTTATTGGGAGCACATAATAATTTAGAGTCTTCTGAGAAATGATCGTCACACAACCTAAATCTGTCTCTTTCTCTTTTATCGCAGACACTCAACAAGTCAGTTCTGTTGAGGGCTAGGCACCACTTTTGTTCTTATCTGGAAATTTAATAGCGGATTATAATAAAACATGGAACATAGTTTCGAATTATGCGATTGGTATATGAATTATTCTAACAGTATTAGAATCTAATCAACCATCAGGATAAAATCATTTAAGTACTTACAACAGGATCTTTGAGTAACGAATGAAGTTTCGTGGTTCTTGTATTTTTGCAATCCAGAGCACGAAACACACAAATACCATCTTAACATATAAAAGCAATGTAACCACGATTCACAAAAATAATACGTACTCAGGCTTGGAAACAAGTTAAGTAAGAGTCAGTGAGAACATTTTGTATACACTCAGCAATTAGCAATAACACAAAAACTGAATAACACAACTAATCAGTACCGAATAAACAATTAAAAAGTTCGTTGGAAATATTCAGATCAAACGCTGTCTTGGGGACACTGACACTGCCAATGACGTTTATGATCTGCTGTAATGAACAGGTTGAGTCAAACATGTTATAGAAGCGGTAAAGTGAAAGAACGGACGCCCTTTTTTGACGCGAGTATGAACTAGATAAAGAACTTTTAAACTATAGGGAGTGCGCTCCCCATGAATTCTGGCTCCGACTCTTGAAGAATCAAGAACTAAATTTAAAACCGACTAAAAGGGTAAATATCAGGAATACACTAGAGATACACCGTGCTTGGCAGTAGTCGAGCCCCACTACACTAACCTCGCGCCTGGCAGTAGTCGGGCCCCATTCATTACACCGTGCTTGGCAGTAGTCGAGCCCCACTACATTAACGCCGCGCCTGGCAGTAGTCGGGCCCCACTTCACATACACCGTGCCTGACAATAGTCGGGTGTCACTCGCCGTAAAACCGTTTCATTCCTGGACTTTAACCTTACCGTGTAACCCGTTATAAACCAAGATACCGTACTCACCGATCCTTCGATATCTAAAATCATCTTCCTCGACCGTCGCATATCCCTCTCTAGTTGTTTGTAATATTGTGCATTAGACAAGTTATAGATTTATAAGCAGATCGTTGAATGTATGTCTCTTACGTTAAATAGAAACTATTGAGCAGTCTCTTGTCTTTCACTAAAGCCCTAAAGTACTTAACAAAATGACCCCTGAAATTACCATTCTCCACTGTCTAAAGGCTTACCCGAAAGGCATTTGTGGACCCTCTACCACACTAAAACTATAGAGGGTGGCGCCCGAGAAATCCGTCACAGCGTCACAAATTATGGCGCCCGAGCAGGGACCGTTTTGTCTTGGGGAGTGAAAGTTCCGTCCGTACGAAGGTGCTCACCGTCCGCTGATCGTTGATCTAAAAGTTGGTTGTTATTGGTGTCCCTACCGTCCTGTTCTTGTTGCTCCAGTCTATCAATTTCCGTCGGCATACCGTTTATTTTCTACTTCTAGGGAACTTTATTCCGAAAAAGGGGGCCCCATTTCTGACATTAACCTTTCCAAACGTGACATCTTTCAGATTATATTTGAACTCCGTTGTCAACAATTTTTCTTTTTGAAGTATAACCTTTTACCGTGATGTTTAATCTCCTGTCAATTTTAAAGCTGTGGTTACACCGTCTTTTCTTTTTCTCCGTTGTGGACCCTCTACCACACTAAAACTATAGAGGGTGGCGCCCTAGAAACCCGTCGCAACGGCACAATATTCCTGGTTTAATACAGGAATATTTCAAGTAATATTCTAGGAATATGAAAGAAGATTCCAATATAGATATCCCTGTAATATTCCTCAGGGTTATTCCTGGAATATTGAACATTCTTAAAAGAATATTCTTAGAATATTAAGGGAATATAGGTATAATGTTATCTGGGAATAAGCACATGAGGAGTATGTAGTGTCCAGCACTAGGGAAAAACTTGTTCAATATGCAAGAGTCGAGACCATTTTACTGTAGTTTGCCGAAGAGCAGAAACAAAAGCATAAAGGAGTCCTAGATAGGAAAAAAAGAAATTCATGATGTAGAGATAGAGAACTACGAAAAAGTGAATGAGAAAGAATCCAGCAATGACGAGTTTTTTTTGTCAATTCAGTGCATTTGGTGGGCTCAGTAGGGGGGAGCTGGGGCATTAGCACTATTCGGGTACTAGCGTGATACGTATTTTTTAAGAGCTTATCACAGAGGGCAGTATTGTTTCTGTAGTAACAGCTGTCTAATGTGACCTTTGTTTAGTGTGCTGACGACTGTCAATGAATGAACGTGCGTTTCAGAACAATCGGATGTATTTTTATTTTCGCAAGTGTAGAACTCAGATCCTTGAAACGAGAAGCAATATGACGTTGTTAGAAACGTAAGTAAATGTAATTTTTTGCAACATTATTATTTTGGAGAGTTATTTTCGGATTTTTTTTCAAATTTCTACTTTGGTGTAAAAGGGGCAAAAGCGTGAAATATAATTGGGGCAATAGCAGGATCATGCTAATACCTCAACTTATATGAAAGTTAATTTTTGAGTTATGTTTTTTTTTAGATGGTACGAAGCTATGTCAAAAAGAACTTAAGAGCACAATGGACGGAGGAAGCTCTTCAAAACTCAGTAGATGCTGTTAATCGGGGTATGAAGATTTCAGCTGCATCGAAAAAGTTTGGGAATCCATGGTCCACAATTCGAGATCATGTCAAACATCGGAGCCGCAATGCTGCAGGAATTCCAGCCAAACCCAAACATATTGGCAGGACAGGAGTATTTACAAAACAACAAGAGCTTGAAATTGTGGATTATTGCCTGGAACTTTCAAGACGATACTTCGGTCTGACCATAAATGAATTCAGATCTATTATTTTCCAATTCGCAGAGAAGTTGAGGCTAGATCACTTCACTAAATCTTTTCAGCACATGTTGAGGAAATCTCTCTTTTCAGCACATGTTGATAGATACGATAAAATGTTAAAGTCAGATTTCCAACGCCTTCTTGATCTCAGTCATAAGTGAATGGTTTATAAATAATTTAATCTTAATCCATATTTATCCTTTGTGGGAATAGCAATAAAACTCTATTCCACTTATCCTACACAAATACTAGATGGATATCTGAAGGACCCTTAATCTTTTAATGAAAAAATGGTAACAACTCTAGCATTTAGCTTGAAAACTATTTGGGGGACTATTCCCTTTGGGCGAACGAATTCTGTGTTAAATCCTTATGTAAAGTAGTAATAGCAGTTCGGAAATAAGTAGTCGGGTTTGTTCGTTGCTTTGTATTTTCGTTAAATGTTCATTGCATTTGATCGATTTTATGATTAAATACCTATAGTAGATTTTACATGGTTATTTCTTTGCTGCAGGTTAGCGTCATCATGATACAGCTAAAATCATTTTTGATTAGTTTATCACTTGGTACAAACGGGTACGCAATATACATGGTTGAACGGAACCAACGCCAACAATCATACAATGGCCCAGACAGGACAAAATCATCATCATCTTCAACAAAATCTAGACCTGCTACTCCTGTATCATCATCTTCAACGGAATCTAGACCTGCTTCTCCTGTATCATCATCTTCAACGGAGTCTAGACCTGCTACTCCTGCATCATTATCTTCAACAAATCTAGACCTGCTACTCCTGTGAGGTAAGTACATATGTATTTTAAAAGTAATTGGTACTGGCTCCGAGAGGTGAAGTTATGTGAACATTAAAAGTTGTCAAATTTTGAATACAGACGGTACCGAAAACTTGTAAAGTACCCAACTATTGTATTTTATTTAAAGGGACACCCAATAATAAGTAGGTAAATCCAGTAATGACTCGTCAAGTAAAAATAATAGGGCTTTGCTGCAGGTTAGCGTCATCATGATACAGCTATAAAATCATTTTTGATTAGTTTATCACTTGGTACAATCGGGTACGCAATATACATGGTTGTACAGAACCAACGCCAACAATCATATAATGGCCCAGACAAAACAAGATCATCATCATCTTCAACGGAACCTAGACCTGCTACTCCTGTATCATCATCTTCAACGGAATCTAGACCTGCTTCTCCTGTATCATCATCTTCAACGGAATCTAGACCTGCTACTCCTGTATCATTATCTTCAACGGAATCTAGACCTGCTACTCTTGTGAGGTAAGTACATATGTATTTTAAAAGTGATTGGTACTGGCTCCGAGAGGTGAAGTTATGTGAACATTAAAAGTTGTGAAATTTTGAATACAGACGGTACCCAAAACTTGTGAAGTACCCAACTATTGTATTTTATTTAAAGGGACACCCAATAATAAGTAGGTAAATCCAGTAATGACTCGTCAAGTAAAAATAATAGGGCTTTGCTGCAGGTTAGAGTCATCATGATACAGCTAAAATCATTTTTGATTAGTTTATCACTTGGTACAATCGGGTACGCAAAATACATGGTTGTACGGAACCAACGCCAACAATCATATAATGGCCCAGACAGGACAAGATCATCATCATCTTCAACGGAATCTAGACCTGCTTCTCCTGTATCATCATCTTCAACGGAACCTAGACCTGCTACTCCTGTATCATTATCTTCAACGGAATCTAGACCTGCTACTCCTGTGAGGTAAGTACATATGTATTTTAAAAGTGATTGGTACTGGCTCCGAGAGGTGAAGTTATGTGAACATTAAAAGTTGTCAAATTTTGAATACAGACGGTACCCAAAACTTGTGAAGTACCCAACTATTGTATTTTATTTAAAGGGACACCCAATAATAAGTAGGTAAATCCAGTAATGACTCGTCAAGTAAAAATAATAGGGCTTTGCTGCAGGTTAGAGTCATCATGATACAGCTAAAATCATTTTTGATTAGTTTATCACTTGGTACAATCGGGTACGCAATATACATGGTTGTACGGAACCAACGCCAACAATCATATAATGACCCAGACAGGACAAGATCATCATCATCTTCAACGGAATCTAGACCTGCTACTCCTGTATCATCATCTTCAACCGAATCTAGACCTGCTTCTCCTGTACCATCATCTTCAACGGAACCTAGACCTGCTACTCCTGTATCATTATCTTCAACGGAACCTAGACCTGCTACTCCGGTATCATTATCTTCAACGGAATCTAGACCTGCTACTCCTGTGAGGTAAGTACATATGTATTTTAAAAGTGATTGGTACTGGCTCCGAGAGGTGAAATTATGTGAACATTAAAAGTTGTCAAATTTTGAGTACAGACGGTACCCAAAACTTGTGAAGTACCCAACTATTGTATTTTATTTAAAGGGACACCCAATAATAAATAGGTAAATCCAGTAATGACTCGTCAAGTAAAAATAATAGGGCTTTGCTGCAGGTTAGCGTCATCATGATACAGCTAAAATCATTTTTGATTCACTTGGTACAATCGGGTACGCAATATACATGGTTGTACGGAATCAACGCCAACAATCATATAATGGCCCAGACAGGACAAGATCATCATCATCTTCAACGGAATCTAGACCTGCTACTCCTGGTATCATCATCTTCAACGGAATCTAGACCTGCTTCTCCTGTATCATCATCTTCAACGGAACCTAGACCTGCTACTCCTGTATCATCATCTTCAACGGAATCTAGACCTGCTACTCTTGTGAGGGAAGTACATATGTATTTTAAAAGTGATTGGTACTGGCTCCGAGAGGTAAAGTTATGTGAACATTAAAAGTTGTGAAATTTTGAATACAGACGGTACCCAAAACTTGTGAAGTACCCAACTATTGTATTTTATTTAAAGGGACACCCAATAATAAGTAGGTAAATCCAGTAATGACTCGTCAAGTAAAAATAATAGGGCTTTAATAAAAGTGTTTGTCCACGACCACCTAATAATATACTCATAATCAGCTTGTTGACAAAAGCTAAATAGGGCTCATATAGCGTCAGAGGGATATATGAGTTGAAACAGCGGGAATAATATCATTATTCCCTTAAATGGCAAGCGGGAATAATATCATTATTCCCGATTGCCATTTAAGTTATATATGTTGAAAAGAAAGCTGGATTGGATTTTTACCACGGGTTTATGCATAGGCACCAAAACTTATCTCTAAGAATACCATAGGCGACGAGCATAAATCGAGTGATAAGTTTTAATAAAACAGCCATTGATACGTATTTTGACAATTTAAATATATTATATGAAAAATATAGATATTCTCCGGCAGACATCTATAACGTGGATGAAAGCGGACTTCATACAGTGCACAGACCAGGAAAAATAATATCACAAAAAGGAGTCAAACAAATAGGGAAAATCACGAGTGCTGAACGAGGTGACTTAGTAACAACAATTTGTTGTATGAATGCGGCTGGTAATTACATACCGCCAATGTTAATATTTCCTAGAAAACTTATGAATGACAGATTGTTAAAAGGTGCTCCTCATGGAACCATAGGTGCTGCAACCGGAAACGGTTGGAGCAACTCACAAACCTTTACTAAATGGATGCATCATTTTATAAGTCACGCGAAGCCCACTAAAGAACGAAGAGTTTGCTTGATACTTGACAATCATGAGAGCCACATATCACTGGCCGTGTATGATATAGCGAAAGAAAATGGGGTAGACATGATTTCCTTACCCCCGCACACATCTCACCGAACTCGGCCTGTGGACCTGGTTTTTTTTTCGCCCACTAAAAACTAATTTTAATCAGCAATGCTCTTATTGGATGAAATCAAATCCAGGAAAAACAGTATCCATCTCTATGAAATCGAAGAATTATTTGCTGAGGCATATTAAAAAAAGTGTGAAAAGTGCGTAAACGGATTTAGGGCAGCTGGGATCTGGTCATTTCAGCCAACTATATTTACGAATGAGGATTTCGCTGCTTCAAACGCATTACAACCAAAAATCAGTTGCCAAAATGATGTAGAAATAGGAAGACAACCTAAGCCTCAAGATGTAGCTACTTGTTCCAAAAAATATTGATATTACAAATAATAATGTTACTCCAGAAAAAACAGAAGCGAAGTCATCAGTCATTAAGCTGAAGGATATTCTACCCATGGTTACACAAATTAGAAGCGTTGCTACAAAAAGAAAATCATCTGAAATATTGATATCTACACCGATGAAAGAAGTTCTTGAGGAGAAACAGAAAAAAGCTGATTTAAAGAAAAATAAGGCCTCGAATAAAGTAGAAGAAAAACAATCTCGCATAGGAAAAGTTTTTTCTGAGGAACCACTGGAAAAGACCAAAGATATAAAGAAACATCCTAAAAAGAAAAAATACGACGAATTCACTTCTTCTTCAGAGAGCGAGGACCCACTTTTAACATCGAGCGACGACGATGCAGAATCATTTACTGATTTACTACAAGAATTTCCATCATTTGTCGAAGACCCAAAGAAAAATGACTATGTTCTGGTGGAATTTGAAAGTCCTAAATCAAAACAACCGTTTATTACATAGGAAAGGTGAAAAAGACGAAAACGAGGAGTATAAAATATCATTTTTTCGGCACAGTTTAAAAGTCGCGAATGCATTTGTCTCTCCCAATGCACCTGACATTTCAATGGTTCATTTAGATCGGATTTAAATGATACTTCCAACTTTTGATGTTCGCTAAGCTAAGATTTGTTTTTTTAAGTTATTATGAGTATTTTTTTGTTTTCACCGAGTTCAACTTTTAGTTTTTAATTTTGAACTTTGTTCTTTGTGACCACTTACCCCTTAGGGCAATAGCGTGTTTGCATATATTTATAAAAAACATTCAAATACAAATGTTTATTGGAATTAACCTATTTTGTATCCGCCATATAAAAAACAATATGACATGTTATAAGTATGCCAAATTTGAATCAAATTAATTCAATATTTACTTAGCTACCGTTCATAAAAAAATAACTGACAAAAAAAAATTAGGCCTGTGGGCTGTGGGAGAAGTTAACTCGCTATATGAAGCCAATGAGTACACCTTATTGATCAATTTTTTAGTTGCAGATGCTAATAATCAGTTGCCTCTTGGGTTGCCTGGTTGTGTGGCTTTGCAATTGATTAAGAGGTTGGCTTCAGTTGCCAATGGAGCTAAAATGAGATTTAACTAATTAGATAGTGTAATTAGTCAGTTTGTTTTTGATGTTTTGAATTCCACTGGCTGGAAATATGTGGTATTAAAGATAGATCGACATCAACAGTGATTGCCGCTGTAAAAAGGGTTTTTTCAGTTTTTGGCACACCTTACGTTGTATCTTGTGACAACATTCCATTTGAGAGTGCCGCTTTTAAAGAGTTTGCAAAGTGTTGGAACTTCAGCATTATCACTAGAAGCCCCCATTACTCGCGCTCCTATGGCCTTACAGAAAAAGGGGTAGGGATAGCCAAGAATACAGGTAATTAAGAAATGAATTAGAAGTAATGAAAACCTTGATATTGCTTTACTGCAGTATCGTAACTCGCCGCTTAAATGAGTCGTATTTGCAAGTCCCAAATCCCGATTAGTCCTGATTTGTTGCATCCCAAGTTATCAGATAATGTACATGACAAATTAGAGTAAGCAGATTGTTTACAGGAAGTATTATGATCAACATGCTAGAAATTTGAAGCCATTAGACCCTAAATGATGCAGGGTGGCCCAACGAAAACTTTCCACCGATGTTTTCTGCCTTATGAAGTTGAAAACACGAAAACGCCCGGACCCGTCAATTTTAATTTCGAAGGGGATATGTTATTCTGATATATTTATAGCTTTTCCAGATGAACCCCAAAGCTACCCCGGCTTTGGGCTAGTACTTTTGTACACACTATTATTTATATATTAAAATGCTTTACGGTAATTCAAGACGAAGAAATAACGATTGTGCTAAACGGGCCGCAAATTTGTTTAATGAGCAATATCCTGACAGGAACGTATCCCATTCTTACATGAGAGACCTGGTTGCCAAATTTCAAGAGACTGGAAATGTAGGAAATAAAAAGAGGAATGTTCATCATCCAGCGATAAAAACAGAAGCAGTTGAAATAGCCGATTTGGGACACGTCGCGATGGAACCTGCTACCAGCACTAGAAAATTATCAAATGCATCAGGTTTCTACATACGCTCATCCACAGTATATTAAAAGCATATAAGTTTCATCCTTATAAAATTAAATTAGTGCAGGAATTAAACGAAGATGAAATCGATGCACGTTTAGAATTTTGTGCGACGAATTGTCAACGATCAATCCGGAAAACCTTTAGAAGATTTGCTTCTCTGATGAGTTCCTTCTTCTTGAACGGTGAGATCAACTGCCATAATTGCCGTTATTGGTTGTCAACCAATCCAATGCTTTTTCATGAAGTTCACAAGCAACATCCACAAAAGCTAGACGTTTGGATAGGAATTTTCGGAGATCATACCATTTTTTTTTACATGGAAACTTGAACGGACAGGTCTATTTGAATTTGTTGGAAGACGCCAATGATCCAGCTTTAACAGAAATAATCGAATACGATGACCGCGGTCACCGTAACTCGTCCGCCGCCCCTGTTAGGCAGTTTTTAAATGAAACATTCCCTCAAAGGTGGATTCGAAGAAGAGGACCTACAGAATGGCCTGCAGGTTCCCCGGATTTGTCCCCGCTAGACTTTTTTTTATGGGGTCATTTGAAGTCCAAAAGTTATGCCACACAGCCGGATTCACTTAAAGACTTGCGGCAACGTTTGTAAATGAGTGTCATCTTATAACTCCACAAATGTTGCAAAATGTCCGAATGCACTTTGAACAATGTCTTTCCTACTGGTCGCTTTCAACAATTAATAGGAGGTCGGTGGTGGTCATTTTCAACAACTAATAAATTGAAATTAATTTAATGTCAAATCGATTTTTCTGTCTCCTGCTCCGAGAACAAATCATTAAAATTTTAAAAATGATGCGGCACTGAAAATGTAATTGAACGCCTTTCAAAATGATGTATAACTTGATACCCCTTTCCATTTAAACTTTTTCTTGGCTTCATGGTTTCCTCTAAAACAATAATTACATCAAAAAAATATGTCCCCCTTAGAGTGAAAATTGACGGGTCCGAGAGTTTTCGTGTCTTCTGCTTCATAGGCCACAAAATCCTGGTGGAAAGTTTTCGTTGGGCCATCCTGTATATCAAACAAACGTATATACATGCAATAATCAGATCCCTGGTTCTGATAAGACAAATCCAGAAAGCATAGTAGCTATTAGAAAGCAATTCTCGCTTCGTGACTTTTAACAAAATCCAGAAAATATTCAGATTACATGCCACATCAAACTTGCACTACATCAAGCAAATTAAAAAACGCATAATAGTTTTCATTTCAGCGTAAAACATACAATAAACGTGCATAGCAATTCTTGATAAACTACTTCCAACGTGAAGCATAACTGTTCTTGAAGAGGCAAAAGTCATCTTGCAATAGAGAAGTTAAAGTTTCTTACTATTTGGTGTCCTGCAGGCAGTTACTATACCGTATTACTACTTTCATACTGCACCCGCCTACAGGCTGACCGAGAAAACTCTATGAAATTTAACATTAAATTTAAGTCAAACACGCGAATATCCATGCAATCATCATGCAATAATAACTAGTAGAAACTAGTAAACCGAGAAAATTTGAAATTTTTACTATGTATCCACAAGCGATTTTTCTTCCATAGCAATTTAATTTCTAGATAAAGCATTTCCTTAGTTTGAACTAGTCATGAGGTGAAAAAGTCATCAAGAAGTTCAGCTCCGTACCATTCAGTAACCTGCGGGAAGTTGCTACTTGCTACTCAGTTCGCACTGTAGCCGTCGACAGGCTGACCCCGATATGAAGAAAAATCCATCATCAAAATAACTGAACAGGCAGGGCATGAATATGTTACACAAATGTAGATCACTAACAAATTCCGGGATCCATTACTTGTGACCACCTGCTTCTTCCGTATCCTGGACTTCCTTCCGAATCCCAGATAGGAAATGAAACAACCCCAAGAGGTAAATTTATTAAGACAAACGAAGACAAAGTATACGTAATATATAATTGAAACAAGTACCTATTGCATTTTAGATAGATACACATCAATTGATTTTAGACACTGCCTAATGCTTATCTTAAGCATATCCACACTGCATAAAATAATTACAAGCTATGTGTCAATGTAAAGGGGGGATATAAACCGATTACTGAAACGATTACATTTTAAAGGAAAAAGTCAACAATCATATAAAGAAAGCAAGGGGGAAAAGAGTCCTTTAATCGAAGTTGAATATTTTAAAACTGCTGAAAATTTAGGGGTCTGTGTTGAATAGCCGTTCTGACAATACAGTTATTGCATTTTTCTTCTGCCTGTATCTAAAGGGTGTCCTGATCAAATGGTCAGTTAACATAATGTTTCCTTTTGTCTTGGCTGTACTTCAAGAGCTTGTACTTCAGCGATGGGGTTAGTTCAGTTCTTCCTTCCCTTCATAATGGACATTCATGAATTTTTATATAAATTAATGAAGACATATCAGTTTCTTGAATTTGTTGAATAATTTTGCGACCTATTATCATCTGGGTTCTCTTCTGATGCACCCATTTGTTATAAATGTCCTTCTGTTTCGTGTACAAGTATCTGTGTCCAAATGCAATATCCGGCACTTCTGGCAGTCTCTGAACCTTAGTTCACAATTACTCGCTTATGTGTCAGTACTTCTGGTTCAGCGTTTTATTTATTTTTGACTGAATTATATGGACAGTAGAAATCTTTAACTGCTTTTAGTATTCAAACTCCATTTTTTGTAGTAAGTCCCTGCTCGCCTTTTACTTTTATCAAAAGTACCAACCATATGTATCTGGTCTAGTCTCAGCCGTCATCCTTTGCTGTCAGCATAAATTCCAAGTAGTCACCAAACAACATTATGTAATACAGTTTGACCTATCTGCACCCCTCCATTTCTGATTGCCTGAAGTAGCAAGAGGCATTCTTGTCCAAGGTCGATCAAATTTTATAATCTACAGGGATATTATCTTCTCAGTGTCGAGAGCCAGTCGTCGCTTTCCCACTGTTTAACTTGTGTTTTTTCTCTCTCACGCGACTCTGCTGCTGAAGTAAAATTTCTGTACCAAGCGTTTAAAAGTAGAACTCGGTCCCAGTCCGGATTTAGGGCCGTACTTTAATCTTTTCTGTTAAAAAATGCGTGCTTGAAGAACTCAATGGCTTCTTTAGTTAGACTCTGATAGTAACCCTGCGTTTTATGTAAGATGGCCACCTTGTAGAAAAGAATATTTTGTGTTCTGGAATCCACTTGTTGGTACTGCGCTTTGTAATGCCAGAATTTATAGAGCCACAGCTGCATTGAACCATGTAAACTCTCAGTGATAATAGAGGGGGTCTTTCTGGTTCTTGGCCGATCTCACGCGCTGTTGAATTGTGAGGGTCAGTTTAAAAATTGGTCAGTTTTGCATTGCCTCTGTCCAGTAATCCAGCAAATGTCATTCCAAACTCCCTGCTTGTTACATTCACTCCAACCGAAGACTCTTTTCTCTGGGCTTTCCGATAGTTTTTATGATTTTCCTTTTTTTGTCTCGGATGATGGTGTGATTATTCCTTTTCGATCTCCATAGTGAATTGCATTTTTTAGTTTATAGTGTTAAGGTGTAAGAAGTTCACCCTTGTCATGCCTCCCAATAACAAGTGTCGTCCACATACACCGCACATTGGCCTTTTTTTGCCGCATTGCCCTCGAAAATTTCCATAAAATAGTTGGTTAAGACCAGACTAATGGGGATGCCCATAGATACACCAACAGTTGGTTCGTAGAGTTCTTCCTTCTATTGAAAATACGTTACATAGTGTTCCTTGATGGGTAGTATCGTAAAAAGCGAAACAACATCGTAGCTAACGAGGACTTGTCCCGGACAAAGAGTCAAGGAATGCTTCAAAGCCCCGAAAACAATTTAGAATGTAATTTGATAGGTCGTGAAAGCCTTCACTTTTATCGTTTTTGCTTCTGACGTGTGAACTATGATCGTATTTTTTTATTATCAACATATTTAACTTTGAACAATCAGCTTCGTGTCTCAGGACTTGCTATAATGACATTTGGGCCTAGGTTGCATGAGGAGGAACCAAAAAAATTATTCATCATGTGTGCAGGGTTCAACTGTCAACTGTTCTTAATGCATCTGGAAGTATTAATCATGGTTTTGGTCACTAATCATTGACCACACAGCTTGTAATTAAGTATAGAATCCGAAAAATATGTTTGACTAATACCCGCATAACCTAAGTGAAATATAAACAAACACAAATTATGAAAATATACAACGGGTTGCTTTATACAAAATGGTAATACAATTCTCAAACTAATATCACAAATTAAGCAATAAGTTACAGTTTCCAACTTTCATAAAAAGCGCATTTATTACTGAGTATAAAATATATTGTTAACCCTCAAATCAGTAACTTTAAGGTGAATCCCAAATAACCTGTGGTTCAGTTTCCAAGATATAGCCGTTTACCGTACTTTAATCATGCCCCACAATCCCGAACAGAATGCACACCAGGCTAATAATAAATCAACAGAATTCGCACTAATGATCTAACGGAATACCTCCTTAGTACTCTGAAAGCCACGAGGGTTGAACCAACAATAACTAACTGGAATAACAACATGGGGTGTAAGGGAGAAAGGCAAGAAAGGACCCAAGCCTACCAAAAAGTCAACCTCACCTGCTCGAGTGTTGGTCATGCGGCACACCCTGCTAGATAACAGACGAAGCACTGGCGACCGAGACACGGCGGTATAACCATTAGAACTGAAATTAAGGAAATGTAATTTCATACCCATGGAGGAAGATAACGGGAAATCACCTCCATTATACTTCCCAAGAGAAACACATGATGACGACATTCAATTCGAAAATTCCGGAGGTAAAATAAGTTTCCCGATCAGAAGCCAATGAAACCAGGATACAAAGACCTGTAACGCACAAAGTTTGTTCGAAGTACTACATCTAACAAATGTAATACAAGAAATCAACAGACTAGACACAGATATATTGGGAATCTCAGAAACTTGGTGGCCGGACAACGGTATGTGTACTGTCAACGGAGGCCGCTTCTACGACTCAGGCAACCAAAACATGGGAATATTTATTACAGATAAATTGTGCGTTAGCACCATAGACTTCTTCCCGTACAGCGACAGATTAGCTCTCTTGAAAGTCAACCCGTTAACCTGAATATTATCCAAACAAATGCCCATACCGCAGAGTCAACGGAACAGGAGATTGATACATTTTATGAGGGTTTAAAAGAACTACTCAAACTTACCAAAAAGCATGAAACAAACATTATAATGGAAGATTTCAATTCCAAATTAGGGAAGGGCAGGTCTAGGGACCTAGTAGTACCTTTCGGATTGGGAGAGCGAAATGACAGAGGCGACCGACTACTACAATTCTGCCAAGAGCAGAATATAAAGGTAACTAATACCTGGTTCTGTCTACCACCTCATCGTTTGTACACATGGAAGTCTCCAGCAGACAATCCAAACAACGTTGTGCGACCAGATAGACTATATCCTTATCAACAGACGTTTTGGAACCTCTATCACCAGAACCTGCACATACCCAAGAGCAGATGTACCCTCTGATTACGTTTTACTTCTAGCTTGCATTAAAATTAGAATGACAAAACACAAAAAATAGCTTCGCAAAGGAAAATTGCCTACTAACGACTACAACAAAACCGAATAGGGACACTGTAAGTGAAGAAATAAATCGGGGGATAGAAACAGTTTCAACAAAAATAGAAGAAGACGAAGACCTAAGCTATAGATGGGAAAAGACCCAAAATGTAATGAACACAGCTAAAGAGATAATAGGACATAAGAAACCAGAACACAAGTAATCATGGACAAAGGCGGAGTATTGTCACCGCTATTGCGATCTCCGCGGGTCGACTGTCAATCTCTGAGGAGTTGAAGTCCAGGCATGTGCAGACGATTTCGTAATTCTAATTCTAAACTTTCAGGGCCAAGACATATCCAGGATCATACAAGAAGTTCTCTATGGTAGATGTTCTGTTCTGATGTTTTGGAAATTGAATGTGGAAAATTATGACAGAATCCCAACAAACAATGTGGCTGTATGGGTCGCTAATCAGACCGATAATCACAACTAGAGCAGTCGTAGGTACCAAAGGGGCTGAATAAAGCTGAAAACTGGATCCAAACAAGAGTCTCTGCAGATAAAGGCATGTCTCTGGATTACAGAGGGAATGAGGACGATGCCCCAGCGAACGCAGAGATAGAAGATAGCCATCTTCACAATCACAACTAGAGCAGTGGTAGGTACCAAAGGAGCTGACAAAGCTCCACTGAATCCAAACCAGTAACTCTGCAGATGAAGGCATGTCCCTGCATTACAGAGGGAATGAGAACGAGGCCCCAGCGAACACAGAGATACTACTACTTGATCTGAGACCTAATGGCACAAAAAAATATAAGAAGCCTAAGCTACACCTAGATATCTTCAAGGGAAGACTAGAATGTGCCTAGGGAACCACCTAATCAACTGGAAGCAGAAATTATCTGTTACACAAACGGAGCCCTGATGTCCGACGGTGGATGATCTGCTGTATGGATGATATGCTTAGCAACAAGCCTGACAGATTCAAGACAAATCCATACAATTGAACTAAGCGCCCGATACTTACTAGAGAAAGAAAGGTGCAATAGGTTCAAGTTTGAAATTAGCGAATTCCAAGTCAACTGTCTCAAATTTATTTTCAAGTTCTTTGGCCACATGTTTCGCCTAAAAAGGCATCATCAGGCCGCAACCAGAATACACGTTAAAAGTGTTAAAATGGATTGTTAAAAGAATAAAATACGTTTACATTTTTACATATTGTCGAGTCCTCAAAAGGGTAAACGTATTTTATTCTTTTAATAATCCTTTTTAACAATTTTAACGTGTATTTTGGTTGCGGCCTGATGATGCCTTTTTAGGCGAAACATGTGGCCAAAGAACTTGAAAATAAATTTGAGACAGTTGACTTGGAATTCGCTAATTTCAAACTTGAAATTCTACCAAACTTTTTCTACGATGGCGCAATAGGTGATTCAAAATCTGCTCGTACAGCCAGGCAGTACCCCAAGCACCTAAACTGTCGCAGTGTAGTGCAAGCCTAGTGAAGGACTGCCACGTGACTCTTAACTCCCTGCCCGAGGTAAATCGAATCACGTTGACGTCGATACTGGTTTACCAATGGCACAAGCGCAATAAGGAATCCGACTTCCCAGAAAAGAGAGCAAAAGACTCTGCGTTTGTGGGCCTGTAACCAGCAGTGAGAATCTCGCACTGCATCTTAACCTGCAACGGATTATCGAATTCTCTGGAAATCTCAAGATGGACAATTAGTGCAGGCTATGACACACAACAGCTGAGCCGCAAGAGACCACTGGTCGCAGTTCACAACATGTAAATGCCTACTAAGGGTGACTTTTACAACTATCAGTAAAACTTCAATTTGAAGTTAAAACACCAGTAATGACGTAGATTGCATTGGAACTGTAGATCGCGGGTGTAGAACAAATAAGAAGCTACTTCACAGTTGCGAATGTGCATACGCCTTGGCGTATTCGCAACTGTGAAGTAGCTTCTTATTTGTCCTACACCCGCGATCTACAGATCCATTGCATTAGAAAGGACACAAAGCACATATAATGTAGATTGCATTGTTAACTGACAGATAAACTGTGCAATCTACGTCATATCTCGTGTTTTAACTTTAAACTGAAGTTTTACTGATAAAGCTACCCTTAGTACGCTGAAAGCCAACAATGACTAACTGGAATCACAACAGGCTAGAATCGAACTAACCTGAACTAAACACATTATTAAAACCAGAAAACAATCAGAGTTAGAGCAGCTGAAGGTTGTCCACAAGGCGGAGAATTGCGATCTCCGCGGGTCGACTGTCAATCTCTGAATAGTTGAAGTCCAGGCATGTGCAGATGATTTCGTAATTTCAATTCGGAACTTTCAGGGCCAAGACATATTCAGGATCATACAAAAAGTTCTGGAGGTGATGCACATCTGGCGCACGCAAGAACCTACCCGCAAATTTTAGGAAAGCAGTAACTGTTTGGTTTATCCAAAAGAAAAACCAAACGGTTACTGTTTGGTTTCTGGATTACAGGATTACCTTACTAGACTAGCCATAAACCTTCGTTGTAAAAAATTAATTTGCCAACAAGTTAAAATATCTAGAAACCACCTTAGAGGAAACACTCACATTGCGTGTCAAAGAGGACATTGCTCTCCCTATTGCCATTAGCTCTCTCGTAGGAACCTATGTGGGAAATTATGACAGATGGGACCATAACAATGTGGCTACATGTGTCGCTAATCAGACCCATAATAACAAGCTTCACAGATTCAAGACAAAACCATACAATTGAACTAAGCCCGATACTTATTAGAGGAATAAAGGTGCTATAGGTTCACGTTTCAAATTAGCAAACTTCAAGTCAACAGTCTCAAATTTATTTTCAAGTTCTTTGGCTACATGTTTTGCCTAAAATTGCATCATTAGGCCGCAACCAAAATATACCTTAAAACTGTTAAAAAGAATTGTTAAAAGAATAAAATACGTTTACATTTTTACATATTGTCGAGCCTTCAAAAGGGTAAACGTATTTTATTCTTTTAACAATCCTTTTTAACAATTTTAACGTGTATTTTGCCTTATAATGCCTTTTCAGGCGAAACATGTAGCCAAAGAATTTGAAAATAAATTTGAGACTGTTGACTAGGAGTTCGCTAATTTCAAACTTGAATTTCTACCAGTCTCTTAGAGAAAAAATTTACTTTTTCTACGATGGCGCAATAGGTGATTCAAAATCTGCTCGTACAGCCAGGCAGTACCTCAAGCACCCAAATTATTGCAGTGTAGTTTAAGACAAGTGAAGCACTGCCACATAACTCTTAATTCCCCTTCCGAGGTAAATCGAATCACGTTGATTTGGACACTGGGTTACCAAGGGCACAAGCGCAATAAGGAATCCGACTTCCTAGAAAAAAAGAGCAAAAGAGTTTGCGGGCCTGTAGCCAGCAGTGAGAATCTCGCACTGCATGGTTAACCTGCATCGGATTCTCTGGATATCTCAACCTAATGGGCGACAATTAGTGCAGGCTATGACACACAACAACACAACACTGGTCGCAGTGCAAGACATATAAATGCCTACGAACCCCAGATACAATGAAATATACCCAAAGGTTAAAGAAGGTGAAGAGTAAGCGATAAAAAAAGTTAAAATGAATTATTTGCGGTATCGGACAGATAAATTAGTTTCGATTTTTTCTTTAGCGGATTGGGTAAACTGCTATTATTCGTATTTGGGGATTCAACCGCAATAAATGTGTGGCAAGGATTAAAAGCAGTTAAAAAGCATATCCGGTCTCGGACACATAAATTCGCACACATTTTCTTTAGGGGTTTGCGTAAACGGCTATTACTTGTATTTGCGGATTCAGCCGTAATAAATGAATAGCAATTATTAGTAATGATCTATACTTTGTTAGAAATAACGGATTATTGCCGGTGTCTTTAAAACCACAATAAAATAGAGTAATCTACCTAACAACCTACAATATTAATGTAAATCAAAATAAAAAAAAAAACATAAACAAACAACATAACACTAGTAATATCATTATTTCTGTGATGTGCTAATATACACTCAAATAATTTGAGATTCGGTTTCAAGCTTCCTTACTCAAGTTACTTGCTCTTTTTCTCGCCACAGCAATTCGACGAATTGGCATCGAGTGACGTCGCCAAGTCATCGGGTTCCGTTACCGGTAAGCTGCAAGTGAAGTTTCTGCATACATAAGCCGCCGCTCTCCCTTCGATCGGCTTGAGTTTATGCAAAGTTTCGATGCGGCGATAAAGAAGACCGGCTCGGCCTCCCGGGCCATCAGCTACCGCCAAGATCCTGCCTGGTATGTAACGCGACCTGACAACGTCCAGAAGAGCTTGGGTTGAGTTGTCTTCGGTCGGACCGGCTATGAATACCTGAAATCCAAGAGGGGAGTGGTAATTTACCTCACCTTATTCGCGGCTGTTAGTCATTAACGTCCGTCTGTATCTTCTGTATCACTAAAATTAAGCCGTCTAATATATGTCACGCAATTCAGCTTACAGCGATGCAAATATTTATAGTGTTTTTTTTTTAAGTAAATTGTTACCGTGAACGTATCAACCAACTGCTCTATGTTTAATTACCTGAGTGGGAAAATGATGGTACATGATCAATCCCGAGGTCATTTCTGGCAAAGCAATTGGTACAGATTTCAGACGTTCTGAGAAGGAAGTCAGGATTGCGCCAGCCTTTTCGCGCAAATCGGTTCGTTGAAGGTAGGCAGCGAGACGAATCAAGTTGTGAACGGCCACGGAATTACCGCACGGTTCTGCCCCATCCTGGTCTAGAACAGAAAATATGAATATTACACAAAGATGTAGTGTTAGCCGTTTATATCAATAGAACTCAATGAAGCCTACGGAGTAAAGGGGTTTAACTACAAATCTTCCTCCCCTCCTTTTTTACGTCTTACAAAACACTTCTATAAAAAAAGAAAATTCGAAGATATAAGATAACCCATAATTTAAGATACCCAAAATTACGACGTCTTTACCGTAACTCCGGGGCTATATGGGATGTAGGGCTCTCCATGGGTAGATTTCCTCATATATGTAAATGATACATTTTGAAGTCTAATTCCAATAAATTAAATAGGAAAATCTACAAAAAATGGTAAAGTAGGGACGGTTTTTTGAAAAAAAAAAAATTTGTAATGGTCCACTTCTGGGCCTTCTGCACCCCTTTAGTTAGACGACTGGCCCAATAAGGATGGTACTAGGGGAAAGGGCATATCCTTGGCTACTTCTAATCCTATCCCGCCAAAGGTGTTACTTTAATACAGAGTGGTCAAAAAATTTCCAAAACAATTAAGAAAAGTATCTAAAATAGTAAGGTAGTTTTTTGCGATTATTACTAAAACTATGGATCGGTCCAGCTTCGGTGGTATATAGGCAACTAGAAGACGTGGAGATAAAAAAAAATCAGTTATTAGTTTTGGCTTAGCTCTTATACCGAGTGAGCTACAAAAGTTTTTCTGTGCTGCAATTTTTGCCAATTTTCACCCTGTAGATTCCACATTTTTGCAGTAAAAAATCTGAAATAATTCAGAGAGGTAGCACACACATGGGCCCTAGATCTGGCCAAAAATCAAGGGCCTTGCTTTGAATTTGAAATTTTGACGAATTTTTAAACTTTAAATTTCAAATTGCCACTTTGAGGTATATTTCTGCCCAGACCGTGCGTGCATCTAATGCAATGGTTTTCTATCCCAGGGGATACCTTGGAATGTTTTCTTTTTGGGACTTAGGAACCACTTTTAGCTGGGACGTTGCGAAATGGTCTTAATTGAATTTCGAAACGAACGATGCAAAATTTTTCAAATTTTGGCCGAAAATCCCGAATGGTTCCGATTCGCCAGCCACTAACTAGTAATCGGAAGCATTCGGCGGCCGCGCCCTTCTGCAACTGACAGCTGAGATTTCCCAAACGAAAACATTAACTTTAAAGCCTCAGACTAAGGAAAATCGGCCGAAAAGCGTGGAAAACTGTCTGGCCGGGGAAAATTTTAACATACCTATCTAGGAAGATTATTGGCAAAATGCCCAGTCCTCGAGGTCGTTTTCACAAAGACTGGTCGATTTGAAAATTTCGTGTCGGGATTCATTTTTGGCTGATGACGTCGAAGTCCGACCACGCGGTTTTTGCCAAGACAGTAGCGGTTACAAATTCGGGCAAAAATGAATTTTTTCGATTTTTCGGCAGACATGGTCGTAGTTATTTTTTTTTGCCATTTCTTTGGCTTTCCCATAAGAAATACATTGTGCAATGCTTTTTAAATGGGACAATATTGATTTCGTCATAAATAAAAGATAGAGGCGAAAAAAAAATAGCCGTCGTAGACAGGGTAATTAAAAAATGGGGATATCTCTGAAACGAATAAAGTTAGAGAGTTGAAATTTGGTCGAAACCTTATTTATGGGACCAAACCCATGGGTACCATTAACGAAATTTTGCATATAATTTTTCAGGCTTTTACACGTGTATTTCTCATAAGAAAAACGTTGGCCAATGCGTATTATATGGGTGGAATGTAAATTACGTCATATTTGAGGTACCATTGATGGTACATGATCCAAATTTGGATGGTACGTACCTATGGGGTTATCATAAATTGTGATATAGCTGACGCAGCTATCATAACTACAGAAGCTAAGTAACGTTAGTATTTAAAGAACTGTTAATGATACATAGTTCAACTTTGGATGCTGGGTGTCCATGGGAGTACCATGAATGGTAATATAGCTGACATAGCTATGTAGCTGACTATAGCTAGGTTATAGCTGTTTTATAAACCGATGGTGATATCAAGTTGAAAATCGAACGGTAGGTTTCCCTTATGTAAAATTCGCTAAAAATGACATTTCTAAAAATCCAAGATGGCCGCCTGAACAGTTTTGGTTTTAAGCCGATATCTCTGGAACGGTTTGAGCTAGAGGTCTCTAAGGTCCAGAACCTTGCCGCGGGTACCAAAGGTTCTATTTTGGAAACTTTTTAATAAATTGACACTTTTTTGCTACAACTTACTCACTGTTGCTAAAGGGCGCACAAACCAAATATATCCGACGTTTCGACTTTACACTTACTATAGGCCATCATCGCGGTATTTTCTTTTATTACAAATATTGCTTCATAAATGTGCCACGCCCAAACAATCAGTTTTTCGTATATGACAGACAAAATAGCTTTAACGAAGCGCATTCGACTGGTACTAACTGTTCGATTTTATCGTTTCTAGGTTCCGAGATTTGACTGATTAAATTTTTCATTGATAGGGGTAGAGTGACGTTTGCCATTTTATAGCAAAGCCATTTATGACAATAGAACAACAGTGTCTCAATTAAGTGTGAATCGTCTCAAATACTGCTCGAAACGTTAATTACCATTTTGCTTAGTTTCATAACAGTCTTATAGGAAGTAAAAAACTGCTAAAATTTTGTAAAAATTACCTATTGTTTTTATTTGATCGAACATTACGTCAACTAGATTAAAAACCTTGAATGACAAATTAAGTAGTATTTGGTGGTCGAGAATGCTCTATTCATTGGTGTCAATAGCATCGTTATACCATGTTTAGTTTTTGAATTACATAGATATAAGTATTAAAATGTCGATTAAAAATAGAAAAATTATGTTTTTGGCGCCATTTTGAAGGGGAACGAAATTACTGAAAATTCCAAAATTGCAAATTTTTTACATATTTTTGTCCCCTCTTTCATATGAGACTATTTTTGATAAAATCTATGACAATCGATTTTGGCTGAAAATTTTCACGACTACCCCCTTTGAAAATTTTGAAATTTTTACATTTTTCTGTTTATCTTGGAAACGGTAAGGTTTTGCGATATGCAGGTTAATATGATGTATGAAGAGGTCACTAAGGGCTATCAGATGCATGTATTAGAAAGAAGCTACCTTTCACGGTTTTTGAGAAAATTTAAAAAAAGTGAAAAAATTGTACCTAATTTTTGGGCCACCCGTGCTCAGTTACTGTTCAAGGCAGACTTTCAAAAATGGGCTCTACGTGTAGCTCTATTCTTCTACTTCATTAGCTCTTCTTATAGATTTTCTGATAAATCTTCATCGAAACGAGATATTAGCTGTTAAAAGCAGCAATGCACGATTTTTATCTCAAAATTTAGTTTTTTGGGCCGGTTTGAGAGCCCCATATGTTTAACATAGAATTTTCGATATGTGTCATATAAATCTATAGTAATCGATTTTATTTGTTACTTCCAGTCGTTTTATAATGAATAGGACGTTGATTCCTATTTGAGACAGTATAGGGTGGCTCAAAAAATTATGTGGCTAATAATGCAGAAAAGGTCCATAAGCAGTGTGGATTTTACATAGAAAGGTTGGATTATTTAGAACGTAGACCAGGCGGAATCAAATGTTAGATATAGCGTTATTATTAAAACTTAGTAATGAAAGCGATTTTAATTATTCAAGGAGTGTGGTGTTGTCTGATATTAGTATTTACTGCAGAACATTTCCTTCGCCATTTTATCCACAAATTATTAAAGAACACTAAAATTATTGTACTTTTTCGGCTCCTCATATAGCTTTTCGGATAAATATTAATTAAAAGCGATATAACGTTGCAGCAGTTTGAGCTACATCAGAGGAAAGTTCGGATATTTCCTAAACTATGGGCGCTCCGCGCGCGTGGTCTTAACCCACAAGACTTCAAAAACACTTTGCCCACAGCGTTCGGATTTCCTAAACTATGGGCGCTCCGCGCGCGTGGTTTTAACCCACAAAACTTCTACAGTACTTTGCCCACAGCGTTCGGATGTGGCATGGGCGCGTAGTCACAAAAAAAAAACAACGCGCGAGTGTGAAAAAAACCACACCATAAACAAGCCAACTCCAGATTTTTGCTGACCAACTTGTTTTTATTTTCGAAGATAACTGTGTAAACAAATTTTATTACAAGTTGACAGTTGTTTATTTTGTCACACATGTCAGTTCGCAAAATTGGATAGGTCCTTACACAGTTATAAAGAAGATTAACGGTGTGATATGCAGGATCCAGCGGACCCCAGGGCTCCAGGACAAAGATGAATACCACGAGGCTCTGTCTGTTCGGGACGAACAGCCTTAAGAGGGCAATGTTAAGAATTGGTAGAGGCGGCAGGCGGTTCGGTCGTTCTCGGGCGACTTTTGAATCTGTCGCGGCTCGACGCCTCCGAGAGTGATTTATTACTTTGTTAACTCGACTTTTAGTGGTATTTAAATCTTTAGCGGTATTCTTTGATTGTTCGATGAAAGTTACGGATTTTATATACAAATTAAAGCATTTATAGATATTTTAAGCTTTAGGTATAAACGAGAGAAGCGAGAGTTTTTTATGCTCCGTGATTTCTGCATTTTTTCCTGGACTCTACCGAGACTAATCACTCCAACAAACCTCATTGTCAAGAGCCGCCGAAGGTCAGAAAGTCACTGCCTTAAGCTGTGACCTGTTGGCCCAGTTTCTGCTCCACCCCATAGACACTGTATGGTGCAAGTACTAATACGACACTAATAGAGCAACTAGTAAACTACCCAGTTGACTTTTTTCTTGTGTCGTATCTACCTATATCTTTTAGCAGCTGTTATTAGTGATGCCAGATTTATATTGTACGGTGGATAGTTTGGTAAGGATCAAAAAAACGACTACGGGATGGGAACCGTTATAATCGTCGACGTTTCGGCTCTAAGCCAAAGAGGCTAAAAGCCAAAGAGCGTCGACGATTATAATGATTCACATCCCGTAGTCGTTTTACGGATCCTTACCAAACTATCCACCGTACACTATATCTATTATTTTATATTTTGGTGTTGAGTTCCAGATTACACTTTTGGAGGTTTCTGGCTTTACTATCAAAGCCAGTGGCGCTAACCTACCCCACTCTCCAAATGCTCTGAGTTTCTTTTTTACGAGGTAACAAAAATCTTCAAAAGACACCCGATCTGTTTTTCTGGCGACCGGGTAGTGTGAAGTTCGCATGGAGCATCCCTGCCCCTCCGCACTCCTCCAACCGAGCCTCCGCACCACCAAGGAGAAACCAGTGCGTCACGGGCAGCGGCGCGGCGTTACCAGGCGCCTGCTCACTAAAAAACTTCCTCGACTCTATGAGAGTGGCCCTGGGGGCGGCGGCAGCACTTGTCAGAGTATTCATCACAGCTACAGGGAGGGGGGGAGGGGGGGGTCTTGTATTTATAACATTTTCTCACAGGTTTCTCAAATGATAAGGACTTTTTACTTTATCTGAGACTTCTTTGTAAGCTAGAACGCATATTTGCTATTTCCTTTCTTTATGATTTCCCAAATGACCTTGTTTACTACCTGCCAGGTTTCCCTGTTTTCTAGCATTCCGTTAATGAGATTTCCCGGAGATAGGTTTTCAATCAGGCCTGACAGTCTCTCTCTTTGAGCTAAAAAGCGCCGGCAGTGGAAGAAGCAGTGTTCTGCCGTATCCTCGTCCCCACAGTAGTTGCAGATATTTGTGGTTTTCTTTATGCGGTGGGTGTACGCGGTAGGGCGTACACCGAACGCGTACACCATTGTATGCCGTGGCCAGTTAAAAATTGGGTCAAATAATAGTTCGAGGTTCTGTGTTTACATTCTAGCAACTTTTCAATATTCGGTATCAGTTTCTTCGTTCACTGTCCTTTGTCAGTAGTGTCGTCCAATTTTGTTTGCCATTTTTCTAAAGTGCGTTTTCTAGCTTCTGCTTTTATGGCCTCTGAGATAACTTGCCTCCCGTACAACTCAGTTCTTTCCTTTATCAATAGATCTATGGGCGGAATTCCCGCTATGACCTGAGTCGCTACTGTAGATACTGTGCGATAAGCACCAATCACTCTCACCATGGCCTTCCTTTTGGGCGCTGATGAACATAGCGTAATATTTTTTTTTTACCAATAATGCCTCCCCAAATTGGGGCTGCGTACCGTAGAGATGACCAGCCTGTACAACATTAGTCTTTTCTGCAATGATGACCCGTTTAGGCTGGGCCCTAGTCTTTGCAAAGAACCTAGTTTCCTTACAGTGTTCTGAACAGGTAGAACCCAATTTGGTGACGCTTCTTCCACAATAGTAGGTCTAGTACGGAACCCTGAGAGATTCCGGCCGACATAAGACTCTTGGTCCTTCTAGATTTGGATTCGTCTGTTCTGAAAATAGTCGTTTATCACGTTGTAGAGGTATTCAGATACTCTCCGGTTTTCCAGTTCTCGCAGAATATCCGGCCATGCTTCACTATTGAAAGCATTCCTAACGTCTAAGGTGATCAGAGCGCACCATCTTCCTCCTTGTCCTCTAAGTTTAGTGTGGATTGCCTTATCCATTACCAGTTTTAAAGCTGGTCTATTGTTGACCTTTTTGCTCTGAAGCCGAACTGAGAATCCGAGAGAGGAGCCCCATCTACTATCTATGCTTCCAGCCTGGCTTTTATGACATGCTCGTATAACTTTTCCATGGAGTCTGCTATGCAGAGAGGCCTGTATGAGCTGGGTAAGTCAGGATCCTTTCCTGGTTTATTTATTAGCATAAGCCTAGCTAGCTTCCATGTATTTGGAAATTCTTGGTTTTCCAGTAATTGGTTCATGGTTCTAAGAGTTACATCCGGATCGGTTTGGATAAGAGCTCGTATTGCCTCCGCAGGGAGACCGTCTGGGCTTGGTGCCTTTCCTAATTTTAATTTGTCAACTGCTGCATTTAGTTCTGATATTGTAAATGTATCAAAGCGAGCCGGATATTTTTTATCGGGCATTGGTTCGTAGTTTTCAGAGAACAGGTGCCTGGCCGTTTCCCGTTTTTTGTTCATGGTAAGTTTAAGCGGAAATTCTTGTCCTTCATTACTAGTTTCTTTACTCGTCTAACTCGTTGCGAAGCTGGTTCCATTTCTTTTTCTTTTACCCAAGAATTTCTTTTTTGTTTTGCATTTAGTTTACCCTAGTTGCCTGTCTCCTTCCCCTTTATGCAGTTCACTCTAGCTTCTTCGATACTTTCGTTCCACCAGTACGGCTGTTTCCTAATCATATATTTGGTCAGTTCTTTGGCGCTGTTTGTGCCTGGGTGGCGTGCAATGAGTTCTCTGAAGACATCTGACAACTGTTTCAGATCTGCAAGTGGTCTTTCTTTCAGCCCCCTGAGCGTTTTTTGGGTGCTGGCGATTTCGATGCAGATGTGTCTGTGCGACGAGAATGGCTCATTATCCAAGATTTTCAAGCTTTTGATCTGTTTTGCTAAGTTGTTGTTGGCGCAAGTAATGTCTATGCAGGACCGTGTATCTCTTCTGACAAAAGCAGGTTCGCCTGTTTTGAGCGTTACCATGTTAAACACGGCGCACATCTGGGACAGGGCTGCACCCCGGGCGTCTTCGTTTGGCGATCCCCGTCGGCGACTTGGAGTTAAAGTCGTCCAAAAGTAGTGTATCGCCTTTAACAGTATCATATATGTTATGTACTTTTGCTAAATATTGCTCGAAAGCCGCTTACGCGCAATTGGGTGATATGTGAATGATGGAGAAAGGTTCAGCCATAACGGCCACTATGCCTTCCCCTCTGATTATCTTGGATATTTTCAAGGCTTTGGATCTTAGGTATATAGTCACATCTGCCTTTTGGTCCCTCAGCCACCTGATGTTGTTTTTAACCAGTTTTTTATTTGGTTCGCTTGCTATAATCATCATTATGTAATTTGGGATCAAAGGGGAAAAACCCTAGGAAAGAAAACCCTGATTGGCAGCAACAGCTATCGGTCGCTTAGTTTAGTTCTTAATCGAGTCGAAGTAAGCTAGAAGAACGAAGCGATAATAGAGAGCTACGGTACACTGTTAGCGATAAATAGTGGACTATAAGGAGAAGAATTCTACATGTGTTTGTTCTTGTTGAATAAATAAATAGAGCTTTAGTCAAAGTCGGTTACACTGGGATTATTCTAGCATCGAGATTGCAACAATATAAAAAAAAACGGTTTTCGTGGTGGGACATTCTTTATTGTAAACCACCGTCTTCCGTGTATAATTCTCAATAAGTAGAAAAGTGGACAATATTTCTTACCTTCTTTTCCTCGAAGCAAAATACTTTTATCATCGCTGGAACTGTTGAAATAGCCACCGTCCTCTGCGTCCCAAAATAACTTGTCCTGGGTCTCCTGCAGCGTCTCGGCCCACTGAAGCCAATCCGCATCCAGCGACGCTTCGTACAGATCGAGCAGGCCCCTTATTAAGAACACATAATCGTCGAGAAAGCCCGAAATTGGCTTCGAACTGTTAATAAAATAAAACAAGAGGTATTATACGAAAAAAAAATTTCAATTCAAGTTATACAAGTCTACGTCCTTATAGTGGATGCGAGTGGTTAATACGGACAGAAACATGAGATGGTTCTTGAAAATCCTGGGATACGGATAAAGTTGTAATAATACATGTTAAAAAAGGGTTTGGTAACAACGCTACGCGTAGGTAGAAAGTTGCGTCGATTATGTAGAAGACAAAATCAATTAATTAATATTAATATTTTGGCATAACTACAATTAGTTCTGGTTTGGCTTGCACTGAGGCTTGCCCTGAGGATAAAACCGAGGTTTTGCTTGCACATTTTAATAGTTACCATCGTCGACTTGATTTTACACTTGAAAGGAAAATAAATGGTAGTTCTTGGACCTTTCTTGGACATTGAATCCAATTGGTTCATTAAACCCACGGCATCAGGCCGAATTTTAAACTTTCTGTATGCACATGCAACTAAACATAAAATCAGCACTATTAAGAACCTTTGCTATAGATCGCACAAACTAAGTAGTCCAGAATTTTGGAATGGTAACTTGAAAATAATTAAAGAAATCCTGAAGAACAATAATTATCCGACGTCTTTTACCAACCCGATTCTGAATGAGTATTGCAATAAATTAAAGTCGCCAAACCAAGATGATAAGTCAACTAAGTATTCGTAGTTTAGATTCCCATTTATAAAGGGATTATCAAACAAAATTCAGAATTGCGCCAAGGATAAGAATCCGAATTCAAAGATGGCATTTTATAATCTTACGAGATTTTTTTCGAGACTTGAGGTATGATTTCCGTGAAATTAATAGAAATAAAACTGAGGAGACTGATCTAGCATCCCATCACTTTTCAACAGGTCATGTATTTGATTTTTCGGGAGTTTCGATTTTGAATAGGGAGAGGAACTATTCGAGGAGGGTCGTGGGCGAAATTATTTATATTGCCCTTAATGACACGGTTAACAGTAAAGTGGACAATCAGGGCCTTAGTGTTCAGTACAGCAACCTGCTACATTTTGCCAAAAACAATAATAATAAACATCAAAAATAGCCAACGCCGCTTAAGTCTATATGTGGTACCTTCCTTCTATTTTTGCTTTTTTGTGTGCATATTCCTGTGAATAGCCCTATGTATCATTTGCCCATACTTTCGCTTTCGGACGATTTATTTCCTATAGTCGATAGACCAATTTCACTGACTTCCGGTTCAAGTTGGTTGGCGGTTATTACAGTTTTTAATACGGTATTGAGAGGGAAAGTGAAGATTTGTGGGTTTTGACCATCTTTATTAATGTCATGTGCCACAATTACCTGTTTTCCCCGACTCACTTGTGTTATGGAGTGCGTATTTTTCACTTCGCTGACGCGACTTCCTAACTTCGATTAGGTGAGTAAACTTTACTTTTGTTTTAGACCGTTTCCCTTTTTTTGGTTTTATTTTCTCTTTTTTTTTCCTTTTTCCTTGGTGAGTGGTTGTAGCTTCGGTCAGGCCTACTATTTTTATTTTTTTTTAAATTGTACACTAGCATATAATGAACAAAATAATTTACATTAGCTCAAGGGAGTTTCTGCGTACTTTTTTATGATCTTTTTTGTGAAATTGTAGGTATACCTTTTGTTTTTTCTGTAATTATCCATCAATTGCATTTCTTGTGTGATAACGCCCTGTATGTGTTTGTTTGATTCTTTTTTAGCCTTGAGGGAGGCTCAATATAGAGCCAAAACGTTGGCGTATCGAGAAATTGGAAGTTTTATTTCCAGTCTAAACCTGTTACCTTTCACCATTAATCTTTTGGTTAGAACAAATCGAGGGAGAAATTTCCTCATAAATGTGTACAGCAAAATTCCATATAATTTACCTTAAGTTCCATTAAATTGCGAGCTAAATTTTCTTAAATTCCACTGAACCACCAATTTCCAATGTCTGCACAACAAAACTCACCAATAATTTTACCTTTAGGGAAAGGATTAGCTCAGGGTAGTTTGCCCCCCCTCCCATCCCAACCGGAAAACATACGCTGAGTATACCAAGTCTTCTCTCTAACTTCGTTTTGTGCAGACACATTTGGAACAAACTTTATTTATTTTTTGACTCTTTCAACATTTTTATTTATGTAATTTTCTTTGGTTTGCTGTGTTCGAGTAATGTTTTAAATTTTAGTATCTGCCTTGCTATTTTGTGTTGTGGTGCTTTATTTTGTAGTGATTTTATTTAAAAATTTAGGTCTTTATTGGAGAATTTTCACGTGGAGTTCACTTGTTCACATGTTGTAGAGCATCAGTTAAATAAGGAAAGTTTAAGGGTTTTAAAAAAAGTTCAAAACATTTTAATTTGCACTCATTAAGGTAAATGTTAAATCAGCTTTTCACACACTACACACACCACCATCAACTGGACCGCTCGCTCACCGGACTTGACCCTGATGGTATTTATTTCTGTATTTTTTATTAACTCCCTTCGTTTAAAGAATTTTTTTAATTTGGCAGTTTTTTCTTCAATTATTTCTCATTCTTTTTACTAGGGGATCTTAATTTTTGATAACTCAATTGTACGTGTTATATGTTTTTTTCTTAAATTCTTTTCAATATTCGAGTTATTATCTGTAATCGGTTCTTTTTCTCTTCAAACCTCAGGATTTACCTGTAAATTGAGCCTTCTTAACTGCTATTGTCAGTTTTGGTCCCAAAGTAAAGAATTGAAAGCAACTGAAGATTTAAAGTATTTTTTTATTCTGACTTGATGACGGTTGTCCCACAGAACAATCAAAAAGGCGGTGAGATGTCATGAGAAGGCGACAACCACTAACATATTGGGTAAATACTGTTACGGAGAGCGGGCGCTGCGGCGTGGAACTGTCACGAGTGATTTATTGCTCTGTTTATTTAGAACACAGTTATTCACCATCTTTTTTTTATGTGAATCACTTAAAAGATCAATGTTCTAGAATTTTAAGAATGTTCTAGGCTCATCTGTATTTTTAGGATTTGGTATAAAAGGCGAATAGCGCCGCCGTGAGTAGTAGTCTTAATTTAATCGAGCCATAGGTAAGCTAAAGAACCAAGCGATAATAGAAAGCTATAAAGTGATAAGTAGTGAGTTATTTAGTAGGCGAATTGTATTTGTGTGTGTATTTGTGGAATAAATAAATAAAAGTGTTAAACTGCTACACTGGAATTATTGAACCCTGAGTTCGCAACAATACCATATGGTAGAAGCTGCTGTTTCTCATGTATTTTCGAGTATTCGGCTTCACTTCTTAACCCGTCTCAGTAGTAACTATCCACTAAGATATTGCTCTATTAAACCTTGACCTGACAATGAGGTACGTGACCTCAGTCAGCTCAAACAACAAATAACAATAAAACGTAGTTAGTGGTACTACATAATTGCTAGACAACACTACTAAATTCTTACACCTCAACTCTATCAACTCAAAAATTCAATTCACTATGGAGATAAAAAAGGAAGGCGACTACCGTTTTTGGATGTTTTAGTATCAAGGAGGCCGAATGAGAAGCTTACGCACACCGTTTATAGAAAACCACACAATGACAGATACATCAATAACGGATCAAATCAACATCCCAGACAGAAAAGGGGAGTCATAAAGACTCTGTCTATGAGCGCCAAGAGAATTTGTGAGCCGGCTGATTTGGAACGGGAAATGAAGCATCGGGAAAGAGCCTTTGGTTAGAATGGACACAGCAAGCACGAGTTCGATCCAAGGAATGTAGAGTTCCAGGAAGGAACAACGGGAGAAAATGAAGAAAAGCGCGGATGGACTAGTTTACCATACATCCACAAAGTAACGGAGATGATCAGCAGGCTACTGGAAAAGCACAATGTTAAAACTGTCTTTAAATGCACTTGCACAATACAACAAAGCTTGAGATCGGCCAAAGACCGCATAGGGAGTTTACTTTGGCAACAAAGACCGCATCGGCACCCGGAGTTTACTTTGGCACAACAAAACGCAGTGTCAACCCGAGGATTACGGAAAAAAGTGAAGTAGCTTCTTGTCCTACACCTGCTATACAAACATTCACATACTGAAAAATATGTATAATTTTCTACCAACCCATCCCTGATCTGAAATAATTGAAACTTTCAAAAAAAACTTGACAATTCGACGTTTGTTATGGGAATTTTTCAATAGTCTACTATGAGGGAAATGCAATAAAGGCCAAAACGTAAACAGCTTTTGTGATCTGATTGATCACTCCCTTTTGTTAATTATTATTTAAAAATTATTATTCAAAAATTAAAAATTAACTTACGTTTGCACGATTTGCCCCTCGTCTCCTCTGTAGCAACACCTGACTAACGTCTGATCCTCTTCGCGGTACAAGAACTTTTTAATGAAATTCGCCGCCAGAATAGCTCGGTTAATGTAGGATTGATTCTTCAACACGAACCCGGCTTTGGCAAAACCCGAAATCATCTGTCCGTTCCAAGCCGTCACTATTTTGGTGTCGGTGTCAGGCTTAGGGCGCTTTTGACGTTCCTCGTACAGCACTTTATGCGACTCTTCCAAAATTTCCTTCAGCTGAGCGATGGTAATGTCGAAATGACTCGCGGTTGACTCGTAGGAGCCGAAACACGACAAAACGTTCTTATTTTTAAGTTCTTTGTGAGGGTCTTGCTCTGGACTGACGTTTCCTTTCTCTCTAACGGTGTAGTGATGAATAATGACGTCATAATGCTTGATTCCATGGGTTTCTTTGTCCAGGAGTTTTTTGATTTCGTCATATTCCCAGACGCAAAATGCACCTTCCCTTTTATGTGGGGCACCTATGACAAAATTATTGCCCAATAAACAAAATTGAAAAATTTCTGAGGCTTGAACGCAAAATACAAAAAGATCCACATTTGTAAAATAATTATGGCACAAACGAAATGATATTGATTTGGAATTTTAGTTTCAGACTCACCATGATATGGATAAGAATCTGCATCTTCGGCCCCATAAAAACCGCCCAGTTCATGACTCAGATCCCTTGAAACGTAAGCGAGAATATCTCTGGCGACGTCCGCATAAAACTCATCTTTCGTTACCACATAGGCATCGCAATATGATACGGCCAATTGTGCTTGATCATACAACATTTTCTCGAAGTGAGGGACATGCCACTTCTCGTCAACTGAATATCTTGCAAATCCTGTAAAAACAAAAAATTTCGAATAAAAGGTATTGTAAAAAAAAAACCAAATTGTAATCTTAATGTTATGTGAGCATAAAGGGTGTCTTGTTGCTAGGCCGTTCAATTGAAAAAATAATTTCTTAGCAGAAGATAAGAATTCACATAAAAAAGTTCCTTTCACCTTTAAAAGATTTTTTTCGTAATTAAGCGTCCCTGTAACATGAAACCAGGGAAAAGCGCGGCGCGAACTAATTTACAGAGATGAGCCTCCAGAATAATGAGAGAGTATAGGAGATCAGGAGAAGCATGGACATCGACCGAGTTTCAACAATATTCATAGAAAAATTTGGCAGAATTAAGCAAGCTCCTTTTGGATCGTTTGTTCCAGTCAACACTCACTGTCAAAACTTGACTTCCAGTCAAAACTTTTCTAGTTCAAGCATCTAAGTGAAAAGAGCTACAGAATTTAGGGATAAACTCTGATAATCAGTGTAGTAGTTCATTGGGACAGAGACAGTGCAATTAAATAGGAAGAATAAACGAAGAAGAGTAGATTCATTTTAAAACAACAAGCTTTATACAACTACAGACACTTTTAAAACAAAACAAATCAATCTGGGAGTATTTTTTAGTTTTGAAAACTATAAAATAAGCAAATTTGCTATAATTTGTTGAAAGAAGCAGACAATATGTTCAGTCGACTTACGTCTGCGCTATTACCAAGTCTACTCTTTGGTTATGTTGGTTCAGGTTAATTCAATTAATTGATCGAGGCTGGTGCATATCACGTACGACTTAAATCACCGCTTTTCCTTAAAAAAGTACATCATCTAATAGATTAACTTCCCTCTTTCATATTAGGTAAGAAAAATTTACTTTTTTTAGTGCGATCGTCCGTTTTTGCCTATTTACCGTTACTGTTTTGACAACGCTCTGTAACATTTCAACTGATACATCATTTGCTTAAATATTTGAACTATATGGAAATAATGGACACGTTTAGAAAAACTTAAGAACAGTTCTAATCCACTCACCTTTATTTACATGATCATGTATTCCTCCGTAGGCCATTTTCTTCAATGTGTGCAAGCACATTTCCAGGCACTGTAGACCACGTTCGGTACACTTTTCCTTCGCGTACATATGGAATAAAAAGTTGAAATTTGACGGTTGAGGAAACTTTGGGGCCATGGAAAAGCCACCCCAATCCGCCTCGTAGGACCGAGATAATTGTAGCGCGCATTTCTGGAAAGAATCCTCTCCGGGCACCTGAGGGCTTGCGGTTAACGAGCCTTTTAGTTTATGATCTTGCATGTCCTGGAGGGCCTTGATACTCTGTGTGCCTAAAGAAGAAATGTGGTTGAACAGATGAACAGGTGTTAATTTAACCGGCAGAGAAAAGTAATAGGCTCTCAGCGGGTGTTGTAGCTTAGTCAGTGTCTGAGCGGTATTATGACAATGTAAAGACAGACTGACAATTGTCAGGGGGTTCCCAAAGATAGTAATAGAAAAGCATGGTTTTTGTTGTAACTTTTGAAAATGCATTGTCTTATTAATACCTAACCCCGACTATAACAGCGGGTTTCCTGTCCACTACCTCGAGCTTTCAAGGCAACTTTACTAGATCTAGAAGTGTTAAAGAAGAGATTTAGAAATTAGTTGGCGGAAAGATGCAGCATTTGGCCTGAAAGAGAGTGGTGGAAAGCGTAAAACTTTATTAATACTATTATAGTTATTAAAAGGAATTTATTTTCTGTAAAGTATAAGGGTTTACATTAAGTTTGTCGATACAGGTGGCCATGGAAAGCTGACAGATTACCCCCTGTATAAAATTTCAAAATCCGGTAAAGCAGTAGGGCCAGATGAGGTGCATTGTGAGGTCTTGAAACTGCTGTATGAGCGTTCAATCAGTGTCATAGTGGATCTATTCAATAGAATTTATACATCAGGAGTAATTCCCAGAGAATGGCTGCTTTCCACCTTTGTTCCTATTCCGAAAAAATCTCAAGCGTCAAAATGTGATGATCACATACTAATAAGTTTGATGAGTTAAGTTCTGAAGATCTGAGGCTGAAACATCAGATACACAATTTGATTTCCGCAACGGAATGGGTACGAGAGAGGCCATTTTTGCTTTGAATATCTAGTCTCAGAGATGCCTAGATGTAAACCAAGACCTTTACATATGCTTCATAGATTATAGTAAGGCGTTCGACAATGTCAAGCATGAAAAGCTTCTGGATATACTACAAGGACTTAACATTGATTACCATGATGTCAAATCTCTACTGGGGACAAACTTCTAGAGTGAAATATGGCAATGCTTTGACAGAACAAATTAGTATTCGGAAGCGAGTCAGACAGGGGTGTGTTCTCTCTTCTATGCTATTTAATATTTACCCGGAGTTTGTTTTTTCAAGGCATTGGAAGACGAGCTGACGGGTGTAGCAATTAATGGAAGAACTGTCAACAACATCAGACACTCTGACGATACCGCTGTAATAGCAAGCTGTAATAACAATGAAAATGTTGCACACAAACAAGATATCTTGTCAAGAATTGAGCAAGCGAGGACAACATTTATGAAACTGAGAAAACTGCTTACAGCCCGAGATCTATCTTTGACTATTATTGCTATTGACAGTATTGCTATATGACCTTGAAGGATGGACACTGAACAAGGAAACATCGAAGAGACTGGAGTCGTTTGAGTGGTGGGTGTACCACTGAATGTTAAAGATCTCCTGGATGGACCGCATTACGAACGAACAAGTTCTGGAAAGAATGGACAAGGAAATGGAAATTCTTTTTACAATTAAGAGAAGAACACTAGAATTTCTTAGGCATGTTATGCGTAATTCAAAATATGAAATTCTGCAGCTTATTATGCAGGGGACGAAGAAGCGTCGGTCGACGTAGAATTTCCTGGCTACGAAACCTGCGACACTGGTTTGACCTCTCATCTGTCGAACTATTTCGGGTAGCTGCCTCTAAAAGCCGAGTTCGGCAATTCCCTCCGAGCGCTCCGGACATAGACCATCTCCCAAAATCTTAACAAGCTAGAGTGAGAAAGAGTATTGTCCCGAGCGCTCGGGATGTAATTACCGAACTCAACAAAAGTTAGAATAGCCATGATGAAGATAAGATTTGATTGATAAGATAAAATTTGAACGGTGTCAGTGTTTTTGGTTATATTTTCAAAATTTGAAGGTTCGAAAATATTCCGGTTTTCTAGTCGATAATCTCTAGTCGGGATGAGGGCCAAAGGTCACTGAAAAGGACTTGAAGCATGTAACAATACCAAATTGATGTTCCTGAAAAAATTTTGATTACGCATAAGACCAATTTGGTTGAAAAATTACTTAAAACGCCTAAAAATACAAATTTGAAAATTTTTAAAAATGCCAGTAGAATTAGTGCTAAAATTGATTAAAAATGACCTACTCGACTAACTAGTTCTCCATGATACTCCATAACTCGTTTCGACTCCTCAATAAAATACCACATCCTCTAAAAACGCTCATTTTGATGTTTTTGGAGAAACTCATTTTAGAACAAAATAAGGCAAAACTGATCCAAAACCTCTGATTTACTGTTTTTGGTAAATTTATACTTTTGGACTAAAATAAATAAAATCAGACGGCTCAAAATAAATATTTTGTATTTTTTTGAGAAAGTCAGTTTAGCATGACGGCCAAAATCGGTTAAAAAAGAAGTCGAACAATATAAAAATAAAAGTTTGCAGTGTTTGGAAAAATTTATTTTATGACTATTGCCAAATCGGTTAAAAATGACTAAAAGCATCTAATAATTCAAATAAAATGTCTTTGAAAAAAATTCAGGTTACGATAAGGCTCATAATCATTAAAAAAATGTCAGGCCTCTGGAATCGCAAACTTTAAATTTTCAGTAAAAAATCAGATTAGAATTAAGGATAAATCGGTAAAAAATGTCTAAAAAAATGCAAATGTAAACTCCTTGGAGAAATTCGATTTTAGAATAAGTACAGGCAAAACTAATTCAAATAAATGGTAAAATCACATTTTTTGACCAAGTGATATTTGACTCAAAATTCCTGCAAATTTGCTGTTTTTTTTTTTAGAGAGTCAGGTTAAGATTAAGGCCAATATCTGTGAAAAATTACTGAAATAGTGTCAAAAAAATACAAATTCGAAGCATTTGCACTTCAAAGCGACTAAAAATGCAAATTTAGAGTTCGTAGTAAAATTAAGATTACGTTTAGGACCAAAATCGTTTAAACATTTCTTAAAAAACAAACAAAAAATGCAAAAGTGTAGCCTTTAGAGAAATTCAAACTAAAAATGCTGATTTTGATGTTTTTTGGAAAAAGTCTGATCTTCTAAATTGTTGTTTTTGGTAAAATTAGTAAGAATACAATCTAAAGTGTTTTCCGAGCTTTGAAGCCGTGGTCCAATGGAATTTCTTCCTCCAGGAAGAAAGGGACCTTCCATTGGACTACGGAAACTCACTTTCTTCCTGGAGGAAAGAATTCCATTGGACCACGGCTTCAAAACCCGGAAAACACTTTAGCTTGTATTTTGACCGGCCGTGGATGCCTTCACAGTCTTAGGGTGCATTGTTTATCTGTCAGGTAAACAATGCAATGTACATCAAGTCTGGTGTTTTATCTTCAATCTGAAGTTTTACTTGACCTTGTAAAAGTCGCCCTTAGTCAGAAAGGTAAAATTTGACAAAAAACACCTCAAAAATAAAAATCTGGTGTTTTTTGAGGAATTCTTGTCACGACTAGGTCCAAAAATCATTAAAAATTACTCGCTTGTAAAATGACTCGAGTGTAACAATTCAAATTTGACGGTGTTGGAAATATTTAGAATATGATTAAGACCAAATTGAAAAATTACGTCTAAAAATGCAAATTTTAAAGTTTTCCAAAATGCAAGTTACAATTAGTGCTAAAATTGATTAAAAATGACCTACTCGACTAACTAGTTCTCCATGATACTCCATATATACAGGGTAATTCACGTTATTCGACACGGAAGATTATGGCTAAACTTTTAGATTTTAAAAAAGTTTTGTATATGGAATGGATGGGGGTCTATTGGAAGTAGACTTTAAAATTATTGTCATTGTATACAGGTGGTCCCAAAAGTATAAAATTGATTAAAGTTGTATTTTTTAAATGAGACACCTAGTATATTAATGTATTTTCGGTACCTACGGACAAAAGTAAAGGTAGTTTTATTAAGGTTTATGGCATCTAAACCGTACCGTTCTTCAGATGTTCGTAATTTTGTGAAAATGCAGCATCAAATTAAATGTTTAAAATCTCAACACTTGGTTTCTTTTCAACCACCGAAATTGGCTGGTGGGCTACTAGTACATTGAATTTTTTGCGGCATGTATTAAATATTAACTACTGTGTACCAAATGTAAAAAAATGAACACTAAATTATTGCAAACTTCAAACAGTAATAACTCGTTTAATTTAAATTACACACCCTGTATTTTATAGTATCATTAGATGCGGAATTTAGTTTCCTATCAAAAACTATTAAACATTCCTATAGCTTGGTCGTTGCATTTTCTTGGAAAATTGATTTTTTCTGAATTTGCGCTGACATAAACGAATGTAGTATCTAATTTACCTGTTCAGGTCTGTTCAGGTGTTACCTGACTTTGACAAAGCAAAATTTATGGTCATTTCTAGTTGTCACATATTAATTTAAAGTTAAATCTTTTTTTACTTTTATAATTGGTGGTTAACTGGGAGTTTTTTATTTAATCAAAATGCTGGTTTACACAACAGAAGAACGAGTTGATATGATCTTGATTCTAGGAGAATGCTTGCAAAATTGTCAAAGTCAAAAAAATCAAGGGTTTATGCTGAAAGATTTCCTAACCGAACTCAACCGAATAGAGCCGTTTTTGAAAGACTGTTGGTTCAATTTAGGCACACTGGTAGTGTTCAGTATGAAACGACTGCCAAAACGAGACCAGTTACAGAAAACCAAGAAACTGAATTAGCCGTTACTGGCTTTGTAGAACAAATACGGGGTGTTCATTAGAAAACTTCGTCTAGTTGGTTGTGAAATGTCAAAGGAAAAGAATGGAGAAACAAAAGTCCAAATTTACTTTCATTATGCCATCCTTTTCTGTCAAAATTGTATAGCCTCCTAAATAAAGTTTTCTAGTGAACACCCAGTATTAATGATAATAAATTTTGCTTTCTCAAAATCAGGTATTGTAACAGGTAAAGTAGATTACTTAATTCGTTTATGTCAGCTCAAATTCACAAAAAATCAATTTTCCAAGAAAACGCAAAGACCAAGCTATAGGAATATTTAATAGTTTTGATAGGAAACTAAATTCTGCATCTAATGATACTATAAAATACAGGGTTATTACTGTTTGAAGTTTGCAATAATTTGGTGTTCATTTATTGACATTCGGTGCACAGTGGTTAATAATTAATACACACCGCAAAAAAATCCAATGTACTATTAGCCCACCAGCCAATTTTGGTGATTGAAAAGGAACCAAGTGCTGAGATTTTAAACATTTAATTTGATGCTGCATTTTCACAAAATCACGAATATCTCAAGAACGGTACGGTTTAGATGCCACAAACCTTAATAAAACTACCTTTACTTTTGTCCGTAGGTACCGAAAATACATTAATATACTAGTTGTCCCATTTAAAAAAAATACAACTTTAATCAATTTTATACTTTTGGGACCACCTGTATACAATGACAATAATTTTAAAATGTACTTCCAATAGATCCCCATCCATTCCGTATACAAAACTTTTTTAAAATCTAAAAGTTTAGCCATAATATTCCGTGTCGAGTAACGTGAATCACCCTGTATATATAATAACTCCTTCCGACTCCTCCATAAAGTCCTCATCCTCTAAAAACGATAATTTCGATGTGTGGAGAAAGTCATTTTAGCAGAAAATAAGGCAAAACTGATCCAAAAACAAGTAAAATTAGACTCAATACGCCTCAAAATGCAAATTTGGTATTTTTTCGACAAAGTTAGTTTAGCATAATCGATTACTTTAACAAAATCGTTTAAAAATGACTCAGAGCATCTAAGAATGCAAATAAAATGTTTTTGAAAGAATTCAGGTTACGATACAGCTCAAAATCTGTTAAAAAATATTTAAGGCGTCTAGAAAAGCAAACTTTAAGTTTTTGGAGAAAATCAGATTAGAATTAACACTAAAATAGGTTAAAAATGTCTCAAAGAGTCTAAAAATGCAAATGTGAAGTCTTTGGAGAAATTCGATTTTGGAATAAGTACAGGCATAAAAAAATAGTTAAAATAAATGGTAAAATAGCATTTTTAAACCAAACAAAATATGACTCAAAATCCTTAAAAAAAAAGCAAATTTGCTGTTTTTTCAGAAAGTCATGTTAGGACTTGTTTTAGGATTAAGGCAAATATCTGTGAAAAATTACTCAAATAGTGTAAAAATACAAATTCGGAGCGTCTGCGCTTCAAAGCGTGTAAAAATGCAAATTTTGAGATCGTGGAAAAAATAATGTTAGGATTAGGGCCAAAATTGTTCAAAATTTTTTTAAAGAGAGGACGAAACAATGCGAAAGTGTAGCCTTTGAAGAAATTCAAACTAAAAATGCTGATATTGATGTTTTTGGAGAAATTCTAATCTTCTAATTTGTTGTTTTTGATAAAATTAATAAGAATACAAATCTAAAGTGTTTTCAGGGCTTTGAAGCCCTAGTCCAATGGAATTTTTTCCTCCAAGAAAAAATGGAGTTCCCATTGGACTACGGCTTCAAATCCCGGGAAACACTTTAAATTGTATTTTGACCTGCCTTCACATGACATGCCTTCACAGTCTTAGTCAGAACAGGTAAAATTTGGCAAAAAATACCTCAAAAACAAAAATCTGTTTTTTTTAGAAATTCTGTCAGGATTACGTCCAACAATCATAAAAATTACTGAGTCGCGTGTAAAAATTCAAATTTGACGTTTTTGGAAAAATTTAGATCATGATTAGGGCCAAAATCGGTTAAAAAAACACTTAAAATTGTTTAAGAATACAAATTTTACATTTCTGAAAAATTTAGCTTACAATTAGGGTTAAAAATAATTTAAGATAACCCACATCTTCCAAAAGTGACAATTTTGCTTTTTTTCGAGCTCTCTCTTTTTGTTTTGTTTTAAGGTTTTTTCGTATTTTTCTAAAGAAATTGAAAAAAAAGGAATGTAACCGGTTTTTTTTCACTTATTCAGGCTTAAAATATGCAAAAAGCAATATTTATAATTTGGAAATTGAAAACTTATCTGCGTTCTATATATTCAAAATATTGCAGCTGTTAAGTAGGAAACAAACAGAAACAACTACTCCGAGGGCTGATACCTCTATTTCGATATTTGCCTTTGGACGAATCTCCGACCTCTGGACACAGTGCGAAAAATCCTGTGATTGAGTTGGAGTCGGACGGACGGTGTTGTTCACACTGACCCACATGTAGTTGCCCAATTATTTGCCAGTAAATTCGGTTTATCGGGGGTTTCCCATTGTGGGTACTCATCCTCTGATGTCACTCAGACGCCAACTATGTTTGTTCACCCTGTTGATAGAACTGAGGTAGGGGATTACTCAGGTCTTTGTCTAATAAGTTTTTAAGTGGGATGGATGAAATTCCGGTGTTTATTATAAAGTTTGCTGCGGAATATTTGATATCGCCGCTCTAGATGCTGATTCTCAGACTTTCCCCGAAACTCTCAAAATTGCCAAAATAATACCTGTATAGAAGAAAGGCGACAGGCAGAATGTGGCCAACCATCGTCCTCTTACCTGCTGGCCGTCCATATCTAAAGTATTCGAAAAGGCTAGTAACAATCGCATTTGGAGTCATCTAAATAACTACATCATAAATAATAGTCAGTTTTTACACTACTGGAACAGGGTTTGTTCCAGGAAGATCTACCGAAATGGCAATATTCCATGCTATGAGCTTTCTAGTGGATGAGTTGGATGGGGGCAGACAAGTTGCGGGAGTCTATTTCGATTTGTCAAGGGCCTTTGATACTGTTTGTCATGAGGTTTTGCTTCCTTGTTGAGTGTTTGTGGCATCAGGTGTCCTGCCTTGAACTTGATTGCCTTTTATTTAACAGGCAGGAGGCAATGTGAAAGTGTTGAGCGGGAGGGCGTTAGAACCTAGTCGAGAATGATGGATGTGGGATAGAATGTGCCCCAGGGATCAATAGTGGGCCCGACACTATCATCTATGTCGACTCATTATCAGGTATTATCCCATCGGGCGTAGTATGTCAGTATGCCGATGAGACATCTGTGGTCGTTTCTGTCCCCTCTGTCGGCCTTCTGGCGGATCAGGCGTTTGAGGTGTTTAATCGGATGCAGGCATGGTGTGATCAGTACGGTCTGACTTTAAACTTCAGTAAAACAGGATTGATCGAATTCCCTAAATATCAGAGTATTGAAACAATATTGGTGAAACCTAATGGCAAGTCTATTGCAGCTACATCTCGCATAAAATTTCTGGGAGTGTATTTGGATCCTACAATGAACTGGGTGTACCACACGTCGCAAGTCCAATCAAAAGTGTGGGGCTTGATGCGGATATGAAGACCTATTGTCTCTGTTGAAGTGTTGCGAGTATTTTACTTTGCGCAGATCCAGTCCATCCTACAGTATGGTCTTATATTTTGGAGCTTTTCACGGGGTGCTGCTGATGTCTTTAGGGTTCAGAGAAGGATTCTGAGGTCTATGTTGGGGGTTTCCCAACTCACATCTTATAGGCAACTGTTCCCTGATCAGAGAATTTTGACACAGCCTTTTCTTTACTTTATTGGCTTGGTTATATTTGTGAAGAAACATATGGGGCTGTTCTTGCAGAACAAAGACTTTTATTCAGAGTGCATGTCCATGATGACTAGAGGCCGGGAGCAGCTGAATGTACCATTCCACAGACCGGCGTTTTTTGAGAGGGGGGTTTACTATAGAGCAGTCAGGGGTTTCGAATGCTTCCCAGCGAAATGCAGAGTATTACTAATGTTTCAATCTTTAATAAGAGAGTTTAAGAATGGGTGCACCAAAAATGTTTTTATTGTTTTAACTTTAATACTTCTTTTTAACTTATTTTTTTGTTTCATTTTTGATTCTGAATAATTACTACTACCTGAGTTTTCAATTTTTGTCTGTTTTATCGCATACAACTCTTAGTTTTTTTACAGGTGTCTTTTGTTGACGTTGCTTGGCCATATGATTAGTATTGTTGAAACATCGGTGAGGCAGTTGCAGCACTAATGCTGCCTTTGGTCTCGATTCGCCAAGCAACCGTTCAGTTTTGTTTAATATGAATTTGTTATAATATTAATTATAACAACAATATTATAATAATTCTAACAGCAACAGCAACAGCAACATTTATTAAATGACAAAGACATTCTTTAAAATACACTCAAACTTTCGGACTAAAAAACCGACCAAATCCACCGTTGTTATCTAACATATAACACCTGATAATGTAATGCATGGATATGTAAATAGATTGCGTTTTTCCCTTTCTCCATCGGCCCACATTGGTGTTTATTTGAAGGTTGGGTCAATGAACTAATACCCGTTTATTATAAACAGTTTCTTTAAATATAAATAAAAAATCACTTACCCGACGATGTAAGGGATTGGCAATTGTTCTGCCATTGGTCCGCAACGCTGAGTAATAGGTCAGGGAAATTGGGCGCACCCATATTCTTGCCTCGCAGAGGGAAGTAAGTTCCGCCTGCCAGGGGTGCTAATGTAGGAGTTAAAAACACGGACATAGGCCAACCCCCTCTCCCAGATGTGGCTTGTATAAAGGACATATACATTCGGTCCACATCAGGTCTTTCCTCGCGATCCACTTTAATATTTACGAAATATTCGTTCATAATTTCGGCAACTTCCTCATTCTCGAAGGATTCTTTTTCCATTACGTGACACCTAAGAATATAAAAAAAAATGAAGAAACACTTGATTCATTAAATTTTAAATTCGAAAGAATTGATAGACACAAGTAATAGGATAAACATACCAATGGCATGTAGAATATCCCACGGAAAGAAAAATTGGTTTGTTTTGAGCTTTTGCGATCTCAAAAGCCTCGTCTCCCCAAGGATACCAGTCAACGGGGTTAGTGGCATGTTGCAACAAATAAGGACTTTTCTCCAAAGCTAATCTATTTAACTTTTTCTCGTTGGATGAACCTGATGAACTTGCAGTTGCCATATTTCTGGTTGCATTGCTCGACGCGATCCCACGAAGAAAGGATAGTTGCCTAAAAAAATATAATTGTAATATATATATTCAAAAAGTAATTAAAGTAGAGATTTTGTTAAATGCATTTCATAGTGCGACTTTCTTCTTTTATACGAATTTGATAAAATATTGACATTGGAAACCCTTTGTATACCCAGTTATATTTATTTTTATAAATAGAATTATTAATATTAAGTTTTTTTTTTAAATTTTAAATTTCTTGTTTTAAATATGAAAAGGAGTAGAGGAAAAGGAAAACTTGATATTTTATTTTTAAATTTATTTACTAGAGTTGTAATTTTAAATATTTGAGTTTATACAAAAGCAAAAAAGGAAAAAAGAGGGAAATTAGTTAAGAAGAGTAATTAAAGTGCCGCCGATGTTTGTTCCAGCCTTGATAAACACCGAAACACGGTCGAAACGTCGGCAATTCTTCCATAGAAGAAAGGGTTTTATTCTAGTCCTTCACCCACTACCACCTGACCATACATTATTCAAAAAGGACTTTACATATCCAGACCATACTTTAAACTATGTGAAAGTTGTCAACGTTTCGATCTGCATTGAAATCTTCAGAGCATTATTCAATTGGTGTAGTGGTGAAAATGAAATAAACCTTGTACATACATAGAGCGTCAAAAAGGGAAAAACAATCATAAACAGCTTCCAAATCACCAATGAGTTCATCTTTTCACCGACTTGAATCCACCGACACATCACTCATTCCATACTCCTGATGAGGCTCTCAATGCAGATCGAAACGTTGGCCGTTGTCATATAAAGTGAAGTGATGTGTAAAGTGTCTGTTTCATTGTCCCACAACTGCTAGCTAACCATATAGGTCTTATTTCGAATTGTTTACTTTAGTTGTTGTTTATTGGTTAGGTTAGTTCAGTTTTATTTTGCCTTTGGTTAGTTCAGTTCTATTTTTGCTTTGGTTAGGTTAGTTCGGTTATGTTTTTTGAGCTCTGCCTGTCCTTTCGCGCTTCTGGGTCATGACAAAAAGCAGCTTTCCAAGGCCGCTACATTGTTGCACATAAGCGTGGACTCTGTCGGTTAGGTTAGTTCAATTTTGCTTTGCCTTTGGTTAATTCAGGTTAGTTCAGTTCTGTTTTTCCTTTGGTTAGATTACTTCAGGTATGTTTTGCCTTGGTCAGTCCAGTTGTCTTTTCAAGCGGCCAGTTAGGGCCGCACTTGCACCTTGCCCCAGCGGGCTTTTAGGGCCGCTACAGAACTTATTGATAGCTGCACATAAGTGTGGGCTCTGTTGCACCAAGAAAATTAGTGGAACATGAACTAACCAGACCTAACCTGAACTAACCGAAGATAACGCGAGTAAAAAATTTCAAAAAAAAGCGCACCCTTACTATTGTATATAATTTTCTACCCCTAATATAAAGAGTAACGAATAGGAACAGGTTTACAGGTATAGGACTAAATATACCAGCTCTCTTTTAAAAAAACTGCCGACTTTTCGATTGTGTATTACAATCTTCTTCAGGGCTTTTTTTAAGTTGAGAACATAGTTGTAATAGCAGAGTTTAATGTACCAGTACACATAGTGGAAAATTGAAATGAAACCAAAAAAGGCACTGCCATCTCGAAATAAACAGTTCTTAACTTACAAAAAAAGCTCTGAAGAAAATTGTAATACACAATCGAAACGTCGGCAATTTTTCAAAAGAGAGCTGGTTTTATTTATTTCTATACCCGTAAACCTGTTCCTATTCATCGACAACACGGACGTTAACTACACACAATAAAGAGTAACTGAACTAACCAACCAGGAAAACTAGAATTAGACTAATCTGAATTAACTAGACGTAACCTGAATTAACCAAAGTTTAAATGATCTAAAAATTTAAAAAAAAGCGGGTTCTCACGAAAATTGGAAGAAAGCTATTTGAAATGAACTTGTAGTAACAGCCGACTGGATATTATTACGTTATAAAGAAAAAGCAAAAGCTCTAAAATGCCAGAAATAGAAGAGAGATTTTTGAAGATGTTTAGGTTAATTTTGACACTAAAAAATTAATTAAAAATTAATAAACTGTCTAAAAATGCAAATTTCAAATTTTCAGTAAAACTCCAGATTAGAAATAGGTCAAAGATTAATTTAAAACGACTCACATCGTCTAAAAATGCAAATTTTTATGTCTTTGTGAAAGTTCAATCGGGCAAAACTGGCTCAAATATTCTAATTTGCTATTTTTTTTGTAACATTACATTTTTGCATTTTGACTAAAATAAATGAATTTTGGCTCAAAAAGTTTCAAAATGCAAATTTGCTATTATCAAAAAGTCAGGTTAGTTCAGGTTAGTTCAGCTTCAGGCTTATAAAAATACAAATTTTGGGTGTTTGGAGAAATTCAGCGTAAAATCATAGCCAAAATCGGTTAGAACTGACCCACATTATCAAATAATGCAAATTTTGATGTTTTTAAAAAGTTCCAATTTTTGGAAAAAAATCAGGCAAAGTAAATTAAAAACTTTTAAATTATTGTTTTTATTAAAATTAACTTTTGGAACAAAATAAGAAAAAATTGAAGAAAAATACTTCAAAATGAAAATTTTGTGCTTTTCGAGGAAGTCAGATTCAAAACGTCAGGGCACAAATTGTTGAAAAATTTTAAGTTTTTGGAGAATTTTAAGTTACTTTAGAGACAAATGAGTTAAAAAAAAATACTTAAACCAGCTAAAAATGCAAATATTGTTTTCTTTGTAGAAATTCAACTTTAGGGCAAAATCAGGCATAGCTGACCTAAATATTCTAGTTGGCGGGTTGTTGTAAAATTACATTTTTGAACTAAAATAAATAAAATTTTGCTTAAACCGCTTCAAGGTGCAAATTTGATATTTTTAAGAAAGTCAGATTAGGATTAAGACCAAAATCGGTGCAAATTGACTCAATGGATATAAAATTACCGATTTGGGGTGTTTGGAGAAATTCATGGTAAGTTTATGGCCAAAAAATGGTTAAAATGACCCGCACTGTCTAAAAATGCAAATTTTTGTGTTTTTAGAAAGTTAAATTTTTGAGAAAATCAGGCGAATTTGATCAAACACTTCTAATTTACTGTTTTTGGTAAAATTAATTTTGAAAAAAATAAATAAAATTTTACTACAATTTTAGTGTTTTTTGGGGAATCCAGCTTCAGAAAGTCAGGCTACAAATTGTTGAAAATATCTCATAGCTTCTAAAGATATGAATATTTATTTTTGGATAAATTTAGGTTACTTTTGAACCTGATAAATGAGTTAAAAATTAATAAACTGTCTAAAAATGCAAATTTCAAATTTTCAGTAAAAATCTAGGTTAGAAATAGGTCTAAGCTTAATTTAAAAGAACTCCCATCGTTTAAAAATGCAAATTTTGATGTTTTTGTGAAAACTCAGACAAAACTAACACAAATATTCTAATTTGCTATTTTTTGTAAAATTACAATTTTGCATTTTGACTAAAATAAATGAAATTCGGCTCAAAAAGCTTCAAAATGCAAATTTGCTATTTTGAAAAAGTCAGGTTAGCCTTAAGGCCAAATTAGGTGCAAAATAACTCAATACTTCTAAAAATACAAATTTGGGGTGTTTTGAGAAATTTAACGTAAGATCATGGCCAAAATTGGTTAAAATTGACTCAAATAGTCATGTCATGTCTTTAAAAAGTTCAATTTTTGGAAAAAGTCAGGCAGAATTGATTAAAAACTTTTAAATTATTGTTTTTGGTAAAATTTACTTTTCGAACAAAATAAAAAAAATTTCACGAAAATTTAAGATACTTTACAACCAAATGAGTTAAAAAAATTACTTAAACCGTCTAAAAATGCAAATTCTGATGTCTTTGTAGAAACTTAAATTTAGGGCAAAATCAGGCAAAAGTTACTTAAATATTCTAATTTGCTGGTTTTTGTAAAATTATATATTTGAACTAAAATAAATAAAATTTTGCGCAAAACGCCTCAAAATGCAAATTTGATATTTTTAAAATGTCAGATTAGGATTAAGACCAAAATCGGTGCAAAATGACTCAGGAGACATTCAGCGTAAGTTTATGGCCAAATACGGTCAAAATGATCCACATCGTCTAAAAATGCAAATTTTGTAGTTATTGAGAAGTTCCATTTTAGGAAAAAATCAGGCAAATTTGATTAAACACTTCTAATTTATTGGTCTGGGTCAGAAAGTCAAAAAGTCAGGCTACAAATTATTGAAAATATCTCATAGCTTCTAAAGATATAAATATTTGTTTTTAGAGAAATTTAGGTTACTTTTGAACCTGATAAATGAGTTAAAAATTAATAAACTGTCTAAAAGTTCAGTAAAAATCCAGGTTAGAAATAGGTCTAAGCTTAATTTAAAACGACTCACATCGTCTAAAAATGCAAATTTATATGTCTTTGTGGAAATTCAATCAGGTGAAACTGACTATATATATATTCTAGTTTTCTATTTCTTGTAAAATTACATTTTTGCATTTTGAATAAAATAAATGAAATTTGCCTCAAAAAGCTTCAAAATGCAAATTTGCTATTTTCAAAAAGTCAAGTTAAGATTAAGGCCAAATTAGGTGCAAAATAACTCAATGCTTATAAAAATGCAATTTTGATGTTTTAAAAGAGTTCCAATTTTTATAAAAAAAATAGGTAAAATTGATTAAAAAAACTTTTAAATTATTGTTTTCGGTAAAATTAACTTTTGGAACAAAATAAGAAAAATTTTACAAAAATATTTCAAAAAGAAAATGTTGTGCTTTTCGAGGAAGTCTGGTTCAAAATGTCAGGGCACAAATTGTTGAAAATATCTCATAGCGTATAACAATACTAAAATTTGAAGTTTTTGGAGACATTTAAGTTACCTACTTTAGAGCCAAATGAGTTAAAAAAGTTACTTAAACCATCTAAACATGCAAATTTTGATATCTTTGTAGAAATTCAACTTTAGGGCAAAATCAGGCATAGCTGATTTAAATATTCTAATTTGCTGGTTTGTGTACAATTAAATTTTTGGACTAAAATAAATGAAATTTTGCTCAAAACGTTTCAGAATGAAAATTTGATATTTTTTAAAAAGTTAGATTAGGATTAAGGCTAAAATCGGTGAAAAACGACTCAATGTTTATAAAAATACAGATTTGTAGTGTTGTAAAAAACAGGTAAATTTTAAATTTGATTAAACACTTCTAAGTTATTGTTTTTGGTAAAATTCAATTTTGAAAAAAATAAGTAAAATTTTACCAAAAATGCTTCAAAATGAAAATTTAGTGTTTTTCGACGAAGCCGGGTTCACAAAGTCAGGCTACAAATTGTTGAAAATATCTCATAGCTTCTAAAGATATAAATATTTGTTTTTAGCAAAATTTTGGTTACTTTTAAACCTAAAAAATGAGCTAAAAATTAATAAACTGTCTAAAAATGCAAATTTCAAATTTTCAGTAAAAATCCAGGTTAGAAATAGGTTTAAGATTAATTTAAAATCACTCACATCGTCCAAAAATGCAAATTTTGATGTCTTTGTGAAAATTCAATCAGACAAAACTGACTCAAATATTTTAATTTGCTATTTTTTGTAAAATTATGTTTTTGCATTTTGGTAAAAATAAACGAAGTTTGGCTCAAAAAGCTTCAAAATGCAAATTTGCTATTTTCAAAAAGTCAGATTAAGATTAAAGCCAAATTAGGAATAGAATAACTAAATGTTTAAAAGAATGCAAATTTTGGGAGTTTGGAGAAATTCAGCCTAAGATCATGGCAAAATCGGTTAAAACTGACCCACATTGGTAAAAAAAAAACAAATTTTGATGTTTTTAAAAAGTTACAATTTTTGCAAATTGATGAAATAGTGATTAAAAACTTTTAAATTATTGTTTTTGGTCAAATTTACTTTTGGAACGAAATATTTGACAAAAAATACTTCAAAAAGAATTTTTTTTGCTTTTCGACGACTTCTGGTTCAAAAAGATAGAGCACAAGTTGTTGAAAATGTCTTATAGCGTATAAAAAAACAACATTTTTAAGTTTTTGGAGAATTTTAAGTTACTTTAGAGCCAAATGAGTTAAAAAAAATTACTTTAACCGTCTAAAAATGCAAATTTTAATGTCTTTGTAGAAATTCAACTTTAGGGCAAAATCAGGCAAAGCTGATCTAAATATTCAAATTTGCTGGTTTTTGTAAAATCACATTTTTGAATTAAAACAAATAAAATGTTGCTCAAAACTCCTCAAAATGCAAATTTGATTTTTTAAAAAAGTCAGATTAGGATTAGGCCAAAATCGGTCCAAACGACTCAATGGATATAAAAATAAAGATTTGGGTTGTTTGGAGAAGTTGAAGAGTAAAATGACTCACATTGTCTAAAAATGCAAATTTTGATATTTTTAAAAAATTCAATTTTTGGCAAAAAACAGGCAAATTTGATTAAACACTTCTAATTTATGGTTTTTCTAATTTACTTTTTTCAAAATTAAATTTTATATATAAATATTTGTTTTTGGAGAATTTTAGGTTACTTTTGAACCTGATAAATGAATTAAAAATTACTTAAACCCTCTAAAAATTCAAAAAAAAATCAGTAAAAATCCAGGTTAGAAATAGATCTAAAATTAATTTAAAAAGACTCACATCGTCTAAAAATGCAAATTTTGATGTCCTTGTGAAAATTCAATCAGACAAAACTGACTCAAATATTTCTAATTTGCTACTTTTGTAAAATTACATTTTTGCATTTTGACTAAAGTGAATGAAATTTGGCTCAAAAAGCTTCAAAATGGAAATTTGTTATTCTGAAGAAGTCAGGTTAGCATTAAAGTCAAATTAGGTGCCAAATAACTCAATGCTTATAAAAATGCAATTTTGATGTTTTAAAAGAGTTCCAATTTTTATAAAAAAAATAGGTAAAATTGATTAAAAAAAAAATGCAAATTTGGGGTGTTTGGAAAAATTCAGCTTTACATCATGACCAAAATTGGTTAAAACTGCTTCACATTGTCAAAAATGCAAATTTTTATGTTTTTAAAAAGTTTCAATTTTTGCAAAAATCGGGCAAAATTGATTAAAAACTTTTATTATTGTTTTTGGTAAAATTCACTTTTGGAACAAAATAAGAAAAATTTGACGAACAATACTTAAAAATGAAAATTTGTGATTTTTGAGGAAGTCTGGTTCAAAAATCAACAAAAATGTCTCATAGCGTATAAAAATACAAAAATTCGAAGTTTTTGGACAAATTTAAGTTACTTCAGAGCCAAATGAGTTAAACAAATTATTTAAACCGTCTAAAAATGCATATTTTGATCTCTTTGTAAAAATTCAACTTTAGGGCCAAATAAGGAAAAGCTGACTCAAATATTCTAATTTGCTGGTTTTCGTAAAACTGCAATTTTGGACTAAAATAAATGAAGTTTTGCATGAAACGCTTCAAAATACAAATTTAATATTTTTAAAAAAGTGTGATTAGACTACTCTTATATTAAGGGCAAGATCGGTGCAAAATTGTTATTTTGCACCGATTAAAAATGCAAATTTCAGTCAAAAATTCACAGCCTTTTAGATGACGTTTTCAATGTAGTTGCTGTAGAAGCTATATTTTTTCGCTTTTTCGCAGAAACCGTGAAATATGCAAAGGAGCAAAATTCACAATTTAAAAGCGATTGTAGAAACTAATTATACTATTTATCGGTTCAAAATAGAGGAAGTTCTTTTGGTTAATATACACCTACATTTAGCGACTTACACTTAAAAAAAAATGTTTATTTTACTTATAGTACAGTACTTTGCTTATACAGGGTGATTCAAAAGTACTTTGACAAACTTCACGAGATGATTGCTGACATTTTAAGTTCAAAAGTTCTAATAAACGAAGATCCCCAAAAAAATTGTTACGAAGATACGGTGATAAAGTTGAATAACAAAACATACAAATGTTGAGAGTTCCAATAATGAGCCATCAGTTTGTGTACTTAAAGCTGATACTGTGTGTACTGATACTGCTTGTACTGTGCGTACTTAACTAAAAATCCAACTCGTCAATAATTTCACGTTTGAATAAAAATATCTGATGATGTACGATAGAATAAACTTTTCTACTTTCTTTGTAAAGAAGCTAAATACTGCTTGCATTCAACATTGATTTTTTATTATTCTCATATAATTTTAATATATTTTTTTCCTTAATAAACGCAGCTTTCAAAAGGAAACAGTGTAATTAATTGCCGGTAAGGGTATTAGCCCTCGGAGTAGTAGTTTCTGTTTGTTACATTCTTAATAGTTGCAATGGTGGAAAAATGCAGAAAGCAGATGAGTTTTCAAATTTGCAAATTCTAATTATTGCTATTTTGCTTATTTTAACTAAAGTTAAAAACTTGTAACCTAATATAGGGTGTTAATAAATTAAGAAGCTGCAGTTGGTATTTTTTTATTGGAACAGGCAACACCGCAAAGATGAAATATTTTAAAACCATAGTTTGTTCTGCTAAATCTGAAAGCTTTCATGTATTTGAGGCAATATGATAAGTAAAATTTATTGACATGATAAAAAGGCGGGACTGTTAATACTTGGAATTAAATCTACGTAAGCTAGAAGGCCCTTTAATAGTACTAGAAACTTTATCAAATATCAACAATCGTTCAAGGATCTCAACAGAGAATAAGTATCTGTTTATTGTTAAGTTCTCAAGATGCAGGTAAGAAATTCAACAAAGTAAAAAAAACTCATATAGCAGCACACAAATATGTTTGGATGTTCGATAAAAATAAGAAGAAATTAGGAACAGCCGATAAATTGTTTATGGCTGTTAAGAATGTTAACAACATTCGAAATAACGACTGGCCTAACCTTCGACTGCCGATAGCAGTACCTACCTAAAGGCAACTAGAGGCCAATGCAAAAAAATTGTTTTTCTGTCTGTAAAAGAATGCAGGTACTGAAAACCTTAAAGTCTCCATTTGGATTTAGATTACATCTGTACTTTCTATACAATATAAAATGAAATATAAATATGTATTTATTATAAAGTTAGTCTCACATTTTTGAAACGAAAGAAAATAATTACATCTGTTTGTTTAAAGGTGGTAGACCATGATGTACTATTAAGCGAAACATAATGGCCTTACATTGTCTTTATCGAGTTTTTTACAAGACGTTTCGAGCGGTGGAATCTCTGCTCGTTTTCAAGTGAAACTGAAAACATTTTTCACTTGAAAACGAGCAGAGATTTCACTACTCCAAACGTCGTGTAAAAAAACTCAATAAAGACAATGGAAGTCCAAGATTTTTCGTTTAATTACATCTATGTTTTATATGTCTTTTCCTTTATTTGAAAAGACTAAGTAGGCCGTTTGCTGTGGGCCGCTTTGAGACCATTGCCATCCTTAAATTGTTATTAGGAAACCAAAGGATGCGAATACTTTCAGAGAGCCCTAGAGGAGGCACGCGAAAAGGCTATAAATGATTACTAAAAAAAAAAATCAGATACAAGGTAAGGCTCACAATTATAAAACTTTTTGGAGATGAGAATATAATGAGCAAAAGGTTTTCTACAAAAGCAATTGAAAAAAAAAAGATAAAAATTTAAATTTATTCTAGAAATGGTGAACTACGAGGACACATAAAAATGATGAAGCTCGAGTCAATGGCTTTTTCTAAATACTCGGTCTTCCACTGTGAGTAGACTGTAAAATTAATTTTTAAAGAAAAATAGCTTTTAAAGTGCAACTGTTGCGTTAAAAAACTAGTACTAAAACGTCGAAGAGCGCCTTAGAATAATAAATTAATACTCAGTTCGATACCGTTAGATGATAAATTTATATAAGATTTAAAGGAAAAATTATACCAATCTGATCTGAAGGCAGATTGCTTTAATATTTTAAGAAAGTCTTGAAACAAGAAGCATTATAAAATTGAATGGTAAAAGGCACTAATTATTAAAATTGATCGTTACCTTTAAAAAAATGCACCTCACTGCCATAATTGAGCTGGTTTCTCGTTGGCCGTTTTCTGAAGAAATAATACGCCTGAAAGTAACTCTTACTACGAAGGCATTCGTGAACGCTACAAAAAATTGCCAAAAAACAACATTCTTTTCCTATTTCCCAGCATAAAGCAAATTGGGTCATGGACAAAAAGGACGTTGCCAAATTTAAACTCTCAGCGTCGATGAAATTCGAATTTATAGGCTTCAATTTTGAAATTAAATAAAAAATAAAGAATTGAATTAATTATGTTTCATCAGAACGGCACCAACATTAACAATACCCACAAATAATGTACTTAAATTAATAAATTCAATGATACGTGCAAAAGACCGCAAGTGGCCTTGCACATACGAAGCAAATAAACAAAGAGTGGCAACCAGTCAATAGGAACCATGAGCCCTTCTTGAATAAATAATATAAATAATTTTTCGCGGTACATTTTAAACTCCGTTCGTTCAAAACTCGCCATTTTCTAGGTTTTTAGTTTTGCCCACAGTTTCATGTACAGATTTTAATTAAAACATAGGGGTGTTCATTTGAAGACGTCGATCTACTAGGCGGTGAAATGACAAAAAAAAAGAATGAAGGAATAAAAGTCAATTTACTGTAATTATGGACTCCTTTTCGGTCAAAAATTCATAGCCATCTAGATGAAGTTCTCAAATGAAATCGTTTATAGATAGATACCATGAAAATACCAATCATTGACATCGCAGCTATCAATTTTTGAAAATACCGTCACTCTCAAACGCTTAAAGTTACGCGCCTCATTTACCTTGCAGCTTTATTATACAGGGTTGTTTAACGAAAAGCAGCCACCAAATTTCATAAAAATACGTTGAACGGTTCTTTAAAAAAAAACAATTTATTCAACTAGGATTCAAAGCGCTCTAGAGCTTAAACAACTGACTTGACAAAAAAAAATCAGTGTTTCTAAGAATTTTTTTAGCATTTTGTGTCTTCAAAGACAGTGCTCAACTTTAAGACTTTATTACTAAATTTTTTTTTAATACAGGTGATACCGGTAGTGGCTGTAATAATTATTTGTTTAAAGATTACAAATTTAAAATCCTTCACATAAATAACTTTCTCAAAAAGGTAGCAAATTTTGGTTAAAATTCTTTCTTTTTGAAAATTAATAAAAAATAATGCTTTAAGAAGAAGTTTTAAGACCGTGTATGATGGAAATGAGATATTTTGTAACATTTTCATCATTTACTCAGGGAAGACTATCCTCAAAGTTTGTCAGAATATCACATTCACACCCTATATGCTTATTCTTATTGATATATATATAAAAAATTACACACTTATATGTATAAATAGGGTGTTCCAGGAGCAGATGTTCAAACTTTGTTCATGTATTCTAAGGTTTAATATAACCCTAATTGCGTCATATACCTACTGTACTCCAAAAATAATTTGTTAAGAGTATACAGTGTGCTAAAGTTTAATTTTTAAAAATGCAATACAATACCTTCTTCTTTCATAAGGCCTAGAATTATTTGAAAACATTTTTTTGGAGACGGATAGTTGGAGAAGACGCATATTCTGCCATAAAATAACAATTTTAATTTCCACCAGTAGGGCCAGTATTTGCACGTTTTCGACGATTTTTGAATAAGGAAGTGGTATGCTACAGTTTTTGGTAATAACTATACGGGGTGTTCATTATAAAACTTCATCTAGTTGCCTGTGAAATGTCAAAAGAAAAGGATGGAGAAACAAAAGTCCATTTACTTTGATTATGTCATCCTTTTCTGTCAAAATTTCATAGCCTGCTAGATGAAGTTTTATAATGAACACCCCGTATTTGATTTACTGATAATTCGGTAAATCAAATGTAGTTATGAAGTCCCCGTTCAATTCTGAAGAAAAAAGCGCTTTTGGTTATTTTTGAGCAAATAATTAAGATTCATTAAATACATTATATAGCATTATGATGAAATTTATGGTATTGCATTTTTTGATTAAACTTATCACCCTGTATATAATTAACAAATCTTTTAGTTTTTAGAGTAGATTCTATAAAACAATTGGAATTATTTTCGAACGTGCAATGCGTGGACAAAGTTTGAACATCTCCTCCTAGAGCACTTAGTATACAAGGTGTCCAGTTTAAAATGATGTACATGGGGATATTGGAAACCGTTGGAGATCCAAGGTCGGTTAAATGGAAGAAAAGTTGCGTTATGGTCTGCTTAAAAATAATCCGAGTCAGTGATATTTTAAATCGATATCGTTCCGGTAATACAGGGTGAAAACCAAAATAGTGCATTTTCGGAAAATCCTAAAAGTTTAGTTATTACAAGAGCTACGGTCTTGAAAATTTCAGATAAGGGGTAAGAGCATATGGTGGTTCCGAAAATTCGGTCAAAAGTCGTCTAGGACTACTATGTTGTGCGCGGCCGTTGTCAAATTTCGTTTTTCTTATGGACGCCATATTGAATTTTTTCACTTTTAAAATCCCCGCAAAAAATGCTCTTCAACCATGTATAACATCTTTATGTTCGGCCAAGAAAAATTCGAAAAAATAACAAAATTAAGAATTCATCGTAGGAGGCTAGGAGATTTCTATTAAAATGTACTTACTGTAAATGAACAGCAACTTCACTTTAAATAGGAGAAGTTATGTGTAGATTTATTAAGCTTGGTATTTTGCCAAGTTTACTAGTAAAATTATTCAAAAACTGTACAAACCAGAACTAAACGCTTTTATTCATAAGACGAATAATTAAAACAAAAAAACGAAATTACCTATTTTAGATTTAAATTAAGTGTTCAAATAAACCATCGTTCTCTCGCGCGCACGACATAGCTCGTCCCAGGACCGCTTCACAACAGTTTGTTACTATTTGCGGAGTAAGTTCGTTAACAGTTTCTGTTAACAACTAGCCTAAGTTCCTCTACGGTTTCGAAAGACCTACGATATACTTGATTTTTCATATGACCCCATACAAAAAAATCGAGCGGTGTCAAATCAGGGGACCTTAGAGGCCATTCAATTTGTCCCAGGTTGCCTGTCGACTTATCGTCAAATTCAGCATTCAGATAGTTTGCAATAATCCGCTCATTATGATGTGGAGCACCGTCCTGCTGAAAAAACATGTTCTGTATGGTGGCACTGGAAGTCTCATTATTTCTTCTGCTACGTTAAGAACTTTGCAGAATGTTCAAATATCTCTCGGAGCTTAAGTTCTGATTAAAAAAGTACGGCCCAATCAGATGTGTGTCCACAACTCCTAGCCACACATTAAATCTCCATCTAATTGCCGTGGATTTGCATAGGACCAGTAAACAGTATTCTTACGATTAAATAGTCCACAGTTGGTAAATCGGCTCTCATCAGACCTTCAAGGTAAAATTAGGTATTTTTTGTTTTTTGAATAAACCATTGACAAAAATTCCATTCTTCTAATATGATCATCACCAATCTGGATCTCCTGGCTGGGATGCTCACGATAGGGATGATATTTATATAGGGATCGAGCAACGCCTGTTGTGTGTTCAATTTGACGCAAAGAGGTATGAGGTGTTTCGACCACGCTTAGCAAAAACCAAATTTTCTTTATCTTCGCCTGGCGGTCTGTCAGCTTGTGGTTTTTCTGGGTATTCATTAAAATACATTTCTTCCGCATTCGCATTATTTCTGCGACACAGAATAAAACACTGCAACATCTCATATATCTCACTATTTGAAACGTTATTCATTTTAAAATTCCCAATTTTTTTAGCTGCAGACTCTTAATACTGCCAATAGAGACTATGCTCTGACAGTTGGATAATAACCAATGACAAATCTAAGCACACTATGCCAAAATTTTAATAGGAATATCCAAGCCACCTACGATAAAATCTTAATTTTGTTATTTTTAAGTATTTTTCTTTTCTAAACATAAAGATGTTATACATGGTTGAAGAGCATTTTTTGCGGGGATTTTAAAAGTGCAAAATTCAATATGGCGACCATAAGAAAAACGAAATTTGACAACGGCCGCGCACAACATAGTAGGCCTAGACGTCTTTTGAGTCCACCACAATTTTCGGAACCACCATATGCTCTTACCCCTAATCTGAATTTTTCAAGACCGTAGCTCTTGTAATAAGTAAACTATTAGGGTTTTTCAAAATTGCACTATTTTGGTTTTCATCCTGTATTACCGGAACGATATCGATTTAACATACCATTGACTCGGATTATTTTTAAGCAGACCATAACGCAACTTTTCTTCCATTTAACCGACCTTGGATCTCCAACGGTTTCCAATATCCCCATGTACATCATTTTAAACTGGACACCCTGTATAGAAGACTGAATAAACAGTCAATATTTGCAGAAGCCGTTCTTGATTATCAAATGGTTTACAAAAATACTAATCAATAAGACTTACTGAAGTAAATTGAAAGGTTCACTGGAATCCCACATAGTTGATGGAAGAAGTCTGGGGGCTCCAGGCGTAGATACACTAATGGATAAAAGAAACCAGTTTTAATTATCAACTTTATGATAAGCAATTTGCAGATAGATTTTAACGATTGCATAAAGTTTATAAGAGAAACAGTGGGGATCACGTGGCTACCTTTACTAATTTCAAAATGGGTTTGCATATGGCGCCACTTTGTGTTACTTATAAGACCATTACCAAAGAGGGTTCGGAAAAGTGCGATATCTCTATAGATTCCAAAGAGGTATATTAAAAAGACCAATCTCTGCAATACTAGCGAAGAAAGTTTAAAGCTAACTGTTAGGCTTGATTGAACTACTTAGAATAGATTTAAGGCCAGATTGTACAAGTCACCCTGAAAGTCGGGTTCAGCTAAATTCGACTGGTACTTGAACTCGCCCATAAGAGAAGCATTGCTGTCAGAAAGTGTCACAAATGAAATTAATTTGACAGCAATGCGATTCTTATAGGCGGGTTCAAGTACCAGTTGAGTTTAGCCGGACCCGACTTTCAGGGTGACTTGTACAATCTGGCCTTAAATCTATTCTAAGTAAGCGTTTAAGCCAGTACAAAGCAGGCCAAGAATATGGACTAAAACACAACTCAAGCTCAAATCATAATTCTGTGGCGGAACTTGATCCACCGACACACAGGTGGCAGCGCCAAAACTTCACCAACCGACTCACAGGTACAGTATTAGTCGAAATCCTTCATAACAGTACCACTTGCAGGGAAAGAAATTTTCCATTCAACCGTCACGTTCCTTGACATTATGGTGGAGGAAAAATTTCTCTTACATAAGAGGTTCGTAACTATATCGATGGTAGAAAGGAAAAAGGGCAAAAGCGACAAATTACTAACTTTACAGTAGGCCAAGTTAAAATTTCAATTACTCTTTTAAAAATCTACTATATACCCCATTGTTTAGTTGGCTTAGGCGACAAATAATTTAAACGGAGTTTAATGACCCTTAAAACCTAAATTTGCAAAATTTGTCGCTTATGCCCTTTTTCCTTTCTACCATCGATATATTATAAGACTAGGTTTTAAAAAAGTATGTAATGGGCCACTTACTTAAACCTCTAAGGATACAAATCACGCTCAAACGTTTCAAGCCTTTCCATTCCAGTAAATTAATTCATCTAGCCTCAAGAACCAGAAAAAGACGAAGACCAAATTACTCTTAATACACTGTTGATTCTTCACTGCCACAATGATTTAGGCAATAAAATTAAACGTTAAACAAGTCACTCTTTACTGGAAACAACGTTGATTGTTACTCGTCTTACTGACGAGTGCAAGGAGTCATCTCCTGATTGGTTAAAAAGGTTAGAATGGGCCAATCAGACGGCTTGCTTCGATTTTTGATTTTCAAAACAATTGCATTCCTGCATGCATGCCAATTTCAAGATTAAATTCAAAGATATTAAAAACACCATTTTTACAAAAAAATAAGATGCCCAGATAATTAATTGCAATAAATGATTATCATCCTTCACTCCCCTGAATTTAAAAAAATTGAGGAACAGACCCGAAATATTTAAAAAACTGTTACATCAAGAAGATATTAATTTTGAGTGGCAAATTTCAACACAATTTGCCGTTTTCTTTTTTCACTGGAAACTGCACTCACAGTGCACTAAAAAGTGCAATGACTTAATTTGACAGAACTAAAACTGTTAAACTGAATACAGCTCTAATAGAGGCAATTGAAAAATGTTATTGCATTGATTATTATCTTTCATACGTAAGGTTACGGAGAATGTCAACTTGAGATATAAAAATGGTCCATATTTCTAATGTTTGATATTATAGTTGTGCGAGCATGAACAGGTGCTCAATCAGCATGTATTTCAAACATATAATTAACAGTTGACAATAACGTTTGCTTAAAGGTGGTAGACAATGACGTACTATTAAGCAAAACATCTTGGACTTCCATTATCTTTATTGAGTTGTTTTTACACCACGTTTTGAGCATCTGCTCGTTTTCAAGTCAAACTGAGCGTTAAGCTTCGCCATAAAGCTAAAGCTCGAAACGTCGTGTAAAAAACTTAATAAAGACAATGGAAGTCCAAGATGTTTCGCTTAATAGTAAATCATTGTCTACCTCCTTTAAACAAACGTTAGAAAACCGGTACGGACCTCGAGAAATTCAGAGGTTACGAGAAAGCAGCTTCAACCTCATTGGTAAGCAGATCAAGCTTACCAATGAGGAAGAACACATCCACTTCATTTACACAGCGACGGACAGCCACATCATTCCAGTGGGTTTTCGTTTAAAATTACCAATCCCTGGTGATCGAGTTCGCCGCATTCTGAACAGGGCCAGCCATGGACTTATTCGGTCCCAAATCAGCTACCACAGATGGAAAAAATCATAGCTCTTGGACAATATCCTACATAGGTTTGAAGAAATCAAGGAATTTACACTGGAGGCAGACCACAGCCATTTTCCAGACAATAGATAATTCATGCATCAAACTGAAAGAGAAGCTGGCCAAAAAGCACAATAACAGGCTTATGAAGTTTCAAAGTCAATAGTCAACATATCATCAACCATCTTGACTTCCACTGAAGAAAAACTGCTGAGCAAAGGATTGAACTTTGCAATTGCTCCAACGTCAACTCCAGTGCTTCACATAATTGCAGTTAATTAAGCATCACAAAAAAAAGCTGTAAAATCAACGACATTCCAGGGCCCAGAGAGAGAGGAACTCAAGGGGAAAGTCAGAACACTATTGGACAAACCACAACACCCACAGAGAAATATCATAAAAAAAAGGAGTAAGCCATAAAGAAACTACAAAAAGCCCTAAAAAATATGAACGTCACATTCCTGAAGGTACTAGGAAGTCTCTCACTCCACACCATAGTAAACCACCACATCAGTTTCCTAAAATTAACAAAACAACCATGCCCCTAAGGCCAATCACAAGCTCCAGAGACTCGCCAATAAGTTCTCTAAAGTAGATTTCCCCTTCAAATAATCCAACCTTTGGTTGGAAAAACCACCTCCGTCGTTTGGTTCATCGGATATTGAAGTCATTGGATATTGGATATCGTCGAGGTCAGGCTGAGGGCGGACGCATCTTTGAAGATTGCTGCCTGTGGAGGGAATAATGAACCTATTGCGCTGCTGCTGCCTCAAAGGCTCGTACTTTCAGATTGAAGATCAGTTTTTTGAGCAGGACGATGGGCTTCCGATCGGTTCATCACTATCACCGGTTATGGCAAATATTTACATGGAGTGGTTTGAAACACACACCATTGAAAAAGCTACGCATAAACCCAAAGTCTGGCGCCGGTATGTCGATGACACCTTCATTGTGTGGGACGGACATGACAGGCAGTTGCAAGAGTTCCTGAATCATTTAAATAGTATACGACCAACTATAAAATTCACAATGAAAACTGAAAATAAATACTGCCTGACATTTCTGGATGTACTGGTGAGTAAATCGGAAGGTCATATAACAACTTTTGTTTACCGTAAGCCCACGCACAAGGGCGGACACTACCTGAACTTTGTTTCAAACCATCATGCATCAACAAAAAGGAAATAATTAAAACTCTATATAGAGGCGCCGTAGCAATATGCAACGAAATTTGAAACTTCAGAATAGTAAACAGGATTTGACGCAAAATGGTTATACGGAAAAGACTATCTTTAAGGGCTTTTACGGAATGTAAAAGGCAAAAGTCTCGGCAAAACAGCGAGGACCAACCTCATCTTCTTACTATACCATACATAAAAGGAACTTCAGCGAAACTTTGAAGCCTCGCGAAACAGTACTACATACAAACAGTTTTCAAAACTGAAAATACATTAAATAGCGTACTTTCTAAAATCAAACTGGAAAATTCGGGAATTGTAGAGCACGCTTGGTCCTAACACCATAATGTTAAGTGATCGGAAGCCAAAATTGTGCATAAGGAACAGCACTGGAAGAAACGAAAGTTTAAGAAAGCAGACTTCATTGGAAGAAACGAGGGCGTCTTTAGAAAACCAAGTTGCGACGTCTCATCGGTATGGTTAGCTGTGTTAGTACATAAGCAAGCAACCTCAAGCTTAATGCTTAGTTTCACTTGAAAACGAGCAACAATTCCACTGCTCGAAACGTCGTGTAAAAAACTCAATAAAGTCAATTAAAGTCCAAGATGTTTCGCTTAACTGAAAATAATATGCACATAACATTAAGAAAAGCAGCTTGAAAAACCCAATCTAAAAGATGGGTGCACTCTAGAGCTGCCATCCAAAAAACGCTGTTTATTCACTTGTCATGCCCTCAGTGAAGACATACCCAACAGCAAAATTTGATGCAGTTTTGATCTCCATTGGTCAGTCTATTCTGCACAACTATGAAAAAAAGATTGATGCTCACAGTAAATAACTAGTAAGAATACGACTTCCAATGGAGAATAAATGTCAAAGTCAGACTTGAGACTTACTCAGGCAAGTTATGACTATAATTAAAAGCCTAAGTATAATTAAAAGCCTAAATACAGAGTATCAAGAAGGGCTCACAAACTGTCTGTAAATTGATATAAAAGTTGTCCCTAGATGTTTCATCAATGTAGGCTAATAATTCACTCAAATCCTTCATATACAAAGTACTTAAATCACTGAAATATATCAGAAATTGTGCATTTAATAAGAAAACATTATCTTTGAAAGTTATGGGTCCTTTCTAGGCTGAATTTGAAATTAAAAAAAATTAATATCCTAGGACATTAAGTGCTCCAGGGAACTGCACCAAACTGTACTGACCAAAACAAAAGAAAAACAGAACTGAACTAACCAAAGGCAAAGTAAACCTGAGCTGTCCTAACCAACAGAGCCCATTCTTATGTGCGCCAATCAACAGGCTTTTGCAACAAAAGGGGCACTATGACAAGGGTCAAAGGCAGCCCTGACTAGGGTTGCCACCTCTCCGGGTTTGACCCGGAGACTACGGTTGTTGACATAAGGTCTCCGGGCTCTAGATTACTTAGTAATTTCTCCAGAAATTTTTATTTTCATGCCAGGAAATAGATAAATATTTGACAACAGCGCAGCAACTTTAGTAAGCTGAAACGAGCGGCGAAATTGGAAGCTGTTGCTATTGTTGCAATCCGTCCGTTATTTGAAGGGAATGTACTTTATATTAAGATATTGCACTTTGAGCTTTGATGAGTTGTGAAAAATGTCTATGTTCCGTAAAAACAAAATATCTGCTTCAAGAAATATTAATTCAATTAACATTTGGTGGTGAATGCAATTCAAAACAATTGTCAAATCTAGCAAAGTTTTAGTATTGAAGGGAAATTTATTACAGACATTAAGTCACAATTTACCAAAAAGAGGGAGTGGCACCTCAAAACATTTTCGCCTGCGGCGCTATTTGTAGCTTCGTTACGAAATCTCCGAGTTGAATCTTTAAAGATGGTAACCCTAGCCCTGAAACCCCACTGTAAAGAACAAGTAAGACTGAACCAAACCAAAAGAAAAACATGGACCTGGTCGGTATTAAGCATTATGGAATTTCGAGATTATTTGAAATTTACAAAGAAAAAGACATCAAATTAAGTAGTTTAAAGCAAAAAAAAATTGAGAAATAATTATATTTGTGCCAAAAATTTAAAAAAAATTGTGTATATTATAATAGGATCCTCTATCAAGAAAACAAAACAATAGCTTGGGGTACAAAATAAGGGTTATAGGGGGCTTATAAAAACTGAACTGAAATCCTTATAATCGACGAAGCTTTTTAATCATTTGATTTCAGAAAATAATTATAACCAAACCAGAAATCGAATTGAAAATCTTTTTGTGCTCCTATCTTAAAGAAACCAAATATGAAATGCCATTGATGATAATGACAGATTGTTGTAGTGCTCCTGCCGATATGCAACATTGCAAAATTTAAGGAAAAATGAGAAAATAAAGAAATAAACAATATATGTACTAACGTTAAGTAACCTGAATTGACTTAACCCAAAAAAAGTAAAACTTAACTAACCTGAACTAACCAAACAAAAAACATAACTAAGCCTAACATTAGTAAAGGAAAGACAGAACTGAATTAACCTGAAAAAATCTTGAATTGAAGGCAAAGTAAAACTCAACTAACCCAACCAGTAGAGCCTACACTTATGTGCAGCAATCAATAAGCTCCATAGTAACTCTGAAGGGCTTCTGCGCACCTTAAAAAACAAATACAACTAGACTGACCAAACAACTAAAGGAAAACATAACTAAAGCAAGAGCAGAACTGAACTAACCAAAGGCAAAGTAAAACTGAAGTAACCTAACCAACAAGTCCAGAGGCGCCCCTCACAGGCCGCAAAAGACGGGTTTAACTGAACTAACTAAACCAAAGGAAAAACATAACTGAACTAATATGAACCAACTTAACCAAAAGCAAAGTAAAACTGAACTAGAGTTTTACTTTGCCTTTGGGACATTGCGGGATAGATACTTAACTAACTGCTTTTGAAAAGGCCTAGTTTCTGGATGTTTAAGAAACTGGCAACTTATCTGGTCTAATATGTGACAGCAACAGAACCAAATTTCTTTTTATTTTTTTGGTACAAATATAAATATTTCGCAAATTTGTTTCCTTTGAACTACTTAGTTTCATGCCTGCTTTATTGCATATTACAGGAAACCTCGAAATTCTGTAATGCTAATTCTGACCAGTACTGTACCCTTTATCATAAATTTCAAAAAAACCTCCAAACTCTGTGATGATTAATACTGACCAGCACCAAAACTAACTTTTCCCATTGATCAGAGTAATTTTTTAAAGAAAAAGCCAGCACATCCCATGTCTCAAGAAAAACTTCAACACATTATGATAACATGACTATGAACATAACAGTATAAGTATGACTACAAGTAATTACTATATTTATTTTCCTAAGAAGTGCAGAAAGTGATTTTTTCCCGCACGCGACCGCAGTTGGCCGAACGACGCGTAGCAGAAAAGATACTTTTTCTACAACCATGTAAAAATAAACAACTTTCGTCATACCTTGCCCTAGCCGAAAACGTAACTTTCATCTCTAATGAGAGAAAATCCCATAACGTTAACTTTTGTCTCTAATGACGAAAGTAAGTTGTTCTAATTATCCTGCCTGTATATCGCCAATGGAAAATGGTGATATCATACAAAAACATGTATATTTTGCCTGCTTGGGCTCCAGAAAGGTGAATCAAAGTGTTGAAATTTGACCAAACTGAACTCATTGACAGTCAAAGTGTCATGTTGACAATAACGCGCCTTTATTTTTGAAAGAAATACTCTATAGAAATTGTTTTTAAAGTTAATGAAGACTTAATGTTAGCATGGTCAAAGAAAAAGTATAGTGTTTTACTAGTCAAAATAGTTATTTATGTATTAAGAGCAAAAAGTGCAACATTTTTGCTCGCAAAATAAAGTTTGCCGCTCGACGCAAAGCGGAGAGCGGCAATCACTCGAGAGCAAAAAAGTTACTTTTTGCTCGTAATGCATACAACGTTTTTTCTGCAAACGATCAATTTCAAATAATGTGAATCACAACTAAGCATAACTGAAGACACAATCTGAAAATTTAAATCAAAGTGACAATGACGTTTTAATCAATTTATTTCAACTCAGCAAAAAACAACAACACAAGAACAATAAGATTATGCAAAAGTTACGCTCAGATTAATAAAGCTTCAAATTGTATATAATTTGGCTTTGCCAATTATATAATTAATAAAAACTTTTACCGCACACGTGCGGTGAAACGTGCGGTGAAGTGCTACTTCCCTCATGCAAATGCGTGCGCTAAAGCGACTTTACCGCACGCTCGTAGGAAATAGTTATTTATGTATTAAGAGCGAAAAGTACAACTTTTTTGCTCGGAGAGTGAAGTTTGCGGCAATCACTCGAGAGCAAAAAAGTTACTTTTTGCTCGTAATGCATACAACGTTTTTTCTGCAAACGATCAATTTCAAATAATGTAAATCACAACTGAGCATATCTGAAGACACAATCTGAAAATTTAAATCAGAGTGACAATGACGTTTTTAATAATTGGTTGAGTGGTGGTAGTTGCTATTGACAGCAAGCAATAAAATCTTTTTCGCTTGCTGTCCTGGGCAACGCGCGGAAAAGTAAACTCACATTCTGATCCTCAAAAAAGGTTAAGTTTTCGTTTGGCTAAGGAAAGCGTAAAATGCGTCATTATTTGACGTTTGTAGAAAAAAACCTTTTTCGCTTGCTGTCCTGGGCAACGCGCGGAAAAGTAAACTCACATTCTGATCCTCAAAAAAGGTTAAGTTTTCGTTTGGCTAAGGAAAGCGTAAAATGCGTCATTATTTGACGTTTGTAGAAAAAAACCTTTTTCGCTTGCTGTCCTGGGCAACGCGCGGAAAAGTAAACTCACATTCTGATCCTCAAAAAAGGTTAAGTTTTCGTTTGGCTAAGGAAAGCGTAAAATGCGTCATTATTTGACGTTTGTAGAAAAAAACCTTTTTCGCTTGCTGTCCTGGGCAACGCGCGGAAAAGTAAACTCACATTCTGATCCTCAAAAAAGGTTAAGTTTTCGTTTGTCTAATGAAAGCGTAAAATGCGTCATTTTCATCACTTGTTAAACAATATACTTTTCCCCAAGTGTTGGAACCAGGGTTGGGAATTATACTGTATAAATGGTTTTATACATGACATGTATAATACATACGTATAATACGTATAAAAATGTATAAAAACGTATAATACAGCATCAATGTTTTTTTCCGAATAATACTGTAAAATACAGTATTATTCGGTACAGTACAATAAAAGTAGAAAATGGAAGATACTAATTGTACTACTGAATATTGATTTGAGGATATTTGAAACAGGTTCTGAAATTTTTGAAGTTTTAAGGGTTACTTTATGTATCTTATCTTATGTGTATTTGTGTTGTGTAGTTAGTTAATAAAATATTGAGCACCATTATTATTTAAACCATCGGAAGTTAAAACTTTTGTTACCTAAATAGTCCCTACTAAACTTTAATTTTTAAGTTAGATTATGCTTTGACAATATTACGAATTACGTTACGATACATTGATACACTATAGTTACTAAATATAGTATATTACAATTACTGGTTTAGGACGGGAAGTAACTGGGGGGTCCTGTCCTAGACCAGTAATGGAATTACTTCCCGCCCTAGACCAGTAATGAGACACTTGCAAGAGTTTAGAAAGACAGAAAAGTCATCAGCACATATGTAGTTGAAAATAAAAGCATTATTGACTACTATGAGTTTCATTATCATTTTATTTCATAGTTACGATAAATGTGTATTTTGCTGTATTATACACTAGTTTTATACTCTATAGTATAATACTGTATTATTCACAACATATAATACGTTTTATACAATATGTATAATACCTTCCCAACCCTGGTTTGAACAATATTTTTTCTAGGAGAAAACTCTGTTGATAAAAATATATATTGGTATTTATTGCTTCAGCTTAAATTGTAAAGAAATACAAATACTTTTACAATTAATGTTGAGAATAATAATCAAATGTAGGTCAGTTCATTGTTCATTGTTCAACAAATATTATACCTGTTATCCATTAATATAGAGATAAATTCTCCATTTCAAGTATTATTTGAACTCCTTTGGTTTGTCACAAGGTAATCACTAATACAAAAATGAAGCAAAATAGCAGCCATTTTCCGCACTAGTGCGGAAAAGTACTACTTTCTGCACTCAAATGTGTGCAGAAAAGTAAACTTTCACGCATGTGAGTACAAAACATTTTGTTACATCATACTGTATCATTTAGGGCAGTTTTATGAACTTGATTTTAACCCAGAAAATAGCTTTTTACAAGACCCTTGATACCATAAAGAAATTTTACAGTATTGGGTACCATAATGAAATTTCATATTATGTAAATTAATCATTTCCTGTTTTTAATAAGTATAAGTAAAATGTTGCCTTGGCTAGCCCCTCATCCAGAAACATCTTACTCCTACTGTAAAACTATTTTTTTCTATGACTGCCTCAGAAATGAACAAATGCGCACTACTAACAACCTTTGAAAATTGCATATTGCAAACAGCTTTGTGTACAGAAGTATGTGCAAAGTCCACTTTGCACACGCTTCTGATTGTTTTGCACATGCCTTGCGTATACATTTTATAATACGAATGATCATTTATGAAGCAAAATCGCAGTCGTAGAAGAAGTATAGTGTGCAACAGGTCCAAAAATCACTCTTGTGAAGTCGTATCAGTCGCCTATGGCTTGTGTCCAAATCATTACACTAGTGTGAAAAGTGCAATTTTCAACACTAGTTGCACAATATACTATTATGGGAGGTAAGTAACTATATTACCTGATTGGTGGCTTGTCTCCTAATGCAGATTGTTCTGGCTGGCCTTTAGTATCTGAGTTTACAGGAAATCTAGATTGACATGTGCTCAAACTTCCAATCCGACGAAAGATGCAAAAATGGCATTGAGTTAAATGAGTGATTCTAGTCAGAATCATTCTGAATTTTTAATGTAACCAGGAGCGGCAGCATATCAAAGTTTACGAAGGAAAAATAGTTAAACGTTTTATTTCATATTATATAAATATATATTAAATTGGAACGACTTTTAAACGCTTTTGTCTTACCACATAGAGAGAGTAAACAACAAATTTACATTTTACAATTTACATTTACTTTACACTACACTGCTAGTGCCTGGATCAGCTGACTGGGAACAATAAGAACGAACGTAAACTGCGCTGCGACCGTTGGTGTTGGTTGACTGTTAAGACTGTTCCTGACGTTCCTATTGACACGCGGTTTGCTTGCTTTGCTACTTTATGGATCATTAAATCATTACTTTACATATTTACATCATCATAGTTCCAGCCTCTTATCTCATTACAAAAATAAAAATAACAAATAACATTGACCCATTCGCCTCCATCCAATCATTCCAAACACGTCTCCGTAATTCGCCATCTATACCAACGTTGCCAAATTTATTGGGGTAGTGACGGATGTTCGACAAGACTGACAAGCAAAGACATTTGACACAATTGACATTTAACATATGCGCAGGCCGATGGCGCGGGCGGTATCGGTTGCCGCTTTGCTCCGTTGCCCAAAGAGGATATAGGATGCAATAGTTCTATATTTTATCCTAAAAGGATTTTAGTATTATATCCTCGTTACCGTTGCCTTGACAGGAGGCAGGAGGAGCACAGCAGGAGCAGGCAGCACTCGGCAACAGGTTATAAGGCATAGGGAACCGGTAAAGGACAGAAAAAGAAGACGCTTCAAACCTCGGTCAGTCAGTCCTTTTGGGAATAAGAAATACTAAAATCGCAGTTTTGTTTGTTTTTACTTTGCAATGTTTGTCTTCATAGTGCTTAACCTAACCAAGGGCAAGGAGGATACAATAATACTAAGTAGATGCTTAAGTAAAGAATAATACCCTCATTGGTGCTTAACCTACAGTTCCAATCATTGTATTTTTGCTCCTTTTGTAATTGTTTAACTGGAGTTATGTTTTTAATATCTAAACAGCTTTATTGTTGTTGTAGAGTAGCTAAGTAAGGAAACACAAGCCGTTCCTTATTTAAGTAGTATGTAACTCGAACAGCAAAACATTGACAATGAAAGGACAAAGATATATTAAAAAGAAGATAGCAGAAGGGCTTCCTGGCATATATTTTTAAACATATTTACTTAAGTACCTAATTTATTTATATAATTTAAAAATACGTTTTTATATTCTAGTAGTATCAGTGAGGTCGTATCGAAGAAATACTTTGAATAAGTGTTTGTTATAATAAAATGTGTGTTCAATTAAGAGACAGGTTTTGTTTTAAATTCTTTGATAAACAATTATAACCTCAAAAGTAACAATATTCTTATATTAAATTGAGGAGGAACATTTACAATTTATTCTAAATACGGCAACCTTAACAAACCACCAAGGTTGTGGTCTGGTAACCTATAAAAATGATTTTTTTCTTAATTTATCACTGCACAGTTCAAGTGTTATCTATTTCTGACCACAGTAATCGCCAAAATTTTTTACAATGATTTTCTTGTAGACACACCTAGAGTATATGCGACTCAGAATTCACGCCTACAAGTGTTTAAATATCTTATTCCATCTTCCAGCCAATTAATCACATTATACCTTTTAAAAATCTACTTCTTTTTAGCTTTTATGGCAATAGAATCTACTTGGAACGCCGAACCTCTATTTCCAATTTACAGGAGCATGGAATTGTCTTAATTTGAAGTGGTTTTGAGGCATAAAAAGTTGATGGTACTTGGTGGTAGATATAATCCACAAAATATTGCCCTCCTTACCACTTATTTCGGCATAAAGGTAATTCTTTTTTGCTTCACTATCAAGAATGATGATTCTAGAAAGCCTCCAGCAAAATTTAAGTTTCATTCGATTTTAGATAATTGAAAAAAATGTAATTAAATGCAAAGATGTCATTACTTTACATGTATTTTAAATGGGTGAGGTTATGTTGTCACACCCTCACACCACCGACGTCGTCAACTGTCACTTCACAATCAAATTCTATAACTTTGGCAACGTTGGTATACATGGCGAATTACGGAGACGTATTCCAAACTCATCATACGGAAGCAACGAGCTAGTATATGACTTCTGGAGAGACCATCCTGTTTTACAGTTTTCGCCCTAGTTTTTAGCAGTTGCTACCTTAAAAATGGCGGCATGAATTGAAAAATACGTCAAATGAAGTAGTGATTTGCCAATTGACCATTCTATAATTACGTCGTTTGACATGATTGTGAGTCGAGGCAATATATGCCGACCAACCTATTTAAATGTCAGACGGAACTTAAAACTGGATCTTGTTTATCATGTTTCATGTTTGATTTGAGATATACCGGGTCTTCATTATAAAACTTCATCTAGCAGGCTATGAAATTTTGACATAAAAGGATGACATAATCAAAATAAATGGACTTTTGTTTCTCCATCTTTTTCTTTTGACATTCCACAGCCAACTAGATGAAGTTCTATAATGAACACCCCGTATTATTAGTATATTAATATTCTGAACTCTCTGTTTACATATGAGTTCATGGGTGTCAATTTGGCAACTCTGTTGCCACTATTCGAAGCTTTTAAGCTCTAAATTTATGGGAGTTTTATTGTTTTTCAGTTTTATGAATAAACCAGTCCCTTGAGGTCCTAAATGCACATCTGGTTGCAATATTTTTATTTTTCGTCAAAGAGGCCTTCTTTTGTTAGTTTTTGGACTCTAGGCACTCTCACAATTTCTTTAGAATTTCGGCGATAAAACATGAAACCCTACAATTGTAGTGAAAGCCGATATTTAGTAACAATAATTTAGTAATTAAAGCGATTTCGCGAATTAAAATAAAAATCCTTTTTTACAAGCGGACTAAAAGTACGTCATTTGTTTTCTCCATAAGCACACATAAAGTGGGCTTTCCAATCCTGAGACAAAAAAAAGTCCTAGGCAGTAAAAGTAAAGTCAAAAGTCACCGCTACTGTCATGGTGGCGCATATATAAACGATTTTCATTCAGCAAAATTATTTGAACACTAGATGACACCAGATAGACCGATCTGAGTATATTGCCATCTTTACATTCTTATTGAAAAAATAAAGGATAGAAATACTCTCAGCGCGCTCGAGAGCACCACCCGAGACCGTTATGAGTCGAAATCGCATAGGTTCTCGAATTGTGTTAAATGTCATTGGTTGTTAAATGTCATACGCGTCATCATATTTATCTGTCAATGTGATTTTTATTAATTTAGTCTAGATAATATTGTTAAAAATTTTTAGTTTAGCATAATTTACCTAAACAACTTAAATAATTGGTTATGATTTAATACCATTAAAACCATTGAACATTAAAACCCACCGTTCGAACACATTCTATTTATTTTACAAATAATATACGCCACTAATTGGGTAAGTACCTAAACCCGCTTAAATAGGATGATAGAAAATGGCAAAACTGAATCACTCTGAAACAGACTTATTTCCTGCATGCTTGAAAAAAAAATAGTATAATATGTTACTCGGAGTAAAAGGTCTTTTTATGCTTGGCCCAGTTGCAGGCCTCAGCTTCGCTTCGGCCGTCAATCTATAAGCTCAGCACGAAAAGACCCACTTCTACTCCTGGTTACATAATCTACTATATTCTTTCGTCAGATAGAGCTTTTAATTTCGCATCCTTTGAATGTAAATTCGACCTGTTTATGTCTTAATTGTCTGGGCCGGGAAATTAACGGTCAATTTAAATAAAAAGCTTTAATTGTCAATTAAACCGTCATGTGAACTGTCATTTTAAAAAGCATTATTTGTCCGTCCAACGATTACATTTTCAGTCTTTTCTCCAACAGATTTTTCAGAAAAGTTCACTTTTTATATTTATGTCCGCGCCGTGCGAAGCGGCATATAATGGCCTCTGGCGGGATAGTATCGATTTTCTGTCAAACCTTTTTGTTGATAAGATGTACCGAGAGGATGGTTTTGAGAATCTTCGTAAAGGGGAATGCTTTTTGGACTCGAGAGAGTGACTACTTAACGGTGAAGACGGAAAAGTTCGAATTTCGACGCGAGAAAAAGTCCTGAGGTCCGCCGTTCCAATTTCCGCAAAATCGTAATTTCCCCTTTTTTTAATCCCATTTAAAAAACCGCCGCGCTAATTATTTATATTTTTAATTAATGCCAAAACAATTAAACCGCTTAATGCCCGTCTACGAGTTTCGTGAAGTGTTTTTTCGGCTGTGCCATATCATGTCAACCCAACTCTGCCGTTTTCCTGAATAAGCCATTTCCAACAGATCCAAGTAAATAACTCCTTTCCGAAAGTTGGGTTCCTCTTGCAGCGTGGTAAAAGAGATTTGGCGCATCCAAATACGTTGAACTTAGAACAACCACGTAGCCGAATCTTAGCAATATCGGTGGCGCCGGCAACACCACAGCAGCAGCAGCCGCCCCCACTCGACCAATTATTAGCGACGGTTGGGAGAACTCTGAGCGACAATTCCTAAATGGTGTATTTTAAGCAAAAGCTCCAAGGCAGAGTTTATAGTTTTGTAGCTGAAGTGCTGAAGAAAGTGCTTTCAAAAAAAGATGTGAGGAAAAACTCGGGTAAAAACCCAAAATTGGGTCCAAAGGTTTTTTTGGGAATTTTCCTTCTGCCCATCTATAAGAAAAAGTCTATGGGAATTGTCAAGCTTGTATAATACATCTGGAGACACAATGCTGTTTTACAGCTGTGGCCCCCTTTTTTAGCCGTAGGTACCTTAAAAATGACGGGATATCCGATGGCAGTGACGTCACCTGATATCTTAATATCCGATGGCAGTGACGTCACCTGATATCTTACGGCAAATAATTCGAAATTGCAATTCGTCAATTGAAGTGTTGTGACGATGAAGTTACGTCATGGGTACATAAAAATAACTGCCCCCCCCCCCCTCACCGATCCCACCGATAGATGCATCGGTGACTTCACTAATAGCCGACTGGTTTTCGTGGCCCTTCTTATGGAATCAAGCTGTGGCTGTATTTTCTCTCCAGCTGTCCAACATCCACTCCCTCAACCTCGAATCAATTCCTCTAGTCATTTAGAGATGTTTTTTCATTTTTTGAGGGTTTATTTCCTGGACAATTCCCAAAAAATTCCGGGTTTATTCTATTATAACTTCTAAATTTAACTTAAGTTTCTATTTTCAACACTTACCGATTAAGCAATAATTTGTTGGTTTGTGCAGTTTGAGGCTTTTGAGCAATTGACCAGTGTTTAGTTTATCAAAAAACAAACCAGAATCTCGATTTATTGAATTATTCTATAGGAATGAGTGAATGTGAAAGTGAGAATTGCTGGCCAATGGAATTCGTCAACAGAATATTTTGACCAATCAAGGTTGTCAAAATTCTCACTTTCACTTTCACTCTTTCCTATAGAATAATGCCCCTGATAGAGCTTTTAATTTCTCATCCTTTGAATGTAAATTCGAGCAATTATGTCTTAATTGACTGGGCCAGGAAATTAACGTTTAATTTAAATACTAAGCTTTGATTGTCAATAAACTATATCATGGGAGGTGTCATTTTAAAGAGCATCATTTATTCTGTCCAATGATCAAATTTTTAATTTGCTTCTTCCAGCAGATTTTCCAGAAAAGCTCATTTTCTAAATTTATGTCCGCGCTATCCGATGAGCCCTATAGTCGCCAATGGCCAGGGTGGTATCGATTTTTCTACAGTACCATTTCGAGGATCTTCGTAAAAAGAGAGACGGTTTTTTAACTCGCTGGAGTTATGACCTAGAGAGCGACGGTTTTTGAACTCTCGAGAGACGGCTTCTGAACTCTCGAGAGTTATGATCGAGAGAGACGCGTTCTGAACTCGAGAGAGTGATTACTTAACCGAGAAGACGGAAAAGTTCGAATTTTATCTCGAGAAAAAGTCAGTCCTTGGCTCCGCCGTTCTGATTATGGCCACTTCGTATTTTTTTCCCTTTTTGAATCCCTTTTTAAGTCCGCCGCGCTAATTATTTTTATTTTTAATTAGTGCCAAAACAATTAAACCGCTTATTGACTGCCTACGAAAAGTTTAGAGAGGAGTGTTCATTCGGTTGTGCCATATAGTGTCAACCCACCTCTGCCCTTTTCCTGAATAGTCCATTTTTTTGCAGATAGCGGATACTTTGCAGACGCAGCAGACTACCGGAATGAAGTATTTGTAGAGTAGTTGTAGAAGTTGAAACATTTATAAACCATTCCCCTATTATTGCCATCAAATAGGCGTTGAAAATCTGACTTAGACATTTTTATCGTGTCTTCTCAACATGTGCCGAAAAGAGATAGGTATAAATAAATGAAGGTTTCAAAGGTAACGAGATGCCAAAAATAAGTGAATGAGGTATAGTATATAATACTAGTGTTTTGCTCACCATAAGATATCCTCGATAGAGGATCCCAGCTACCTGGCAGAATTATTTTCTCTTCTACACTGCGTCGTTAGTCTAGTTTCCTTTGTTGTTTTTTTCAATTTTAGTAAGAAATCTGTATCCGTCAAGCACGTTTCTGAGGACCACTGAGCTTATCGCGAAAAGTTCACGTCTATTTTATTTCAGATTCCTGAAAAGCTTGCTGGCATCCCCAAAATATTAAATTTTATCTTATTTAAATTAGCATTTTTTAATTATATCCGTTTAGCAATAACATGGAAGTGTTTTTTCGCCACAAAAATGAACGCCACGGATTAATTATCGGCCTTTTGACCCCATAATTAACGACCTAAGGACAGCAAAATAGATAGATCCTTTCCAAGGGTTGGGTCCCCCTTGCAGCGTGGTAAAAGAGATTTGACACACGAAGATACGTTGTACTTAGAACATCCACGTAGTCGAATCTCCGCAGAAACGGCGGCCACGGCAACACCGCAGCTGCGAACACAGTCACCCTCACGCAACGACCGATTATTAGCGGAGGGGGAAACACGGCGCGACACAACGTACACAGCTGTAACGTTACCACACATAAACTCGTACGTAAATCATGAGTTCAATTTGCACAATTTTCAGAAGCGGACCTTTTAGATTCTTACGTTTCCGGAAAGTTTCTGAAGCTGAGAAAGTTTCGACATCACCCAACTCTGGATAACATTGACATCAGATGTCACCTACGCGTCATTATGACAACGCGGGAACGTAAGAAAAACAATAAAAATAAAAACAAATACTTTTATTAAATTTAGATTTTATTTCAAGCACTTGTTTAATATTTATTGATTGTGCCTTTTTTTAGCTAGGTAAAGAATTTTTCAGTGTCCTAAAATACACTATGGAAGAAGGATTTGAAAAACTAGAGGAACTTGTAAAAGATGAGGACAAAATTGTATGTTTATCCTACTACCAAACACCATAGAATTCTCCAACAATTTTAATATACATTTCCTTAGGTAACCGTCCCTCTGTATGCTCATTCCGCAAACTTATCTTTTGAAGAGTCTTCTAAACTTATCACAAAATTTTTGGAAGTAAACACTGGATCCCAAATGATTCACCCCACATTTGTTTTGAATGGAGCTAGGAAAGATGGCTGCAAAATATCCATTGTTCAGGTCAGTAAAGCAACTTTGGGCCAAGAGAAGCAGGCGTTCCAAAGGGAACCCATAGAATCAGTATTCAGTATTCAGAAATCCAAAGATGTTAATTACAACTTTATATCTCTCGTTGAACCAGGAACTGAATCAAATCAGGCTATTAAGAAGTAAGTATTAAAGCATGTGTATGATGAACTGCTGTTTCCTCAGGTCTCACAGTAGCCCTTTTCGGACACCACAATCAGGATCATATTGATCATTATCAGTTGATTTCTGGCCAATTCGAATAACCTGCCTGTTATCAGTCATCAATCTGGTTGCGTAAAAATCAGCTGTAGGGATCAATCTGATCCAGAGCTACCTTTTCTGAAAAGTCCTTATAAAGTAATCTAAACTATAGTTAAGCCTAAAGAATGTTGGCACAGTATTTTATTGTCAAAAAATGTTCGTAAAAGTTCCATAATCACAGAAAAGTTTTGCAAAAGCGGGAAAAGGATAAAAATAAGGTGATGACGCAAAAATCTCAATTTCACATAAAATGTACTTACGAGGTAATGATTCTAGGCCATCATTATAACTTTTGTTTTTGCGACTGAAAGACCAATGTACCTTTATGCCCACAGTGTCCAGTCTCCCCCATATCTAATATGTTTTAATTTATTAACAATGTTATGCATATTTCATGGAGAGAGATTCCCATTTTACAAAAATTAATTCTGTTGATGTAGTTTAGGAGCAGTGGTGGGGAAAAATTGCATTAAAAGATTACTCAAAAAGGTTGCTTTGCCCTCATTGCCCATTCCAGGAGTTAAAGAAAAGTCTACACCGTTCAGCAAGCAAAATAGCTTATTTAAATCAAAAACTAGTTCTGAAGAAGTTAAAACTGAGGTAAAGCAAGAACTTACTAAAGAGAGTAAACCAAAAGTAAGTGGTTAATGTTCTTTGCGATATATTATGTTTACTTTTCTTTTTTTTTTTTTTATTAGCCTCAAGCACAAAATTCTATCACTGGTTTATTTAATAAGGCTGCTGAAAATACAAAGGCCAAATCAGTGGCATCTACAAAAATTAAGCCTAACAAGGGTCTGTCTAGTTTTCTTACAAAATCAGAGAGTAAGGAAACAAATTCTAATGAATCTGAAGCTAAAAAGACAATTGTTACAAGTGCTGAGAAGACAGGTGTGAAGTCAGATGTAGCAAGGAAGGAAGAATTGTTTGACTCAGATACTGACGAGGATATATTGAAAGATTTAAATATACCTGACAATAAATCTGCTCCCACAAAGGTTGAGAAAAATCCGCCTAAACAATGGAAAAAGAACACAACAGGGAAGAGAACCAAGGTTAGAAAGTCAACTGGTGATAGCAGTAAACCTGAGAAAAAACGGAAGAGGATTATTGTTGATGAAGGATCAGATAGTGATGGTATGTTAATGAAATATTTGTTATTTTTTTTATTTTAATTTTTGTATTTTAGATATATTTGACTCAGAAAAATCTGATGCTGAAGATGATATTGTTGAGGAGCTGTTTTATGAAGAAAAGGAACAGCCCAAGGCTATACCTTTGGCACCTAAAAACAAAAGAAGAAAGGCTGTTAAAAAAACTTATGAAGATGATGAAGGATTTATTGGTAATTTTTGTTGAAATATATATAATGTTCCACATTTAAAATCAACACTAATTTATTCTTTTAGTAACCGAAACAGAGTATGTTTACGAAACTGCTTCAGAGGATGAGAATGAGCCCAATAGCAAAATTGCAAAACAAGAGGAGATAATAAGTTCCTCGGAAAAGAGAGCCAAGACAAAGTTGCAAACCAAAGGTAGTGGTACATCAGAAAATGATGTAAGTCCTAATAAAGCTGCTGCAAAGAACAAAAAGGGTGGTAAGAACAAACCACAACCGGTTGGCAAGCAAACCACTTTAATAAATTTTTTCAAAAAAAAATAATGTATGAATGTAGAATTATTAAATTTTGTTTATATAATATAGAATGGTTTCTTTTTGGGACAGCAGCCGCAAAGTAGTGTAGAATCAACTAAAATTAACGTTATTATACAATTTGTTAGAAAATGTGCCTTCAGAAATAAGAAATCAGATGTGGTTTATGCATGACGGCCGGAACACTTTTGGTAATTGATGGATAGGTCGAGGTGCCCCCATTTTTCTAAGAAGCGACGATCCTCAAAAGGCGCCCTCTCAATTATCTTTCCTTCTTGCTAGTTTTGACGGAGATCGCTAACTAGGTCTCCCGTACTTAGTGTTTCATAGCCGCTTCTGAGGATAATGAAACAAAAATATCAAACAACCTGCACATATTTAAAAAAAATAAGGAAGGTAACAGATGAGCCCCAGAACAAGATCCCATATCTCAGTACTGACTGATATAGTACATGATTATGACATCGTTGGAAAGAACATCATGAAGTCTCCAGACAAGTGCACAGGCACTGTTCAGCTTAGAAACAAGCACAGAACAATGAACGTCCCAGGTAAGACGTTGCTCCAGATGCATACCTACCCAAGAACTTGATGCTTTGGCAAGTTGGAATAAACTTTCTATCAACAAAAACGTAGAGAGAACAATTGGGCTGCACCATATCGAAGCTCACAAGGCCCGTCTTATATTCATTCAAAATCAGACAGTTGCAATTACACCACTCCCTCACCTCACACACTCTCGTGACACATGATACTCTTAAAGTCTCGACGTAGGGGGACATCAGGACTACTGACGGGTCATCAGCGTACAAACGAATCAAATCAGCACCGATATCACGTGCCAAATCATTCACATACCTATATGATGAGTAAGAGTGCGCCCAGAATGGAGCCCTGGGGAACCCCATGATTTATATCGCTCATGGTACGTCCCCAGGTGCGGATATGGCGTATATTGCGAATTTGGCGCTGTGGTCTGATTGGTTGAAATTGAAGTTTCATGCTAAGTGTTGCCAAATTTCTGCATTCTCATTATTAAAGTGATCATTAAAGTTGTTGCATAAATAGTGGAAAAAACGACAGTTACTCTATCGAAATCTTTGACATTTGCCATATGATTTTAGAGGACCGCGTAGAACGATGCATATATCAAAAAAGATGTAATGTGCACGCATGTAATGTGTAGTGTGCACTGCGGCAACATTGTGGATCCGCAATGTACGCCATATCCGCACATGGGGACGTACCATTAGAGCTGACAGACGTCGCTTTCCATAACATAAAACAGAGCTAAAATAGAACGTCAAATAAATAAGTAAGAAATAGTATCTACTGATATAAATTCATAGTTTATGGGTCTATGTCGATATAGGTACCACTGAATTTCGCAATATTTTCTTCTGTCATGAGTAGCAGGGTGTCTTCTGAGTAGATCAAAAGAAAAATAAGTGTGGATGAACCATATTTAACATCAAAAAATTAATCACAAAACAGCCAATTTATCACACTTTATTATGCTAAAACTCTTCCCTCCATCATTCGCCTATACAGCGTTGCCGGTTGTTGCGCAAAATTAAATGTTTAAAAGAATCATTATATGTGGTTAACGTCCTTGTTGCCAATGAGACGGCAGTGCCTGGTTTGGTCCATCCCAATTCCTCCATTATGTGTACTGGTGCACTAAACTCCATTGACACAACTATGTTCTCAACTTAAAAAAAAAGCCCTGGAGAAGATTGTAATATACAATCGAAACGTCGGCAATTTTTTAACGAGAGCTGGTTTTATTCAAATCTGAACCGTAAACCTGTTCCTATTCGTTTAAAAGAATAAATGCCATTACAAGCAAAATGTAACGTAAAATAAGAAAATAAAGAAATAACAGAAGTGAACAAACCTGATCTAACCTCTACTAACCAGAATTAACCTGAACTAACCTAACCTAACCTATACTAACCTGAACTAACCTAAACTAACCAAAATTAACCTGAACTAACCTAAACTGACCTGAACTAACCTGCAACGTATGATGCATTTAGTGAAGTGAAAGTGTATAATACAAATGTATTGTACATTGTATTATACCGTTTAATACGGTATGTATTTAACCTCTTCATTTTATGCCAATTACTGGCAACACTGCGAAGAGTAGACAACGCTGTAGGAGAATGACATATGACTTGAATGACATATAACTGACTTCATTTTTTAATTTTCGTCCATTTGTTTTAATTTTTTTATGAAAAAAAATTGTTATTTTATCATTAGTACTAGTAGTGAAGTAAACATGTATGATATAGTAATAATGGGGAGGCCTGGCAAACTTGGGCAATACTACAAAAATATTCTGTCGTATATATTCTATAATTCTGCTCAAAGCAATTTGCAAAAAATTACTATAATATGGTGAGGCACCTGCAAATTTGTCCTAAGCAGGATTTGCCAGAATCGGAAAGAGGCCATATAAATGCTGGATTCGATATAGCATGCGTGCATTATTTTATAAAGGTATCTATTTGGGACAAAAGCCATGTCATGTAGAAGGGTTTGAACTAGAACTACATTTTGAAAATAATGGCTATTGAAGCCTGCGTTGAGAGTGGGTTGAATGGGCCACTCTGGTTACTCTTAATCTAAAGGAAAAATTGGATTTGAATTATAAAAATAACACCTTAATTTATACTACTAATATCATACATTCTCAAAATAAAATTAATCATTTTGTTAATTTTTAAATGCAAGATCTCGCTTTTACGCTCTTATCCTAATCCTAATCCGGTAGTGAAAAAATCCCGCCATTTTTTTGAATTTAATACTGTATAATACAATGCATTTTACTTTGTAAAATACAATGAAAAATAAAATACCGTTTTTTTCTCATCTCTAGATGCATTGCATTGCATCCCCACGTTACAATTTACAATTTCCCAACTGGCAACATTGCTTTCATCGCGACGACCGCGCTTAACGATCACAACGATGAAAGTATTAAAAGTTGCCTAGTTCAGCAGGACGCCAAACAGAAGCAAGTGTATATTTAGAATTAATACGCTTATAGAAAAAATTATTTTCCGTTACTAAATATAGTTCATCCACATTTTTTTCTTTGGATCTACTCAGTAAATACCCTGCTACTCATAACAGAAGAAAATATTGCGAAATTCAGAGGTATCTATATCAATATAGAACCATAATTTATAACTTACCTTAAATATTTTTAAACGCAGCACAACACCAACGCACTTTTTATCACTTTGATATACTTTATTTAACTTTGTCGCCTTAAAAACGTACAATACTTAAACAAATTCAAATTTCAAAGCGTCAAATTTAAAACAATTTGACAGTTTGATAGCCATTTTGAAGATGGCCGTCGGGAATGGACGAAATGCATGGGCGCGCAATCCAACAAACGCCAGCCGAGCGCCATCTTACAAGTAGGAATCAAAGCAAATTGCAAACCGAGTTGGGTAATAAGAGTGAATTCCATACTGAATCACACAGACAATCTGCCTTCTGCCAGACAAATGAGATTCAATTAGAGCATTTGCCCCGGCGTCGGGTGGTGCCGTGTGGAAATTCCATCTCCCCGCGATTCCCACTCGGACGCCTAGACACCGTTCAATAATATAACAAGTTCGAACACTCGACGGTTGGCGCCAAATTTTCTGCCCCTGCCCTCTTTACCCAAGATCTCTACTCCTGGCTGGCAGCATATACTTTAATAGCATACGGGACATTGCCTATCTTTTACATTGGTGCCCTTGGACTGCAAAAGGCGTTGCTAGAAACAAAATAACTCGTAAATTGCAATTTCTGCGCATGCTGAAAATTGAGCGCGCTTTTGAAAGTTGCATAGCTAGCAGCTAGACCGACTGTCCGGCCGATTGAAAATGCACGAGCTCAACACCAAAGAACAAACAGCACAAAGCAGTAGAGCATAAAGATAAGGCAATATAGCGATGGCCGAATTGGCCGTTCGGCGTTCACCCGTTCACCTTTGAGGCCAAAGCACTTTGTGACATCCAATGTTGCCAATACATTCACGAGTTAGTCCGGTTACTCGTCGCAAATGTATGTGACGGAAAAATATTCGATAACATAATTACTGTAGGCATTCGAGATTTGGCAATAACCCATGCACACGCGCGTAGTGAGTCGTGTCCGGGTCCTCAGATTTCGCCTTCAAGGTCGCTAAGGAATGTCCGGTACGTATTAACGTACTTGGCTGGCAGTGTTGTATACAGTGTCGACGCGATAAGTAGGAGATCGGCCTGCGCTTGTACGTAAAACCATTAAAACCCGCATATCTCACGTTAGCTTTGGAATTCAAGGCTCCCGTATTCCGTCTGAAAAGGCCACAGCAAAAAATTGTCGGTATATATTTCGCAGATATGAAATTAGAGCTCGAACTGATTCTATTAAACTGTGCCCATAAGATGTTTTTTCGACGTTGCCACCTTGGGCGAGATTTAGGAGTTAATGCGCTTTTGCTTGCTGTTTATCAATAAACGCAATCGATAAATTTAGAACATGTTTTTGTGTGTTTCGTTGATTACGAGAAGGCCTTCGACAGAGTGCAACACAGCAAGTAATGGAAAGCTCACAGAAGAAAGCCAAATTCTACTCAATAAGAACAAGAGATGGGAGTACAAATCAACGGAGAATATATAAATTCGATACGATATGCTAACGACACTGTCATCCTGAGTGACAAACTAGACCTGCAATATCTACTAAACTGTGTAAACGCAGAAGGATAAGAAATGGGGCTCAACATAAATATCAGCAAGACAAAATTTATGGTCTTCAGTCGACAACCACATCCTGATGCTGCACTGCATACCGGTACGAAAAATATAGACAGAGTAACCCACTTTAAATACCTTGGATGTTATATCACCGAACATCTAAATCCAGATAGAGAAATAAAATGTAGAATAGAGACAGCCCGAACAACATTCCGGAAAATGAAACCACTATTCTGCAATGATAATCTAAACCTACAATTACGGCAGAGAATGGTAAAATTCGACATATCGTCGGTGTTGCTGTACGGGGCAGAGATTTGGACCATTAAGGCCGGTACAATTATTCGGTTAGAAGCCTTTGAGATGTGGTTACATCGGCGAATGCTGAGAATACCCTGGACAGCTATGCAGACCAACGAAATGGTACTAAACAGGGCCGACGCAACACGTTTGCTACTGAATACAGTTAAGTGCAGGAAAATCTCATATCTTGGACATGTCTTCAGAGAGCGATACAGAATCCTACAACTGATCATGATGGGAAAAGTGGAAGGGCGTAGAGGAGTAGGAAGAAAACAGGCTTCCTGGCTGCGGAACATCCGTGAGTGGACCGGTATACGCAACGCAGAGGAACTATTTCGATTGGCGCAGAATCGAGAAAAACTTGCCCAAGTAATCGCCAACGTCAGGGGGGGGGGCATCAGGGGACTAATTTCTAGCAAATTCATGTTTTGCGCTGCGGTAAAAGGAATATTCTTAAATTGTAAGTTTCCAAAATCGTGATATACGACAGCAGTTTGATAGGTAGACGTCGCGATGCTATATTCCAGCTTTATCTGTAACGGTTAGCACGTATTACACCATCTCTTTTTCCCTTTTAGAAGAAAAAACGTATTTCCTTTCCACTTCCCCTATATCCCCAACCCATGTGAGTAAAGTGTTCGTGCGCAAAGGGAACACTGTATTCTTTTCGTCGCCTGCAGGGTATTCTCGGTACTAACCAATCATTGAACGGCTATATCTGATTGTGCGTTAAATAGTTATTTCGTTTTCAGGTGCTTATGTAGTTGAAGACCGCAATAAAATAAGAAAGCCAATAAAATATAACAACTTTATTGTGACATTTATTAAAATTTGACTTACATACATTTACCATAATTACCCTGAGTAGAGAGGTTATTATAGAATAAAGACGATTTTGGCCGGAAACTGACAACGGGTTTGATATCTCCAATTGGTCTTACCTATTAAACAGATAATAGGGCATATAGAGATAACACAGTCCAATTTGGAGTGGAATCAAACCCATCGCCAGCCGAAATCGTCATAAATAGTGGCAGTGTCATTTTGTATTTACCACTTACAACTCTGATATATCTACATTACAATTATTCCTTCTAATACTTAAAATTTTATATATTATAATGGCTGGCTCTAAAAATATGGGGTATTTGTCGAAGCTCGGAAATAACTCTCACAAAGAAACTGAGTAAAATTGTCTTACACCTTTATATTCCTACTAGGAACTTTTTACTAAAGAAATCACTACGAATTCTGTTCTATTTGGGTACAAAAATATGAAAAAGTGTTAGAAGAAAAGTTTGGCAAAGGCACAGCAACAATGTTTATTTAAAAAAAAATACCGATTTCGACTTATTATAGGTACTTCGTAGTATTACAAAGGTTATTAGCACCTCTTCTTAATAAGACAGACCACACATCCTTACACTCTCACATTTTAAAATAGACAAATAGAGAGCAACCAAGAAAGACATCATACAACATAATAAGTGAATACACACACACACACAACACGTAATTAATAAAACCAAAATAAATTGAAACATTCACTCCACTAATTGTTAATAGTCTTTAAAATATAAATTACCACGGACGTTCCAATATATTTCTGTCAAGCAATTATACCTTATACTTAAAACATCCAACATTTAACGTTCATTTAATAGTAACTACTGCTATTTCCGATAATTAGAAGAAAGAAACCCTTCTAGTTTTGATTATATGTACGTGTATTTTCCTTTAAGGGGCATTTACCCTAGCTTCGTCATCCAACATCCATCATTATAAGAATGCTTTCAAACGGTTAGTAATTTCTTCAAGTTCGTTGAATTCTCTCATTGGGAACGGTGCTCCGCACAATGTTCCCAAAGAACGAGCCTGCTCGATCAATTTGCCCCATTTGTCGTCTTTCAACAACACTATCGGATTGCCGATGACGATCAACTTCGACTTAGCTCTTGTTACCGCTACGTTGAATCTCTGAAAGAAAGATTTATGTGATATATCATAGCGATTTTTTTGTTGGTATTTGTAAATGTATCAATAACGGAAGACATAAAAACAAAAAGCGACGCACTGTTGAAAAGAAATTAAACCACGTTAAAACGTTAAACAAACCTTGTTTTATATTAGTTCATACAAAACGATTTTGATGGACATAGCTATACTTAAAATACTCAAAATATCATATATGTTTTGCTTCGTTTTTGGTTGAGAGAAGTTGGGAAAGATAAATAGCATGTGCAGGACAGAAAAAACACTTTACGTTTGGGAAATTGCCAAGGTTTCAACCTTTACTAAAGTCTTTCTCAAGGCTCTTTCAATATACAACATTCCACAAAAAAAAACATCCAACTTGATACGAATACTATAAGCTAACGGAGACTACACCCAAAAGGCACACACCTCCGTTTGCTATGTTAATTAGAACAGGCGCCGAGCGTTGTCGATTATTACTGAGCGACCTTTGGACCTGTCACGCTCGACATCGAGCTTTATTTATTACATTGTTTACGCTATAACTTAGCAATAAGTGGGAAGGCCTTTTTACAGTTATAAAGAAGATAACGCCGTGGTCTACAAGGATCCAGCAGACCTCCAGGACAAAGATGAAGGTTGTTCATTTAGTTCGATTAACAAAACATCACTTAAGAGGAGAACAACATTAAGAGTTGGCGCAGGCGCCCGACGCGGCAGATTGATGGCACGCGGCCGAGAGTGACTTGTACTTTATTATACAGGTATTCTCTGGTTATTCGATGATTGTTGATAATTTTCTAGTTTATAAGCTATAGGTATAAAAGACAGGGACTTGGGCCAATTGAGTTTAGTCTTTATCAGAGATACAGTAATACAAGTGTTCGTGGTGAATAGTGGACTATAAGTAGACGGATTGTACTTGTGTTTGACATTGCCGTGTCTGTGCTCGGTGCTCTGACAATTTCATGGTTAATGCGAAATTAATAACTTGTAAAAAGTGTTCGGATTGTTTTCATGCCCAGTGCGTATTAATCAAGGATAATATTTACAGAACCATTAATCAAAGCAAAAACTTGTTTTGGTACTGTGATAAGTGCGTCAGCGGGGTGGAAGAAAATCTGAATATAGGTGCAAAACTAGTTCATCTGGAGCGTCAAGTCGAAGCAAGTAAGCAACCAACTAGTAAACTAATTAAAAAATTAGAACAATCACCACCATCAGCTATAAATTCAAATCAATCAATTGTTCAAAAGGATAAATTTCCACCCTTAATAATAAAACCTAAGCAGGCAGGTCAGGATAGTACAACGACAAGGAATACGGTGATAAAAAAAATTAACCCAACAGACTTATCAGCTGTAGTAAAAAGATGTAAATCAACTGAGAATGGTATCTGAGAAGGAAGTTCCTTAAAAAAATCAAGGGAAGGCCATAGCAGAACTCTCTGACCAATATACAGTGGAACTTCCAAGAGCAATCAATCCAAAAGTCATTATTATTGGGATACAGGAAAAATACTTAGAAAATGAAGACGAATTTATTCAGATAGTTAAAAAGCAAAGTCCCCTGCAGGATATGCAAAATGTAAATGTAAAGTTTATTAAAAACTTTGTACCGAAAAATAAGAAATGCCACAATGTTATTTTGGAGATGTCTCCGAACGCCTTCCAACGCCTGGTAAACAATAAGAGGTTTTTTATTGGGTGGGATAGTTGTCCTGTATATGAATACATAGGTGTGTTGCGAAGCTATAAATGCTGGAAATATGGACACAAAGCAGAAAGTTGTCAACAGGAAAATATTGTGTGCCCAATGTGCAACCAAAACCTTAAAAGTGAGCAATGCACTTCGAATGTAAAAGAATGTACAAATTGTAAAAGAGTGTACAAAGGGTTAAATTATCCGTTATTAAAAATGAGAGTGTGGACTAGAGAGTTTGGTGGTAGGAGCCATTTATAGGCCGCCTAACAGGAGTTGCAGAGATTTTCTTCAGTTTTTAGAAGAAAATCTTAGTGATGATAATGTGCAGGAACAAAAAACTCTTATTTTAGGTGACTAAATATTGATCTACTGAAGGCTCACAGTAATTCTGTTAGTTTGAAAAAGATTATTCAGGCAGCCGATTTTAAGCAGATAGTCGATAAACCTACGAGGCTAACCAACGTTACTTCAAGTATGATAGATAATGTAATCACAAATCAATTTACATACACTGAGACTCAACGAATACATCCGGCAGTTTCTGATCACGAAATTATTGGCACTACAGCATCACTGAGCGAATTGGTCACCAAAGTGGACATTATATACAGGCGAAATCTCAATGAGGATACAATCTCAATGTTAATCCAGGAGTTAGTTGGAGCAAACTGGAATTATGCTTCCACTGACGTTGATGTCATATATAAGGACTTTATGAACATTATTCAAACGGCAGTTAACAAAATAGCACCTCAACAAGCAATTCTGGCTACAAAGTATCCATGGATTAAGGACATAGTCCGTCGGGCACAAAATGATCGTGATAGAGCCTACAAAAAAATTTCAAATCCCCAGAAGCAACAATGATTGGGAAAGTTACAAAAAAAATCCGTAACAAAGTTACCAGCACGATAAGAGCCGAAAAGAAGAAATACTATGATAGAAGCAAGGTGATAAGGAAGTGCAAAGGTGATAGCAAAAAATGTGGAGGACCTTGAAAGAGTTATTGGGGAACAAACAACAGAATATAGATATTTCTGACTTGCAGTTTGACCTTTATGCTGGACCGCCCGAAGAAAAATTTAATGCCTTTTACAAAGATAGTGTTCGTGAAATGTCAAGCACTATAGAAAAGAAAGATTGGGTGTACAACTTTGAACCGCCACAATACAAATTGTCTGCTTTTGCAAAGATAAGTTTAACCGATCTGAAACAAATTATAATGGAGCTAAAGAAGAAAAGCACCAGCGTTGAGTTCTTTAATATTGTGATGCTGAGACCTATTTTGTGTTGTTGGATATGCTCTGTTGTACCTTGTAAACATGTCACTGAGGACAGGGCGGGATCCGCTTGAGCTAAAAGTTAGTATGATTGTACCAGTGCCTAAAGTTCTCAAGCCGGTGCATCCAATGGATTTCAGGCCAATTAATTTACTACCTATAGTCGATAAAGTTATTGAGACAGTTGTGTGTCGTCAGTTAAAGCAGTACTTTGAGTCCAATAATTTGTAGTTTTTGGGACAATCGGGTTTTAGATCTAATCATTCCTGCGAATCGGCATTGCGGTATGTGTGTGCTGAGTGGAGAAAGGAAATTTCGCAGGATAATGTAATAGTTGGCGTTTTCGTGGACCTCCAACGTGCCTTCGAAACTCTTGACCGGGGCATTATACTAAAAAAAACTTGATCATTATGGCATAACGAATTCTGCCTTTGCGTGGATTAAGGATTATTTACAAAACAGGTAGCATAAAACCAAAGTGCAAAACAAGGTAACAAGAAAAACCAGAAGTGAACATGGTGTTCCACGAGGCAGCGACTTAGGGCCCTTGTTTATTATTTATGTAAACGATTTGCATTTGGTTTTGAGAAAATCATTTGTTAATTTGTTCGCAGATTTGGTAGATAACTTAAATGGGGAACTTAATGTATTATATGATTGGTTATGTAAAAACAGATTAAAATTAAATGTAGTCAAAATTAAATGTATGATACTTGGGTCGAGAGGTAACTGCCAGAAATACGCTAATTTAGGTGTAAATTTGTTAATAAATGGTTCTCCAATACAGATGGTGTCGGAAATGAAATACTTGGGTGTGACATTGGATGCACAATTGAATTTTTCTATCCAAGTGGATTATTTATGTAAAAAGTTAGGGAAGAAAATAGGTTTTTTTCGGCGGCTATCACAACATCTATCACCACGGGCAAAAATGCTGGTATTTAATACAGTAATTTCCCCACACTTTAACTATTATTGTTCACTTTTAATATCATGCACCCAAGAGGACATTGGAAGGATTCAAATTCTTCAAAATAAGGCAATGCGAGTTATCTTAAATTGTGATAGGTACCAATCCATTAATAATATGTTACAAACTTTACAATCGTTAAACGTTAAGCAGCTTGTCGCTAAGGCAAACATTGATATTATTTATACCGGGTGTCCAGCAGAACCCTGGACATACGAGATTAACATGGGAATTGAGTTTTTATTTTTTTGCGCCTGTACGGTTGATTTCATTGAAAAACGTTGAAGAGTAAAGTTGTACGGCTTATGGTCAGCTATCATCCTGTAATTTTTTCAATACCCCAGTTTTGGCCGTTTTTTGGAAAAACGCCTTGAAAAGTGCAAAAATTCGAATTTGGCGCGTCACCCCCGCCATGAATGTGCAGTGTCGCCAACATATTTTCAATGCATAATCACGTTAATTACGACATGATAGTCCCTCTAAAGAAATAAGAAAGGAAAATCGGCTCTGACTCTGACATAAGAAATTATTATGTTGGCGACACTGCACATGCATGGCGGGGTGACGCGCCAAATTCAAATTCTTGCACTTTTCGAGGCGTTTTACAAAAAAACGGCCAAAACTGAGGTATTGAAAAAATTACAGGATGATAGCTGACTATAATGTTACGATCGCAGCAACGCCGCATGGGAGGCGGGGCAACGCATGGGAGCGTGTTGGTTGGTGGAGCTTCGCGACCTATCCGCGCTGCGTCATGGCTGACACGAGTGATTTATTGCTCGTCTGGCTTAATCTAGAAGGCAGTTGTTTACAACCGTTTTTTTTTATATATGAGATTATTCAAGAATTCTTATAAAGAACTTTCTAGGTTTTTCTGTAATTTTAGGATTGTATATAAAAGGCGCATAGAGCGCCCGAGTGAGTAGTCTTATTTTAAGCGAGCTATAAGTAAGCTAAAGTTACGAAGCGATAATAGAAGGCTATAAGTGTTAAGTAATGAGTTATTTAGTAGTCGTGTGTAATTGTGGAAATAAATAAATAGTGTTTTCGTGTTAAATCGTTACACTGGAATTATCGAACCCCGAGTTCGCAACAATTGGTGTCAGAAGTGCGATTCCAGTGGGAATTTGAGGACTAATATTGCTGAACTCTAAGTGAGTGCTTCATTGCCGGACATTACGTGTTTATGCCAGTGACCAGAAGCCAGCATCAAGCGATGGAGGATCAATTTGCTACCCTTCTCTCCTTTATGCAACAACAGAGGGAAGAGCAGGAAAAACGGTATAAGGAACAAAAAGAGGAACACGAAAGGCGTGATCAAGTACAGGAGCAACGTTATCAACACCAGAAGGAAGAGCAGGAAAGACGTTATCTAGAACAGAAGGAAGAGCAGGAAAAACGTGATCAAATACAGGAGCGCCGTCATCTAGAACAAAAGGAAGAACAAAAACGGTTTAAAGAAGAATTAGTGAACCATTTCGCAGCTAGGGAGCAACAATTGGAAAAAAGAATAATGCAATCCGTTACCGGCGTTAACGAAGGACTCGAAGCTGTCAACCAGAGGGTTCTCGAGCTAGAAAAGAAGTTCCGGGAACAACTTGAGGACGACAACGTGTCTACAGAGAGTTTTAGCACAGCCAACGCTAAAATTAAGCCTCCCGATTATGACGGTACTACTGCATGGGAAATTTATAAAACTCAGTTTGAGGCAGCTGCAAAAGCTAATGGTTGGTCCGAGCCCCAGAAAGCTACATCATTAGTGGTAGCACTTCGTGGAAAAGCGGCTGAGTTACTCCAATCTCTGTCGGCAGCGGATCAAAGTAATTATGCGGCTTTAGTACACACTCTGCAACTACGATTTGGAAATGAGCACAAAGAAACCGTGTTCCAGGCCCAGCTGAGGATGAGACAGCAAAAGTCAGGTGAATCCTTACAAGAATTTGAGGCGGACATAGACAGACTCATTCACCTGGCATATCCATCGGCCCCTGAATCTTTTCAAATGCAATTTGCCGCGGAAAGGTTCATTGAGGGAGTTCGCGATAGTGACATGAGATACCACTTACGTCTTGTAAGGCCCAAGGATATCAGCGCGGCACTAGTTCGGGCCCTGGAATTCGAGGCGTCACGAGTGTCATCTAATTCATCGCCACGCGTACGAATGGCAACTTGCGGTGAAGAGGAGAATACGTCTATGGCTGAATCCATGGCCAGTTTACATAAAGCGATGAAAGATATGGCAGTCAGTATGCAAGCCCTGTTAGAAAGAACTCCTCGATCAACAGACAATCGGGGCATAAAATGTTTTAACTGCGGCAGACTGGGTCACATCAAGAGTAACTGCCGTAATAGGGCAAGAAGTCCGTCGCCGTCGTTTAGAAGACCAAGCGGCGACCAAGACCGCCCTAGGTCCCAGGAAAACTAATTCCGGTCAATGCAAAGGGGCAATTGACCGGGGCCGCTAAGACCCCCAGGATCTTTAAAGTCAATAATTTGGGTGGCAAAAGTCTCACAGTGGCCGGACGCATTAAAGGACAGAAGATCCACATTACCATCGATACAGGAGCAGATGTGACCATTGTAAGGCCAGATAAACTTTTCGGATATACCATACAACCATTGCCCAACCCTATTATGTTAAAATCAGTCACTGGAGAATCTTGCCCTATAGACGGAGAAGCCGATGTCACCATCATTATTGGAGAAAGACTTGAAGTTCGGCATAAAGTGTTGGTTGCCAGGATCAAAGACGAGTTTATTTTGGGAATGGATCTCATCAGGAAACATGGATTCTCCTATGATCACAAACAGAATATTCTCACGTTTGGAGATGAGGAGTTTGCATTAACCAATGGAAATGTGGAAACTAGTATCCGTCTACTGGTGGTGGAAGATGTAAAAATTCCTCCAAATTCAGAACAAATTATCACAGTGACTTCTGAAAATGATCCTGGGTGGTCCATAGGACTTATAGAACCTAACCTGGATTTGACGACTGAAATCATGGTAGCCCGAACTTTGACCGACACGAAGAAAACTATGCCAGTACGAGTTGCCAATATTGGAGAAAGGACCATCAAGCTAAAAGAAGGAACAGTTCTTGCCAATTATGAGCCTGTACAATGGGTATGCAATTGTGTCGAAGCAGAGACATCCAAAATTATATCTTCTAACCAAGCTTCCCCAGAAGTTATTGATGCTTTTAAGCGACAGTGGAGTCACCTGTCAAAGGAACAACTTCAGTCTGCTATAAAATTTGCCATGGATGAATCTGATATGTTTAACTTCAAGAGCAACGACAGTCAAACCGATTTAGTTGTCCATAAGATCAACACAGGAGATGCCCAGCCAATACGACAACATCCACGAAGGGTCCCTCTGGCTAAACAACAGGAAGTTAACAGTTTGCTGAATGAAATGTTAAAGGAGGGCATCATAGAAGAATCATCTAGTCCATGGTCGTCGCCTGTGGTTCTTGTTAAGAAGAAAGATGGTTCAACGCGGTTCTGTGTTGACTACAGGAAACTTAATGATGTAACCAAGAAAGACAGCTACCCATTGCCACGTATAGACGACACCTTAGCAACTTTATCGGGATCAAAGTGGTTTTCCACTCTAGATTTAAAAAGTGGGTACTGGCAAGTAAAGATTGCTCACGAAGACAAAGAAAAGACTGCATTTTCTACTGGTTCTGGACTATACCAATTCACTGTTATGCCTTTTGGATTGTGCAATGCTCCATCAACTTTCGAGCGACTAATGGAACTTGTCTTGAGGGGGCTGACTTGGAAAACTTGCCTGGTATACTTAGATGACATAATTGTCATGGGGCGTGATTTCGACGAGCACTTGAAGAATTTAAGAGAAATCTTCAACAAGTTACGGAATGCTCACCTGAAGTTAAACTACAAGAAATGCAGCCTGTTCCAGAAGCAAGTCGAGTACTTGGGGCATACTATCTCAGAACAAGGCATTAAAACTAGCCATAGTAAAATATCTGCCATTAAAGATTGGCCAGTTCCCCGAGACAAACACGAAGTAAGGAGCTTTTTGGGACTATGTACTTACTACAGGAGATTTGTAGAGGGATTCGCCGACATCGCAAAACCGCTGCACAAATTAACAGAAAAGAAAACACCCTTTTTGTGGAACCATGATTGCAGTCAGGCATTTGCAAGGCTTAAAGCTGCCCTCTGTTCTAGTCCAATCTTGGCTTACCCTATAAAGGACGGACTGTTTATTCTGGACACGGATGCAAGTAACTGTGGTCTAGGTGCAGTACTCTCTCAAACACAAAACGGGCAAGAGAAGGTCATTGAGTACTACAGTAAGACTTTAAGTAAGCCAGAAAGAAACTATTGTGTCACTAGAAAAGAGCTATTGGCCATCGTTAAAGCAGTCGAACATTACCATCGCTACTTATATGGAAAAAGGTTCCTGATTAGAACTGACCATGGAGCCTTGAAATGGTTATTACAGATGAAAAACTCTGAAGGTCAAATAGCCAGATGGATAGAGCGCTTGCAGCAGTACGATTTTCAAATTGAACATCGACCAGGAAGGTCTCACGGAAATGCCGATGCATTGTCTAGACGGCCATGTAAGGAAGATTGTCGGCATTGTCAAAGAACTGAGCAGCGTGAGGGACTTCCTTCTGTAAGGAGAACGTCGGTAGAAGTAAACGATGGCTGGACCACACAGACGCTTCGAGAAGAACAGTTGAATGATTCAGATATTGGACCCATTCTCTCTGCAAGGACTGACGACAAGAGACCAGAATGGCAAGAAATCGCTGGTAAAAGTCCAAACCTGAAGGCGCTATGGGCCCAGTGGCACTCTCTCAAAATAGAAAATGGACTACTGAAGAGAGCGTGGGAGAGTCCGGATGGCAAGTCCGTAGTCAATCAGTTGGTTGTTCCTGGTAGCAGAAAATCAGATGTACTACAGGAAATGCACAACGGAACAAGCGGAGGCCATTTTGGGGTCAATAAAACATTGGCCAAAATTAAAGAGCGGTATTATTGGGTGAACTATCATGAAGACGTCGAATCTTGGTGCCGCAAGTGCGAAGTTTGTTGTGCCACAAAGGGACCTCGAACAAGATCACGGGGCCGAATGGTGCAGTACACTGTAGGTGCTCCATTCGAGAGGGTAGCAATTGATGTCGCGGGACCATTTCCTCAGACTGAGTCGGGCAACAAATACATCTTGGTCGCCATGGATTACTTCACTAAATGGCCTGAAGCATACGCCCTACCTAATCAAGAAGCAACGACTGTGGCAACGGTGCTAGTAAATGAAATGTTCTGCAGATTTGGAGTCCCTCTCGAACTTCATTCTGATCAGGGCCGAAATTTTGAATCGGCTGTTTTCCAGAAGGTCATGGAACTTCTCGGAATTCGCAAGACCAGGACAACTCCTTTGCATCCACAGTCGGATGGGATGGTAGAGAGGTTTAATCGGACCATGGAACATTACCTGTCTAAAATGGTGGCAGATCATCAGCGTGATTGGGACCAACATCTACCTCTCATGTTGATGGCATATCGAGGCTCTACGCATGAAGCCACTGGTTATACTCCGGCGAAAGTGATGTTCGGGAGGGAAATGAGGCTTCCTGCGGATTTGATGTATGGAACACCAGAAAAAGAGTCGCTCAGCTCTGAGAATTTTGTGGAGGAGCTTAAGGAGAGGCTGAACAATGTTCATGAGCAAGTCAGGAATAAACTGCGGATATCCAGTGATCGAGCCAAAGCAAGATATGACTTACTAGCTAACTCCCGCGGCTTCCAGGATGGTGATTTGGTGTGGCTATACAATCCGAGACGAAAGGTGGGGAAGTCGCCCAAACTTAGCCAAAATTGGGAAGGACCTTATACAATTATAAAGAAGATTAATGATGTGGTGTATAGGATCCAGCGGACCCCTAGGTCAAAGATGAAGGTCGTTCATTTGGATCGATTAGCACGATACCATGGAACTCTATCTGTTCGGGACGAACAGACTTAGGAGGAGGGCAATGTTACGATCGCAGCAACGCCGCATGGGAGGCGGGGCAACGCATGGGAGCGTGTTGGTTGGTGGAGCTTCGCGACCTATCCGCGCTGCGTCATGGCTGACACGAGTGATTTATTGCTCGTCTGGCTTAATCTAGAAGGCAGTTGTTTACAACCGTTTTTTTTTATATATGAGATTATTCAAGAATTCTTATAAAGAACTTTCTAGGTTTTTCTGTAATTTTAGGATTGTATATAAAAGGCGCATAGAGCGCCCGAGTGAGTAGTCTTATTTTAAGCGAGCTATAAGTAAGCTAAAGTTACGAAGCGATAATAGAAGGCTATAAGTGTTAAGTAATGAGTTATTTAGTAGTCGTGTGTAATTGTGGAAATAAATAAATAGTGTTTTCGTGTTAAATCGTTACACTGGAATTATCGAACCCCGAGTTCGCAACAATAAGCTCTACAACTTTACTCTTAAAAGTTTTTCAATTAAATCAACCGTACAGGCGCAAAAAAATAAAAACCATGTTAATCTCCTATGTCAGGGTTCTTTTGGACACCCGGTAAGATTGAGCACCACTGTTATCCGAACTATTTGAACAGTTATTTGGAACGAAGAAGTGATTTAATTGACTATAATATTCGATCGAGGCTTAACTTTCATATTCCATTGGTTAGGACCAGTGCATTACAAAAGTCCTTGTTTTATGATGGTATTCGTTTATATAATTCGTTACCAGAGGATATAAAGCAGATTAATAGTTTAAAAGTTTTTCAAAATAGGATTAAAAAATTTATGTTAAAAGAAGGTTTTTTGCCTTTCAAAATTTGCTATAAATTGTTCTATGTAGTAAAATAGAATCGGTAACTAACATTTTAAGTTGTATGATGTAATGTATATGTACTAGCATTGTTTAAGTATATCTAGTTTAAGATAATCCAAATGGGTGCATTGCTCGCCCTAAACTATTTAAGTAAGACCACGGTAGATGTCGCGACGAGAACGAAAGTAATATATTTTGAACTATTTCCCAAAATGAGGGAGTTTGGTACCGCTCCATCTGTTTGCCTTATAACTTTTTTTTCCAACTTTATTGACCGACCGGCCGAATTTCGTTGAAAGACTCGATAACACGGAGCACAGTATTTAAGAGTGCAGGGCCGTATTTAACGATTTTTTTCAGAACTTTTTGGATAGCATAATAATTATTCTTATTCATTATATATAACATAATTATTATTATAACTAGTAGGTTATGATAAGTGAAGTTAAAAAAGAGATTTGGTTGACCATTATTCACTTCTGAATACCTGGTTTCTTGAAATCTAGTTTCGATTTCGATTGCCATTTATCACGTAAATAGCCCTTTTAAGAAAAAGTCCAGCAAAGAAATGTGGAGAACTTTGAAAGGGGTTTTGTTATCCACAATGATCTTGAAATATGTTTGTTTAGTTTTGCCGAATGTTAATTAATCACACAAATAAATTAAAAGTATTGACAATCGAAATCGATTTGAGATTTCAAGGATCCGGGTGCAGATCTTGTTTTGTTAATTTGAATACAATGCATGATTAATTATGCGCGATGATACGTGCACGGGAATAGTTATTTTCCTAACAAGTGCGCAAAGTAACACTTTCGCGCACGCGACTGCCGTTTCGCGTCGTTCGGGCAGCAGTCAAGTGCGCGAAAGACACTTTACGCAAGAATTAGGAACAACATTTTTTCTACAACCGTATAAAAGTCCACCTGCCACTAATATGGGACATTTTTAACGATTTTATAAATGATTAAGCTTCACAGTTCTTTTCTGCTACCCCTGTATTGATTGATTTTTTCTACGACCATATAAAAATAAACAACTTTCGTCATACCCTGCCCTAGCCGAAAACATAACTTTCGTCTCTAGTGAGAGAAAATCCCATAACGTTAACTTTCGTCTCTAGTGACGAAAGTAAGTTGTTCTTATTTCGCCTGTATATCGCCAATTAAATGCGATTTAACTGGTCGAATCTTATAAAACACCATGTAAAATGGTAATATCATACAAAAACATGTATATTTTGCCTACCCGGGCATCAGAAAAGTGAATCAAAGTGTTGAATTTTGATCAAACTGAACTCATTGACAGTCGAGGTGTCATGTTGACAATGACGCGCCTTAATTTTCTCGCTCAAAAACTCGGCTTCGCCTCGGTTGGTAAACTGTATTTTCGTCACTCGTTAAACAATATACTATTTCCTAACAAGTGCGTAAATTGATACTTTCGTTCCGCTTTGCGTCGTTCGGACAACGGCACGAATTTGTTAGGAATGATGGTGAAGTTTGGCCAATCAATGGAGTTCATCTAAGGAAATGACGCTCATCATATACAAGTGAAATACTACACTTTGTCGACAGCCTTTGAATGATAAATATTGCTAAAAATCTTAATTTTTAGTAAAAAAAAAATATTGAGATTATAAGGGCCATATCACCATTAACTATTTGCAAAAAAGATGCATACATTTTTATACAGGGTGTTTCAGAGTTGTGGTGACAAAAGCCTAGGGGAGATTCCTCTGCCAAAATACAGCAAAAAGTTCAAGAGAAGTGTGACAGTGTCCGCAGGTGCTTCGCTTTTGAGATATACAGTATGTTAAAGTCTTAAAAAAATACAAATTTATTAATAAAACGCATTATTACAATTGCAACGAATATTCAAATTGAGCACCTCCTTCGATATAGGCATATAGCAGGTGTATAATATTAATTATTGTTTCGTTCAGTAATTTAAAATTTTAAATTCAAATAATAACATTGCTTTTAGACGAGCATAACGACAGTGTTTATTTTTTTATTACAAAATTTTGCATTTTTTGAAAAAATACAAAAGCGACCTTTTCTCTTCAGAATTGACCGGGCATACCAAAAATAATTTTTATGGTAAAAAAACAGTGGTGTAATTTTTTTCTTTAAAAATATTCAGTGACGTGCCTGCATGCGCCCTACTGTCGGAACTAAAAACACCATTTTTATGGTAAAATATGTAGGTATTACTGTTAGGTATCAACATCAAGAACATCTCGTTAAAAATTTTTGTGCGGATTACGTTATATTAATAATTTTGTATTTTTTTATTCAAACTTTAACACTCTGTATCTCGAGAACAAAACACTTGGGGACACTTTTCTTGAACTTTTTGCTTTATTTTGGCAGACAAATCTGCCCGAGGATTTTGTCACCACAACTCTGAAACACCCTATAGAGCCTTGGACAAAGTAACAAATAGTTTGTTTATTTTTTATCCTCAATCAGAGGGGTGTTAATCATACAAGTTGGTCACGATTCAATAATTACTATATCAAATTCAACTCCCAAGTTCTCCCCCTAAAGACCTCTAGAAAATCGTTGCTTCAGCATTGCTTAATCATTATTATAAAATCGTATTAGACACATAACTATAACCATCTATAACGTCAGTACTGACCTGGTACCTACTTTTTCGACCCATACCAAAGATGGCACCTCGGAAGCCTGCATACGGAAATCGATAAAGCACTTCCTTTCCCTTAAGAAACAGTTCGCAAATTCATCAAACTTTAATAACCTATTTTTACAGCTTTAGTACCGTCGCAGAAAACAGATGTCGCATACGTATTCTGCGGCGGTAAAGCGTCGAGAATTGAACAGCATTGGATTATGACTAGATGGGTATAGACAATGGTACTAGCAATATTGCTAAATAAAGAGCTATTCCATTCTATTCTGTTTGTTTCTTGATATAATAGTGTTTTTAATTAAAATCAAGTACACAGCACTAATAGTGTTGAACTGTAAGTGAAAGCATAGTACGGGGCATAGCAAGGAATATTACGTGTTTTTGCCAGTGACTAGAAGCCGGCATAAAGCAATAGAGGATCAACTTGCCGCACTGCATCCTTTAGGGAACAGCAAAAAGAAGAACAAAAACTGCTGAGGGAAGAACAAGAAAGACGTTATGAAGAGTAAAAAGAACAGAAAGGCGGTATAATGAATAAAAGGGAAAACCGGAAAGAAGGCATCAAGAGGAAAAAGAAAAACAACAGGACGCTAATAAGATTTTCAGCAATAAGAAAAGCGCTGCTAGAGAAAAGGATAACGCAATCTGTTAACAAAAAGTCTATAATCTGTCAGTAACGACGTACAAAGTGTTAACAGCAAGAAATGACCTAGGAGATATGGACAGAGCCAACAAATGCCCATATTTCCCTGTTTTTTGACCGAAAATCCGTCATTTTTAAGGTTTCCGTGACGTAATGTTGTGGCCAGCGCACGTCATACAAGCGTCATAGTAGCTTAAAGCCCGACCCAATATTGATTCTCGATTGTTTTTGGTTTTGGTTAGGTTCGAAGTTAAGTTTTAGGAAACTTTGGAGCTAGGTCAGCTAAGGGCCTGGAGTCCTAGCGCTCTAGCTAGGAGATGGATATAAATTCGATATTCGATTGGATTGGAAATAAGAAAAAAATAAAAATAATGACAGTGACAATTGTATTATAATTATTTGACATCAGACGTCATGATGTCACCGAGTCGTCATTTGCGGCGGATATAGCTGCCATATTTTCACTGCTGAAAAAGGAGTCCAAAACCGTAAAACAGGAGGGGTCTCCAGATGTAATATAGTAGCTCGTTGACCGGGACCTAGAAGGTGTCAACCAGAAAGTTCTCTAGTTGTCGTACTCTACTAAGTCTATTGCCAAAATTAAGCGTCCCGATTAAACGGTGCTACGTCTTCGAAAATCTATAAAACTTAATTTGAGGCAGCTGCAAAAACCATTAACTGGTCTGACCAGCAGAAAGCCACATGATTAGTGGTAGCGCAAAGTGGCAAAACAGACGAATTTCTCCAATCACCACTGTCGGCAGCGGTTCAAAGTAATTATGCTCTGATAAGCAAAGCTCTAAAAGCGAAGATTTGGAGATGATCATGAAGAAACCGTGTTTTAGGCCTGCTAAGGAAGCAGAAGCAGTTGCCGCCGAAAAGTTTATTGAGAGTGTTCGGGATAATGGTATGAGATACCACTTACGTCTCGGAAAGCCCAGGGATATCAACAAAGCCTAATTCGGGACCTCGAGTTTGTGGAGGAATCGGATGCGAGTGGTATCTAATGAGCTTTCACACCAAAGTAGCATGCCACAGTTTCAAATCAAAGACGCTTAGTGCGACTTTATTTATCACTTGGCCTCCATTGGGAAACAATAAAACAGTTTAAACATGCTGTGGGAATAAGTCAGTTTTGAGAAGATTCCTATTTGGGATTGCAAGGAGGAGGATAAAAAGAAAACGAGAAAAGTCTGGATTCATCCTTACCTAAAATCCCGAAATTTCTACAGAATGGAAATGGAAACATTCAAGACACTCGTTGATCTTAGCAACTAAACAAATCAAACAACGTCTGCGGGGTTGACTTGTTTATGATATGATCGGAAGCACGTCGCATAATATCAAGTTATAGGAATATGAAAGCCCTTGTATAGTGTTTTAATTGTGGCAGACTGGGACATCAAGAGTAACTGTTCATCGCCGTCGTTTCGACGACGGAGCAGTGCGCTAGACCGAAGCAAGCCTAAAGGAAACTAACTCCAGTCAAAGTAAGGAGGTTTAGTACGACCCCAGGATCGTTAAAATCACTAATTTGCGAGGCGATAAGTGTTTGCGCCCAATCTGGCAACAGCGATATTCTGCAAAAGGATGAACGTGAGGGGATGCCACCGGATTCGATAGAACGGTCTGCGCCCAGGGAGAAAGAAACAGACAGTTAACAATACAAGACGTCGCAGCGGTCTATAAACCGATTACGCTAAATGCATTATTTTATCAGTAGTTTTGTTACTTAAGTAGTGATTAAAACTAAAATTAAACTAAAGAGCATTTTATTCAGCGTTAGAAGAGTTAATCACTGCAAATACAGTCCACCAATGCAACAATGTGTCTTACAATGCCCGGACCTACTAAGGACAGGGTATCCAGATTACAATCGATACAGGAGCAGACGTAATCTCGACAGAATAGCAGACGTAATCTCGACAGAAGAGCAGACGTGACCATTCTAAGGTCGGATAAACTTATCGGATATACCATACTACCATTGCTCAATCCTATTACTTTAAAACCAGTCACTGGAGAGTTTTGTCCAAGAGACGGAGAGGTCAATGTCACCCTCATGATTGGAGAAAGGCCTGTGGTTCAGCGTAAAGTGTTAGTTGTCAAGAACGAGAACGAATTAATTTTAGGATTGAATCTCATCAGGAAATATGAATTCTTCTATGATCATAAACGAGATATTCTGACATTTGGGGATGAGGAATTTGCATTAATCAATAGAAATGTGGGAACGAGCGTACGGCTACGGGAAGATATGAAAATGTCTCTAAATTCAGAGCAGATTATTACAGGGACTTACAGAAACCTAGTCTGGACTTGACGACTGAAATCATGGTAGCACGAACTTTGATCAACGCGAAGAAAGTGATGCCAGTTCGAGTGTCAAATATGGAAGAAAGGCACATCAGGCTCAAAGAAGGAACAGTTCGTGCCGGTGCAATGGGTATGTAAGTGTGGGGCAGCAGAAACATAAAAAAAGAAAACACCTAACCAAACTTCTTCAAAAATTGTTGATGCTTTCAAACGCCGTTGGAGTCACCTCTCAAAGGAGCAGCTTGAAACAGCAATTAAATTTGTTATGGCTGAATCGATATTTTTAACATCAAGGGCAACGACAACCAAACTGATTTGAAGGAGAAGCGATATCGCAAATCGGCCAAACATGTTCCGAACTATCACATTTCTCTCTATATCACTACAGAAAAGTATAGTTTGAGATTTTTCCCAGAAAGCTGTGCACCAAAAAAAATTGTGGTTTAGACAACCTGGCAGCATTTTTAGTGGAGCTCAAATACCTTTGTAAGAATCTAAAAATCTGTCTAAAAACATGACAAACAAACAGTCTAAAAATTGGTCAATCTAAGATTATTTATCACATTCAAACAGCTTGATGATATTTAACTTCAAAGATATGTTACACATTTTTGTTATGCGTATCGTAGTTTATATCAAAAGCCCTAAAAGCTATAATTAGATCTCAAAACTCTTTAATATCTTGAATCTCATTTGCAGAGTCTTGAAAATATAATATTTTTTAGCTTAAGCACTTACAACTGACCGGTGTAACTCGCACGAGTAAACTTACCTTTGGTTCCTTAACAAATCCCACTCTGTATTTCTTGTCGTGCAACAGCAAATTTTCTTGCGCCCGAACGGTTGAAATTATCATCACTCTCTTTTCCCTGCCCTGGAATGCTTCAGTGGTTCCAACTTCTATATCCCGATAATCGCTAAGGGCTTCACGAATTTTGTACACCTGGTAAAATTACGAATATAAGATGTACGTACGAATTACAACAAATTTTGCATATTTTTTTTTTAATCCTTTGGTTGTAATTTGATGGTTGTAACAAAACGGAGAAAGCTAACTAAACTGTTCAACTTAAAGTTCGGCAAAAGCAATTTTTCGTGTCATTTTCAATTAGCTGTAACTTTTTAAGCCATAAATTGTTTTAAAGACTAGTTGCACGGTCTGAAACCTCATTTCCTCTAGATTAAGGAAGTGGATAATTTTGAAAAAAAAAACGTCAGTATCTTTATTATAGGTATAGGGTGTAAAACAAAGTGATGCAAAGATTTCAAAATTTTGATGTTCTGCCATTTCGCAATAAGCTAATTTTTCCTTATCGTTTTCAAGTCAGGAGTAAGCCAACATCCATATCTCGGGACCTTTTCGCCAGATTTTTTATTAAAACACACTGAATTTTTATACAAAGCGAAACGTAAAATGTGTGAAATTCTTTTTGCTGACATTTTTAAATCGTCGTAGTTCGGAAAAGCGGAAAAGAATCTTACTGCGTTTTCCCTCATTTGTTGACATATTGTCTGCGGATTGTTACTCATTCGAAAAATTTAAAAATAAGTGCCGTTTTTTCTAGTATACGAGCATTAAAAAAATATGATACCATTATTGTTGAACTATTATCGAACGAGTATCAACAATAATGGTATCATATTTGTTAAATGCTAGTATACTAGAAAAAACGGCACTTATTTTTAAATTTTTTGAATGAGTAACAATCCGCAGACAATATGTCAACAAATGAGGGAAAACACAGTAAGATTCTTTACCGCTTTTCCGAATTACGACGATTTAAAAATATAAGCAACAAGAATTTCACACATTTTACGTTTCGCTCTGTATAAAATTTCAGAGTGCTTGAATAAAAAATCTGGCGAAAAGGTCCAGAGATATAGATGTTGGCTTACTCCTGACCTGAAAACGATAAGGAAAAAAATAGCTTATTGCGAAATGGCAGAACATTAAATTTTGCAATTTTTGCATCACTTTGTTTCACACCCTATATAATAAATAAAGTGACGGTTTTTTTCAAAATTATCCGCTTCCTGAATCTAGAGGAAATGAGGTTTCAGACCGTGCAAATTGTATTTAAAACAATTCATTGCTTAAAAAGTTACAGCTGATTGAAAATTACACGAAAAATTGTTTGTGCCGAACTTTAAGTTGAGCAGTTTATTTAAACTAGTAAAAATGTCATTGTTGGCACATGATAATGCAACTTCATATTTGCATCATCAACCAATCACAAAAATAGCTCCCAATTCGACTATAATGTGTAAACGTTCCTTACCTGCCTAATATAAGGTGTAACGATTCCTATCTCCGCAGGTGAAACGTTAAAAGCAGGATCGGGAAAGCGAATATTCGTCAATGCGTCGATATATGCCCTAATCATCAGCACTTCCTTAGGATTGTAGTAGCTGCAATAAAATAAATCTCTATGGAAATTCGGCGTCAATAATATTTACTTGTTTAACAGAAGCGAACAAGTAGCACATTTAATGTTACAGCATTATTCGTATAAAGGAATCTGTGGCGGTCTATGTGTATTTTCTTCCAGTGAAACACATAATATTTTTTCGCTGGACATTGCCAAATAGATTAATTTTTTAGATTTTGCACTATGTAAAAGATCTACATTAACTGCCCTGGGGAAGCAGCAGAAAGTTTTTTTACTGCCTAGGCCTTAAAAAAATCAATGCTTGTTATTAGTAATTTACATTTACCTGCGCTACAAACCTGCTAATAAAAGTGTCACAAAGGAGCAAAAAGTTTTAAAAATTGTAGCATTCTTAGAAATTTACAAGTGAGGTTTGTGACTACCAACTAGCTATAAAGGCACAGGTAGACCATCTGTCCGGCAAACAGCCAGGTCGCTGGTTCAAATCCGGCGAAGGCCTACTTTTTCTTTAATTTAAATTATTATTCTTCTGTCCGCTGAAGCCACAAACATCTCTTGTAAATTTCTTCTCCTTCTTCTTATTGTGCCCTGTCAGGTCCTTCTGACGTTGGCAATCACGATGGCGAGCTGATCCCTATCTTCAGCCACTCTAAACAATTGTTCGACGCTATGTATGCCTGTCCATTCCCGGATGTTCTTTAACCAGAAGATTTGTTTCTTTCTACGCCCCTGCGGCCTTCTATTTTGCCCTTCATTATAAGCTGTAGGATAAGGTAGCGATTTCCTCTGAGAACATGGACGAGGTATGCCAGTTTTCGGCATTTAACTGTTGTCAAAAGTTCACGAACTGTATTTGTCCGGTCTAAAACTGCTTCATTTCTTTGCAAAGCCACCCATGGTATTTTTAGCATCCGTCTATGTAACCACATTTCAAATGCTTCTAAACGGTTGATTGTGGCAGCTTTCAGTGTCCAAACTTCAGCTCCGTACAACAGCACAGACCAAGTGTAACATTTAATCATTCTTTGTCTCAGCTTTAGTTTCAGGCTGTCATTACAAAACAGTAACCTTATCTTCCACCTTTCATCTCCCTAACCGGGTCGAGTTGCTCGGTGATGTAGCATCCTAGGTATTTAAAATTGGATACTCCCTCAACGTTCTGTCCATTTATCTGTAGCTACGCGTTGAGATATGGCTGACGGCTAAAGACCATAAACTTTATCTTAGCAACATTTACATTCAGTCCCATTTCCTGTCCCACTGCACTAACAGAATTTATGAGACTTTGGACACCCTGAAGATCATCACATAAAATAGCCGTATCGTCAGCATAGCGAATGGTGTATCAGCTCGCTGTTAATTTTGAACCAGAATTCTTTGTCATATAAATCCTCTTTAAAGACTTTGTCTCGAACGCCTCGTTGGATTTGACATTCATCTGTAAATCTTCCATTGACTCGAACGACTGCCTTCTGTCGCCAGTTTACTATACATGTATGGCCACATTTACTATAAATTTATTTCTTACGAAATAGTTTCGTAGAAACACCCGCTTACTTCGCTTATTGGGTCACCCTATAAAACGCGCGGCAAAACGCAAAGAAGTCGCCCAAACTTGGCCAAAATTGGCAAGCCTCTTACACAGTTGTAAAGAAGATTAACGATGTGGTCTACTGGATCCAACGAACCCCCAGAGCAAAGATGAAGGTAGTTCATTTAGATCGATTAACAAAATATTAAGAGAAAATGTTAAGAAATGGCAAAAATAGGTCGTTCCTAGACGATATTTGAACATGTCGCGAGTAGGAGGTGGCGAGTAGGAGTCCGCTTTCAGTTAAGTGAGTCTAATTCTTCAACGAATTTAACTAGGCTAAAAGAACGAAGCTATAGTAAAGTGTTAGTGGTTAATGGAGTTCGCAAGAATACCCTGTATTGTTGCTTATTACAGTTTATACGCCCCCCCCCCCCCCCTTACACACAGTCGAATTGTCGCCTATCTCTCACCATAATTTTAAAATGCTGAGGATTTTATATATTTTATATCTGATATATATTTTATATCTATATATTTTATATCTGAGTATGTTATGCTTACCTGGGAGATCTCCCTTCCCTACGTTCGGTTGCCAAAACCGAACAAAACTCCACTGGTGATCCGATTTGATTGCTAAAACCTTCGCTCTGGATTAGTTTATAGATGTGGGTTTTCGCCAGGGGGTCGCTCAGCGCGCTTGCCGATACAGCCTGAAAACCGAAGGGTGTAAATTGGCACAGCTAGGTCAACCAAAAACAATTCATTGCAAACCTCTAATTGTTCTTTGTAGAATAATTTGTTCGGAAGCCTTAAAATTTCCTTGTGGGACCTAAAGTTTAACTTAAGCATAGTTGTAAAATTGTTCTGCGTGTCTTGCTGGTACAACTCGCTTTCCATCAGTCGCTCGAGTAACGATATATCTGCAAAAAAGACAAATATTTGTATTTATAATCTTCATTGGGCCGCTAAATATCAGCTCGAAATTTCACTGGTATTCTGTAACGGTTTATTAATATGAAGAGTTTGTCTTAACTGTTTCTTATAATACCTAAATAGTTTAACCTTAGCTTGGAGTATAGCGAGTAAACAAATAACAATTAAATCGTTTTTAGTACAAATATTTAACCAGTGAGATTTGATTGGTTTACAAGATTAATTTGATTGGTTCAACTTTAATATTTCTGTTTTCTGATTTCGTAATTTGTCATGGCGACGTGAACCAACCCTTATGATCATTCTTATATACCCATGTCTCTGGTCTAATGGGTTCGTCCTTACACCTCGACACGTGAGCGACTCATGGCAAGTGACGGCAGTCATTACTCATTTTTTTTTAATACGAGCTTTCCCTAAAACCTAAAGGCATGGAACAAGGCCTTTTTGCCTCCCCGACCTCAAAGAGAAGAGAAGTGCACTAGATAAAAATGGTGGTCAAGGGCGTCGATAAACCACCCATGGCGGCTTAAAGACTAAAATGGCAAGTCACACGTAAGACTTGATCTCTGAGCCCCATTCTAGACATCACGGTATGATTTTTATTTATATAGCAGCTCCTACATGAATATGCTTCTGTCGTCACAATTTTGCTTTACAGAACAGGATTATATGAAATACAAATCTATAATCGAAATATTTAAGCAAACAATGTCACAGTTGAAATGTCAAGATCAAGTGTTTTAACATCGAGATATCTAATAAACTAATAAAGGGTGATTTACGGTGATGGTCACCTTAGACATATCTAGAAACCGGTTTTGCATATTTATTTCAAGTTTTGTGTGTGGTCACAAATGCGTTTAAACTTTATTTGTAAAATATTTTCACCTTTGCAGTGTTGCCGGTTCAGCTAAAAAGGAGTATCGAATTTTGTATGGATGAAACTTGAATTAGTAGTGAACAGTTCGTCTCATTTCTCAAGGTTGACGATCCAACTAGCAATAATTACACGTGACACAGCTGCTCTGAAGATTTCGGATGATGTGTTACTGAGCCATCGGCGTAGGTCCTTGAGCCAAAAATTCTCCCTATTGACCTCTTCCCCTGAATCTTTCCCTTGATGATCAATCGAATTACTTTATATCTATCTCCCCTCATTATATGTCCTATAAACGTTAGTCTACGCTTTTTGATTGTTAGCATCAGTTCCTTGTTTTTCTGAATTCTATTAAGAACCTCGGTGTTTCTTACACTTTCGATCCAGGATATGCGTAATATTCTCCTATAAAGATACATTTCGACAGCTTCAACGCGTTTTTCTAGCGCGGGGTTGAGGATCCAGCTTTCACAGCCGTACAGAATTTCGGATTCTAACACCCAAGTCTAGGTCACGCCTAATAAAAAAGTGTTTTATGTCGATAAACGTTCTCCTGGCCTGTTCGATTCTTGATAGTATCTCTTTCGTCGAATCGCAACTATCACATAGCAGTGCTCCTAGATATCTGAAGTATGATACCTGCTCAACGATCTTGTCATGTATATGGAGGGAAGCTTGTGTTTGCACCTTCGAGAAAACCATAAGTTGCATTTTGGGGATATTTATATGCAGTCCATAAAGCTTGCTGTACTTAACAATGATATCCACAAGATGCTGGAGTTCAGGCAGGCTGCTGGCCATAACGATTGTATCGACGGCATATCTTATATTGCTAACTGTTTTGCGATTAATTTTGATTCCAGCGCTAGTGTTTTCAAGAGATTCCGCGAAAATGTGTTCCGAGTACAGATTAAAGAACAGCGGGGATAATATGCCTTGTCGCACTCCTTTTCTTATGGCTATCTCCTCCTACATTTTGTTCTCTACCCTTACTTGAGCTGTCTGATACCCGTAGAGTTTTGTAATGATTCGTAAATAACCCTCGTCTACACCGTTTTTCTGAGTATATCTGCTAGTTTTCGATGTTGCACGCAGTCAAAAGCTTCGTGGTAGTCTATGAAGCAGGCGTATATTTCTATTTTCATGTCGCGTGCTCTCTGTGTAAGTACTGTAACGAAGTTTTTCTCTAACTCACAGGTAATGACGTCACAATTCACATTTTCCTTATATTTCATCACCCAACTCATTACAACACCTTTAATTTAAATAAAAACGGGAATTCCCCATATAAAACAAAGGCAATGGCCAAAACGGCCGTAGGTCCGCGAGTGCGCCCATAGACGGCGCCACCTGTTTGTTGCGCTTAACAAGCCGACAGAAGTTGTTAAGACTAGCAAAATGATTCGAACATTTTGGGGAGAGTGGAAGTTAACATTTAAAAGCTTAAATTTTCAAAAAATAAGGCATCTCTGACAAATCACTGATTTAAATCATTATAAAATTGTCAGCCGTGAATTCTCATGACGTCACAATAGCTCTTTCTTTATTTTTCTGGGAAATGAGGTAACTATAAAGATGACAGATCTTGGGTAGTGCCCAACTCTGGGAAAACGAGCCATTGAGGCAGTAGTCAGAAGACTGGATGAGTTAGTACCGGATATCTGACCAAGGGGGCCGACGTTGTTGCTTCATGTTTCGGCTCCTGACGTCATGATAGGGTTTTACAAGAGGAGTGGATTTGTGATTTTCCGGAGTTGTCGTGCTCCGCCGGAGTACCTGTGACGTACAAGTGACGCATGTGCCATGTTTTACTGATTCTGGCCGCGTTCATTTTGTTCATCACAGGGTGCGTTCATATGTAACCCGGGAAAATCGCTCACCGTACCGCTTCCTTCAAATCCGATTTGGACCTATCACCGATTCCGTCACCGTCCTGTTTTACATCCTGGGCTGCCCGTAGCACCGATCTTCAAAGCCAGCCTGGATGTGATTAAACCGAAACCGACTATATCCGATTCCGAATTATAAAGTACGCTTTCTCCGAAACCCACCCAGTGGCCCCAAAGCTCCGTTACCGTTTCATATTGTTGTTACTGCTTGTACGCAATATTGAAGTTTCCGACCCCGACCGATCCAGTACAAAATGTACTGATTTATTACCGAAACCTCCCGTTTTCCCTGGTTCATCAGAATTTCCTTTACTAAGTAACTAACTATTGCTCCCCCCCTCTCGCTGTTATTAATTTCATAGTTTTAGGATGTGTTCGTATGTAGTTATAGAGATTCACTAACAGTTCGTAGTATTAGTAAGTGTTTGAATGTTGTTTTACCGTAGTTTAATAGACACCCTATTATTGTTCCTTACTCCTGGTGTTTTAATCTAAAAATCCCTGGAATAGTTCTCCCCTGTTTAAAAGCTACCTTGTGGGCAATAGCGGTCCCATTGTCGCTTTATAAATATCAAAGGGTGGCGCCCGAGACTCAACGAATTAACTATGTATCAGCGGATCTGAGAAAGGGCGTCAGGGCGTCGCAGCACGTTAAGCGAGAATAGAGCCTCGCGCGTTGTTAATTCCTTTCTGAAGCCGAATTGAGTGTCGTCAACTTGCTGTTCGCATTTATTGAATATGCGGGTGAGTGATAACTCTCAGGAACGTTTTTAGTACGTGTGACATCAAACTTATCATGCGGTAATCATCGCATTGGGACGCGTTAGGTTTTTTTGGATAAAGTGGCAAAGTTGTTCTTAGCCATTCCGAGGGTAATTTTCCAGTTCAATAAATATCGTTGAACAGGTCTGTTAGGCGACTTAACCGTATACCGTCCTCGTGGATTAAGAGTTTCAAGGTTTCAGCGTGTACCTCATCGGGCCCCAAAGCGTTTTCATCCTTCTGTATTAGGATGCCGTGTTCTTTAGTGATGTTAGGACTCGTCTCATTGATCTCACTTGCTTGGAGGGATTGTTCTGGTCATTCGTCGCTAAATAGTTTTGTAACAATTCGTCTCACAGTGCGCTCAGAAATCCCCAGAGCAGCTGAATGTTTGCTGAATGCCGAACGCCATAGAAATTGCATAAACGACAACCTAACGAGTGAGTGGTCCTTTGTTGCCACTTCTCGTGAATGTGTTGACCAACGAAACAATCGATTGCTTGCCAGGAAGGGGATCTGCGTGATGAATATTGAACCTAGCCCGGAAAGCATGTTGAGTGGCGATCACCGAAAAGCCATTTGAAAAGTACGCCTCCACTGCGAACGCACGTTGCTCCTTAATCCAACGCATGACCAAGTGGTAACAAAACCTCAGGTACCACTCTTGCAAGTGAGCACTCCCCACCCATTCCTGACCACCCGTCGCTGATTGACGCCCCAATTAGCCCCATCAGCAAGTTTCTCGTCCGCACCCTGTATAAACTTAACCGGGTGGACATCAACGAATATAAATTTTTCAAAAATAAATAAGACGCCCACGATTTTGGACAGGAAGTGTCAAGTAATGTTATTTTGCCAATGGGTCAGTTGTGTGTGATTTTTTCTGCACTTTAATTACTGTATTCTAATTACCTCTGCCAAGCAAAATATTCATGGAATAAGTTGGAAGAAAAAATAATGACCAGTAGAACATCTAAAATTTTATAAAATATATGTAAAGGACATTTTTATTCTCTGGGAAGGGGACCAGATTTTAGTGTCGCAGTTTATCGAGTATCTCCCATTCATTGACATGTTTACAAGTTCGTGTCCCGCTGAATTAGATGGTAGTGGTGTTTATTGGGTGAAAGGACAACAAAAACAACCTCTAAGATTGCAAATTCGCCGACGATCTCTAGTTGAGTCTTTATCAAGGCTATTCACTGATAAGAGGCTCAGTCAACTTCTCAAGTTTCGTATCCAAAACACAATATGAAGGCACCAACATTTTTTTGTAGAAATTCATTTCACCAAACCGGCATCAATACTCTTGTACTCGTCCAAAACCTTTATCGAGTATGTTCATGAGATCCATCCACGCATATAGTTTACTATTGAAAAAGAGATTGAAAGACTTCATTCCTAGATATGAGAAGAAATGATAATAACATCAATTTGAAGTTGTTATTGTCGCAAAGAAGCATAAATACAAAAAAAATGCAACATTCTTAGATATGGTCGGCCGATGACCGGTTTATTAACCAAGCACTAGTTGACCCAAAATGTGCTGACAGTAAAGAAACTTAGCACGAGCGTTTTTGAGAGAAAAACGACAGTGTTAGTCTGGATGCTCTCGAAGGGAGTCCGGTTTTGGGGGGACTCACAAGGAGTCGGTGCGGGGAGCCGCGTTGGGGCTGGTCGGAGGTCAACATTACGCCGGAAGGACGAGCGACCACCATCAGTTAGCAGCCCATTGTTTAAAAGTAGAAAAAGGAGTCGTTTTTGGGGTCTCACGAGTGGAGTCTAGTTTGGGGGATTCGTTCGGAGGCTTGCACGTAGGCAAGACTCCAAGATTTGAAGTTCGGGTCGATCCTTTTGGGGGCGTTACGTCAGATAGACGAACGACCACCTGTCAAAGAGTTATTAAGTGTTTTTCTAAAATTTGTTATCGTCCCGGTACAAGGAAGAACCACCCTTATTGTCCTAAAAGAAGCCACGGGTACGCATAGGATGCCCAGTACCCCTGAAGTACACGGTCCTCCTCTACAGTTAACTTAGGTATAAGACCCATTTGTTATAACGGTGTTTGTTTTCATATTAGTAATTTTCTTAAAGTAGTTAGGGTATTTTTAAGGCACAGAAAATAGAAGTTTACTTGAATCCCATCTTCTTATTTTAAATATAAACCCTCTAGTTTTTGAAAGCCCCATTCAGTGGGTAAATCAGCATAGGACCCTTCGGGGGAGGTAACGACTACCCGATACCCATTTAAAGAATAGAGATTTAAAGCGTAAATTAACGCAGAGTCAAAAATCAGTAATTTTACATAAATAATAGTTTCGCACGTCTATTCGTGACATTATATTTGAAGAACACCGCAGACTCACAGGTGGCAGGGCCGAAACTTCACCCACCAATTCACAGGTGTCAGCATTAGTCGAAATCCTTCATAACATCACACCACCTTTCCTTCGCAGAATTTGTCTCCAAATTCCAACTATGAACCCTCATCCCGGCGTATAAGGCAGGGGTCTACCACGCCTTACTGAAGACTGCAAACTTGACACAGGACGAAATGCCAACACCACATACATAGGATATAACGATCTCAGGTCGTCCCAGTGGTGTTTGAATAAGCTGTGAATAACAAACATCTCTTCTGGGCGTGTTTCATCTATGTGTGTTTCATCAACAGATAGTATAATTCCTTTTAACTCCAATCCACTCCATTCCCATAAGTTTGCAGCCATCCACTATTTTTTCTATAAGTTATTCCACCTCCCACTCTCTAAAGCTGCTTTGAATAAGGAATTGAATATAATTAAATATGTCGCATAAATAAAACATTTTCCAAGGCAAATCATTGATAAAATCTTCTACAAATATATCAAGAAGTACAAAATGACATATAAACTTATTCATATGCCAATTCCCAATCCACATCACAGAATTTTAGATGCTTGACTTATTCCGGAAATGTCTCTGATGTATTGGAAAGGTTTTTCAGAAGTTTCAATATCTCTTTGGCCTGTTTGAGGAGACATCTGGTCAGAAACAAGGACGGGACAGATACACTATCAAAGTCGGGTTGATCTCTTTAGCTGTGGTGAGTGTTCGGCAACATTGGCCAATCGGGACGTAACATATCGGTTAGAATTCAAGAACATTTGAAGTGCTTTACTAAGTACATCATTCGAACGAAATACTGCCGCATCCGCGAGTACATTGTCAAGGTTCATTAAAGGAACAAAACTTCAATAACAAGTAAACGATTTTCAAGCTCTAAAAATTATTATAGTGTACTGATAAGTATTTTTTTCCATAAAGACACCCTATTGCCAAAAGAATTAAACAATTTCTGTTCACTGACTTACCGAATTTATATTTCTTGCACAAATCCGAATTGACAACAGGGCCTAATTGCATCGGATCCCCGGCCAAGACTAGACGTTTGTTTTTCATTAGCAGACCTATGGCACAACAGACTTCAGGCTCTCGAGCTTGAGCCGCTTCGTCTATGAACACAATATCCGGGTGGTAGTTTCTGAGTAGACAAAATAAAAATTATTACTCTCTGTAGTAAAGCTAAGATTTCTTGCATTGAAACCGAGACACGTGGTCCGAAGTATGAGCAAAAAAAATTAGGAAACAAAGCAATTTGATTTTTACGTAAAGGTTCACGTTTCTCTGACTTAAATCGGTTATTTGCATAATGACGTTCAAGTTTACAAATAATTTAAGTTAATAACAAACAAGTGCAGGTACCAATAACTCCAGAAATGATTCTTGATACCCTAAAAGAATTAATTAACTATAACTGACTGTAATATCAGTTCAACTGCTTTTACCGTAGCGTAAACCTTTTAACTGCAATATAAGTTACTGCTGCACCAAAATGTAAGTGTAATGTTTGTTTTTGACAATTTTGGTAATAAACAAGGTAGCGAAAAAATCAAGTTAACTCACCTGGTAAATTTACCTGCAAACACAAGCGTAGTCACAATAATCCTGTACTTCTTTAAATCTTTCAGGTTTGAAAACGGCATCACCTCAATCCACCCATCCGAGTGCTGAATTAAATTGGAATATGGTATAATGCTCTCATGAACAGATGACCTGGGAAAAAACCCGGACGTTAAAAACGATATTTTACTTAACAAGTAATAACCTACGTATCACAGTTTTCTGACATGATCCTCCTAAGCTCCTTAGTATCACAGAATTTCGCCAACTTTTCGGCTAACATGTTGCAGGCAGCATTAGCGGGGGCGCAAACCAGAATATTACAATTTGTCAACCGTTTTAGTTGATTAATTGCCTCGACAATTGTTACCGTTTTACCTAAAAGCAGAGATTCGTATTATACCAAACTTGAAATGAAAATTGATGCTTAAAGGTGGTCTTTTCGTTAACTTATTTTCAATATATATAAAAATAAAAAAAAATAAATAAAGCACATTTATCAATAATTATAACTCTGTGTTAAGAGGTGTAGTTAAAAGATACAACTTTTGTTAACAGATCAGTTTAGGTCTCATATTATAGGAAATGGGGCAAAAACAATATACAAAAGTGTTTAAACTGAAAATACTCGCGTCATAACACGTTAATATAGTGACTTGACAAGCCATATTTTGTATTTAATTAGTAATTAGTAAACCAGTTTTGTATTTAATTAATCAGGAAAAAAGTTAAAGATCTTTTCAAAGCTATCCAACGTTCGAGTCTTGAGCTGACCAAGGAAGGGCCTTTATGCTAATAATATGTACAGAGTATTAAAAATCATATAAGGGGGGCCATAATTTCATTCCTTGTTGACAATATTGTTAAGAATCAGGCAGGCGGCTTCGAGATCGTTACCACGGCAACCGTTCAACCTGTCACGCCTCGCAGACGATCGTGAATTATTGCCTTGTTTACTCGAGTCGTAAGTTTAGTGGTAAGTCTTTGGTTGCTTGATGAATATTAGAGTTTTCTAGATTATAAGGAATCTACCCGTGGGGGTAGCAGATTGACTGTTTTTTTGTGTTTGTGTAATGCTGCAATCAATATCTGGAAATACAGGAATTCTTCTTCTTAGATATTTTTTTACGGTTTTATTTATTAATCTTCGTACTATCATAAATTATTCCCTTTCAAACTCACTGGAGTATTTTAGGGGAATTTATGATTTAAATCCCATAAACGAACGAGACAACTGGGAACCATGACGTTTTATCCCCAGAACTGCGCCGAATCTCCTTATCAGTTACTCCAAATTCCGAGGCACTTTGTATAGTATAGAACAGGGTTTCCATTAAAGATTATTGTAATATATTGTTATTGTTTTTTGGTTTCTGGGTGAAAGATGAAAATCAGTTGTCACACTGTCTGAACTACCAAAAGCTTAATAGACTATCTCTAACGAATATTCCATATACACCATAAGTGGAACTAGAACTCTGTTGTCGCCTGTTTAAAAGCTACACTGGAGCAAGTGATCCCTTCACCACATTAATCCGAAAGGTGACGCCCAAGTTATCACGCACTACTAGCTTAATAATAATTGTAATTGAATTGTAGAGAATATCACATAAAAATATAAGCACATCTCGTGATTAATTATAATAATTTAAATACTTGTAATGAGATGTTATAAAGTAAAAAGCTTCATCTCCATTAGATAACCTTATGGCACAAGAAAAAATTATAAAGAGCTACATACCGGTACTTGCTACGATAGGCAGTAATAAAATAGTACAGAAAAAGTAGTAACTTACCAGTTCCTGGTGGGCCCCAAACAATGTAAGGCACGCTTTTGGACGTGTTATTTACAATTTTTTGTACTGCAGTATATTGTTCCTTATTGTAAAACACATTGGTATTTTGGAAACTAAAAAAAAATACCAAATTAACATTGTTCAAATTCAACACCGTTCAGGTTATTGTCTGGGTATTACCCAGACAAATAAAATAAATTGATTTTAAGTTCATTCATTTTAAAATCCTTGTGTACCAAAAAAAATTTTTGTTTTCAGTTGCTCTTAACAATTATAATTTGGAAACCGGGAGCGAGTTTGTCATCAAATTCTCTATAACCTTTTCCATTTAAACGTATCTATTAAGATAAACAAAATCTCCATACATGCATAACCAATTTAAACCACACTGTATAGACACGCGCTAGATATATATCTTTCAAGTGGAAAGAAAAATGGTACAAACTAAGTCAGTCAATCCAAGAATACAGTTAATAATGACGATTGTTAATATAACTAGATTGTACTTACTCTCCTTCCGTCAATACAATGGACTCGTTAACAGGTACATCCAGTAATTCTACACTAGGAAACAGATTGTCGATAAATCCCGTTGCCACAACCTGTTCTACTCCTTGGTGCATGCGTTCCAAATGAATCCTGCCCAACATGAATCTAACATCAATGTTTATGTTATCATCCGACTTCACTGCCTTGACTAATCTGCAACATATACATAGCGCATGACAAGGTGTCTAGAAATGGTTAAGAAAAAATGACGAAAAAGTCGTGCCTTACATTTCATCGACGCCTTCAATCAAAACGCTGTTATCCGTTACTTCGCGAATGGAGCCCTGATACGATATATGGTCGCCATGAATTTTTAATTCGATCAAATCCCCACGGATCACCGACGGTCGTTTTTCCGCCAAGCCGGGAACGTTCAATTGCAAAACTCCTGCTTTGTACTTTAATCGGGCCTAAACAAAAAATCGCTACTGGTACAGTCGCTGCTAATAGGCCACCTCCTTAAGACTATAACATTGAAAAATTTCAACAGATGACCACATTTTCATAATAATCATTCCTTAATGTGGTTCCGTTATTAACGAAATCATGTTTAATAATAACATGTTCTTTGATTTATTTTGTACAAATAAGAATATTCTTGGCACCATCTTCAAGACAATCTAATAAGTAGTGGAATTTGTTTTTATGCTACATGCTTATGATATAAGAGAGGTATATGCATGAAGAGGTGCTGCGCGAGACATTTCCGTGGCCCGAAGCGTTAAAAAGAGACAGAACATTTCTCCGTTAGTACGGATTAATTTATAAGGCGCTCACTCGTTTGGTGCCATAAAATACCATCATGTTTTTTAATATCTATGTCTGAGATTCAAAAATAGCATGGAATTATTGTAAAAATGCCTAATATAAGTAAGAAACGCCAGAAGAAAACTATCCATAACACAAATTGTTGTCTGTTCAATTGCGATTCCGGATTCCGGCAAAGACACCAACACCATTGTCTATACACATCTTGTCAGACATTCCAAATGACTTAATTTCCCTGAGAGTTCTATTTAGCTAAAACTGTAATAGATGTCGCTCGAAGATCAAATCCCGGAATATTTCAAATTTTTCAGAACTCGAGAAATTTTATTGCAGCACCATCTACTTGCCTGTTATGTCAGAGTAATAAGACAAATAAATATAATTTGCGGTCCTCCACACTGCCGCATTTTCCTTGACGGAATTAGTACATGAATTTGATTTCTTTCCACATTATAGAACTGTTGTATTTCGACTTTCTGTTAACGTAGTTTTATGTATATTGTTTTACACTGCACGCAGTTTTACTCAACATTTAACTCTTTGAACGCAAGAAATTAAAAAAATGAAGTTGATGATGGTTGCATGAAAACGAAACGTAGGATTTTTAATTTGAAAATACCACGTTGGAGAGAACAAATTGTGGCTTCGAAGATGTGAATTATTTTTTCAAAGTTTCAACGTTTTGCGAATATTTCCGAAACCAGTTTTCGTACCGTCGCAGACACCATATGTCCGATATGTATTCTGAGATGTTAGGGTAGAGTTTGAGGGTGGAGAATTTGGGAGCGTTGATTGTACTAGGTATATATAGACAATGCCAATACCAATAGAAGTATTCCCTTTCACTATTCTCTGAAAAAAGTATCTAAAGTGCTCAACATACTAACCGCACCGACTTTTTTTTTGTAATTTTTTAATCGCCGTACCTCAGGCTCGAGCTATCCGATTTAAACAAGTGGCACATCTCTCGAAAGCTTGTCTCTCGTAGAATAGACGAGGGGGTGGCTCTTTTTAGACAGTTTATTTCTTGAGCCCTATACAGAGTGCCAAAAAGAGTGCTACAAAAATGTTAAAGTTCACCTCTTTGCAACTTTGATAGAAACAATTTTTTTAAATTCGTTTTTATGTCATATTGTACCTTTGGGTTAGAACCTCTAGACTTATTACGCAGATTTTTTATTAAGGCTCTAGAACCAAAGTTACAGGGGTTTATCGAAAAGTGGTGTTCTTTCGAAGAAGACCTGTCTAAATAGCTGTCTTGACCATCCAGGTACCATTGTTTAAGTCCTAATCTAGACATTGTAGTCAGGACTACAAGGGGTTTCAGGTATAACCGTATAACCATTGGCATGAACCCGAACGTTGATAGTACCAGCTTAAATAAAAACATTAAAAAAATGTATAGAAATCCACGAGCACAGATTATTGTTTGGCATATTTTCGTTCCTTTACTTAGTACCTCGAGAAGTTTTTGGTAGAACTAATATTAAGGCTCTATAAAAAAGTTACAGGGGTTTTCCGAAGTGATACAAATTGTAGAAAATTGAAAACACTTAGCTATTTCTTGCCAGTTAGGTCCCGTAAATCAGACACTATCTACCTGCATGAACCAAATTCTTCCCCGATTCCGTTTAAAGGATATAATATACAGGGTGTTTAAGATAAAGATGTCTAGCCTAGGGATCGTGAATGGTAAGAGATAGAATTTCAGTTTGGAGAAACGTTTGGCGTTTTGGAGCTTAGTAAAACAATGTTTTAAAACTTGCGATATTTTGAGTAGTTCCAAAGTTATGCGAAAAAAAGCGAATTTCGAATTTTAACGATCTGGTTTTTAATAACTAGTCACTTTATGGTTAATGTTTAGAAGTAAGAACCCCTTATACAGGCACTTTTGAACAGTCTTTCACATGACATGGCATTTCGTTTTTGAGTAAAAATCAGCAACTTTAGTTTTTATAAGTCCTGATTTTTTATGCCTACATGGAATTTTATACCTTAATGGGGTAGCACTTTAGTATTTTTGTATCATTCTTTTTGACACCCTGTATAAAACTCAAGAAATTAACTGTTTGAAAAACCCTAGTCGACTACAAGAGACAGCCCTTCGAGAAATGTCCCAGTCGTTTAAATCGGATGGTCCGGGCCGGAGGTACGGCGATTAAAAGATTACCAAAGAAAGGTCGGTGTGATCAATATGTTGACCACTTCAGTGTCTTGTTCATCCAGGTACCACCCTTTAAGTTGTAATCGACAACTTGTAGTTAGGGAGTTGTTTCGCGAGCATTGGAGTGAACCCGATAGTTGATGGTACTAGGTAAAGAAGCAAAAATAAGCCAAACGATATTATGAGATTGGGATGGATTTTTAACAAATTTATGTTTTGATTTAAGCCGGTACCATCAACTATCGGAACAAACATAAAATTAGAGTTTGCTGAAATGATTAGGACAGAGGTAAAGTTTAGACATATCGACCGATCTAACACTGAAGAACCTCGGCGGGAAGATCTCGCATGACCTCGAGGAGGGAAGCATAGCGGTAGGGATATTTCTGGACATGAAGGAGCTTTCAACAATGCCCTCCCTGACTCTCTCTGTAAGGCGCTTGGTGCTAGAGGGGTAGAGCAGGCTATTCAGGACTGGACGTGCAGAATGCTGAACAACAGAGCAATCACCACAGCCCTTCAGGACCTGCGGATGTTCCGGCGTATACAGACGACCTCGTGATCCTGATTCGAGGCTATCATGGAGGACGCATAACAGCAATACTCCCGGTGATTATCAACACCATCTACGAGTGGTGTCTTAGGGAGAAGATGTCTATCAACCCGGACAAAACCGTGGTGGGTACGTTCACAAGGAGGAGAAAATTGGACTCTTTGAGGCCACCGTCCTTGCTGAGCAAAACCATTCCACTTGCAGCGGAGGTGAAATATCAGGGCGTAATAATAGAACTAAACTGGAATGTACATATGGAAAGAATGAGCAGGGCTAAATTGTCGTTGTGGACATGCAAAAGGTACTGCGGAAAAACTGGGGACTAAAACCCAAAATTAATGCACTGGGTGTATGTGAGGTCATTAGACCAATGATCACGTATGGGCCCATGGTCTGGCGTTCTAAGAGCGGACAAAAGAGTGCGAGGTGCAAACTGAGTAACTTGCAGTGTCAAGCCTGCCTGGCCATCAGTGGGACATTTGACACCACTCCAACATTGGCCATGGAAAGGCTTCTCGGGTTAATTCCGCTCCACATTCTGGTGGAAGAAGAAGTGGAGTATATACAGACTCCACAACAAAAAGGGGGGGGGGGGGGGGAGATTACATTGGACCCATATTAACCGGCTATGCTTTCGGACATGATGCTCCCTGTCACGTACACTTATTCAGCCTGCAAGGTAAACCTCCCTACAAAGCAGAAGTGAGACCAGAATAAACTAAGGCGACTGAGCGGGCACCATTGCTGGTACGCGGATGGCTCGAAAATTCTCGAGGGAGTGGGAGCTGGGGCGTATGGCGGTGGACAGAGGTACAGACTTCAGGAGAATCTGGGAAAGCACACGAAATATTTCAGGCTGAGCTCCATGCCATTGAAATATCTGTCAGGTCGGTAAGCAATCAAAACTGGACAAATAAAAATATCAAAATATATTCGGACAGTCAAGCGGCACTCAAAGCACTTGACTCCAGCAGGATCTCTTCGAGAACTGTGTGGAAAGTTCGAAACATACTGAACCACATTGGGGGGCATAATACGCTAACCTTAGTCTGAATTCTAGGTCACAAAGGCCTCGAGGGCAATGAAATCGCGAATTCTCTTGCAAGGGAAGCGGCGACTGCTAACCGGTCTTGGGTATCGCAAGGGAGGTATCGAGGAGAACAATAATCCAGATGGCGAAAGAACAGACCGAACGTTACTAGATAGACAGCTCGGACCTTGTCAACTCAAAGGCGTTCATACAAGGACCATGTGAGAAAAGGACAAAAGACTTATAACACCGCGACAGACAACATCTCCAAGCCCTATTGGCTTATACACTAGGCACTGTCGATTAAAACACCACATGCATAGGATAGGCCTGGCAGATAATGCCGAATGCAGACTGTGCATGGAGGATGATGAGACTGTAGAGCACATCCCAAGTGAATGTCCTGCAAGCTGAAAGACTTAGATTCAGAACTTCGGAAGAATACACATTCTACTCCCACAAAATCTCACTCAAGAAGATAATGGACTTTCTAAAAAAACTGGATCTTTCTGAGCGAACTTTAATTGATACTGAGGCACAATAGATCTTGTAGGTATCGGTTCACGGGCCCTAGTGGGACCACTCATTTGGAATTAATCAATCAAACTTTAGACATAATTTTCAGTTGTTCCTTGTTTTAACATATTTTGGGAATTATGTTTCAGAGAAATAAATTATCATTGAACATGTTAAGATCTCAATTAAAACCTGTTTTGATTTTTTGAAGGTACTACCTTCAAAAAATCTTCAGTCAAAAATTCATCAAATAGTTAAGAAAAAGGTAACAAGAAACTAGCAGATAGAGAGAAGAACTGTGAAGAAGCACAGGATCAAATCAAATCAACGCTTTTTCCTCCGTTTTCTTTAGTCGGAGCGTTTTTTCTGATCTTCCAAGATCGTGCACACATGTGAAAAGAAGACAATTGTCACGCTCCAGCAACTGAAACTGTGACTGTAGGTCTTTATATTCTATCTCTCTATACGTTTCTCTCTCGCTCGGCGGCACCAGATCTGTCACACTCGCGTATCGCTTAAATGATGCATCGTGCAATTACCTCTCTATATTATATCGTGTTATGAACTAAAGAGTTAGAAGTTTCGTAAAACATAGTCCATTTTTCGAACTCGCCTCGAAATTTAGATAAACCAACATTTGGTAATTTAATGTCATAGTTGCATTTAATGCAACTATGGCATTAAATAGCGACACTTTAAGTTTTTTTTGCAGAGAAACTGTACATTTGTAAGTTAAATAGGAGATACATAATAAGCAAAACTAGTCTCCTAGCGTATAAATCTAAAACAAACTTACGTCTTCCATATTGTAACGGCTCAAACCCAAAATGGCAAATGTCTCCTCTAACCACAAAAGGGTGTGAAAAAAATTTATAAAATTTTCTTTTGTGACTTCGCCGGGTTTTAAATGTTGTCTGTGAAATTAAAAATAGCGTTAAGAGCCATCAAAGCTCCTTAATTTACAGGGTGGTCCGCCAGGAACTGCAACAATCAATTATGTAAAAACCACTAATACTAAAAATTGGAAGTTTTGTTATTGTTTATCTTTAAGAGCATGGTTAATTTAACAAAAATTAGTTAAAACTGATACTATTCGATTCTACTAATAGTAGAATTGAAATTTGCAATCAAAATTGGGTAATTATATTAAAAAAAAAAACTAATATAAAGGTATAACCAAAAGTACAACTGCTAGGTTGACTCTATCCAAGAAAGTAGACATCTTGAGGAATGTTTATGTCCATAGAAGACAGTGAAAGCGCTTCTGATAAGCGTGCATCGAAAATGACGTATCCGGCTGACCCGCATTGACGCCATTGGTTGCAGAATGGAGGGAATTCAGGGTAACCACAGGTAACCATCAAAACAAACTATTTTTTCCAATCACCTACGTCATGGTCAGTAAGCTACGTGATCTGCGCTTTAAGACGGTAGGAAATTACACCATTCTTTGCCCCCACCGACTTAGTATAATACTGAATTGTCTGATTTGTAGTATGAGTAGTTTTTCCATAATCGATCAATGCAGTTCCCGACGGACCACCCACGTAATCAAATCTTACTTAAATGTTTCGATTACTGACTGATACTCACTTTATTATATGTAGAGTGCCATCTCCGAAGTCTTTTTTCAAGCCATACATTAGTGTTTTAAAGTACCCCATTGGAATGCCGTACTGACCTGCAGATCTTCTGCAAAAACTGAAAACAAAAAATTATCCACATTTATTAACCTGGCAAGAATAACATGTTTTTTTTTTATATTATAATAAATATTATTATACAGGGTGTTCCAGAAAGGTGTTGCCAAACTTTAGAAAGTTACAGAGGATCATTTTAGAAGTATATTTTTTAAACAGGTTTGTGAAAAACAGGCAGTTTAGAGTCGCACTACATAAGTAGTTCAATATTGAGGACACTTGTTAAAAGACAAACACAACAACGTTTCCAAAAAAAAACTCACCGATGTTTCACTGGAATCATTCTCACTTTCTCCCATTTGTTGCTAGTGAAAGGACTCTTTTCCACAACTCTTTCCAGTTCGGTTACGGAATCCTGGATGTTCACGACCTGTTAAGAAAAAAAAAGAAGTTTTAAATCAAAGAAAATAATAATTCTTAAGAAATATCCGTTGCTTCAGTTGTTTTATAATATAGGTCGTTGCTGTTCGTTGAGTTAATAAGTAAATAGTGTGCGCAATTCATTTTAAGGACTTGTAAAACATATGTATAAAATGTGTGAGATTAAAACTTGGTTGGGTTTTTCCGCAAGAATAACATTATTGAATGATTGGTGACTGTCATTGTCAAATCAGATAATGAATAGAGCTAAAACAACCTTCTTGACACGAGTAAAAGCATGTAATGGGCACAGGAAAAATGAACATCCTATGGCTCCTGGGATGCCTTCAAATCCTGACCAGCAAATACATATGGTTTTAATCAAATTCAACCCTTAAACCAGTTTCATACAATAAGCCTAAGACGTGCTGTAATCCGTAGGTAATCAAAGTACAGCGCTTAAATTTTGAGGTTAAAATTGTGTGTCACGATTAAAACTACTGAGAAAAATAATTACCGATGATAGAACGTCACGCTTTTAATTAGACAAAAAAGAAAACTAGATACTTTGTCTCATTAACAACATGCAATTAACAAAAAGCGCGTCAAACTACTCAAACCAAATCATTTTATGTGCTACTTATACTATTTTATACTTACGATAGATCGAGCAACGACAAACGATTCGAGTTTTCCCGCATCGGTCTTGGTTTGAATATAAAAACAAACGGGTATCATGAAATTGCTAATGTAGCTTTGTTGCAAGTGCAATCTAACAGTAACATCGTAGGAGTCTCCTGAAATTAAATTTAAAAGTTAGAAAAGAAACTGATAAAAGGACAACAAAATCAAATTTATATAAAACATTTCATTAAGTTAGACAGTACACTTGGCCGTATTTAAATAAATATAGAGCGTTAAATTTATCGTGATACAATGCCTCGTGTTGCGCATCTTCGGTGTGCGGTCTGCCTTAAAGTGGGGGGTGGCCCTTAGGCATAAGCTATAATATATGGATATATATACACATACACGCTATATAACATGAGTGTAATGAATTCAAGAACCGTTCCTCCCGGCTTCCTAAGTCATGCCGACGGGCCGTGCAGAGTCCTGTGGTGGAGTGCCATTCTGGAGCGCCTTAAGGCAGGCAGCAGAATTCCCCCAAAACTCCAAAATTGGATCGCAGATAGAGTCGGATGGCTACCATAAGGCCAACAGAGAATTCAAAAAAAAATAAAGGCGAGCAGCTGACTGGCATTCTGCACCAGGCTCGCCAAATTGCTAAGGTCAAAACGAGAAAACCAACTAGGAACAATAAAAAAACGGGATGGTATAAAGACCAGAGATCAGGAAAATATTTTAAGGCTTCTCCTTGACACTCACTTTCCCGAAGAAAAAAACCGTTCCTTCAGAGAGGAATTTGACTTCAGAGAAGCTAGCAAAAGTGATCTTCATCCACGAGGTGGGAAAGAATACTACAGTGTCGCCAAATCATTGAGGCAAATGAGTTTGACCTCCTTTTTAATAAAAGCGTTGGAAGAAAAGATCGTCAACAGGTATGTCACAGAGGAAATCCTGTATATAGATAAATAGATAGATGTATATAGACTCCAACATTGTTGTGGTCATTACAAAGCCGGCATTCACCTGCACTCAAACTTTTGAAATTTTTCTGGAAGTCATGTATTAAATATTTGACCGCTCTATGTTGTCGTAGTTCAAAAACCAAATGAGATACAGTGAGCTGATATTTACAGGTTAACAGAATACTGAAGGGTTGTAAATGCAGATAAAATAAAGTACCTAGTACTTACCTTTGAAAATACAAAGTTACCAGGAATATCTGTTCAACCGTAAATCTGACAACATTGTTGAGGGCACGACCAAGTCGGACAACTCTCAGTTGAAATTTTCGCTATTTTTCTCCACAGCGTTTCATCAATATTAGAGCGTTCTCAGACTTTTGAAACATAATTATACGGGATGTTCATTATAGAAAATATCATCTAAAAGGCTATGAATTTTTAACAGAAAAAGATGACACAATCAAAGTAAATAGATTTTTTTATCAAACGGACTAAAAGTACGTCATTTGTTCTCTCCATACGCACACCTAAAGTGGGCTTTCTAATCCTGAGACCAAAAAAAAGTAGCAAAAAAGTCCTAGGCAGTAAAAGTAAAGTCAAATGTCACCGCTGCTGTCATGGTGGCGCATATATAAACCATCTTATTGCCATCCTTACATTCTTGTTGAAAAAACAAAGGATAGGAATACTCTCAGAGCGCTCGAAAGCACCACCCGAAACCGTTTTTAGTCGAAATCGCATAGGTTCTCGAATTCTGTTAAATGTCGTTAGTTGTCATCATATTTATCTGTCAATGTCATTTTGATTAATTTAGTATTAATAATAATGCTATAAATTTTTAGTTTACCATAATTTACCTCAACCATCTAAACCACTGGTTATGATTTAATACCATTAAAACCATTGAACATTGAAAACCACCGTTTAACACATTCTATTTATATACACCACTAATTGGGTAAGTACCTAGACCCGCTTAACCCTTTCGGTTCTGACGGGACTTATATGTCCCATGGCATGTTGGTAAATCACTGATGGATACTTTGGCCAGTAAATATCGCTTAAGCTTGTCCCAATAGTGTCTATAGGCTATTTACTTGTTGTTAGTTTAGCGGTTGCGCCATAGATGTCATTGAAACCAACTTATCAGAACAAAACAATGTGTGGTACAGTTTAGTCACATGTTGAGCGACATCGAGTGCGGTTATGCCGCCCGTTTTTCTCCTAGAATTGTGCTAAAACTGGCCAAAAGTGATAAAGCAAGTTAGTGAACATGAATAGGTAAGCTTCTATCACAATATTATCTAATACACATGCCACAAATTGAATATGTACACTAGTAAAATGAAGGTGGGACATATTTGTCCCATTAGAAATTATAAGTGGGTTTATATGTCCCAACAGTAACAGAACTACGTACAACGTATTTGTCCCAATAGTAATATAATAAATTTATTCCACTAGACGGGACATATTTTTTCCACTAGTTACTAATAAGTGGGTTTTTTATGTCCCAACAGTATCCATCCTTATTACTTTTAGGAGAGCATTGACACAAAATGAACTCCAACAATGCATCGATAACTTAGACCTAGATTCAGAATCAGATCCATACGCTACTGATGAAGATTCTGACTATGATCCGTCTGATGATTCATCTCACGAGGACGATAATTTGGTCAGTAACGATGAGCATGCACAGGTTCAAGAAAATCAACCTCATGGAATCAAAAGAAAATTGAGTCCAGATCTAGTTCACGAAGGGGAACCGCAACAATCAGACATAGAAGATGAAGCGGAACCTCCTAATATAATATGGACTACGGTAGATAATACTTTTTTACCAAGGAAGAAAATTCCCGATGAAAAATCTCCCATTATTTTGGCTGACCTAAACCGGGCTTCTTCGCATCTGGACGTGTTTTTCAAGCTTTTTCCCAAAAGTTTGTTTATGTTCATAGCTGACTGCACAAACGAAAGACTTGACATTCTTAGGCGCGAGAAGAAAAATAAGCAAACAACTCCAAACACAGACCCGTATGAGATAATGACAGTTGTAGGATGTATGATGGTAATGTCATATAACCGAGTTCCTAAAGTTCATATGTATTGGTCACAAAATACATCATTGAGTAATGTTACTTTGAAAGCAGCAATAAGCAGAGATAGGTATTTGCTCTTGTCATCAAAACTCTATTTCAATAAACCTGAAAAACCAACTAATGCCGGAAAAACTTATTATGTGGACGAATTACTTAGTTGCATGAAAACATCATTTCAACGTACTCGAACGGATTCAACCTTTCACAGTATAGACGAAACGATGGTGAAATTCAAAGGCCGTTCGGCTATCAAGCAGTACATGCCAATGAAACCAGTCAAAAGAGGTATCAAGTTGTGGCAGCGTTGTGATTCTAAGACAGGATATGTGTATGACATGAATGTATATGCTGGAAAAGAAACTGTGCCAAAAGAGATTGCTGGAACTTTAGGGGAACGGGTAGTGAAGAAGTTGTGTGCTACAATAAAAGATCCGGATGTTGTCATTTGCTTTGACCGATTTTTTACTTCAGTGGAACTAATGAATAAGCTAGAATTTGCTTGTGTGGGTACCTGCATGAAAAATCGGAAGAACGTGCCAAAGTTTGAGAAACTTCACCAAAGGGGAGAATCACAGATCGTTTGTAATAAATTTGGTTCGCTGGCAATTTCTTGGCAGGATACCAAAGAAGTCTTGCTTCTTAGCAATTGCCATGAAGCAACCATAGTAAATGTTTCCAGAACAATGAAGGATGGTACAAAGAAAAATATTACGTGTCCAGAAGCTATATCCTTCTACAACAACTACATGGGAGGCGTTGATTTGGCTGATCAGTTTTCTGCGTTATATGATCCGAATCGAAAGTCGGCTAAGTGGTGGAAAAAAGTTTTCCAAAAGCTTCTAATGACTGCTGTTGCAAATAGTTGGATTGTATATCAGGAACTCCAACACAACAAAACACCCTTTATAGATTTTGTTGTAGTTCTGGCAGAGCAACTGACAGGTTATGGTAAAGAAAGAGCAAAATTTCAAAGAAAAGCTGGGTCAGGTATGAAACGTCTTCATTTGCGTCATAACTTCTAAGATATTTTTATATGTTTTAGGTAGGCCATCACTTAGAGCCAAAGGTATGTTCAACGTTGGGGAGCACTTGCCCAGGGAAGGAAGAACTAGACGTCGGTGTACTTCCTGCACAAAACGTAACATTGAAAAAAGAACACGCACTCTTTGTGTCGCTTGTAACGTCCCGTTGTGTAAAGATTATTTCTTGAACTACCACAAATAATCAGTTTGTAATATTTCAAAAAAACAATTTTGCACTGCAGATATACTAGCAAGAGTTTATTTTCATGATTTGGAGGAAAACATATATTGGGAATAAACTTTTTCCTCTGGTAATACCCTAGTTTTATTACTATTGGGACACAGATGTCCCACCCCTATTTTTCAAAAACTAAAAAAAAAAAAAATTCAAATCGTTTAATATAGCTTCATATGATCATGTTTAAGCCGTCTATAAAGCCATATTAATTGTAAGATTCAAAAATAAAATCCGTACCGAAAGGGTTAAAGAGGATGAAAGAAAATTGCAACACTGAATCACTCTGAAATAGACTTTCCTGCATGCTTGAAAAAAAAATAGTATATGTTACGCGGAGTAAAAGGTCTTTTTGTGCTTCGCCCAGTTGCAGGCCTCAGCTTCGCTTCGGCCGTCAATCTCTGGGCTCAGCACAAAAAAACCCACTTTTACTCCTAGTGACATAATCTACTATTTGTTCTTTCATCGTTTTCCTTTCACATTTCAAAGCCAACTAGATGACTTTTCTGACTCGACCATGTAGACGGACAAACGTAGTAACAGTTACATAAATAACTTACCGGCATTGACTTCGACGAATTTATCCTGCTCGCTAGTGCCATTTGGATATATCATGGAATACGGTTGGAATGAGTGTAACACGCCTGCGTAAAGTATGTAAATCGAATCGCTTATTCTTGTTCTGCCATTTATAATAGAACAGCTAAAGTCCACTTGGTGTCCGTGAGTTCCAAATTCTTCAGGTGTAATCTAGGAAAAATGTAACATTTACCTTTTTAAAAAATGTGACACTAAATAGGGGGGTGGATTAAAAGTATTGGGTAACATTGTCTAAAATCATCTATTTATTAAATTTCAAATGTACAATGTACTAGAGACGATAACAACTTGAGCATACGTTACTTCTGGGTCAGTGAAAAAGGGCTTCGGAGTGGCTCAAAAATTATTTTATGGCAGGTAGATATGTAATGAAAATGTGTGAATGATTCGCTGATGCAACTTTATGAGCGGAATGCCCATGTGAAGTTAAAATGTCAATAGCACGTTTCGTTTTTTCTTTGAACCATCATCAACATTTTTACTACTATTTATTTTTGTTGCATTCGTCTTAAATTCAAAGGACTTATTTATATTTTATAACTATGTTACACTCAAATGTGTATAAAGACCGAGACGGAGACTTAATTATAAATACAAGACCGAGAGTATTTAAGTCTCGGTCTCGTGAATTGACAAAACTTCCCGAACATTTTTTTTTTTGGGGGGGGGGGGACACTTTAGGTAAAACATACTTACGATCAAATAATGATTCCCATTCTTATCAGGGTCTTCAGAGAAATCATAATGAAGTCCGTTCAGTCTTTTTACGGCCACTTTTAACTGCACTCCATGTTTAGGGTGGCGAGTAGACGACCTATAAACAAAAAAAAATGATATTCAAAAAGGCTTGTTTGTAAATATAACAATAATCATTATTGGCATACATATAAGAGCAAAGTTTACTTATACATATAGAGCAAAAATAATTTGCAAAAAAACTTAATGCTAGAACAATAATTAATTGAAAACAAAGTAAATAGAAAATACAAAAAAACATCTGTAAAACATAACTCCCGAGGATTCCCGCTAAATTCATATGATATAGTCCTTCTACATTGAGGTTAAACCAAGGAGCTAGCACATATGGAGAAAGCGTCGTGTTTTTCAGTTTTGCCCCCCTTTCTCTTCTTTTCTAAATAACATAAGAATGAAGGCGACATAGGCAAGAAGTGATGTCCAGTGACGTATTACGTCCTCATGGGTTTATGAGTGAATGTCCACTTACCACATGCCGCGTTGGCAACTTAACGTCGCATGAAATGAGATTTTAAAGAGAGATTGTCATTTTTAATTTAAATTTATTCGATAATAAATAATACAAAAATGTGGAGTTTTTGGCAATAGGAAACTCAATTGAATTTAGTCTTATGGGATTAGCTAGAAAGCGCTAGGTGCTGTATGAATACTTTAATTAACAAAACTTTTCAACTCAACGCTCTATCGAAACTTTGAATATTTCAGTTGTTAGACTAATTATTTTTTAATATAAAAAGGTATTAATGATTGCAATCCATAACCCAATCCGTTTGCGAAATATTTTTGGTTAAATAAATCAACAAATTACATAGTAACTCCAATTTAATCAATTAGCGCATTAAATTAACCTCGGTAGGGACTAATACATTTTATAATTGCTTTACTAATGCATGGAAAACCGATCACATTTTCTCTTTTTTATACATTCAAGTCAAGAAAATTATGTTTAGACCGCTTTTTCTCGGGTCAGTATGACATCGGTACAATAACAATTCACCAGTTCTCATAGCATCACAAACCAGTTTCCCATTAACAATCAGACACAGATTGGTTCAATATCATTTCACTTCACGTTATATCCATTCAAAGTCTGATTTCTCGAGATCTTATTTATTTCGACGCTACACTTCTCGATACAAAACATAATATCTAGACCCTCAAATTTTTGGGAAAACAACCCATAAACCAAGATCAACATGCCTACAGTAAAGGGAGGTCGAACGGCATGGCTCTCCACTCTGTAGTGCATAAAATAGAGGAAGCATATTCGAATAAAGAAGTATTGCTGGCACTCTTTTTTCGATATTAATTGAGCATTCGACAAAGCCAGAACAAACAACATCTGCGCGGCCCTTAGGTACCGGGGGACTCCAACACACTTGCTAAGCTGCCGTAGGGTGGCGGCTTCTCTGGGAGGTCACCAGAGGCAGCCGCTTATCACTTCGAGTATGGTGCCTCTTAATGGACGGTCTTTTGGAGAGACTACCAGCCGAGGAGTTCAGTGCGCAAGCATATGCGGATGACGAACTGGTCATGATACCAGGAAAGTTCGTCAGCAGCGTTTGTGATCGAATGCAAAAGACATGCAGAATAATACAGCAATGGTGTACCGACACGGGACTGTCAGTCAATCCCGGCAAGGCAGAGCTTCTACTCTGCACTAAAAGGAGCAAAACTACAGGATTTCGGTCACCCACGCTGTAGGCAGAACCTCTGCTGTTAAAGCCTGAGGCTAAGTAGCTGAGGGTGATCATCGACAGCGGGCTGACCTGGAATAGTAACGTAGAAAAGACATGCAATAAGGCAACTACTCTGGGCAGTGGGCAGGAGGTGGGGTCTAAAGCTACACGTCCTGCACTGCCTCTGCACTGCGGTAACCTGACTGGGGATATCCTATGGGTCCGTGGTCTGGTGGCCAGCGGTGGACATGGCCTGCTAGGCGTTGAACATGTCAAACTGCAGTGAACAGACTCCCTAGCCATAACGGGTGCGTTCAGAACAACACTGGGAGCAGCTTTCAATGCCTTACTGGGTCTGTAGGAGCTTCCAATCTGGATGAAAAGGGAGGCGATGGCTTCCTGCAGGAGGATGGATTCCTGCGGCCAGTGAAAGGAAACAGCTATGAGAAGCGGTCACACGCAGACCGCCAGTCTCATCCAGCAGGACATCCCAATTGTCCCGTCGTAGGAGGGGCTATGGCGATCGGCTGAGACTAAAACAGCTATTTGGAATAAACATCCCAACAAGGGAAGAATTTAAAGAAAAGCTGCTTCAGCAACCTTCTGAGAATAATCAGGTATGGTATACAGACGGAACCAAGAATGGCTAATTCACAGGCGTCACGAGCAGGAATATACAAAGCAGACCATGAAGAGCGCGAGAACATTCCCTTGAGAAGCCACCCCACGGTTTTCCAGGCGGAGGTGTTTGCAATGCTCGAAGTGGCCACACGACCAGAAGTCAAACAATGAGCAGAATAAAAAATCTTTATCTACTCCGACAGTCAGGCGGCCCTACGAGCTATCTGCAGGAAGAGGACGAGTTCAAAGCTCATTCAGGATTGCAGGGATGCTCTAGAGTCACTGGCAGAAACAAAAAGGGTAACTCTGGGATAGGTTCCTGGACATAGAGGCATTGGCAGAAACGAGCGCGCCGATGAATCGGCCAAGCGTGGTTCCCAGACATACTCTACTAGACCGGAACCATGTCTAGGAGTAAGCAATAGGTACGTCTCAAACACTTTGAATGAGTGGGCATAGGAGAGTAGAAGGACAAACTGGACACAGTCAGGAATATGTAGACAGGCCAAGGAAAATCTACCCTAACCAGGAAGGATCCAAAGCCTCGTGGCTACTTGGGAGAAGTCGGCAGTGCCTGTGAGAACTTATAGGAATCCTCATTGGCCGCTGCAGACTAAACATACACATGCACCTCCTAGGAATGGTGGACAGTCCACTCTGCACAGACTGTGGAGCAGGGAAAGAGTCGTCATACCACTTTCTGGGAGTGTCCTGTGGCGCAGACTCCAGGCGCTTTCTCCATCCAGAGGAGCTTTTGGCTCTGAGATGGGACGGGTTACTCTCCTTCATTAGAGGGACGGGTCGACTCGTGGAGGGAATGAGGGCCAGGTGGAGTAGGGATGGGTGGATCGGGGGACTATAAAAAGGGCCTTTAAGGCCTAGTCGCATGGCTTCCCTCGCCCCCCAATGTCTACTACGACTACTACTAATCTCTGGACAGTAATGAGCACTTCCCATCTCGTATTGTTATACTATTTATTACACTATTGGGACCGTTTTGAGCGAGTCTAATCTCCCCCAGGGAACGACCAAATAATTTTATTTAATGGAAAGGTTAAATCACTGGGTGGGGACAAAATAAAGATTCCTCAATCCTCTATCAATTTGCCGACGTTTCGACCGTTTATTTGGATCTTTCTCAAGGCTCTTGATGAAGTGAAGAGGATGTGTCAAATGTGTGCAGTATAACCATATCCATAACGCTCTTGGTCCACAAATTTACAAACCATCATCTATATTTACTTTAAAATGTTAGGAGGAGCACGTGTGTAATACGACTGGTGATCGCCTGATGAGCATAAACACCTTACACACGTGCGCCTGCTAACACTTTTAAGTAAATGTAGATGTTGGTTTGTAAATTTGTGGCCCAAGAGCGTTATGGATATGATTATATTGCACACATTTGACAACTCCTCCTCACTTCAGCAAGAGCCTTGAGAAAGATCGAAATAAACGGTCGAAACGTCGGCAAATTGATAGAGGATTGACGAATTTTTATTTTGTCCCCACCCAGTAATTTAACCTTTTCATCTTTATTGGGACACTAAGAACTTCATTATTTTACATTTCATAATTACTTTTTTACACTCAGTATAGTACTTATGTAATTTAGAGAAAAGAAAAGTTCTAAATAGGAAACAATTCCTGAGTGATGATGATGCTAAATAACGCCCCTTGGGGGCGCTGGAAACATACAGGAGGCGGTAAAGAGCCCCAAGAAAGTTGTGGGCGCTAAAGGCCCAAAGGGGGCGGTAAGGAGACCAGAGAAAAATAATAAAGCTAAAGTGGTTTAGGATTACAATGCCTAAGTTGTGTTTTTAATATTTTAAACTACAATCAAAAAGTACTACATTGGATGGTGAAAGTTTTTATAAATATTACAAGGCTTCCTAGTTTGGTTTTTATTGCTCTCATAGTGCAACACTCTCAGTTAAAATGGAAGTTTGAAACCAGAAGTAAAATGGAAGTCATATGTCACGCTACAAAATTAAATTAAACATTAAAATAATTGTGACTTTTTAGATGTAAAAAAGTTATTTTCTCTTGGGGGCTCTAGAAAATAAGTGACTCTCAAAGTGGTGGGCGCTAGGTTAAATAAGTTTGAGAACCTCTGCTCTATATAACGTTACTTGGAACAGCATAACATCTAAAATCTCGCCTAGCAATCCGCGTTTCTTTTCTTTGTGTTCACATCGTCGTGCGTATTTTCTTTGAGCACATGCGAGAAGTAATCAATAAATTCTTGGCCATTTTAATTAAATCAGGGGTAAAGGGAATTGATCTAATGTACCGCAGTCTTAACGTCTTTCTAAGTGACTTGGTAAAGACTATATTTCACCACAGGTGGTATTCATTTAAATGATCTATAGTAGCCTGTGAAATATCAAGAGAAAAGAATGAAAGGACAGAAGTCCATTCACTTTTTCTGACGTTTTCTAATGAACACCCAGTAGTAACGGACTCATATCATCAAGAATGTGATTTAAGTAGGTGCCCAGATCTGATGTGTCTGTTTTAAAATGTATTGTTTATTCATTTATTTTTTTTTCATCATTTTAGACCAATTAGCTTGTTCACCAGTTTTTCAAAAATAGTCGAAAGAATTATGGCTGATAGACTGAGTGATTTTCTTTTATCAAGAGGGTGCTCAACGGGTTTCAGCATGGATACATCAAGGGTAGATCTACACGAATGGTTGGCTTTCAATATGTTCATACAATACTAACATTTTTGAAAAAAAAAAAGAAATACAAGTAGGTATATTTTTAGACTTGTCAAAAGCGTATGGATACCGTCAATCAACACATTTTATTGGAAAAGCTTGTTTATCTTGGCATTCAAGGAGTACTTGGCTCAAATCCTACCTTACAGATAGTCAACCACAGGTATCAGTAGGTAAAGGAGCATTTAGGGGTGTCTCGAAAAAGGAGCTGACGAGAAATTTCACATTACAAACTATGCGGACGACACCAGTTTGCTATTCACTGGCCCTAACATTAATTCAGTGTTATCACTGTCAAATAGAGTCATGCAAAGAACACACAATTGGTTTTCGAATAATGAGTTGAGTTTAAATAATACGAAAACGAAGGCAATGTTCTTTAAAACGCAAAGGTCTAGCCTTGATATACCGGAGACGATCACCTTGAACGGCGAGAGAATAAACATGGAGCGAACTACAAAATTTCTAGGACTGGTCTTAGATATCACCCTCTCCTGGCAGCCCCACATAAGCCAAGTTGTGAACAAACTACAAAGTGTTTGTTATACGATTCGCGTTTTGACCGGATATCTAACGATGCAAAGAAAAAAATTGATATATCACGCGAACTTTGAATCTCACATTAGGCATGGTGTTGTTTTTTATTGACAGAGCAGTGATGTTAAGCAGTGATAGAATATTTGTTTCTCAGAAGAGGGTACTTAGAATTATTTTAGGGATGAGAGCACTTGAAACATGCAGAGGAAAATTTAGGGCCAACAAATTACTAACAGTTTACGGCATTTATATACAAGAATGGTTATTGTTGTTGTAATTACCGTCCTTAAGTTATAAGTTGTTGGTGAAGTTAGCGGGATTAGGACAAATAATGCACCTCTTCTTTATTTGAAAATGGCCGACGTTTCGACTATTTATTTTATCTGATGAGAATAGCCCTGATGAAGACTAAATAAATAGTCGAAACGTCGGCCATTTTCAAATAAAGAAGAGGTGCATTATTTGTCCTAATCCCGCTAACTTCACCAACAATGCTTATTGTATTTTTTTAAGAATAAGACTTTGTTGACGTTGACAAAATAATTATGTAACCCGAACTTTGGACTATTCTCTTCCAAGACATAGGCTGTACCTATAGGAAAATGGACCATATTATAATGCAATAAGGTGTTTCAACAAGCTTCCAAAATCTATTAGTAGTTCTAAAGTCTATCAGTATTTAAACTACTATCAAATCTAGAACCATATTCGATCAATAATTCTTTGGATATATCTTAATTAGAGTATATAGTAATATGCATTTTGTGTTGTATGGCGACGTTATTTCATTTTATGTGTTGTCATAATTTTGAAATAAATATGTTTATTATTATTATTATTAGGTCAAGTATTTTCACTTTATTGGAATTAAAATAATTATTAATCGAGAAATGATTAACCAGCGCGGTCTTTTTATTACAGTTTTTGTTAGACTCCTTGCAATCAGGTTTAAGTTCAGATAATCTGAATCAAAAGCTCGTATGTTAGTGGGATCAGGACAAATAACACTCTCTCGAAGGAAAAAAGGAGTGTTATTTGTCCTGATCCCACGAACTTACGAGTTTTTGTAATATTGGGGAAGCTAGTCTGCATCAATATAATCTGATTTTAAAGTACTGTATAGTTTGACTGATTTCGCATGCCTCACAATCTGTTTCATAACGTTTCATAATGAACACCCCGTATATTCATTTATAACAGAGGGTGGGTAATAATTGTAAATTGTGTACTACTCAGTTTGGACAAATTGGAGAAAATGTTTTTAGGTCAAGCTAGTTGAGGCATTGTCTATATATACCTAGTCAGACATCTCAAATGGCTTAATTTCTCCAAGGCTTTTATTTAGCTAAAACTATGATAGATGTCGCTCGAAGATTAAACCCCAGAATATTTCAAACATTTCAGAAGTGAAGAAATTTTATTGCAGCCCCATCTACCTGCCTGTTGTGTCTGTGTGATAAGATAAGTAAACATGATTTGCCGTCCTCGACGCTGCTGTGGCGTATGTTCTTGATTTGACTTGACGGAATCAGTATATGTGGATTAGTTTCTTTTCGACAGTACAGGACCGTATTTTTACTTTCTGTTAACGTTTAAGGTCTACATGTACTGTGTTATACTCCATGCGCATTACACGTTTCTCCGAAGGAAACTGATGAAATGATAATTCGGGACTTAAAGAATTGAATTAATTTGGAATTTTTACAGTTTCCGTATGACCAAACACTCATTTTTTCTCTTAATCAACTGAACACGTATACTGAATTTTTATTTTTAGCCCAATAAGCCCACTGCATTTTGTGATGTTTTGTTATTGGTCACGCTTGAATTCAACCAACATTATACCTACATTTTTATTGGTACTGATGTGAACAATAATATTGTGGCAGGTTAACCCACATAGCATCCAAAGGATAGCTACTCGATATCCATTGTATATCCAGTGGATATCTCAAATAGGATATCGTTTTTGGACTCCTTTAGATATCCATGCAGCTTCCAAAAGTGAATATAAAATTACGTAAGCGGAATTGCCTCTATGGTGGATGTCTAATGGACATCTTATGAATATCTAGAGCTGGACAATGTATAATAGGTGTAATTAAACGATTTATTAAGTTTTTATACTTGAGAATTTAAATAAAAAATCTTGAATTTCTTACATCAGCTAGTGCTAGAATGTGCATATCCAATTAGTTCAATTTGGCATGTAGTTTGTACATTTATTTTATATATTTTACTGATATGTTGGGTTTAACTCCAGCCATTCAACTGATCGATATTTTTGCTTACACTTCTTTAAGTATACTAATTATAATTATAATTATTATTATTTCAAGTTATATTTTAATTGTTTTTGGAGGCAGGATTTAAATAGCATCTATTAATTAGTGACATCTATTAGATTTTGTGCGAATGACGCGTTGACATGTGACGACTGAAAATAAAGACAGAAAAGTAACAAACCATGTGGATCATTTTTAACTAATTCTGGCACTAATTCTAACTTGAATTTTTCCAAAGGCTTCAAAATTGCATTTTTAAAACCTTTAACTCATATTTAATCGATCATGGCCCTAATTTTAACGCGAACTTTTCGAAAAACATAAAATTTGTATTTTGAGTCGTCTTCAAATTTCAGTCAGTTTTGTCCACTTTAATGTTTAAGTCAATAAAAAAGTAGAAAATGAGGTTTTTTTGATAGGAATCTACCACGGATTTGAAAAACCAGATACATAATTCTGATATTCTTTTAGTGGATTATATAACGGTCTGTCACCAGTCAACTTTCACATATTTTGGACCAAAAATGTAATTTGCCGAAAACAACAAAATATTTAGAAGAGTTTAATCAGTTTTGCCTGATTTTGTTATAAAATTGAATTTCTTCAAAAACATGTAAACTTTCATTTTTAGACGCTTTAAGTCATGTTTAACCCATTTTTGCCCTAATCTTCAACAGTTTTTTCAAAAACTCTAAATTTGCATTTTTTGTAGTTACTGTACTGTTCTAATTCCATGGCCGAGATTTTTTTTTATTTAAATTTTCATTATAATTTTCCAAAAACTATTAGTAGTAACTATTAGTATTTTGAGTCGTCCTCAAATTTCAGTCAGTTTTGTCCACTTTAATGTTTAAGTCAATAAAAAAGTAGAAAATGAGGTTTTTTTGATAGGAATCTACCACGGATTTGAAAAACCAGATACATAATTCTGATATTCTTTTAGTGGATTATATAACGGTCTGTCACCAGTCAACTTTCACATATTTTGGACCAAAAATGTAATTTGCCGAAAACAACAAAATATTTAGAAGAGTTTAATCAGTTTTGCCTGATTTTGTTATAAAATTGAATTTCTTCAAAAACATGTAAACTTTCATTTTTAGACGCTTTAAGTCATGTTTAACCCATTTTTGCCCTAATCTTCAACAGTTTTTTCAAAAACTCTAAATTTGCATTTTTTGTAGTTACTGTACTGTTCTAATTCCATGGCCGAGATTTTTTTTTATTTAAATTTTCATTATAATTTTCCAAAAACTATATGTGAATGAAAACATTTTAGCTTGTCCTGGGGGTTAAGTAGACCAATTATTAATAAATTTCAACTGGTTCAACCCCAGACTAAAATTTAAAATGGAAATAGAAAAGAAGATATCTATATCTTTCCTTGATTTAATGATTGTTCGTTGCACAGACGGGTTTTTTAAAACCAATTGAAACATGAAACCTTGAGATTCAGCCCCTTTTGGTCAATTACCTGTCACTCCACATCTTAAAAAAATTGCTGAAAGTAAAAAATTTACCTGAACTAACTTGAACTAAAAACTCCAATTTGTTCAAACTAAGTAGTACACAATTTACAATTATTATTACCCACCATCTCGTATCAATGAAATTATAAATGAATATATACACAAATTTCTAAACTAATTAAATGGTTTCTAACTGATTTTTGGCTCTAATTTTCACTTTTTAGAAAAACACAAAACTTACATTTTGAGATGTTTTCAGTCAAATTTCACTTATTTTGTACCAAAAATATAACTATACCAAATACAAATAATTAGAAGATATGATTAATATCCATATTTAGAGTCATAATTTGAGCATGAGCATGTGCTCAATCAAAAAAGTTTGAAGTAAATCCATATATTTCAAATGGAAACTAAATATATAAGCCAGACTTGAGGCTTACTTGGAGTCAGGTCATGACTATAAATATGGGCCTGATTTTGTCATAAAATTTAATTTCTTCAAAAACATATGAAAACTTACATTTTTGGACGCTTTGAGTCATTTTTTACCAAATTTCGCTCTAATCTTAATCTATTTTTGTAAAACTCCAAATTTGCATTTTTTTTTATAGTTTTAAGTAGTTTGTGATTTTTGGCCCTAATTCTTACTTGACTTTTTCGAAAAACACCAAACATGCATTTTGGGCGCCAAATTTCACCTATTTTGGAACAAAAATGTAACTTTACCAAAAACAACAAATTAGAAGATTCGATCAGTTTTGCCTGATTTTGTCATAAAAAAGAATTTCTTCAAAAACATAAAAACTTACATTTTTGGATATTTTGAGTCATTTTTACCAATTTTCGCTGTGATCTTAATCTTCTTTTTTTCAAAAACTCCAAATTTGCATCTTTTTGTAGTTTTAAGTTGTTTGTGATTTTTGGCCCTACCTAATTCTTACCTGACTTTCGAAAAACCCCAAACATGCATTTTGGGACGTTTTCATTCAAATTTCACCTATTTTGGACCAAAAATGTAACTACCAAAACAAAAACCACAAATTAGAAGATTTAATCAGTTTTGCCTGATATTGTCATAAAATTGAATTTCTGCAGAAATATGAAAACTTGCATTTTTGGACGCTTTATGTGATGTTTAACCACTTTCCGCCATATCATTAATCTATTTTGTTTTCAAAAACTCTAAATTTGCATTTTTTTTTTACTCTACAAAACATCAAATAATTTTGTTTACTTTGGTGGAAAATCAAAAATTTTTTATCTGTTCAAAAAACATAAAATATTAATTACAGATTCTGATTCAATCAATTTAGAAATCAATATCGATGGTTTGCCTCTAAGCAAAAGCTCTGGTAGTCAATTTTGTCTACTTTTATGTTGTATAAAGTCAATAAAAAGTAGAAAATGAGGTCTTTTGATAGGAATCTACCACGGATTTGAAAAACAAGATAATTCTGATGTTCTTTTAGTGGATTTTTTAACGGACTGTCAACAGTTAAATATCCGAATTTTCCTTTAATGAAATTTCTGTAGATTTTAATGTTTAAAAGTCCTTATTTTCGATCTTGTTTTTGTCCCTTGTTTTTGAATTAAATATCCAACGTGTTACTATTCATGCCCTAAATCTTCAATAGAAGACAACTTTAACCGAACTATGTCTTTTCTTGATTTGCAATAATGTAGCAAAAAGTACTGATTGCTCTTTTAGAGCAACAACTCAACCTGAACATCATTAAAAAAGCCAACAAAAATCATTGATTGAAAAATTTCCTAATTTTTCTAGCACAAGACTATGAGATACAGAATTTTTGTTTTTGTTTTTTTAATGTGGTACTATATTCTGATTCAAAGATAGCATATCTCAAACAAAGTGTATAATTGATTTTAACCATTAATATAGCAGAACTAAAAAAAGCGAATGTCAAGTTTCGTATTTTCATGGATGTCCAATGGATGCCTACTGAATGTTCAGGTTAGTTGGATTGGATGTACAATGATGTTAGTTGGATGTACAATGGATATCAGTAGTTTTTTTTGAAAATCCAATAAATGTACATAATGGAAGTCCATTGGATGTTGGATCGGGCGACAAATTGGATGTACAATGGATATCGGGTGGTTGTCCAATCGATATTCATTGGATATCATTGAGGATATCCACGTCCACAACTGTATGTCCATTGAATATCCAGTGGATATCAATTTGCTATGTCGGAACTTTTTATTATAATTAAGATATCTTCAACCTGCAAACCATTTTACTTAGTCTTTTGTAATACCTATGGTTACACTAAAAGAGTTCAGTTGGAAATAGTTTCCGTAAATATAGCAATAATGCCTAATTAACTATATCAAAATTTGAAATCTAATTTTTTATACCTATGTAATACCAAAAATATTTTCGTGATTATTGTTGAAAAAAACATTAAAAAAATCCCATATTTTAACCTTATTACTTCACTTTTGAATTCGTTTTCTAATATTATAATTAGCTCGGCCGCGATGGCAAAATATTGTAATTCATGACTTTACACGCTGTTATGATATTTTTTCACTGTTTGTAAAAAAATAGATGATATTAGGTCCCTGGATTAAGCCAAAAAAAACTCATAATCTCAATAATTAAAAATGTAGAGGAGTTTAGGTAGATTGAGTTGTTTGTTTGAGGATTTATTTTTACCATTGACGCTAATAAGATACAATTATAAAAAAAGAAAAATTGGAAATATATTTCACGTTATTTCAAGACAAATAAGTCTTTTCTTTTTCGAATAACACTTATGGTAGATCTCTAAAGTAAGTACATCCCTGGTTTAACCATTCGAATAATGATATGTAGGTACCATATTTACATATTTTCTACGGAAAAATCGATACGGCCAAGGCGAGATTACAGATTGCTTCCCAAAATTTTCAAATCTGAACTGGCATACTTCTGTTTTAAGTACCGTCGCAGATACCAAATGTCGCATACGTATTCTGAGTCGTTTAAACGTAGAGAATTTGGTAGCGTTAGATTGTCTGACTAGATGTATATAGACAATGGTTCAGGTAAATTTTTTACTTTCAGTAACTTTTTGCGATATAAAGGATATTTGCAGTATATAACAGTTGCTATCGGTATCTAATTTGCATTAAAATGTTGTTTTTTCGTCTACCAGTGGTAATAGTTACTTTGATACACATCTCTCCTTTTGCAGCTGAAATATCTAAAAATAGCATTTTTTAATGGAAGAAAGCTTTTTTGATTCTAATTATTTTTATGGCAAAAATTGTATTGGTTAATTATAAACTGCAAAATTTCGCATTATCTTTAGCCATCTTAAAAGAATTAATAAATATAAAATGTTTTCATAAAATTTGAACACCCTATATTTTAAAAATAAAAGAGATTTCGACAAAAGAGTATACACACTTTTTTATTTATGCTTTATTATGCTAATTTATTCTGCTGTGTGTACAGTTCATTGTACAGCTAACTTTTTACAATGTCATCCTGTGCAATAGTACCAAAATGATATTATAAGACAGGGACGGCTTTCACGGCCAGTGGTCCAATTGAATTTCTTCCTGACGTTTTGTCTACAACTGCGGCAGACTATATTAAAGGTGATAAGACAATGGGCGAAGTGATCTCCCGTGCTTCCCGACGTTGACTGATTCGATTGTGTTGAGCTCCGTGGTATTTATTCCCCCGCCGTCGCGCAGCAGTGAAGAGACTGGGGTGGGGGTAGTGGTGGCGCGGGGTTTCGGCGCACTTGAAGTATGTTCGCAACGGCAAATAAGAGGCCAAAGTGCTGGTTCCGGTACGTGGACGACACCATTGTTATTTGGAGCCATGGCGAGGGCAAACTTCAAAACTTCTTACACCTCATGAATCACATCATCACACATCAACTCGCTCAAACCCAGAAATTCAATTCACTATGGAGATAGAAAAGAAAGGACGCCTACCGTTTTTGGATGTTTTGGTATCAAGGAGGCCGAATGGGAAGCTTGCGCACGCCGTTTATAGAAAACCAACACACACTGACCGATACCTCAATAACGGATCAAATCATTATCCCAGACAGAAAAGAGGAGCCATAAAAACTGTATGTGAGAGCCAAGAGAATCTGTGAGACGGCTGAATTGGAAAGGGAAATGAAGCATCTGGAAAGAACCTTTGATTGGAATGGATACAACAAGCACGAGTTCGATAGGGCCGTCCGTCCAAGGAATGTAGAGCGCCAGGAGGAAACAACGGGAGAAGATGAAGAAAAGTCTAACATACGTCCACAAAGCAACGGACAGGATCGATAGGCTACTCGAAAAGCACAATGTTAAAACTGTCTTTAAACCCACTCGTACAATACAACAGAGCTTGAGATCGGCCAAAGACTGCAGACTAAACAAACACATGCACCTCCTAGGAATGGTGGACAGTCCACTCTGCACCCACTGTGGAGCAGGGAGTGAGTCGTCATACCACTTTCTGGGAGTGTGCTATAGGTGGCGCCACAGGACACTGGGAGCCGCCTTCCCCTATCGGTTCCCGGAGTTTACCGAGTTGGCACCACAAAACGCAGTGTCATCATGAGAATTATGGAACACAAGAGGAGTTGCAGGCTGGGACAAATACAAAAGTCGGCAGTAGCAGCGCACGCTCTCTCCGAAGGTCACGACATCCTTTTCAACGAGGTGGATAGTTTCTATCCGAGACTAACGAGAGAAGCTTTTGAGATCTTTGAACACGACAACAATTTCAACAGAAAAGAGGAAATTACGTTTCTAAGAGTAGACTGGAAGCGAGTTCTAAGACATACTTCAAGTGCGCCGATATTCCGCGCCACCACTACCCCCACCCCACTGCCGCAGCGGGACGGCGAGAGAATAAATACTACGGTGCTCACCACAGTCGAATCAGTCAACGTCAAAAAGCACGGGAGATCATTTCGCCCACTGACTCATCGCCTTTGATAATGTCTGCTGCAGCTGTAGTGTTACAGACGAAACGTCAGGAAGAAATTCCAGTAGACCACGGCTTCAAAGCCCGGAAAATACTTTAGTTTGCATAATGATGTTATTAAAATTACCATGGTTTTCACTGTATTGTCCATAAGAAGATATTTTTATTTACTACTTTGGTTGGAAAATCGAATTAGCTCCTGAATATAAAAGTTGCTTAAGAACATTTACTTGCAACGAAAAAAAGTTTCCTGCCACAAATCGATCAAGCTGCGTCCAGTCTTGCAAAAATGTACGTCTTGCGATCTTTTGAGACAAATATTTGCGCCGCAAATTTGTTCTCCTATCTACGCCGATAATGACGGTAATCGCAGTGCGCCGATGCTCAATTCATGTGTAGGAGCGTTTTAGCAATTTTTGGTCCAATTTTAATAATTATCAAAAAAACTCAACAGGCTTTGCGTATTACACATGCAAAGAAAGTATTGGGGGCGAAATTAACTCCTAATTAATTTATAGATAGACCACAAACTATTCTTCTTATTATATTATTAAATTTAAGCAAGTTTTTTTCTGGGTTAAATGGGAAAAAATCAGTCTTAGATTAATTCAAAACCACTTTTAATTTATATTTATAATTATTATCAATAATTTTTGAAAAATAACAGGTAATAGAAAGAATCTCATAAGCCCACCGTATTCGTACTAAAATTATCTACAGCTTTTGTATCTGCATCGTTTCTCTGACTAACAACAACTCGGCTAGATCGATTCAAAGAATTATTCAAAATTTGGTTTTTCTCAAATTTTAAAATCGATCCAGTCTAGTTATGTAATAGGTTTTTATCATTATTCAAAAGTGACAACTGTCAAAAAAATCTTGACAATCTCAGCTTCTTCAACGTAAAATTATATACAACTTTGCTGCTATTCACATCGTTTTGCTAGAACCAGTGATGACTTACCTATATGGTTTTAAAAAATCGTCAAAATTTGTTTTTTTTTTGACAATGGAACGTTCTGAAATCACACTAGCTACCAAATGCAGTGGGTTGAATTGCAACCATTTTGAAGCGGTTTTTTCCTTACCCTGTATATCCTTTAAAAAACAAATTTTTGTTTGAGATCAACCACACAGACTGATTCTAGAAGAAACGGCTTTTCAAAATCTCTTTAAATTATCAAATTAGGCTAACGAATTTCTGAGATACACAGCCTGAAAAATGACGAAAAAAATCTGCTGTATCGATCTTTTCGGTTCAGTTTAGTAGATAAAGAAAGCAAAAAAACTCCAAACAACAGTAATTTTTTTGTACTTTGCTGGTTACTTAGAGGAGGAAGAAATGCCTAAATTGCTGAAATTTCTTCTTGGAGAACTGCCACAGAAAATAGAAGAGACAATAAATGTAATAAAAAAATTAGTACAACCCAAAACAACAGTAATTTTTTTTTGTACTTCACTGGTTACTTAGAGCAAAAAGAAATACCTAAATCGCTTCTGAAAAAATCCCTAAACAAACACAAGAGAGCGTTATTATTGAAGGTTCTTTTGCAAAAGTAACAAGAAAACGAATTTTAAAGATGTAAAAAAGATGTCTGAAAGGAACGAGGCAGATGGTGTTACACTAGAGCAGCTGAAAAAGAGCCACTCACTACAATCATAGCCTGAAGAATCGGAATATCAGATTCAAGAACTAAAGGAGAAAGTTAAAAAAATAACAGTTTTAAAACAAGAAGTATCTAAGAAGTGGGTAATAAAATAAAAAAATAATCGAAGGAGTTTTAAATTGATTTCCTAAAACTGCAATTTCTTTACCATTTAACCCACTTCGCAACTCTGAACTTTCTCTCTTCTTGTATTTCTCTCTAATTCCTGAGATCTCTTCATTAAAAGTAAATAAAACTCACTCTGTATATAAGGTGCTACACGGTGTTAAGTACCTATGGTGCGAAAGTGGCAGAGCTGATAGATATGTCGAAAACAAGTATTTATACTTCAAACATTTCTTTTCATCACCACCAAAATAACCCTACCCCCGTTTTTTTCTCACCAAACTAAGGAAGTTTAATGCAAAAAATGCACTAAACAACAGATTAATTTGCTTTTTTTTTATACCTTGAACTTAATAATGATGGTGTGTTTCCTTCCCAATTTGTTTTCCTCCTTATCTTACAAACAAGAGAGAGATAAGTTACTTTTGACGGAAGACAAACCAATTTTTTGATGTAAAAGCGGTTGAACTTAAGACAAAAAGTAAGTTCCTTAGAAATACAAACGTTATCGAGACTCCCACCGCATTCTGATAGTAAACATGCTTCTCAAACCATTTTGATTGTTTCTACATTTTGAGTTGATTATACCATTATAATTTAGGTAATTTGACTATGAGTGCCTTGACAAAATTACTAAATATTGAAATTGTCTAATACAAAAACATTCATTTTGACCCTACTTAATTGGATGATCCGTCATAAATTTAGTCCTCAAGTCTAGGTACCTAACACCCTGTATAAAGACGAGGGAGCAATATGCTGTTCGTCTCTTGGCGATCGATATGTTCATTGACAGAGATGGTCAAGTGTACACAACAAACTTATTTTGTGCCCTTCAATAACAACTGGGGATGAACGCTTTTGTACACATGAAATGTCTTCTGAAGGTCGTTATGTTGTTTCATTGATTTAGTCCACTAACCATTTTTATATGAATCACCACATGGTTTTAATCAATCTAGCCAAGTCCGTTTGCAATGTAGGGGTTTTCATTTGAAAACGTCATCTAATTGGCTATGTTCAAAGCAAGGGATGAAATAACCAGAGTCTATTTACTTTGATCATGTCATTCTTTTCGGTCAAAAATGTATAGCCTCTTAGATGACGTTTTCAAATAAACACGTGCTATATTATAGAATACGCTCTCCTATGATTTAATTCATATCCGGGCGCTTAGAAGCCACCACCAAAAATGTGATCGTTATCTAGATTGAAGCCTTGAAAATTTTTCTTCTGAGAAATACTGTATTTCGTCTTGTCTATACAACTGAAAGCCCAAGAAATCATAAAGCAGGTAACATAATTTGACTTTATTGGCGACTTATTTTGAGCAAATATTGACGACACCTACTTACGAGTTGGTAACCGTCTAGGAAGGACGTTGTTAAAATCGATTTTCAAGCATTTTTCTACCTGCTTGAGCTATTCAAATTATGTATACTCAAGCTAGAAATACAACAGGATAATGACTCAACGTACTAACTAAAGCGCGCAAACTAAAATTTAACCGAAACTTTCATAAACCCTTCACAACGTCGGTACCTAGTGCCGGTATATGGTCGCCAGCTGTTTAGAGAAAAATACCAAATTTAAGGGTTTGGTTGGCTGTAAAAATCAAGAGAAAAGGTAAAAATTGTTTTCGGACCTCAGCCAACTAGAAGATAATAAATTCCTAAGTAGAGTCTTAATGTCCAGTTATATGTAGCATTTTTTTCTCATTTTAAGCGAAAATAAAAACATGTCTTAAAACCTCAACCACTTCAGATAATGCACTATGCGCTTCTACTTCTATTTCCTCTAGAAGTCTAGACAGAACCAATTAAATTTTGCCAATTGACTTTGGGAAATGGTATGTCATAAATGTAAACAATCATGCTTTTATCGTACAAACATGAGTTCAATTAAAGAATTGTTGTGCATTGTTTCCATCAAAGAAAAAAAGCAGAAATAAAATAATGTTACAGCTTGCTTATCTTTGCGCTTTTTACTTCTCATAATTTCAAGCAAATAGCTGACTATAAAGCGTCATATCAAGTTATTGCAGAAACCTGCCAAAGTAAAACGTGGACTAAATAACATTATAATATTTAACATAAAGCTTCAGTCTGATGACGCTTGAGTCTAATGAAAAAAAAATTAATAACTGTTTTGGAATGTTATAATGAAAACAGCTAGAAGTGCAAACAGGTTTGAACAATAAACATACTGTTTTAAGCACCTGTTTATACATCAACCTCCTAGAATTATTATTTTAACCATTACTTTCGTAATAAAACACCTCTCAATCGATTTTTATCAAATGTGAATCGCATTATGAGTGATTCTTTTGTTCACCAGTAATTTTTGTTAAAGGAGCCTCTATGGTGCCAATATTATATTTCATTCAACCAACAAAATTTTACAAATTGTTATGCAAGTTGTTATGTCAAAATAACATAAATTTCACTTTTGAAAAGCTTATGAGAAAATAAGAATAGTACAAGCCATCTTACTCAAACTTTAAAGTTCAGCCGTTATAGTCTAGTTAAACCTAGAGTTTATAAGATTTATAAAAACGCAATTTTGTTAATAAGTTACAAAATAATTTAATAAAATACAAAATAAATGATTTGTTGTGAATTGAAGCTGAATTGGAATAAAGAAATAAAGCTTATTCATTGAGTGCATATCCCTAACTAAAGTTACATCAGATCTTGATGTTTGACCACCATTTGCAGTGCAATGATAATGCTCTGCTGATATGCTGTTTGATGACCAAAGAACGGAGACATATGATATAACTATATCAGAGAGGGCTCCAGAAATAACGAAGGAAGAAGTAGAGTATGCCATCAAAACCTCAAAATCCAGTAAAACAGTAGAGCGAGATGAGGTGCATTGTGAGGTCTTGAAACTGCTGGATGAGAGTTCAATCAGGCCTCGTGGCTACTTGGGATAAGTCGGCAGTGCCTGGGAGACCTTATAGGAATCCTCACTGGCCACTGCAGACTAAACAGACACATGCACCTCCTAGGAATGGCTGACAGTCCACTCTGCACCCACTGTGGAGCAGGGGATGAGTCGTCATACCACTTTCTTGGAGTGTGCAATAGGCACAGGACACTGGGAGCAGCCTTTCTCCATCGACAGGAGCTCCGACTCTAGGATACCCTCCTTCATTAGAGGGACAGGTCGACTCGTGGAGGGAATGAGAGCCCAGGCGGAGTAGGGATGGGTGGATTTCTTACTGTAAAAAGAGCCTTTAAGGCCTAGTCGCAAGACTTCGGCCCCCTCAATGTCTACTACCACTACTACTCATTTCCCCTGTTTTCAAAGTTTGTCAAATTGGTGACTCATACACTGAAATCCGGAAGTGTGTTCTTTGGTTTGCATTCTCCTTTTCTTCTAAACATTCCAACATCGTGCATACTAACATTGAAAAAAGAGTCATGACCCAATAGATTAGAGCATTCGCCCGGCAAGTGGAAAGTCTATGCTTCTATTCCCAGCGAAAGTTGACTTGTCCTTTAGAATAAATTAAGTACAAGACGCTATTAAAAAAGCAATATGAAAATATTATTACAAATAAACCTCAAACTGCAATTTTAATTAGGGTAATTTAATTATATAACAACTCTATAATGGTGCAAATCGCAGTAAGTGTAATAAAAAAGATAAAAATCAATGTAATTTTCAATCTAAAGAAATTTCAAGCAGGACCTATTCTGATTCATAAATTGCAAAACAGGCGCCTTTGTCTGTAGATAACACCTTTTATTGATTAAAAAGTAACCATGTATATAAGCAATTGAATTAGTTCCAATGCATGAGTCACTCATTGTTCTAAATCAAACAACGATAAAGTCAAACTTACCTGTTTTGATAAAAATAATGTAACACTTCGTTAATTTTATGTTGTGGGCTCGTTTTGTGCAAGTCATCCTCTTCTTCATTGGAGCATACCACACAATATTTCTGAAAAAAAAAATGGTATTAAGTTTGTATTTAGGTTTCTTGGGTACCAATGATGACAGAGGATATGCAAAACAGATTTTTTTTTAATCCTTAATTTTATTTATGTTAGACGCTTGGGTACTGTGCTTTGAACCTTCATTTGATACTTTGCTTTGTACCTTCATCAGAAGTCACCAAAAATAGATGGTGTGTTCTGGACCAGAAAGAAGCTCTGGAGAGTCATCACGGAGTGATAGACAAGTGACTGGCACTAACATGTTTGAGATGGTTAAGGTGATTGGTGACTTTTCGGAGCTTTTTTTGGCCTACTTTTAGTTGAATTTTGAGTCCGTCTCGGATTTGAACGGACTAGGGTTTGATAAACTTAGGCTTAGATGGTTTGTGTGTTAAGTTACTGTGCGCTTATCTGCAATTCACAGCAATAACACACGCACACATCTATGGAAAAATCCAAAAGAGTTGGGGGAGATTGTTGTCATTTTATTAGTATGATGGTGTATATATTGCTATTTAATGTAATTTTCAATCGAAAATTTGATGATAATGTTCCTCTATAATCTGATTTATTAAGAAGATATCAATCAAAATCTTATATCTTCATAACTCTTCTGGTTACTTTTGTATTTTATTTTTTTTTAATGCAAGCCTGGAACTCATTCAAAATTGAACGAAAGAATTAATTTATATAAGGTCTGCTAGTTCTGTGTTCGTTATACACCGTTTCGTAATAGTGCACTGTCATCTTCAGGGAAAGACCAAATTTCTGATAAAATGCAGCAAATTTAATTCGATTGGAAAGTTAGCCAAACCAAATTTAATCAATGGCTCTAACAGGTATCCAGTCTAGTCACAGCTATCTAAATATGTAATAATTTAACAAGTGTTACGTTTTAGTTATTTATATATTAACCTTTAAGTAGTCGCGTGCCTAAAATAACATAACTGGTCGCGTGGCGCCATATGGCGCCAACAAACTAATGTGGGTATAGTAAACGAAATTCAGGCGGAATTTCTTTCTTATTTTTCCTGATGGTACCAACTAATATTAGTTTATGATTTTTCAATAAATTCTCAGATAAAGGAATACTCGCAAACCAATTGTCCACGGTAACATTTCTTTCTGATTTGCTTATTGGAGTAACCATTCTGAGAACCACTTCTGATGCTGCATTGTCTGTAACTTTGAATATGCCCTCAGGTTGTTTCCCCATGTACACTTCCATTTTCACATTGTAAAAATTTCTGGCATCGACCAGTGCAAGAATTTTGATTCCATAGTTATTCGTTTTGGAAGGGATATATTGCCGAAAATTATAATGTCCACGGAGTGGCACTAATTGTTCATCTATGGTAAGATATTCACCGGGGGTAAAATTATGACCACATTTATCCACTAAATAGTCAAAAACTACACGAATCGGTGCTAGTTTATCACTCTGAATCCTTTCCTTGCTTGTAGATTTATCATCAAATCTTAGGCATTAAAGTATGAAGAGAAACTTTTGCCTACTCAGTGGCCCAGAAGCATTTATTTCCCACATTTTCTTCTGAACACATATCTTCAAAATTCAAGTGAGATGATCTCATTACCAGCTATCAAAATTGCCAAAAATGCTTTCATTTCATTTTCGGTCACCAAACGCGCATCTCTTTCACTGGCAAAGTTATTTCGTACCTCTTCTAAGATAAACTTATTTGTTTGTTCCAGCATAAGTTCAAAAACGTAGTTGTCACAAAACAACAAAAATACTTCTAAAGGCGTTGTTACTCATAGCAGGTACTTTACATCCAGGAAAATGAGTTATTATTCTTTATGTCTAAGAGCTTTGGTTTTTGGTGGCGGCAATTTACTCCAGATAATCAGAAACTGCTGATGATAACTCAATTTTATTCTAGGATTCTCCCTCCTGCTCAGCAGCTGAATTATGCTCACTAAATTCTACTTTTTCTTAAAAAGATCCTCTAAAAATTCATCTTCATCACTGGAAGGACCAATATCACTTTCTGAGCCACTCTCTAATGCTAACCATTTTGATACAATTATACCCGAAACTCGAAGTTCTTTACACGTTAATTTTTCTGTATAAACTGAAAATACAAATTTGAATATTGTAGATATTTATTAATTGCTACCTGCTGAACATTTTAAAGAACCTGACATCTCGCGTGGCACCGTACGGAGCCAGGAGGTACATCAGTCCAGTGTATTGGCTATAAACCCCTAATAAAAATAAACTCCAAATTCGCAAATAAAGTTTTACCCATTTAAAAACTCCAATAAAAGAATAATTAAGGTTGAGATTGTAAAATAATAATTTGCCACAACACAGTGTTTAAAATATTAGTGGCGCCAAATCGAGCCACGCGACTACTTAAAGGTTAAGGGCATTAAGTAGGTATTTATACCCTGGGGGCGACAAGCTTAGAAAAGCCGATGGCCGATGCCCCGTGCGATTCTAGGTCACCCAAAGGCATAAACATATATGCTAAAGTCGAAGACATAGACCAAATGCCCTTGGTGCATACAAACTTTTACGTCCCACCAGTTCATGTTAGTGAGTTTTAAGTGTTTTAATAATACATTATTATAATCTAGGCATAAAGAAGGCAGGTTTTATGCCTGCGGGGTGTATTTGGTAATTAAGCAATAAAAACACAATGATAAACTGCAAGGACATAAAAAAATATTAAAAATAGGCAGAACACATAGACAGTACTGCACCTTAAAATGCACTATATTGATCTCTGAGAACATTCCAATAAAAGTTCCGGTTTACACACAGGAAACGTAAACAAACAGACAGGGAACAACTGAGAAGAACATATCGCTCTCTGAATGCAATAGTGGCACAACTCAAAAAAGTCGAAATTCTAGATAACAAAATGTCCGAACTAGAAATTCCAACCTCTACCTTAGAACAAAACTGACACAAAATTATTTCCTTTTATAATCGTATTATACATAATTCATTTTCAAGTCAAAACAGTGTCCTAGTATAACCCGAATCTTAATTATTAATTTTCTCAAAACTACGTTTTTTGAGTTACGCCCTCGGTTGCGCCACTCTTGCATTCAGTATGGTTTGTGCATATGCAAATGGTTTCTGGTCATATATGCAAGTTCTCACAGAAATTATCAGTTTTCCAGAAACATATAAACCACCATCAACCATGAATCCTATACATAATGATTACCATTACTTGAAAAACTAAAGAAAAAAACTTTTTTTATTGAAATAAAATAATAATGAATAACAATAAGCAATGATTTTTGTCATTCATAATTTTAATTAAGTGCATTGTAGTAGAATAAAAATATTCACCTACAATAAAATATAGAAATATATAGTGGTCCTTAGATAAATAAGGTCCCTCTAAATGACTAACATTTAAAGTAAAAAAGTGTATGAATCTTGTTCAATTGTATAATACTAACATAAGTCACAAACACAATCTATATAAGGATAACATAGAGGTGGGATTGGTTAAACATGAACTGTTAAAACCGTTAAAGAAACAGAGAATTCCTTATAACAAACCTTAGAAAATTGTAGATAGATAGATAGATAATAACTTTTATTCCAAAAACAAAATAATTACAAGTAATCATTATGTCAAGAACATGTCAACAAGGTAACAGTATACTTACTTATACATTTTGAACACTTAAGAAAAATTCTTCAAAATTATATGGCTCTAGGTATATTAACAAGTAAATGAAAGAGACTTATTTGGGTTAAGTGAAGAATCTGTAATTTGACTTTGCCCTATGCAATTCATTTATTGTTAGGTGTACCTACTGTGTTTAAGCATATACTATGTAAATGAATTGCAATAAAGTCAATATTATTATTATTATTAAGAAATTAGTTTTTTTATTAAATCTTGTTTAGAGATCTTGTTTAGAAATAAAGGGGTAGATTTTGGGTAGCCAAAAAACTATAAAACAACCTAATGTGTGTCCAATTTAAAAAGTTTCTGCCTGTCAAGCCAGAGGAAATAGTGAATATTGCAAGTAATTTAAAAAATAAGCTTAGCAGTGGTATAGAAGAACTTCCGACAAGCATTGTAAAGCTAGCCGCCCCAGTATTGAAACATGTATTATCATATATAATTAACAATTCTTTTAGTTTTGGTGTCTTCCCAGATAGTCTAAAAATAGCACTTATTAAACCTCTATATAAAAAAGGCAATCCAGAAAGCCTGGATAGCTACAGACCAATAAGCTTGCTAACAGCCTTTTCAAAGATTTTTGAGAAGGCAATGACAGCCAACTAATGAACTTTTTGATTGATTGTGACATTTTTAGTAATTGCCAGCATGATTTTCTTAATAACAGACCTACACAAATGGCAATTTTTGTAGTCTAAATCACTTGGAGAATGGTGAGTTGGCGATTGGCATGTTTCTGGATTTGTCCAAAGCCTATGACTGTCTGGATAGACAAATACTCATTACAAAATTAGAGTCGCATGGTATTCGGGGCAACACCAAAAAGTGGCTAGTCAGTTGTTTGAAAGATAGAAAACAACATGTCCTTGTAACAAAGAACAGGAAAACGCAATGGTCGGCTATGTTGCAAAACAATGTAGGAATAGCACAGGGTAGTATTCTGGGCCCTCTTCGGTTTATAATATTTGCTAATGATCTGTCTGCCAGAATCAAGGAACCGTTTCAACATATCATGAATTACGCATATGATTCAAATATAATTACAGGAAGCAAGAAACTTGAGGATGCAGTTATGAAATCAAAGATCTTTTTTGAGTTAGTCACAGAGTGGTTTCATAAAAACAGGCTTGTTTTAAACAAGGAAAAAACCAAAGCTGTGATCTTCAGCACAAAACCATCCACAACAATCAAACCAGAAATGATCGCAATGGATAACTCAATCATAACAGTATCTGTTAATGTCAAATTTCTGGGAGTCTATATCAATGGACTGGATTAGTTTTGTCACATTAATTGTAGGGTCACATGGAGGAAAAAACCCTCAGAGTAACAAACCTAGCAAATTTTGAGTTTGTTCTAAAATATGGGATAATTTTCTGGGGAAAGCATAACGTTAATTAAAGCATAGTGTTTTTGTGTCACAAAAATGAGCAGTGAGAGTTGTGAGGAAAAAAAAGGTATTTAGAAAGTTGCAGAGGTGAATTTAGGAGGTTAGGAATAATGACTGTGTAGGCAATTTATATATGAATGTCTATTGTTCTTCATCAAAAACAGGGATCGGTTTGAGATCAGATCTCAAAAGAGGTATGAAACATGAACATTAGAAGTAATGTACCCCACTCATAGACAAAGCGGTAACCGAAAAATGTCTTAAATACATGTGTTTTAAGTTGTTTAATGCATTGCCTCGGGAACAGAAAATAATAAGTGCACTAAAAATATTTAAAAAGCAATTAAGAAAGAAACTGGTGCAATTGTAACCTTACAGCCTAGGAGACTCTTGTAATTTATAGAATTAAAATATTATTATTATTATTATTAAAAAAGTTTAACTTTATATCATCCTACATATCAACTTAAAAATTGCTATCAATAAAAAAATCACAACTGCATTGCTAAACTATGTATGAGAAACTGTAAAGCATTTCTGTTGGAAGTTTGGTCATATTTTCTATAATAGACAAAGTACAGCACAATGTCAAATAGGCAATTTTTTCAAAAATGTCCTGTATACAGAAAACAAATTAAGTTGACTGGTAAACTATGAAACCATTAAATTTTTCAGGGGTAATACCATGAGAGCTTTAAAATTACCAATGGCATGTTTCTTTGGAAATTTCACTCATCCTATGCACAAGGACTCATGAAATTATGAAAAACATGCAATTGTGAAAACTAATCTGCTTAATTTTGAAGCTTGAGCGATATTTAGTAAAAGTATTACCCAAATTAAATAGGTACAACATTAGGAAATAAATAGATATAAGAAGATTTCAGAGGTCACATTAAATAAATCAATCAGAGAGGGACATTTAATAGTGTTTTACTGTTGGTTCCACAATAGAAAATTATTGAATTACCCCTTATTAATCCCTCATTTGCTCTATAACAATAAAATGGATGAATGAAATAATCATGATTTTTCTTGCAAATTTCTCTCATCCTAAAGGACTCACGAAATTATAGAAAACATGCAATCATGAAAAATGATCAGTAATTTTAAAGCTCTGGTGGTATCCCCCCTAAGAATCCCAGCTGAGAATGTGCAATCAGATTCATCTGTCTAATTTGGTTTTGCCAATACCCCATACACCGTGCGGAACCATACGATTCCGCACAGGGGAGTGATCAAACTTGATATATTACTAAATGGTGCCCCATATTTCCATCAAAAAGGGCGCGATCCTGTACACACTTTATGAAGTGATTTTCCCCTCTGCGCCCTACCATATTGTAAATACCTACATTTATTTTAACGAATTAGCACTTTTGCCTGAAGATAACCCTATTAAGTTTGGTTTCCTAAATTTAGGGCACCCAACATCAAATAACTTAAATACCTCAGGAAAGAGGAGAATGGAAGCGGAGACTAGTCAGGAGTAAACCCTGTATGATTCATGAGTATTCATGATGACCATTGAACATTGATACTGGGAACAAAAACTGAGAATAAACATTTTGAAATAACTCTTCTTAGTAACTTTAGTTTTAAAAATGTTAAAAAAAAAGTTAAAAGTTAAGCACTTACCTTCTTTGCATCTTCCATTTTTCTGGAACTCTGCAACAGCAACAGGTACAATATTTGATGGTGGGTGTGAGGAGGTTTTTCCCACAAGATAACCTCCTAAATATTGAGAATATAATTTATAGAAAGAAACTCATTTCCTTTATCACATTTGAGATAAACAGATACCGGTTATCTAATTTTTATTAAGTAATTTCCAAAGAGTTGACTCGCAAGGAACCGAGATTCTCAGTTTTCCGAGATACCCACCACAACACACAACCAAAACAAAATACGAGAATGAAAGTGAAAATAAAAATATATATGAAAAAAAACGTGTTGGTATCTGTCATTGTTGTCATTGTCTATTCTGTCAAATTCACTTTCCAAAATTATGTCATTAGACATCATTGCCTATCGGCACAATATGGCGGACCGACCTGTTTAAATGTCAGATGGAATTTAACTTTTTTTTCTGGTTTCCTGAATGTTTTAAGAATTTTTCGCCGACTTTTTCTCTTTCAGCAATACTTTCTGTCTTTTAGTTTGTTTGTTAGCCATGGCGAGACAATGTTTTCTGTGTAAAACTTTGGATTATAAAAATAAATCTAGGAAATTATCTTTTCACGGGTAGGCTCATTTGTGTTTTGTAGTTATGTTGTTACTCGGCTCTTGGCCGTTGGCCATTGGCGTCGTTTGTAGTTTCATTCAATTATTAATCTTCAATCTAAAAAAACTCAATAAATAGGTATAGTAGGTATGTATCAAAAATCATTTAAATATAAAAATATTTGAATGTTTTGGTCTGCATCCCATAATCGTAAAAATCGTATACTTGTTTCCTTGAACAGCAGGAATTAAAAAAAATATAATAATAATAATAATAGGCCTATGTGTGCTTATGTCATCTGGAGATGTGTCCTTGGAGATTCAAATTGCGCCATATTGTTTTTAGCAATGTCGACCATTTTCTGCTTCCCCTCTACCCGAACAACCCGCTGGCTTCCAAGCATGCAGTTTGTATATCATGCCAAGTAAAGAAATGCCAATTTATGATTAACTCGCGGCGTCTATTTATTTACTCCATTGTCAATGATTATAACTTAAATGGTTCAGCCAGGAAATTAACAGTCGATTTAAATAAAAGGCTTTAATTGTCAATTAAACTATGTCATGTGAGATGTCATTTTAAAGAGCATTATTTACTCTGTCCAATTATCACATTTTTAACCTCCACTTTTCTACAGATTTTCCAGAACAATTATTTTTCTAGATTTATGCCCCACACTGTCCGAAGGGCCATATGTAGGCCACTTGCGAGGGAAGTTGTTGTGCAAACTGAACTCTTTATTTACATATGAGTTCATGCATGGCAGCATGGCAACTCTGTAAGCCATTTTTAGAAGCTTTAAAGCTTTAAACTTATGGAAGATTTTTCTGTTTTCGGTTTTTTGTTTACCAGCCCCATGAGGCCTTAAATGCACATATGGTTGCAATATTTTTAATTTTCGTCGAAGAGCATTTCTTTTGTTAGTTTTCGGACAGGCACTTTCACAATTTCTTGGGAATTCTGGCAATGAAACATGAAACCCTACAATTTCCCTTCTCCTTTAACCGACAAAAGCGCCTTTTGGTGGCTTATGGCCCTTAGAAGAATTTCAGACCTGTGCGTGACCCGAATAATAGTTTAGTAATTAAAGCGATTGCGCGAATATCGTTAATTGAAATTCAAATCTTATTTTCTCATCAGATAGAGCTTTTAATTTTTCATCCTTTGAATGTAAATTCGAGCAATTTATGTCTTAATTGACCGGGCCGGGAAATTAACGGTCAATTTAAATTATAGATGGGCGAAGGGAAAATTCCCAAAAAACCTTTAAACTCAATTTAGGGTTTTTACCCGGGTTTTTTCCCATCTTTTCTTGAAAGCACCTGGCAGTTTCAAGATTTAAAGTTATATTTTAGATTAGAATTCAATAAATCAAGATTCTGGTTTGTTTTTTGATAAACTAAACACTGGTCAATTGATCAAAATCTTCAAGCTGCACAAACCAACAAATTATTGCTTAATTGGTAAGAGTTAGGTGTATTGAAAAAGTTAAATTTAGAGGTTATAATGGAATAAACCCAGAATTTTCCCGGATATGTGCAGGGAATAAACCCTCCAAAATGAAAAAACCGGGTGAAAACCCATCTCTAATTTAAATTAAGAGCTTTAATTGTCAATTAACTATGTCATGTGAGGTGTGATTATTTCAAAGAGCATTATTTACTCTGTTCAATGATCACATTTTCAATCTTTGTTTTGTTATGCAAACTGACCTCTCTGTTTGCATATGAGTTAATGTGTGGAAACGTGGCAACTCTGTAAGCCATTTTTCGAAGCTTTTAAGCTTTAATCTTATGGAAGTTTTTTCTATTTTTCGGTTTTCTAAATAAACCAGACCAATGAGGCCCTAAATGCACATGTGTTTGCAATATTTTTTATTTTCGTCAAGAGCATTTCCTTTGTTAGTGTTGGACAGGCACTTTCACAATTTCTTGGGAATTCCGGCCATAAAACATGGTCACTACAATTGCCCTTCTTTTTTGACCGGCAAAGGCGCCCTTTTAATGGTTTATGGCCCTTGAAAGAATTTCAGACCTGTACGTGACCCAAACAATAGTTTGGTAATTAAAGCGTTTTTGCAAATATCGTTAATTGAAATTAAAATCTTATTCTCTCAGCAGATAGAGCTTTTAATTTCTGATCCTTTGATTGTAAATTCGAGCAATTAATGTCTTAATTGACTGAGCCAGGAAATTAACATTTAATTTCAATAAAAAGCTTTAATTGTCAATTAAACTATGTCATGTGAGGTGTCATTTTGAAGAGCATCATTTCTTCTGTCCAATGATCACATTTTCAATTTTCTTTTTCCAGCACATTTTCCAGAAAAGCTCATTTTCTGAATTTATGCCCGCGCTGTCTGAAGCGCCATATAATCGCCACTGGTCAGACCAGTGGTATTGATTTTTTCGGAGTACCTTCTCGGGGATGAGGCGTACCGAGGGGGTGGCGAAAAGGAGGAAGATCTTCGACACTCGAAGAAAAAAGACGCGTTTTGAACTCAATAGAGTTACGATCAAAAAGCGACGATTAACCGGGAAGACAAAAAAGTTCGAATTTTACCGCGAGAAAAGTCCTTGGCTCCGCCGTTCTGATTATCGCCAATTCGTAATTTTTTCCTCTTTGTGAATCCCGTTTTTATGTCCGCCGCGCTAATTATTTTTATCTTTAATTAGTGCCAAAACAATTACACCGCTCATTGCCCGCCTACGAAAAGTTTCGTGGAGTGTTTTTTCGGTTGTGCCATATAGTGTCAACCCACCTCTGCCCTTTTCCTGAATAGGCCATTTTCTTGCAGCTAGCGGATACTTTGCAGACGCAGGAGACTACCGGCAATTAAGTATTTGTAGAGTAGTTGTAGAAGTTGAAACTTTTAGTATATTATAGTAGTGTTGTGCTCTCCATAATATCGAGGATCCCAGCTATTGGCAGAATTCCTTTCTCTTCTACACTGCGTCGTTAGTTTAGTTTTCTTTGTTGTGTTTTTCCAATTTAGTAAGAAATCGTGTACCCGTCAAACACGTTTCTGGGGACCACTGAGCTTGTTTGCAAGAAGTTCACGTCCGCCGCTATTTTATTTCAGATTCTGGAGAAAACTAAAAATTGTCTTTTTAAAATTTTTTTTTCTTAATTAGTATTCAATTATTTTTTTTTTCTTTTTTTTTTGGCGTTTTGCAGGTTTTGGCTTAAACAATGAAACCTTGCTGGCATCCGAAAATTATTAAATTTTACATTATTTAAATCAGCGACCTAAGGGACAATAGATCCTTTCCAAGAGTTGGGTCCCCCTTGCAGCGTGGTAAAAGAGATTCGGCGCAAGAAGATACGTTGGACTTAGAACATCCACGTAGTCGAATCTCCTCCGAAGACACGGCGGCAACACGGCGGCAGCCGCGAACACAGCCGCCCCCACGCAACGACCACCGATTAAACGGATTAATACGGATTATCATTATTATCGGCTGGGGGGACACTGCGCGACAGTTTCAACAAATTTTCCAGAAAAGTTTTTTTTTTTAATTAATGTCCGCACCATCCGAAGCGCCATACATTATGGGGCCATATCGGCCTTAGTTGGCTCTGTCCTCTGTCCATATCTTTTAGGTCATTGATTCGAATCTTTGTCGAATGTCACCTGTCACCTGTCGATGTCCTATGATTTTCCCAGTTATAAAAGCAAAAAAATTTGTTTCATTTTCTTCTTTTGGTATCGTCTTTAGAAGATAGTGGATGCGGGTAAGTCAAAGATACTTAAATATTAAATATCTCTGTTAAACTCTTAACAGTTTTATTAAGGTTTATCAAAATCTATTAAACGTATATTAACATTGAATCTTTCATATAAATTGGTATCTTTTAAATTAGGATGTGCCTGATTTTCATGGATTATGTTTTTTGGCAAACGTGGTTGATGTCTGGATATCTGATTATACTGATTACTAAGACGAATTTCTGGATGGATTTATTGGGTATTGATAAAACTTGCTTGATTGGTTTTCCGCATACTGGACGTTTTTGAAATAAACTGCTCGTTTGACGTGGCTCTTGAACTGTATCTAGGCTATTATAGGAAATAGAATTTTTTTGGTTTTTTATAGGTAATTTAGTTCTAAAATCAAGTAATAAATATAAAATTATTTTTTTTTAACGGTTTGTAATATATTTAAAATATATTACAACTACTGGATCCTTTTATCTACAGTAATAAAACATTTATGGTCTATAGTTTCATACCTTTATCTCTAGTAAGTTTTGAAGAGTAAAAAACTATTTTTTCCATGGGAGATAATGTGCCAGAAAGTTTTGCATTGTCTCTAATACAGTGCTAAAATGCTAATTTTGCAACTAGTGTCAAAAATTGCACTTTGCACATGGTTTGTGACACAAGCCCTAGGTGTGCGACACTGTGTCTGTCACAAGAGTTTTTTTTGCCGGATAATAAAATCAGGTAATACTGTACCCTGCCAAATTGGGTACTGCCTGCACTACTAAATTACATATGAAAACCTCTGAAGCATTTCTATTGCACTTTTGGTTTCATGAAAATTGGAGTGGAGAATGACCAATAAGATTTCATCTATCTATTGCAGTTTTGTCAATTTCCCAGAGATTTATGAAAAAGATCCCACCCTGTACACTTTTAATAAAAACCATCTTTTTTTGTAAAAGTTTACTTGTTCAGTGATAGTGTTAGGATATTATGGCTACTTGGGGGAGCCCATCCTTTCTGTGAAACACATCCTAACTGGCACCTGCTGGCAGGCTGATTATCGTCCTGACCAGACTAGTAGTTGTCCCATGGATAAATTGCCTCTCATTTGCTTTCAGCGCTGGCTTTGCTGCATCTCACTGATATACTTGCAGCTCCATTCATTCCAAAATTGTTCATCCTGTCTTTGTAATAGTTGGTACTGAGACAAGAGATTTTCAGGCACATCGATTATGGAAGGCTCTGGGAGTGGCGTCATGGATCTTCCAATTAAAGTGTGTTGGCATCAGTGCAGACAAGTCATCCGGCTTGAAAGACCATTACTTATTTCCCTTGTTAACAAAAGCACACTATGTTCTTCAACTGAACACTTCCAACTTATCAACTGGAATTGCCATATCAGTTTCAGAATTATACCTATGTTTACCACCATTTTCATTTTGAGGATCTCTTTAAATTCAATTCAGCATTATTTAGGTTTATTTGCACCACCTGTGAGTTTTCTAGATATGTATGTTGGAGTTAATTTTTGGACCCTGAGGTTTTCATGGATATTGGATGTCCTAGTGTAATCTCAAAATTGCATTGTTTTGTTGTGGATGGTTTAAACTTGTGCAGGTGCTTTTACCATCATAAATACAAAAAATTGTTGGCGAGAGTGCAGTTTTATTTCCACTTTCCTTTATGTAATTACTTTCTGGATGTGGATTTATGGTGTGGACATCATAGGGGACCCATTGGGGTGTTTAATGTTTTATTGCCTTGTACTCTGGGCAAGGTGCTCTGTTTATAAATAACAGAAGTATCTAATCGTTCAAGGCTACATTATTACCATGTTTAATCCCAGAAAGCAAACCATATTGCTTATCTGATTCATGGCAAGGTAACAGTATAATATGTAAAAATTACTTTTTTGATGAAATATTTATTTCAAAATATACATAAATTATTTTTGTCCAATGGCTTGACCCTTCCCTGTTTTACAATTTTGGACCCCTTTTAAGTGGTGGGAACCTCTAAACTGGTGACAATATCTGCCAAAAGTGACATCATGCAATAATTTACGTCAAATTATTGCAAAACAGTTGTAACTGTCTGTCATTCTTTTTATTATTTCTTATTTCCAATCCAATCGAAATTCGAACCTATATCCATCTCCTAGCTAGTGCTAGGGTCCTAGACTTTAGCGGACCTAGCTCCAAGGTTTGGAAAAGGACCTACCTCAAAGGACCAAAAAACGGCATTTGTTGACTCTGTCCATATCTTCTAGGTCATTGGTTCCAGTCAACATTGACAAAAACTAATTTTTTACTTTCACGCCTTTCTATAGTCAGAAAGGTGTCACATATTTTATGTACTTTAAATTAGGCAAACCCCTCCTAACTAAATTCCAAACATTAAGAAATGTGAACAAATTAAATGTCAAGCTGTTAACTTCCACTGTCTCATGCTGTTTACATTTGTATCAAACTAATGATGAAAATTTGGGAGACTGAACTACTACAGTAACTTTTCATTAGAAAACGTCATCTAGAAAACTGTGCATTTTTTTTGACAAAATAGGATGACAATCAAAGTAAATCGATTTTTGTTCCTTCATTCTTTTTTTTTACATTTCAAGTCCAACTAGATGACATTTTTAATGAACACTGCCTATACATATCATTTAGATTAATATAGAGTGGCATTCATAAATTAATGCCAAGTTATTCACATAAGTGATTAGACTAGTTTTTATTGCTTTATATGTCCAAAAACAAATCGTTTTGCATCTTCATTATGTATGTTGAAAATATTGTTTTATTTACAGTGGAACCTAACCCATCATCATGGTGAACGGTAGAATACCAACAGTATGTTCAAAAACATATGTTACTCCAAGGCGTCCTTACGAAAAAGCTCGCCTGGACCAAGAGTTGAAAATTATCGGCGCCTTCGGTCTACGTAACAAGCGTGAAGTGTGGAGAGTCAAATATACACTTGCGAAAATCCGTAAAGCTGCTCGTGAGCTGTTGACCCTGGAAGAAAAAGACCCAAAGAGGTTGTTTGAAGGTGAGTTTTTTTTTACATTTATTCTTTATTTTCAATTGCCCCAACGCCACGCTCCATTAGTGTCATAATACCTAATAGGAGTGCCAGAAATTTACGAAGGGGCAGATTATATCCCGCTAGGAAACAGGTAAAAGTCTTTGCCATGATTTTGCCTGTGCCGAAAGTTGAGGATACATCAAACTATCAGTAATACTTCAGTTTGAAGTTAAAACACCGGTAATGACGTAGATTGCATTGTTTATCTGTCAGGTAACTAAGTTACGTGAACTTGTAAAAGTCGCCCTTAGGGCCAATTGTATAGGTTAATTTTAAATACAAATTTAAATTTGGTATTAAAATTTGATTTAAAACTAAATTTAAACATCAAAATTTCTGATCTACGTGGATGTACGTTGTATAAGTAGAGCTTAAATTGAAGAAAAGAATGAAAAGATGGATGCCGAATTGTGACGGCAAATGTCATTTGCAAGAAATAAATCTACCTTATCCTCGTCGTCCGATATTATGTGCCATTTGCACACTTTTCCCATAAAGTCTTCAGCTAAGATAAACCTTAAAATTTTCCATATACGATGTATTGCTGCCAAAAAATTTCATAAGTGACAGATCGCTTGACTGCCATGTATTCCGTAAGGAACATTTTAAGGTCCACCTTAGATCAACTTTATGAGGAAAGTTGTGCAAGCAGCTATTTCTATATCTTAAAAAATTCCAAAAATATTAATTTCAATTTTTAACACTAACACAAACATTTAAAGTGACAAAACTGTTAATTTCCTTAAATTAAAATCGACCTCTAAAGCTTAAGTCTTGCTTCATCCACATCATATCTTAAGATAAAGTTAAAGTCTAATTTATGTTTAAAACAAACTTATACAACGATCATTAAGCCAATTTGCGATTTAAGAGGAGCACCTGTATTTAAAATCAACGTATACAACTGGACCTTAAAACAAGAAAATAAAGTTTATAAAATCTTAAAATGTTTCCGTTTCCAGTTCTGAACAATTTGCAAGTCAATCTTGAAATGCGCTTATTGATTTTCTTTTAAGAAATTTGAATTAATTATGTTAGAGGTTATATACGTAAAACGTCGACATTCTCAATTTTAACCACGATTTGACACATTCGACAGTTTGTAAATACAAATTCACCTTTTGCTTCTTACTGAATACTCAGATGATTAATTAATTGTTATTAATCTATTAGCAACAAAAAGAAAACATAAACATTCGTTTCATTTTAGGAAATGCCCTTCTCCGACGACTGGTTCGAATCGGAGTACTCGACGAAGGTAGAATGAAGCTCGATTATGTGCTAGGTCTGAAAATCGAAGATTTCCTCGAAAGACGGCTTCAGACTCAGGTGTTTAAGTTGGGTTTGGCCAAATCCATCCATCATGCACGCGTCCTTATCCGACAAAGGCACATCCGGTAATAATATTTTTTAACAGAGCTAAGAAAACAATTCGCACAGGCCACTTAGTTGAATAACTAATGCCTTGAAATTGAATATACTGAAAAGTGTCCATCAGTAGTAGAACAGGTAACATTTTTATTATTGATATAACATATTGGAACTTTTGTTTTGTAATAATGACTCTATGGGGTGTTCATTAGAAAATGTCCGAGTCTTAGAGTCACTAGCCAAGAGTAATCTGTGCTTGTGTTAGTGCTAAAGAAACTCGAAGAGGAATGATTCCAGCTTATGCCCCAAACTTGTCTCTTGTGGCTTGTTTGGGTACCTTGCGAGGCGACACTATTAAAATTTAACCATTTTGAGTTACTTCCTTTTTTTTACAACTGAAAAATCAGAAAATTATGTTTAAAACTGTACCAAATTGCTCATTCTTAATTGTGTGTAGAAGTCAGGTTTAAACAAATAATTGCTATTAATTTTCAGAAGATAAATCGTGTTGTTACAGTTCCTGACATCTTTGTAAATTTAACCATAACTTTGCCATTTTTGTGAATTTTCTTGACATGAGCAAAGAAATGAATATTCCATGGCTCCTGACTAAGATGCTTCAAAATTCTGAATAGCAAATACATATGTCTTTAATCAAGTTTCCTTAATAAAAATAATAATAAACCGTTTCTTAAAGACTTAATGTTAATTGTGGATTTCTTTTTTCTAGAGTACGTAAGCAAGTGGTGAACATCCCATCATTCGTAGTTCGTCTAGATTCACAAAAACACATTGACTTTTCATTGAAATCACCCTTCGGTGGAGGCCGTCCCGGTCGTGTCAAGAGGAAAAACCTCCGTAAAGGTAACAAACTATATAGTTTTTGGGTTTTGCTTATAATTATATTTATAAATTTTTTTCAGGAACTGGCGCTGCTGCTGCTGAAGAAGAGGAAGATTAGAGGTTATGAAATGTTAAGTATTTATTTTCAATAAATACACATGTTTATATCAGCACTTGTGTTTCAATTCATGTAGGCGTCTTTTGATTTGCTCACTAGGGTACTAATAAGAACGGAATTATCTAAATTACCTAAATTAGTTATTCTCTTACAGTTGGGCCTGTCTCTTACAGTGGGAAGCTTTCTAACTATTCTCTTTCCATGCTTCTTATAGTAAACAATTTGAAATTCGGTTTTAGAGAGTAAACACGCAAAACTTCTGTTACAAAATGGCTCTTTCCCTGGGATCTTCACTAATAAAAAGTTTCCACTGAAATGTCCCATTTTCTTCCGCAAACCTCTACTGCTGGACTGTTTAAGTGAAAGGTTATCATCATTCTCCTCCTCAGAGCTGTCGCTTCTAAAACCTTTTTTTTGCAACTTTAACGGCACCTCGTTTGCGCTTTACAAATGATTCCTCAAATTCAGGCTTTTCTTTTGTGCATGTTAGAATTCTAGTCCTGCCCTTCTTTTAATTTGTTATCATTGTCTCTGTTTTGGAAAAGGTCGGATGAGAGTCGTTATTCTCGAGGATAACGTTTGAGCCCACGAGGGAAGCGAGTGGCACAAGTTGCCCCAGAGAATAACACTCTTTAAATGCCAGTTGAATATTATCCACGACCAAGATTCCAGGTTTTCTCAAATATGATAGCTTATAGGTACCACAAAGATAATTCACAATGTTAAAACCGCTGAAATCTCGTTAATCGGCGGCGCGACGTGCATGTCATTTCAATGTTACGAGGGTGGACGGTAAATTACATCATTTTACGGCCCATTTTAAGTATTTTTCAGTAAAAAGTACATTTTTTAGCGAGAAAGAGACACTGTAACCTACATTGGTCTCAATACACCCTAATAGAAGAATAATTATTTGAATGAACCAGTGGTAACTACCGACTTCATGTTTAGGGCAGTTTCCTTTTTTTGCCAGTTGCCTACGACATGTTTTGTTTCCATGACAACTCATTATTCACTTGTGAATAATGTTTATTATTCACAATTGTGTTTTACAATACTATATCAGTTGAATCGCATTTAATTGGCGATATACAGGTTAAATTAGAATCACATACTTTTGTCACTAGAGGCTAGGAGCGAAAATTACGTTTTTGGCCAGGACAAGATATGACGAAAGTTGTCTATTTTTACATGGTCGTAGAAAATTTATTTATTCACGTAATACCTAGTTATTTGCGTCCGGTAAATATGTTTTATTTTCAACCACATATGTAATAATGATATTTCGGTCTTTTTAAAACCTTGAAAGTGTCTCATTACTGGTCTAGGACGGGAAGTAGTTACTTCCCGTCCTAGACCGGTAATGCACATGCGAACAAAGCGCAGGAACTTCAGGCAATTACAGAAACCCTGATTGTCGATTTTGCTCTATACCAAAGCAACCATCAAAATTCCGCCTCCTGAGTGAAGATTTGAGACAGAATGTTTTATGAATAAATGATATTCAAGAACATGTTTTGATGTTTTGAAAATGTGGTTGAAAATAAAATAGTATACATATACTCGATCGACATATACTGTCTCGAGACTTTATTTATCTCGACGCTACACGTCTCGATAAATAATATAATCTCTGGAGAGTAATGAAAGACTTCCCATCTCATATCGTAATATACTATTAATTATTGTAGGGGTAAGATGTTTGACGATCTCGAATTGAGTATTGTAACTGGACTTATGAAGTAAGTACTCATATACGTCAATTATTTCAAACGTACCTTTTGCAATAAAGACAATTCATATTGACGGAGATTTTCAACTCAAGCCTTTAAATAGTTCCACAAAGAAGCAAAAAGACACAAAAGTTGCAGCATTCTTAGAAATCGTTGGCAGATGACCGGTTTAGTAACCAAGCACTAGTTGACCCAAATTTAAAAATCAAACGTTGCAAATTTGTTCAACATCTGGATACATCGAACCGCTCATGGACGTCGTGGAAAAGAAGGTTGCAACCGCGAAGAGGAAAAATTTGCTGACAATAAAGAAAATGATCACGAAGGGAGTCCGACTTTGGGACGACTCGCGAGGAGAGAAGAAAAGGAAGTCTTAGTAGGGGGGGTTCATCAAGGAAGTGTTAGTCTGGGTGCTCACGAAGTTAGTCCGGTTTTGGAGGGACTCTCGAGGAGTCGGTGCGGGGAGCCGTGTTGGGGCTGGTTGGAGGTCGACATTACGCCGGAAGGACGAAAAACCACCATCAGGTACCAGCCCACTGTTTAAAAGTAGAAAAAGAAGCCTTATAGTCAGGGGGCTCACCATGATGTTTAGTTTTGGGGACTCACGAAAGAAGTCTTTAGCCTGGGAACTCGCGAGAAGGGTCGTTTTTTGGGGAATTAGTGTATAGGGGTCGAGGAGGAGCATCGCTATCGTTGTCAAAGTTTGCACCATAAGGCCGATCGAAGCTACGAGGTCCGTCTACTTCAGTCGCAATATATGGTCCTGGTCTACCTAAAATTTTGGTAAGAAGTATACTCTGCATCAGGAGCGTAGCAACCGCTATATCTGCTGTATCAATTATACAGGGCCTCCACACAATGGGAGCCCCCAAGATCAATAAAAAAAACCCAAAAATATTATCATAAAAGATCAAAAATAACTAAAATGTTGAAACAAAATCAACAAATCATTTTGTTCAGAAAAAGTATATCAATAGTTTCAATGATCTAGAAGACATGGAAAGAGCTAAATGCTGATATTTTCCTAAAAAATAGTCCCCTTTTTTGGCCTGAAGTCAGGTAGTTTTAAGTTACCCATGACGTCACTTCATCGTCAGAGAATCACAACAGTGGCGTAACAACAGAATGACGAGCCCGTGTTCTCAAGCATGCCCGGGCTTTTCTTTGGGACCCTATATTCTAAAAAAAAACCATAGGTACCTATCCTGATGTACTTGTACTAATGTACTGTATTTGAAAGAAAAATAAAATAAATGTGGTATTCATTATTTAAATACATACAAATTTATTAACATACCTCAGTAAAAAAATCTCTGACTTAGCCTCACTCTCGTAATCTAATAGAATCATGTTTAAATTAGTAAAGAATATATAAATAAATAAAAATTTCCACTTTGTTCAACTAGAATAACTTGGTTTCTGTGTAATAATTTATTTTTATTAAAAAAATTTTTTTTTATACTTTCACACCCACCCGGGCCCTCGGGCACTACGGGCCCGTATTCTTGGAACCCACGGAACACTGGTAGTTACGCCACTGAATCACAACTTCAAATAATTTGAAGTAAGACGTCGTGACGTCAAATCAAGCGTATGTCGCTGCAATTTTTAAGGTACCCACTGTAAACCAAAATTGTAAAACAGGAGGGTCTCTCCAGATGTAATATTTTAGCTCGCTGATTAATTTAAACGAGCTGTAGGTATATTACATCTGGTTGATTAATTTTAACAAGCTAGTATATTATATTGCAAGGACTCTGGTGTTTACAGTCCCCCCCCCCCCCCCCCCCTTTTAGCTGTAGGTACCAAAGGAATACGGCGTCATTTCCGGAAAATTGACGTCACGGGACATCTTACATCAAATAATTCAAAATCGTGATTAGCCAATTGTGGTACTCTGACGATGAAATTAAGTCTTGGGTACCTTAAAAATAGCGGCATTCCATCCAAAAAATGATGACCAATTTTTATGAAATTTTGGCATTTGCTTGTTCTGTCCATATATCCTAGGTCATTGATTAATTAAATATCCTAACTTTTGAATGGGTAGACAATGGAATCGGCGCGTGCAATTCTCCGCTATATTGACAGCTGTTACCAAAAATGTTGAGACGGGATATTTAAGACGAAAACCAAACTTTCGCTGGCTATGTGTTTTTTTGCAATAAATTGTATTTTGCAAAGACTTTAATATTATAAATAATTGTGTTGTTTACAATGGTGGGATGTGCAGCTTACGGTTGTAAAAGTAGCGGCTATAGAAAGGAGCCTGGAGTTACGTTTCACAGGTAAACAGATAATGGCGTTTTTCAGCAACAATTAAATCATCTCAAATAACTCTAAAACCAGTTATCTCACATCCAAATCTTCGACATATGATTTAGTATATACCGCAGTGAAGTCAATAATGATATTTTGGGAAATATTTTTCTATTCCTGGAACTTGTAGACAGTTTTTTTTTTATTTTTGGGCAGTTTTTCCAGTTGCGTAGGAGATGTTATCAACGACTTTCACCGACATTCACGACATTGATGACATATCAACGACATTCACAATTATTTTTATTTATTTAATAGAAAGTCGATGTTTGCTAATAATATTACTAATGTTACAAGTAGTAAGTTAGTTCCATTATTATTTTTAATAAAATATTTTCTTATGTGTTACAATACCAACGCCACTTCACTGGCATTTTCACACTTGACCGATTGGGGCAAACTGGTAACAGACGTCGTATACTACTTCCTCTGTCTACCTAACCTAAGATTCTAATAAAAATCTAGTAAAAATGGTAACGTTGGGCACGGCGGAATCTTTCCACCTCGGAAACTTTCCAAATTGGAAACTTTCCGGTAAGGTAAGAAGCGACTCGAGGAAACTTTATTCGGAAAGTTTCGGGAAAGATTCCCAAAGTTTCCGAATTTTACCGGCAACTTTCATTTCAATACATGTTTTTTTTTAATTTTTTTCAGAAAGGGAGGTTAAGTGTACATTTTACAAATTATAAATATTAAAATATTGTTATATAATAACTTCAGGATAATAATGCCGCGCATAAAATCAAACGTATGGGAGTATTATGGCTCAAAAAAATTCCCAACAAAACATTTGCAATTTGCAAGTAGTGTGGAGCTAAATATGTGCCAAACGCAACAAAATTGAAAGGACACTTAAATTCTTGTCTGCAATATAAACATAGTTTATATTAATATACAGAGAGTAATTTAAATGAAGCAACACCAATGATGATAAGCCCATGAACCAAAAAGATCCAGTATCAGGACTTGATTGCGATCCCGATAGTTCTTATAGTACTAGTTCTACTGCTTTCTTAGGGGTAGGTAATTCCTAAGTTGCCTGTTTTAGACAAAATAGAGAGTACTTAACTTATTACTGTTCTATACATAATAATAATGAAATGAAAAGATTAGTACCTACGTAATAGTAATGTCTTATTTCTAGGGGGCATCTCAAGCGCCATTCTTTATTAAAATACAAATTGAAAAATTTAATGCCAAGCTAAAATAAAAATAACATAAATTCGGAAATAAAATGACATACGTCAACTTCTTGTCCTCTCCTCTCCAGCAATGACATTGACAACATTGACACTATTTTCTATTGGTAGAAGCCATATTTGAAAATGACAGCCCGCCAGAAATTTTCGACTTCTTGCTTCTGTTTTGTGTGTTTGACACAGAAACACAATAAACGGTTCGCAAAACCCCTTTGTTTTGTAATCGTTTAAAATATTAAAAACTTCAGAAAAAGCGTGCAAATTGGATCTAGAAAAGGTTTGGCTAGTTAATTATTTTACCTTTAAAGGCAATAAACATGCAAAAACAAAACATCTTTTAATTTTGAGGTTTTGGTACCTTGACCACTCCTATTTTTTTAATATTTTTACTATACATGCTAAATACTTAAATGTAGTGACCAGAACTAGTAAGTTTTCTAGATACTACGAAAGTGAACTCCACTTTAGCACAAATTCAAAAACAAGTATTTTTTTATAATTTTTGTAGTAATATCATCAAATTATATTTTTAAATATTGCAAATTGCAAAAGACCGAGATACGACACCCACGTGACACTGGCAGAAATAGCTACGTTTTGAAGCTGCAATGGGAACGCTCCGTTTCCGATATTGCTTCTTGTTATTTTTAAATTTTGCTTCTGTCAATTCTAACCAATAGGAAATTAATGACGTCAGACGCAGGAAGCAAGAAGCTGTAATGAGAACGCACCTTAAAAAATGGTCCCTTTTTTTGGCCGGAAGTCCGGCACTCTTAAGGTTCCCACGACGTAATGACGTAAAATAAGCGTTATAGCAACCATAGAGAAAGGGAAAAATAAATAGAGTTTTCAATATCTTATCAACAGAGGGCACTATATTAGATGGTGGCGCCCTCGTTGTTAACTATTTATACTATTCTCTTAAGTAAGGGGGAACGGCGGTTAATTTGAAATCAGAATCTGTTTGTCACTTGCATTTAGATCGACTTTATTTAAACCGGCCTTAAATTCAGTTTTATTTTGAATGTGAAATATCATATGAAAGAGTTCACAGTCAAAACCAAACTCAACTTAAAATTGGCTTAAATAACGTTGGTGCAAATGAGAGTTAATGGTTGAATATGATTAATAATTATACATTTAAATTGTATAATGAAATGTTTTGCTCAATCTGCAGTTAACGCTTCAAATTGAGCTAAAACTTGGACTGTAAAAGGGAGTAGGAATATTTGCTGATAACAATCAATAACCAACTAACAGAGTTTTGTTTATATAATAATTTCCAAAAGATAAGTAATTTACACCTGCATTCTATACATAAATATTATGTCTCTTAATAAATTAGAATTAACACATCAACGAACTAACAAAACGATGAACAAAATAAACCCAAAATAACGACAAGTATGTTCTACACATTATTACAAACATGTAAGTGGCGCCATCTGACGACGGCAGGTGCTTCCACTAGGGCGTGCGAGATGATTGTGAAGGGATCCAAAAACCAGTTTTCTGCAATATTGTCATTTCCCACAGACAAATGGCCGTTTTTCTGTCAGGTGCGAGGTATACCATACTGATGAGCTCTAATAAGAGCGAAACCGTTCCATGGTTCCTCTGCCTGATAGAGAAATAAGTTTGATACTCTGCTAAACGTCGCCCCCACACAATATAGGTACGAGATCTCGGCCATTTGTCTGTGGGAAGTGACAATATTGCAGAAAACTGGTTTTTGGATCCCTTCACAATTATTATAAACATTATGTTTTTTACTTCAATTAAAAATTGCTGATTTGTCAAACTACATCCTTGATATAAGTACCTATATTTATAACCTAATTGGTACCTAATATATCTCTTTATACTTACCTTGTATATAGCCACTCATTGAACTGAATTAAGCTGTAATATTATTTATAATTATTTAGTATAATTTTATTGTACCAAAAAAAGAGTACTAGATACCTTCAGTTTCAGTTTTTTAGTTGCTGCTTTGTTCTAATACGAGTAATACGTTATTATTCTAATTTGACAATATTGACATTTGTTTGACGCAGTGCGTCCATTCAAACATCATTTTTAGTTCATAGTTAAACCACGCCACGACCCACTCGGCTATTATGCGCACAAACGTGTTTCTGTTCAACGCGATTGATTTGAAAACTCTATATATTTTTCCCTTACTCTATGATAGCCACTTAAAGCCGGACCGGATATTGATTGTGACTATTGTTTTTGGTTTCTTTAAAGTTGGAATTTAAGTTTTAAAAAACCTTGGAATTAGGTTATCTAACAAATGTTTGCAATAATTTGACGTAAGACGTCATAGCGTCACCGAGACGTCACATCCGGCGGATATCGTCACTAGTGCCTTTTAAAGTGAAAGTGAAAGTTTTTTTGTAACAAAACGGCGTCACTGCGTTGCCGTGAGGATCGTCATTTATAATATTTTGGAAAACATTACTTGTTACCGGTACCCTTAATGCCTAACACTACGGGGTGTTCATTATAAAATTTCATCTAGCAGGCTATGAAATTTTGACAGAAAAGAATGACGTAATTAAAATAAATAGACTATTGTTTCTCCATCCTTTTCTTTTAACGTTTCAGAGCCAACTAGATGAAATTTTATAATGAACACCCCGTATTACGTATAGTACCTGTATATTATAATGCAATCCGTTTAGATAAAAAAGTTTTGTTAAAAAAAAAATGTTGTCAAGTTTTTCGGGAGGCCCAGGGCCCCCTTAAGCCAGATTGTTACAGGGCCCTCAAGGTGCTAGCTACGCCACTGTTGTGTATTGTATTTGCGTCATCGACCTTCAAACGAAATAGACTCAGTGAGTTAATCATAAATTGTCAGGTTTGTTTACTTCCAACATGCATATAGGCGTCACGAGTGAAATGAAAAAATGGCCGCCGAGTCGGGTAATCGGTGAAAACATGATACATGCACCTACCTGTGATACGAAAGATTTCTGTCCCACTTTTATAACTAGAAGTCTTACATATGCCACAATATCTCACCATAATGATCAAATCTTTAATAAAACACCAAAGGAAACATGTTTTGACGTTTTGTGGTTGACATCAGTTCAATGAGGTTGATACACTCATTGAATTGACAGCACTGTTGCCAACTCGTCAATTAAGAAGATTTTCTACCTATGTTTTGATCATGCTGTACGGCTACATTTGGCTACGCGACATATGGGTTGTGTAGTTGGACCCTGAGAGCGGGCAGCATCGCACCGATCCTTTAGAAATGATGCCAGACAAAATTTTGTAAAAAAGGACTCTAGTTAATCCTTCCTCTGAGATTTGTGTTATTTCTGCGTTTATTTTCCTTGTTCCAAATTTGCTATAATTGGTTACTTTTAAAGTCATAGAAAATAGAAGTTTACGTAGATCCTCTTCTTGTTGTCCGAACGCAAGTGAGGATTATAAAGCGCAGCCAACGGAGACATTTTGGTTGTAGATATTTGGTATTTTTTCCCTTCTAACGCTTATAACTTTAAAACTGCTCATTTGACGGAATTTCGCAATATTGCGCGTAAGTACAGAAATGAACGGGCATTCCAAAAATGTGCTCGGTTTTTCAGTACGTGTGGGGGGGGGGGGGGGGCTGACCAGTGGCGTACCAAAATGAAAAAATGCGTTTTTTTAGATACCCAAAACATTATCAGTTTTACCGTAACTCCGGGGCTACGTGGGGTATAGGGCTACCCATGAGTAGATTTTCTCATATATGTAGATGATAAATTTTAAAGTCTAATTCCGATTAGTCAAATAGAAAAATTTACAAAAAATCGCAAAGTTTTGACGGTTTTTTGAAAAAAAAAAATTGTAATGGTCAACTTCTGTGCCTTCTGGACCCCTTTAGTTAGACGACTGGCCCAATAAAGATGGTACCAGACGAAAGGGCATATCCTTGGCTACTTTTAATCCTATCCCGCCAAAGGTGTCACTTTAATACAGAGTGGTCAAAAAAATGTCCAAAGACAATTAGGCAAAGTGTCCAAAATAGCAAGGTAGTTTTTTTGCGATTTTTGCGAAAACTATGTAGCAGTCCAGCTTCGGTGGTATATGGGCAACTAAAACCCGTGGAGAGAAAAAAAATCAGTTATCAGTTTTGGTCTAGCTCTTATACCGGGTGAGCTACAAAAGTTTTTCTGTGCCGCATTTTTTGCAAATTTTGGTGTACTTTTCTCACATTTCACCCTGTAGAATCGACATTTTTTCAGCGAAAAATCTGAAATTATTCAGATTATTTCATTTCAGTAGTACACACATGCGCCCTTAACCTTGCCAAAAATCAAGGGCCTAGCTTTGAATTTGAAATTTTGACGAATTTTTAAACTTTAAATTTCAAATTGCCACTTTGAGGCATATTTGTCCGGAGACCGTGGATTTAATCAAATGGTTTTCTATACCAGGGGATACCTTGGAATGTTTTCTTTTTGGGACTTAGGAACCACTTTTCGTTGGGACGTCGCGAAATGGGCATAATTGAATTTCGAAGCGAGAGATGCAGATTTTTTGAAATTTTGGCCGAAAATCCCGAATGGTTCCGAAGCGACGTCCACCACGGGGGTGTCGGAAGCATTCGGCGGCCGCGCCCATCTACAACTGACAGCTGAGATTTCCGAAATGTAAACATTAAATTTAAAGCCTCAGACTAAGGAAAATCGGCCGAAAAGCGTGGAAAACTGTCTGGCGGGGGAAAATTTGAACATTTCTAGGAAGATTATTGGCAAAATGCCCAGTCCTCGAGGTCGTTTTCACAAAGACTGGTCGATTTGAAAATTTCATGTCGGGATTCATTTTTGGCTGATGACGTCGAGGCCAGACCACGCGGTTTTCGCCCAGACAGTGGCGGTTACAAATTCGGGCAAAAATGTATTTTTTCGATTTTTCGGCAGACATGGGCGTAGTTATATTTTTTTTGCCATTTCTTCCGTTTTCACATAAGAAATACATTGTGCAATGCTTTGTAAATGGGACAATATTGATTTCGTCAGAAAAAAAGATGGAGGCGAAAAAAAAATGGCCGCCGTAGACTGGGTAATTAAAAAATGGGAATATCTCTGAAGCGAATAAAGTTAGAGAGCTGAAATTTGGTACCATGGTTCACTAGGGAATGGACTGCAAGTTGCCATGGGTCGAAACCTTACTTATGGTACCAAACCCATGGGTACCATTAACGAAATTTTGCATATAAGTTTTCAAGCTTTTGCACGTGTATTTCCCATAAGAAATACATTGTGCAATGCTTTGTAAATGGGACAATATTGATTTCGTCAGAAAAAAAGATGGAGGCGAAAAAAAAATGGCCGCCGTAGACTGGGTAATTAAAAAATGGGGATATCTCTGAAACGAATAAAGTTAGAGAGCTGAAATTTGGTACCATGGTTCATTAGGGAATGGACTGCAAGTTGCCATGCGTCGAAACTTTATTTATGGTACCAAACCCATGGGTCCATTAACGAAATTTTGCATATGCAAGTTTTCACGCGTTTGCACGTGTATTTTCCATAAGAAAAACGTTGGGCAATGCGTATTATATGGGTGGAATGTAGATTACGTCATATTTGGGGTACCATTGATGGTACATGGTTCAAATTTGGATGGTAGGTACCTATGGAGGTACCTATAAATTGTGATATAGCTGACTCAGTTATCATAGCTACAATAGCTGAGTAACGTTAGTAATTAAAGAACTGTTAATGATACATGGTTCAACTTTGGATGCTGGGTGCCCATGGGAGTACCATGAATGGCACTATAGCTGACATAGCTATGTAGCTGACCATAGCTAGGTTATAGCTGTTTTATGAACCGATGATAATATCAAGTTGAAAATCGAATCGTAGGCTTCCCTTATGTGAAATTCGCAAAAAATGACATTTCTAAAAATCCAAGATGGCCGCCTGAAAAGTTTTGGTTTTAAGCCGATATCTCTGGAACGGTTTGAGCTAGAAAGCTGAAATTTTGTATGTGGCTACTTTATGGGAACGGGCTAGAGGTCTCTAAGGTACAGAACCTTGCTGCGGGTACCGAAGGTTCAGTTTTGGGAACTTTTTCAATTTATTGACACTTTTTTGCTTCAACTTACTCACTGTTGCTAAAGGGCGCCGAAACCAAAAATATCCGACGTTTCGACTTTACGCTTACCATAAACCATCATCAGGGTATTCTCTTTTATTACAAATATTGCTTTATAAATGTACCACGCCCAAACAATCAGTTTTTCGTATATGACTGACAAAATAGCTTTAACGAAGCCCATTCGACTGGTACTAACTGTTCGATTTTATCGTTTTTAGGTTCTGAGATTTGACTGATTAAATTTCTCATTTATAGGGATAGAGTGACATTTGCCATTTTATAGCAAAGCCATTTACGGCATTAGAACAACAGTGACTCAATCAAGTGTGAGTCGGCTCAAATACTGCTCAAAACGTTAATTACTATTTTGCTAAGTTTAATAACAGTCTCATGGGAAGTGAAAAACTATTAAAATTTTGTAAAAAATACCTAATATTTTTATTTGATCGAACATTACGTCAACCAAATTAAAAACTTTGAACGACAAATTAAGAAGGTATTTTGTGGTCGAGAATGCTCTATTCATAGGTGTCAATAGCATCGTTATACCATGTTTAGTTTTTGAATTATATAGATATAAGTATTAAAATGTCGATAAAAAGTGGAAAAATTACGTTTTTGGCGCCATTTTGAAAAGGAAGGAAATTACTGAAAATTCCAGAATTGCCATTTTTTTACATATTTTTGTCCCCTCTTTCATATGAGACTATTTTTGATAAAATATATGACAATCGATTTTGGCTGAAAATTTTCACCTTTGAAAATTTTTAAATTTTTTTACATTTTTCTGTTTATCTTGGAAACGGTAAGGTTTTTCGATATGCAGGTTAATATGATGTATAAAGAGGTCATTAAGGGCTATCAGATGCATGTATCAGAAAGATGCTACATTTCACGGTTTTTGAGAAAATAAAAAAAAAGTGCAAAATTTGTACCTTATTTTTGGGCCACCCGTGCTCCGTTATTGTTCTAGGCAAAGCTTCGAAAATGGGCTCTACGTGTAGCTCTATTCTTCTGCTTCCTTAGCTGTTCTTATACATTTTTTGATAAATCTTCATCGAAACGAGATATTAGCTGTTAAAGGCAACAATGCACGATTTTTATCTCAAAATTTAGTGTTTTGGGTCGGTTTGAGAGCCCCACATGTTTAACATAGAATTTTCTATATGTGTCATTTAAATCTACCAGGCTGAAGTTAGATTCAGATTTAGATTCAATATTCAGATTTTTACAACGGACCAGATAAGTACTGAACATAATGAAAAAAATATATATAAATGGGTTCTGACAAACTACCATGCACGCATATGCACTTTTTAAACCCTACTCGAGACTTACGCGAAATAAATTCGTAAGGGGTAAAATCTACCCCCTCTTGGAAAAGCAATCAAATTCAAAATTCTGCAAATATGACGTTGTGCACTACTCTAGTAAGGAGAAGGAGGCAGGCCTATATGCATATTGTAACACCCTATGTGAGATTCATTCGAAATAACTTCGTAGGGGGTATAAATTACCCCCACCCCGAAAAGAAGTAAAACTCAAAACAGCGCAAACCTGACGTTGTGCACTATTCTAGTAAATAGTAGGAGGGAGGCCTAGATGCACTTTATCACACACTATGCGAGATTCATTCCAAATAACTTCGTGGGGGTAGAAATTACCCCCACCCCGAAGAGCAATAAAACTCAAAATAGCGCAAACCTGACGTTGTGCACTATTCTAGTAAACAGAAGGAGGGAGGCCTAGATGCACTTTATCACACCCTATGCAAGATTCATTCGAAATAACTTCGTGAGGGTAGAAACTACCCCCACCCCGAAAAGCAATAAAACTAAAAATAGCGGAAACCTGACGTTGTGCACTATTCTAGTAAACAGTAGGAGGGAGGCCTAGATGCACTTTATAACAACCTATGCAAGATTCATTCGAAATAACTTCGTGAGGGTAGAAACTACCCCCACCACGAAAAGCAATAAAACTCAAAATAGCGCAAACCTGACGTTGTGCACTATTCTAGTAAATAGTAGGAGCGAGGACTAGATGCACTTTATCACACCCTATGCAAGATTCATTCGAAATAACTTCGTGAGGGTAGAAATTACCCCCACCCCGAAAAGCAATAAAACTCAAAATAGCGCAAACCTGACGTTGTGCACTATTCTAGTAAATAGTATGAGTGACGCCTAGATGCACTTTATAACACCCTATGCAAGATTCATTCCAAATAACTTCGTGGGGGTAGAAATTACCCCCACCCCGAAAAGCAATAAAACTAAAAATAGCGGAAACCTGACGTTGTGCACTATTCTAGTAAACAGTAGGAGGGAGGCCTAGATGCACTTTATAACAACCTATGCAAGATTCATTCGAAATAACTTCGTGAGGGTAGAAACTACCCCCACCACGAAAAGCAATAAAACTCAAAATAGCGGAAACCTGACGTTGTGCACTATTCTAGTAAATAGTATGAGGGAGGCCTAGATGCACTTTATAACACCCTATGCAAGATTCATTAGAAATAACTTCGTGAGGGTAGAAACTACCCCCACCCCGAAAAGCAATAAAACTAAAAATAGCGGAAACCTGACGTTGTGCACTATTCTAGTAAACAGTAGGAGGGAGGCCTAGATGCACCTTATCACACCCTATGCAAGATTCATTCGAAATAACTTCGTGAGGGTAGAAACTACCCCACCACGAAAAGCAAAAAAACTCAAAATACCGGAAACCTGACGTTGTGCACTATTCTAGTAAATAGTAGGAGGGAGGCCTAGATGCACTTTATCACACCCTATGCAAGATTCATTAGAAATAACTTCGTGAGGGTAGAAACTACCCCCACCCCGAAAAGCAATAAAACTAAAAATAGCGGAAACCTGACGTTGTGCACTATTCTAGTAAACAGTAGGAGGGAGACCTAGATGCACCTTATCACACCCTGTGCAAGATTCATTCGAAATAACTTCGTGAGGGTAGAAACTACCCCCACCCCGAAAAGCAAATAAAACTCAAAATAGCGGAAACCTGACGTTGTGCACTATTCTAGTAAATAGTATGAGGGAGGCCTAGATGCACTTTATAACACACTATGCAAGATTCATTCGAAATAACTTCGTGAGGGTAGAAACTACCCCCACCCCGAAAAGCAATAAAACTCAAAATAGCGGAAACCTGACGTTGTGCACTATTCTAGTAAATAGTAGGAGGGAGGCCTAGAGGCACTTTATCACACCCTATGCAAGATTCATTCGAAATAACTTCGTGGGGGGTAGAAATTACCCCCACACCAAAAAGCAATAAAACTCAAAATAGCGGAAACCTGACGTTGTGCACTATTCTAGTAAACAGTAGGAGGGAGGCCTAGATGCACTTTATAACAACCTATGCAAGATTCATTCGAAATAACTTCGTGAGGGTAGAAACTACCCCCACCACGAAAAGCAATAAAACTCAAAATAGCGGAAACCTGACGTTGTGCACTATTCTAGTAAACAGTAGGAGGGAGGCCTAGATGCACTTTATAACAACCTATGCAAGATTCATTCGAAATAACTTCGTGAGGGTAGAAACTACCCCCACCACGAAAAGCAATAAAACTCAAAATAGCGCAAACCTGACGTTGTGCACTATTCTAGTAAATAGTAGGAGCGAGGACTAGATGCACTTTATCACACCCTATGCAAGATTCATTCGAAATAACTTCGTGAGGGTAGAAATTACTCCCACCCCGAAAAGCAATAAAACTCAAAATAGCGCAAACCTGACGTTGTGCACTATTCTAGTAAATAGTATGAGTGACGCCTAGATGCACTTTATAACACCCTATGCAAGATTCATTCCAAATAACTTCGTGGGGGTAGAAATTACCCCCACCCCGAAAAGCAATAAAACTAAAAATAGCGGAAACCTGACGTTGTGCACTATTCTAGTAAACAGTAGGAGGGAGGCCTAGATGCACTTTATAACAACCTATGCAAGATTCATTCGAAATAACTTCGTGAGGGTAGAAACTACCCCCACCACGAAAAGCAATAAAACTCAAAATAGCGGAAACCTGACGTTGTGCACTATTCTAGTAAATAGTATGAGGGAGGCCTAGATGCACTTTATAACACCCTACGCAAGATTCATTAGAAATAACTTCGTGAGGGTAGAAACTACCCCCACCCCGAAAAGCAATAAAACTAAAAATAGCGGAAACCTGACGTTGTGCACTATTCTAGTAAACAGTAGGAGGGAGGCCTAGATGCACCTTATCACACCCTATGCAAGATTCATTCGAAATAACTTCGTGAGGGTAGAAACTACCCCACCACGAAAAGCAAAAAAACTCAAAATACCGGAAACCTGACGTTGTGCACTATTCTAGTAAATAGTAGGAGGGAGGCCTAGAGGCACTTTATCACACCCTATGCAAGATTCATTCGAAATAACTTCGTGGGGGGTAGAAATTACCCCCACACCAAAAAGCAATAAAACTCAAAATAGCGGAAACCTGACGTTGTGCACTATTCTAGTAAACAGTAGGAGGGAGACCTAGATGCACCTTATCACACCCTGTGCAAGATTCATTCGAAATAACTTCGTGAGGGTAGAAACTACCCCCACCCCGAAAAGCAAATAAAACTCAAAATAGCGGAAACCTGACGTTGTGCACTATTCTAGTAAATAGTATGAGGGAGGCCTAGATGCACTTTATAACAACCTATGCAAGATTCATTCGAAATAACTTCGTGAGGGTAGAAACTACCCCCACCACGAAAAGCAATAAAACTCAAAATAGCGGAAACCTGACGTTGTGCACTATTCTAGTAAATAGTATGAGGGAGGCCTAGATGCACTTTATAACACCCTACGCAAGATTCATTAGAAATAACTTCGTGAGGGTAGAAACTACCCCCACCCCGAAAAGCAATAAAACTAAAAATAGCGGAAACCTGACGTTGTGCACTATTCTAGTAAACAGTAGGAGGGAGGCCTAGATGCACCTTATCACACCCTATGCAAGATTCATTCGAAATAACTTCGTGAGGGTAGAAACTACCCCACCACGAAAAGCAAAAAAACTCAAAATACCGGAAACCTGACGTTGTGCACTATTCTAGTAAATAGTAGGAGGGAGGCCTAGAGGCACTTTATCACACCCTATGCAAGATTCATTCGAAATAACTTCGTGGGGGGTAGAAATTACCCCCACACCAAAAAGCAATAAAACTCAAAATAGCGGAAACCTGACGTTGTGCACTATTCTAGTAAACAGTAGGAGGGAGGCCTAGATGCACTTTATAACAACCTATGCAAGATTCATTCGAAATAACTTCGTGAGGGTAGAAACTACCCCCACCACGAAAAGCAATAAAACTCAAAATAGCGGAAACCTGACGTTGTGCACTATTCTAGTAAATAGTATGAGGGAGGCCTAGATGCACTTTATAACACCCTATGCAAGACTCATTCCAAATAACTTTGTGGGGGGTAGAAACCACCCCCACCCCAAAAAGCAATAAAACTCAAAATAGCGCAAACCTGACGTTGTGCACTATTCTAGTAAATAGTAGGAGCGAGGACTAGATGCACTTTATCACACCCTATGCAAGATTCATTCGAAATAACTTCGTGAGGGTAGAAACTACCCCCACCCCAAAAAGCAATAAAACTCAAAATAGCGCAAACCTGACGTTGTGCACTATTCTAGTAAACAGTAGGAGGGAGGCCTAGATGCACCTTATCACACCCTATGCAAGATTCATTCGAAATAACTTCGTGAGGGTAGAAACTACCCCACCACGAAAAGCAAAAAAACTCAAAATACCGGAAACCTGACGTTGTGCACTATTCTAGTAAATAGTAGGAGGGAGGCCTAGATGCACTTTATCACACCCTATGCAAGATTCATTCTAAATAACTTCGTGAGGGTAGAAATTACCCACACCCCGAAAAGCAATATGACTCAGGATAGCGTAATCCTGACGTTGTACACTATTCTAGTAAAGAGAGCGAGGGAGATGCACATAATAACACCCTATGTGGGATTTATTGGAAATAACTTCGTTGGGGGGATGATGTAAAATTTCAAATTTTTATGTTCTGCCTTTTCTCAATAAGCTATTTTTTCCTTATCGTTTTCAGGTCAGGAGTAGGCCAACATCCATATTTCGGGACCTTTTCGTCAATTTTTTTATTAAAGCACTCTGATTTTTTATTGAGAGCGAAACATAAAATGTGTGACATTCTTGTTGCTGATATCGTTTCAATCGTGGTAGTTCGGACAAGTGGTAAAGAATCTTACTGTTTTCTGTCATTTGTTGACATATTGTCTGCGGATTGATACCGATTCAAAAAAATTAAAAGTAAGTGCCGTTTTTTCTAGTATACTAGCATTCAAAAAATATGATATCATTATTGTTGATACTCGTTACTTATAATAGCAATATTAAATAACATAACCTTTCTAGAGGCAAAGGGGAATTGAGTATTGCCCTCGCAGATAGCCAACATCAATATCTCTAGACGGTTTAGTCATTTTTGTAGAACTTATACAGAGGGAATCAAAATATTCTTAAAAATTTTGTTAGTATTATTTTTAAATCGTCGTAATTCGCGAACAAGTTAACGGATTATTATTTTTATTCTTTGTATCGAAAGTATTATCTACAAATTGTTTCACATCAAGGGAGTTTTCCAAAAGTGATTACTGAATTACAGGTACGGACTTGACAAAATAAATATACGGGGTGAATCATAATGGGTGGTCGAAAATGAAATCTCATATTTTTTGGTCGATTTTAAGGGCGGTCTGTCATACAATTGTGTTACCTATTGACCTTCGTTAAAAAGTTACAGGGTGTTGAATTCAGAATTTCAATATTCGTGTGTCTTGATTATTCCGAAAGCGTAAGAGATATTTAATTGGCATTTTGAACATTTTGATTGCTATAGAAGGCGCACTTTTTGCATTAATTAATTATTTTTATTTCCGCCAGTTTCGCACTTAACAGCATGTCGATTTTTATCATTTGAAAAAAAAGTAGCACGTCACTGATTTTTTGAAAAATAAACCTTAGCTTTTTAATACCCATCCTAGTGTAAAGAAAACAGCCCTCTTCGGGTTTTTAGTACAACACACCGTTTTCGAGTAAATAAATCAAAACCATTGTAATACATGTAAGTACAGCCGCGAATAATTACATCTTGATGAAAAATCTAAAATACACGATTAATTACGGCTTGAATCATATTGCAAACCAATAGTATTTTAATGGGCATTAAAAAACTAAATTTAATTTTTCGAAAAACCAGTGACGTCCCACTTTTTTTTTCAAATAATACATGTCGACGTGGTGTTAGGTGCGCCACTGGCCGAAACAAAAATAGTTATTTATTGCAAAAAGTGCGCCTTCTATAGCAGTCAAAACGTACAAAATTTCAATAAAATATCTCTTACGCTTTCGGAATATTCAAGACATATGCATTTTGAAACAAAAAATGATAAACACATCTGGAGATATTGAGGTTGGCTATCTGCGACGGCATCACTCAATTTCTCTCTACTTCTAGAGAAGTTATTTTATTTAATATTGCTATTATAAGTCACGAGTATCAATAATAATGGTATCATATTTTGTGAATGCTAGTATACTAGAAAAAACGGCACTAATTTTTAAATTTTTTGAATGGGTAACCATCCGCAGACCATATGTCGACAAATGAGGAAAAACAGTAATTTTCTTTACCGCTTTTCCGAACTATGACGAACCAAGTATATCAGCAACAAGAATTTCACACATTTTACGTTTCGCTCTGTATAAAAATTCAGAGTGCTTTAATAAAAAATCTGGCGAAAAGATCCCGAGACATGAATGTTGGCTTACTCCTTTCCTGAATACGATAAGGAAAAAAAAGTTTATTGCGAAATGGCAGAACATCAAAATTTGGAATTTTGTCATCACTTTATTTCACACCCTATATAATTAAGATAATGTCGCTTTTTTTGTCAAAATTATCCGTTTCTTTAATCTAGAGGAAATGAGGTTTCAGACCGTGCAAAATGTATTTATAACAATTCTTAAAAAGTTACAGCTGATTGAAGATGACAGGAAAAATTGCTTGTGCCGAACCCAAGAAGTTCACCAGTTTAGTATATTCGGGATTAATCCGGAATCCCGGTATTAGACATATAAAACCCGAAAATCCCAGGATCAATATAATCATCCGAAAATGAAATCCCTAGGAAAAGCAGACGCACAAATTCTTAGATTTTTTTATTTCTTTGATGAACCATGAGCACATTTCTACTAAAGTCTGAATAATCATCTTGTGGAATTTCGTCATAATTTTCCATTCTCACTAGCTCATGTGTACCGAATGAAATAGCAAAATTACGTCATAAACATATATCGCGTACCACCTGCCACTTAACAATGCCGAAAAAAATGTTTAACATTGATTCATTATCAGTCTGACACATTGTTTTATTATCGTTTAAAATGAAAACTCGATTTTCTAAACGGGAACAGAACTTTATTTTAAATTTAATAGATTATTTTACGAAAGAGAAAGATGCAGGAAGACCCCTTTGACCTCTGACTTATCTACAAAGGCATGGATACTATCTGTTTTTAAACCGACTTGCACAAAACAACGGAGCCTGGGATCCACCAAAGACCAGAGGGATCATTTATCACCTGGAGTTTACAAGGTTCGATACGATTACGAGGTACAAGGGAACACAAAAAGAACTCCAAACTGGGACAAACCCAAAATTCAGCAGTAGCAGAGAAAGCTCTCTTTCTAAAAGCATGATATTTTTTTAACCAGGTGGATATAATTTTACATTAACAGTAGCATTCCTAAACTAATCAAAGAAGTCATTGAGATATTCAAGGACGAGAACAACTTCAATAGGAAAGAGGAAAGAGAAATTGCGGCCCTGAATAATTGTTCACGTGGGTACGATAGTAGAGAACTAAAGGATCGATTTTGTTCATAAGAGATAATGTAAAGCGCTCTTGATTACTGCGCATCGAAAATGACGTATCTGATTGACCCGCCTTGACGCTATTGGTTGGAGAATGGATGAATGGCGAATGAAACTGCATGCTGCATTCATTAATCAAAACAAGTTTTTTTTTTCACCAACAATATCTGCGCCTTCGGTAGATCCATCATCCAAGTTAAGCCATCCTACAGAATGCACCATTCTTGATGAGGCCCGGCCCCTCCACTCCAGCTTGTCGGTGAGAGTATAAATATGACAGATGGTTTAATGATGGATTGAATCAGTCCATTTCGAGACGCAAGGGAGATAACTTTGTACATTTCCTCATAGCCCTTACTAATGTCCGCCGCAGAGGTGAACGAGACGTCAAAAAGAAATTCTATTGGACAACGGCTTTTCTGTGCCTCGAATGTGAACACAAGTTACCTAATTTAGGCTTTTGCTGTTATTTATTGCATAGATCACCTTAAACAAATTAAATCCTTCCTAAATAAAGAAGTGATGCATAACTTTTAGAATTATTCCATAATTTAAGTTGATTTTTTGAAGCCTACAAGTTTCTTTGGTACGAAAAATGATCAAGTAAGCTTACAGGAATAAGGGCGCTCTAAACGCTTACCTACTCTTAAATTCCATATTCTAGAGAATAATAATTTATTACTTTATTACTTTGAGGTCTGCAAAGTCTTAATTATTGTGAAGGTATTTATTAAACATTATTAAACCTAACAAGATCTAATAATATATCTAAACATTGAGGATTGTGGAATACACATTTTCGATCAGAGGACGTAAATTGTTCTAAGTTTCTTGTTAACTTCAAATACATTTCTCGAACTTGTTGCTTAGTAATATTCTAGCTTTAAGTTAATTAATAGTTAGCACAAAAGGCAAATGTTCTTCTTTTTTTTAAAAAAAAAAACTTGTTTTCCAATCACAACAAATACAATATAACTGCGTGTATTGAATAAAACAAAGTTTTATTCAAACACGCTGAAGCTCCAGCTTAAATATGCGAAGAATGTAAATTATCCTTTAGAAAAACATAACCCAAAAATAAAGTTGCAATCAAAGGTAAATCGTAGGTAAATTTTTGAAGTAAAGAAAATCTTATTTACGACGTGCTGTCATATAAAGAACACGTCACGATTTATGACGTAATTCCACAAGATGATTATTCAGACTATAGCTAGTAGCTGCGAGAGATAGCTGCTAGCTAATGGAAATATACGAAAAGCTCCTAAGCTTCATCCTATTAATAATAATACATACAATTTCAGTCAGAACTAACTTGAATTAACAATTTTCGTTTCTATTATTTTTTTTATTTCTATGATATATAAATAAAATAAATATAATTTTCTTTGGTTTAAAAATGTCTTTTAAAAAGAAAACGTCTATTGAAATATCCTGATCCTTAAAGAATTATGATTTACGATATATGTTGTGAAAAGCCATGGTCTCGTTCACCGTACTCTAGCTATAAGCTAATAATAGTATTTTTCCAATTTACTGGCACCGGCTTGGCTCTCAAGTCAAGAAGAAACACCTAAAGATAAATCGGGATACTTGGCAGCGTCGAAAGCACAGAATTACAGAAAATCTAGGCTGCGGCAGCCGCACCAGTAGGTACGCCAGATGTTTACCTTATAGATTAGGGTACACACCGCAACAATCCAATTCAACGTTGCCTATGCCTCTCTTTAAGTTAGAAGGAAGATTTTAGGTTGCGATTTAAAGTTTTTACATACGTGCGTACTACAGCTTTTTACCTACTTGCATGATTACTTCGTTTGATTTTTTTAAGAAAAATGTTTGGTTTTTAGTTTAAGGATTCTTATAAGTTTCGTAGTGTTAGTAATTTTATATCTACATATAAAGTTAGTTAGCAGTATTTATCACTGATTTGGTGTAAATTTCTCGAATTTAGTTTTAGTTTGTTTTTTTATCACATTTATTAGTATTACTTCGCTTTTATATATTATATATAGATTATTCTATTTTAGTTTTAAGCACGTAGTCTCGCCAATTCTGGGTTATTATCATTTTTGTTGGTACACAGCTCTTCGTTCGTTTTAAAAGAACATAAAAATGCCCCGTAAAAAGCACATATTAATTGACGTTGAAATAGTAAAATCTATTCTCAAAGATAAATGTGTTGCCAAGAATTCCCTAAGTAACATTGACTTATCGAACCCCCTTATTACTTGGATTTGTCAAGCATGTGGTTTGCAAGACTGCCGTTTAAATAGGGTTCGTGTCCAGCAATTATTAAAAAGGGAAAATGTTCTAAATTCCGGTGATACCTTTTTATATGACTACTCAGATAATTCTAGTGACTATTTTATGGAAACAGACAAAAAATATGCTCAAAAGTCAAAAAATAGTGGTTTACAAATTAAAAAAACTATAAAAGCAAATATTGCCTCGAAGCAAAGAGAAATGGGAACAGTAGATAAGAAAGCCTCATTCTGTATAGATGATATAATCAAGACCTGCATGAATGTCAAGAAAAACGACAAATTTGCGAACTTTGTAATATTAAAAATTGACCAAAGGGAATTATCATATGAAGAAAGACATAAGTTTATAAAAGAAAACTTGCCCTCATATGGGATTTCATGTGTAATAATATTTAAAGGAGGACAAACAAGGAAGTCAGTTAAAAGGCCCGATTTTGTTGAATACGGGCAATGCAAACATCCCCGTTGTCGAAAATTTAAAATTGAATATCGATCATCTCATGACGACCAAATGGAAATTGTGGTAAAGTATGATTTTAAGGAAACTAACCACATCGGTCATGAGTATAGTTACCAATTGAGAGGCACAGAGAGACTATCTGTAAAAAAAGATCTTTTGACAACTTTGCCACATAAGAGGAGACAAACAGATATCATGGATGCCGATCCAGTTTTAATTAAAGAAGGAAACTGGCAAAAAATCAGATCCGTTTCAGTTTACCAAAAAGCCAGATCAGAGGCAAAAAACGATATGGATTTTAGCAAGGATTCTTATCTCGATTTAATTTTAAGAGCAAAGAATGATGAAAACCAGGGAATGGAATACCTTCAAATTCCCTCTACTGACACATTTGTTGCATTATACAGCAAAGAACAGATCAATGTGTTAATTCCAATAAACCAAAAGGTTGTCGGGTACTTTGACGCCACAGGATCAGTTTGTCGATCAATCAAATCAGGACGAACATTTTATTATGCTCTGGTCATCAACCAACGGAATAAAATTGTCCCCATCTGCGAATTGCTAACATCCCAACATGACGCTAGCAACTTGTCATGTTTTTTTATAAAATTCAAACGTTTTGTTGTGATAAATTTGAAACGAAAATGGCCGATATTTGATGTACTAGTCACGGACTTCAGCTTTGCTATCATATCAGCAATTTGTTTCGGTCTCAATGAGATGACTTTTTACTCTTACCTTCAAAGAATTTTCCATTATCTAATGGGACAATCTAAAGATATGAGTGACATTATAATCTTAAGATGTTGCTGTGCTCATTTTATTAAAATGATTATGCGGAAGCTTTGTAAATTAAAAGTTCAAAAGAAGTCCAGAAAAATTATCGTTGAATTGGTTACTATACTAATGGGTGCAACATCCTTAGAGGATCTGGGAGAGCTGTTCGGGCTATTTTGTATAATACTTCTGAGTAAAAGAAAAAACAAAACTGTTGAAGATGCTCTAAGACAAATGAAACGTATGAGTGACTCTTGTTCCATAAAAAATCATGATCTTTTAAATGTTGATGAGGTTGAGGAGGATGAAAGGGTCAGAGGAAAATATACCGAATCTCCATTCTATACCTATTTCTTTAAAATATATTTGAACACCTCTGAGCAAACAAAATATGCAAATGCCAACGAAGGAGAAATAAACGAACTAGAAAGCCACCATTTTGTTGATTATATGATTCGATATTGTATGCCGTTTGCCCCTCTATGGGCTTCACTTACTACGCAATTAACCCTATCAAAAAAGCCACGATATAGTAATGCGAACATCGAATGTTGGTTTAAGGTAATAAAAAATGACGTTTTAAGTGGTGAGTTGCACTTAAAAATTGGACGGTTTATAGAAAAAGTTAGAGAAAGGGTAAACACCGACTTGAAGATTTTAGAATTGGAAATCGGCAATAAACCAAGAAAACGAAAAATTGAGGAATTCGACTTGATCAATGATCTTGAGTTAAATGAGCAACTAGACAGACCATTAGACACTGAATCGTGGAAACCCAAAAAAGTACCATCTACGTACTTTTCACTGAAAACAATAGCCAAGCAACTGGAGACGAATGATAATAAAGTCAACTTAGAAAAAGAAAATTGCGACAACTCCACCTTAGAACTGTCAGAAACCAATGGTGCTCAAAACACGGGCTGCTTGTCAACAGTAAGCTCTGCAGAATCTGAGTCTCCTTGTGCCAGGGCACTAGATAATGCACTGTATTTTAATAACCAATATTATATGCACTGTGCTCACCAATTCAATGAAATTGGTCAAAATTTTACATTAGGAATATATTCATATGGGAATAATTCTATTAAACTTTCTTCAGGAGATTACTTACGGTTTCTCTCTACAATTAATCAAGGAATTCCCATCCCAAAGTCATCCGAAAAGAGGTGGCTGTCAGATTTTTGTATAGATGCTTCAGCCTATTCCCTGCTAAAGTATTCTCCACACATATATTATATAGACACAATATCATGCCAGATGATATTTTCAAAGAAGTCTAGTTCATATACTAAGTTTGAACCGTATACAAAATCTTTAAAAGACACAGAATACGTACTGATGGTTTTCAATGTAAATGCATCACATTGGACATTGATTATTTTAGACCTGAGTGACAAAATCATATATTTTCTAGATCCCTCACCATACAGTACTACTAGCCTCGAGATTATTTATGAAAACATTCGTCAATTTTGTATTGCCAGAGATCGAATAAACAAATTCGACAAATTAAATATTCGTTCCTGGTCAATAAATAAATTAGAATGTCCAAAACAATCCGACGATATAAACTGTGGAATTTTTGTGTTATTTTACATTTATTCGCTGTCCCAAGCAAATTCCATAAAAGAACTATTTACAACTGATTCTGTTTTTAACCCCGAATCTTTTCGTTTAGATTTACAATCAGTTCTTTTGCTGTCATCTGAAAACATGACTGAAATATGTTTAATTTGCGGACTAAAAGCGGGTGACAAGCTTATTAATTGTAATAAATGCAAAAGATGGTGTCACTTCGAAAAATGCTCAGGAGTATCTAGTAGAGCCTCTTTTGGTGAAGCTCAAAATGATGATTTTTTATATACGTGTCCACTGTGTACGTTACATTGTGCAGACCCGTTCATTTCTGTCAAGACCAATCAACAAATATTTCTGCCTGAAATAATTTTACAAAGTTTTGTAAACGTTTTCAGGAACACACTTGAGAAAACATATTACACCAGAAATGAAAATGAACAATCTAGGCGTTTCATTGAAGTGCAAGATAAAAGGCGACATTTAAAATGGGATTATTCTACACCTTTCATCAATTTAAGTATGTCTATTTTCCTATGCAAAGAAATTTTGAAGTCCACTAGCGTAACTGACAAAGAATATATAAGTTTTGTATTGCTTCCTTGGGTTAATGCGCAAATATTCCACAAATATTATGGCATTCCACAAGAATCAGATGTCAATATAGTGGAAAAATACAGGCAATTGAATGACATCCATAATTTTAATTACGAATATCCCTCTCCGTATACATTAGATATGGTGTTGGATGAAATTATCAAACAATAAATTACTGACATCATTTTCAATAATATAATTTACAAATTTCATAAACTACTTATATTCAGATCTGGGCAAAATACTAGGCAAAATTATTAAAATTTCAAATAACAAATACCTACCGTTCAAAGTACTCCTATAATCAAATACCAAATACTACTCCACTTTAAAAGCATTTCAAGCATTTAATTGTGACAGATGTCATTATTTTCTGCGGCGAACACCTTTGTTGGATACTCTTGAGATTTTTAGCGAAAAAAGGTGCTCTAACTTAATTTCGATAAAATTGATGTTTTTCGAGAAAAATAGATATTTCTTTAAACAGTTAAAAAAGACAATTTTATTAAAAATACAGAGTGTCCCATGCGCTGAGCGTGCAGCGAAGGTCAAAATAATATTAGTTAGTTATATAATCTTTTTTCTTAGCGTATCTGCTATAAAGGAGATATCAGGCTTCAAAGACTTACGGTAGTAATGTTAATTAATATACAGGGTGAGACATAATGGGAGGACGAAAATGAAATCTCATATTCTTTGGTCGATTTTGAGGGGGGCTTGTCATACATTTGTGTTACCTATCGAGCTTCGTTAAAAAGTTACAGGGTGATAAGTTAGAATTTGAAAATGCATATGTCTTGATTATTCAGGAAAGAGTAGGAGATATTTTAATGAAGCTTGGTATGTTTTGACTACTATGAAAGGAGCACACTTTGCAATAAAAAAATAATTTTTATTTCCTCCAGTGGCGTGCGTACCAGCACATTGACATATATTATTTGAAAAAAAAAGGGTACGCCACTGGTTTTTCGAAAAACGAAATTTAATTTTTCAATCCTCATCCATCTCTGAAGAAATAACCCCTCTTCAGATTTTTTAGTACGACGCAGGGTATATGAGTAAATTATTAAAAATCATTGCTATACCGCCATTTTAAGTAGTCTGAGAACAGCATTAAAGTTTGATGTGGCGCGCGTACCAGCACCTCGACGCATATTACCTGAAGAAAAATTGGTACGCCACTTGCTTTAGAAAAATAAAATCTAATTTTTGAATTCCCCATCCATCTCTAAATAAAAATGCCCTCTTCAAGTTTTTTAGTACCATGCACCGTTTTCGAGAAAATAAATAAAAACCATTATAAAGCAAGTCTCTGAAATTGTTGCGTCAAAAATTGGAAGCAGGTGGCTATTATTATCCTAAGAGGTGGAAATTGTTAGCATCTCAAGATATCTGTGTTTTTATTGTGATGTATTTGATTGATTCTTCCCTCATGAATTAAGATCATATCTTAGTTTGTCTTGTCTTATCCATCACTACAATTCTGAAGCAAAAAACTCACTTAACTTATTTTAGTAAGACTGTATTTGAGTAAATAAATAAGAAGCATTGCGATATAGCCATTTTAAGCAGTATGGCAATAGTCGCGAGGCATGTAGTTTATGGGTTGAATTATGTTGCTTATCAATAGGTTTTAATATTCAAGCATAAGAAATGGAATTTTGATATTTTAGATTTTTTATCAATCTTAAATGGGTTGGGCGAGACTAGGCTACATTACAATGGTTTTTATTTATTTACTCAGAAACGGTGCGTCGTACTGAAAAACCTAATGAAGACGTTTTTATTCCGAGATGGATGGAGAAGTGAAAAAGTAGATTTGATTTTTTCAAAACCAGTGGCGCACCAATTTTCCTTCAAGTAATATGGGACGAGGGGCTGCGCCACTGGCAAAAATAAAAATAATTTTTTATTGCAAATTATGCGCCTTCCACAGATGTCGAAACGTACCCAATTCCATTAAAACATCTCTTACCCTTTGGGAATAATCAAGATATATGTATTTTGAAATTCTAACTTCAACACCCCGTAACTTTTTAACGAAGCTCGATAGGTGACACAAATGTATGACAAACTCCCCTTAAAATCGACCAAAGAATATGAGATTTCATTTTCGTCCTCCCATTATGACTCACCCTGTATATCTTTGAGGCCCAATATCTCCCTTAGGAGTGGCGAGAAGAGGTTAGCTGACAAACTACTGTTATTTGGACCTGCATCTAACATTGTATTTTAAACAGTTTAAATAAATATCGATTTTTCTCGATTTTTTTTTTTTTTTGATCAAAATCTGGAGAGTTTCCCATAAAGGTGCATGCAGCTGAAAATAATGGGGGGCCAGTCCGTTCTTGTCTTTTTGATAAGAATAGAAGCCGGGTTTACATTACACCAAAAAATCGTCCAAATATAAATACAAAGTGGTTCAAAATTTTCAGCCAAAAACTGTAAACAACTTTACATTGATTGCAACGTACGTACGTATTTGAGGACCTATGTCACCCTACGAGTGACGTTAGGAAAAAAAGTTATATGATAAATTACCGTTATTTTGACCTGCCCTATACGTTCCCGAAAAATTGTCACGTACTCATGGGACACCCTGTAGGCTACGCATAGATGAACTCAACAGAGAGAACAAATTAGGTAGGTAGTTATAGCATCTCTACTTCATTGGGCAATGGGTCGGCTCGACGTTGATCGCCGTCAGCCGAGCAAGTAATTCAAATGCCATAAAATATTTCAAATACCCCTAAAGTATTTCAAATACTACAAAGTATTTCAAACACCAAGCATCAAATATCGAAATTCAAAAGTAATTGAAATAAATGCTTCAAATACCAAAAGTTCTTGAATAACTTTTCAAAATAATCCTATTTTAAATACTGCCCAGCTCTGCTTATAATAGTGTACCCTATAATCAATTTTTGCGTTTTATTTCATGTATTAAAAAAGATTAAATTGCAATTTTCACGAACAACAGTACTTTATTGGCAACAAACAAAGCTTTTCAAGGTGGGGTGATTTCTACCCTCACGAAGTTATTCCGAATGAATCTTGCATTGATCAAATGTTGAGTGATACAGTGCATCTAGGCCTCCCTCCTACTATTTACTAGAATAGTGCACAACGTCAGGTTTGCGCTAGTTTAGTTGTATTCCATTTTGGGGTGGGGGTAATTTCTACCCCCCCACGAAGTTATTTCGAATGAATCTCGCATAGGGTGTTATAATGTGCATCTAGGCCTCCCTCCTACTATTTACTAGAATAGTGCACAACGTCAGGTTTCCGCTATTTTGAGTTTTATTGCTTTTCGGGGTGGGGGTAGTTTCTACCCTGACGAAGTTATTTCGAATGAATCTCGCATAGGGTGTTATAAAGTGCATCTAGGCCTCCCTCCTACTATTTACTAGAATAGTGCACAACGTCAGGTTTCCGGTATTTTGAGTTTTTTTGCTTTTCGTGGTGGGGTAGTTTCTACCCTCACGATGTTATTTCGAATGAATCTTGCATAGGGTGTGATAAGGTGCATCTAGGCCTCCCTCCTACTGTTTACTAGAATAGTGCACAACGTCAGGTTTCCGCTATTTTTAGTTTTATTGCTTTTCGGGGTGGGGGTAGTTTCTACCCTCACGAAGTTATTTCTAATGAATCTTGCATAGGGTGTTATAAAGTGCATCTAGGCCTCCCTCATACTATTCACTAGAATAGTGCACAGCGTCAGATTTCCGCTATTTTGAGTTTTATTGCTTTTCGTGGTGGGGGTAGTTTCTACCCTCACGAAGTTATTTCGAATGAATCTTGCATAGGCTGTTATAAAGTGCATCTAGGCCTCCCTCCTACTGTTTACTAGAATAGTGCACAACGTCAGGTTTCCGCTATTTTGAGTTTTATTGCTTTTTGGTGTGGGGGTAATTTCTACCCCCCACAAAGTTATTTCGAATGAATCTTGCATAGGTTGTGATAAAGTGCCTCTAGGCCTCCCTCCTACTATTTACTAGAATAGTGCACAACGTCAGGTTTCCGCTATTTTGAGTTTTATTGCTTTTCGGGGTGGGGGTAGTTTCTACCCTCACGAAGTTATTTCGAATGAATCTTGCATAGGGTGTTATAAAGTGCATCTAGGCCTCCCTCATACTATTTACTAGAATAGTGCACAACGTCAGGTTTCCGATATTTTGAGTTTTATTTCTTTTCGTGGTGGGGGTAGTTTCTACCCTCACGAAGTTATTTCGAATGAATCTTGCATAGGCTGTTATAAAGTGCATCTAGGCCTCCCTCCTACTGTTTACTAGAATAGTGCACAACGTCAGGTTTCCGCTATTTTGAGTTTTATTGCTTTTTGGTGTGGGGGTAATTTCTACCCCCCACAAAGTTATTTCGAATGAATCTTGCATAGGTTGTGATAAAGTGCCTCTAGGCCTCCCTCCTACTATTTACTAGAATAGTGCACAACGTCAGGTTTGCGCTATTTTGAGTTTTATTGCTTTTCGGGGTGGGGGTAATTTCTACCCCCCACGAAGTTACTTCGAATGAATCTTGCATAGGGTGTTATAAAGTGCATCTAGGCCTCCCTCATACTATTTACTAGAATAGAGCACAACGTCAGGTTTCCGCTATTTTGAGTTTTATTTCTTTTCGTGGTGGGGGTAGTTTCTACCCTCACGAAGTTATTTCGAATGAATATTGCATAGGTTGTTATAAAGTGCATCTAGGCCTCCCTCCTACTGTTTACTAGAATAGTGCACAACGTCAGGTTTCCGCTATTTTTAGTTTTATTGCTTTTCGGGGTGGGGGTAGTTTCTACCCTCACGAAGTTATTTCGAATGAATCTTGCATAGGGTGTGATAAAGTGCATCTAGGCCTCCCTCCTACTATTTACTAGAATAGTGCACAACGTCAGGTTTGCGCCATTTTGAGTTTTATTGCTTTTTGGGGTGGGGGTAGTTTCTACCCCCCACGAAGCTATTTCGAATGAGTCTTGCATAGGGTGTTATAAAGTGCATCTAGGCCTCCCTCATACTATTTACTAGAATAGTGCACAACGTCAGGTTTCCGCTATTTTGAGTTTTATTGCTTTCCGTGGTGGGGGTAGTTTCTACCCTCACGAAGTTATTTCGAATGAATCTTGCATAGGTTGTTATAAAGTGCATCTAGGCCTCCCTCCTACTGTTTACTAGAATAGTGCACAACGTCAGATTTCCGCTATTTTGAGTTTTATTGCTTTTTGGTGTGGGGGTAATTTCTACCCCCCACGAAGTTATTTCGAATGAATCTTGCATAGGTTGTGATAAAGTGCCTCTAGGTCTCCCTCCTACTATTTACTAGAATAGTGCACAACGTCAGGTTCCCGCTATTTTGAGTTTTATTTCTTTTCGTGGTGGGGGTAGTTTCTACCCTCACGAAGTTATTTCGAATGAATCTTGCATAGGTTGTGATAAAGTGCCTCTAGGCCTCCCTCCTACTATTTACTAGAATAGTGCACAACGTCAGGTTTCCGCTTTTTATGAGTTTTATTGCTTTTCGGGGTGGGGGTAGTTTCTACCCTCACGAAGTTATTTCGAATGAATCTTGCATAGGGTGTGATAAGGTGCATCTAGGCCTCCCTCCTACTGTTTACTAGAATAGTGCACAACGTCAGGTTTCCGCTATTTTTAGTTTTATTGCTTTTCGGGGTGGGGGTAGTTTCTACCCTCACGAAGTTATTTCTAATGAATCTTGCATAGGGTGTGATAAAGTGCATCTAGGCCTCCCTCCTACTATTTACTAGAATAGTGCACAACGTCAGGTTTCCGGTATTTTGAGTTTTTTTGCTTTTCGTGGTGGGGTAGTTTCTACCCTCACGAAGTTATTTCGAATGAATCTTGCATAGGGTGTGATAAGGTGCATCTAGGCCTCCCTCCTACTGTTTACTAGAATAGTGCACAACGTCAGGTTTCCGCTATTTTTAGTTTTATTGCTTTTCGGGGTGGGGGTAGTTTCTACCCTCACGAAGTTATTTCTAATGAATCTTGCATAGGGTGTGATAAAGTGCATCTAGGCCTCCCTCCTACTGTTTACTAGAATAGTGCACAACGTCAGGTTTGCGCTATTTTGAGTTTTATTGCTCTTCGGGGTGGGGGAATTTCTACCCCCACGAAGTTATTTGGAATGAATCTCGCATAGTGTGTGATAAAGTGCATCTAGGCCTCCCTCCTACTATTTACTAGAATAGTGCACAACGTCAGGTTTGCGCTATTTTGAGTTTTATTGCTTTTCGTGGTGGGGGTAGTTTCTACCCTCACGAAGTTATTTCGAATGAATCTTGCATAGGTTGTTATAAAGTGCATCTAGGCCTCCCTCCTACTGTTTACTAGAATAGTGCACAACGTCAGGTTTCCGCTATTTTTAGTTTTATTGCTTTTCGGGGTGGGGGTAGTTTCTACCCTCACGAAGTTATTTCGAATGAATCTTGCATAGGGTGTGATAAAGTGCATCTAGGCCTCCCTCCTACTGTTTACTAGAATAGTGCACAACGTCAGGTTTGCGCTATTTTGAGTTTTATTGCTCTTCGGGGTGGGGGTAATTTCTACCCCCACGAAGTTATTTGGAATGAATCTCGCATAGTGTGTGATAAAGTGCATCTAGGCCTCCCTCCTACTATTTACTAGAATAGTGCACAACGTCAGGTTTGCGCTGTTTTGAGTTTTACTTCTTTTCGGGGTGGGGGTAATTTATACCCCCTACGAAGTTATTTCGAATGAATCTCACATAGGGTGTTACAATATGCATATAGGCCTGCCTCCTTCTCCTTACTAGAGTAGTGCAAAACGTCATATTTGCAGAATTTTGAATTTGATTGCTTTTCCAAGAGGGGGTAGATTTTACCCCTTACGAATTTATTTCGCGTAAGTCTCGAGTAGGGTTTAAAAAGTGCATATGCGTGCATGGTAGTTTGTCAGAACCCATTTATATATATTTTTTTCATTATGTTCAGTACTTATCTGGTCCGTTGTAAAAATCTGAATATTGAATCTAAATCTGAATCTAACTTCAGCCTGGTTTTAAATCTATAGTAATCGATTTTATTTGTTACTTCGAGTCGTTTTATAATGAATAGGACTTTGATTTCTGTTTTAGATAGTATAGGGTGGCTCAAAAAATGATGCAGGAAGCTAATATATGCTAATAATGCAGAAAAGGTCCATAAGCAGTGTGTATTTTACATAGAAAGGGTGGATTATTTAGTACGTAGACAAGCCAGAATAAAATGTTACATATAGGCGATGAAAGAATTAATAAAACTTAGTAATGAAAGCAATTTTAATTATTCAAAGAGTCTGGTGTTGTCAGATATTAGTAATATTTACTGCAGAACATTTCCTTCGCCATTTTATCCACAAATTGGTAAAAAACACTAAAATTATTGTACTTTTTTGGTTCCTCATATAGCTTTTCGGATAAATCTTAATTAAAACGCGATATAAGCTGTTGAAGGCTGAAATGCACGATTTTGATCCCCAAAATTAGGTTTTCGGGTCGATTTGAGAGCTCCATATGCTTAACAAAGAAATAACTACTTTTCCCACATAAATCAATAGTAATCGATTTTATTCGTTGGCTCCAATAGTTTTGTGACAAATAGGGCATATGTTTACGTTTTAGATAGTATAAAGTGTCCCCAAAAAATGTTGTAACCTGGAATTTTAGGATTTTTGCATGTAGGTCGATATCAATTAATTTATTGCGTTAATTCGAGTAGTTTTATGATAAATAGAGCGTTGATTTCTGTTTTAAATAGTATACGGTGTCCCAAATAATGCTAAGTGCTAATGCTAAGTTTTATTACCTTAATATAAACACTGCCTTGATTTCTGATTTAGATACTATAGGGTGAGCCAAAAATTGGCAAATATTACATTTTTACGAACAATCAAAGCTAGAAAAGTGATATTTCAATTGCAGATTCGTTTCATAATCACAAACAATATATTATAAATGGGAACCTTGATATGGGTACTGGTGGTACCATCTTATATCTTTTTATGAATTTTTGCACGTTTTTTACCCTTCTTCAAAAGCTGTTAAGTTTGCGAATATGAAATCAAGTATTTCAGACGTTTCGACATTTCAGTTACTTTTAGGTAACATCAGGTTCTTTGTTGATAATTTTACGGCAATTTAAGCAATATCAGAGGACCGTTCGGATATTTCCTAAACTATGGGCGCTCGGCGCGCGTGGTCTTAACCCACAAAACTTCTACAGAACTTTGCCCACAGCGTTCGGATATTTCCTAAACCATGGGCGCCCCGCGCGCATGGTCAAAAAGGCAAAAAAAAAAAATGATGCGCGTGTGTGACAAAAGCACACCATAAACAAACCAACTCATGATTTTTGCTGACCAACTTGTTATTTCTAACGCTAGCCCCGTTGTTTTTTAAAGAACAGCATAGGACCCTTCGGGGGAGGTTATGTAAATCCAAACCGCAAAAAGTCAGTAAAGTATAGAATTCAGCACAATATTTTTGCAAATTTGCTTATTTTAATATGCGAAAACATTTTACGTGCCAATAGGTAACATTTTGTAGTCAAGCATTTTTTAGAGTTTTTTTTTATATTAGGTAGTCCTGAAGAGGGCAATAGATAAGTTGCTGGAACGTCAACTAGTTGTTTTTGTTCGAGCTTATTTCAGGGTAAATTAGTAAGTCCCAGTAATTTTACTGTGAATAGTGGGAAATTCGTTCTCCAACATCAAACGATATACCCAACAAGTTGTATTGAGGCAAAATACCAAAAGTAATTAGTAAACAAAAACAAAACGGAAGAAGAAAGCTGAAAAATGTATGCAACCAGATATATCAGTGAAAGACATTTTCCAATCCCGCCAATTCAAACTGATCGATAAAACATATCCGCGTTGAGTAGTTAAACAGGTCCGCTGGCGGAAGGAAAATCGATACCCTCTCCTTCTTGGAAACCGCATTAACATTTCCCTCGGCTGAAAATTCCATTACGAAAACTGCTTCGCAAACATTTCGGCTGTTTTCGACTGGAATCATGTGTAGAGTTTGGGGTTATGAACGCGCTTGTACGGGGTGAAAATTCGGGAAGCTGACGGGTAGTAAGGCCGTGTGCGGGTCGTGTTTTTGTTGATTTTACGAGTTTATATTTTATTTTTATGACTTTCCAGTTACCGGATTGATTTTTTGCATATCGGTTTTAGTTACGTTCGTTTATTAAGGCCGGTTTCATCACCGTTCGGCCTAGTTCTCGGTATTTTAGGTCAGGTTATATGTGTTTACGTTTTCCCGCAACAAGCACATAAATACGGTGAGTAAACTCTGGATCCTAGAATGATTACTTGTCATAAAATCATATTGACTATACTATATTTGGCGTAGAAGACGAAAAATCTATAGATAAGTTGTTTGTTGGATATGAATATCGACTTTACAGTGATTACAAATAAGGAAATGCTTATATACCTGTCAATACCAATTTGATCAAATTAAAATTTGAATTAGTGTGATTCTAATCGTAGAAGCGCGCTTTGAGACACGACCATGTAACGTTTTGTCATAAATATGATGTGACAGGTAGCCGGTAGGCGCTTTTGGGTGTCCCTAATTTGCTGACCCATAAGAAATCCATTTATTACGGAAAATTTTGCTGACCCGTCAAAAATTGTTTGCTGACCGCTATGCAGAATGATAGCTGAGAGTATCCTACATATTATATACGAATTTAGAAAACATCGGGCCGAAAATCACTTAGTTGCGGCCCTGGAAAACTTTAAAAGTGAGATTTCTTTGCTGACCCGTTAGAAATTCTTGCTGGCCGGTATACAGAGAGATAGCTGAGACTGAATTACATATTATGTACGAATGTCATAAACATCGAGCCGAAAATCACCTAGTTACGGCCCTGGAAATCCTTGAAAGTGAGATTTCTTTGCTGACCCGTTAGAAATTCTTGCTGACCGCTATGCAGGGTGATAGCTGAGAGTGTGCCACATATTATATACAAATTTAGTAAACATCGGGCTGAAAATCACTTAGTTACGGCCCTGGAAAACTTTAAAAGTGAGATATTTTTGCTGACCCGTTAGAAATTCTTGCTGACCGGTACACAGGGAGATAGCTGAGATTGAACTACACATTATGTACGAATTTCATAAACATCGGTCTGAAAATCACTTAGTTACGGGCCTGGAAAACTTTGAAAGTGAGATTTTTTTGCTGACCCGTTAGAAATTCTTGCTGACCGCTATGCATGGTGATAGCTGAGAGTGTCCCACATATTATATACGAATTTAGTAAACATCGGGCCGAAAATAACGTAGTTACGGCCCTGGAAAACTTTAAAAGTGATATTTTTTTGCTGACCCGTTAGAAATTCTTGCTGACCGGTATACAGGGTGATAGCTGAGAGTGTCCCACATATTACATACGAATTTCATAAAAATCGGGTAGAAAATCACTTAGTTACGGCCCTGAAAAACTTTAAAAGTGAGATTTTTTTGGTGACCCGTTCGAAATTCTTGCTGGCCGGTATACAGTGAGATAGCCGAGAAAGAATTACACATTATATATGAACTTCAAAAACATCGGGCCGAAAATCACCTAGTTACGGCCCTGGAAATCTTTGAAAGTGAGATTTCTTTGCTGACTCGTTAGAAATTCTTGCTGACCGCTATGCAGGGTGATAGATGAGAGTGTCCTACATATTATAAACGAATTTAGTAAATATCGGGCCGAAAATCGCTTAGTTACACCCCTGGAAAAATTTGAAAGTGAGATTTTTTTGCTGACCCGTTACAAATTTTTGCTGACCGGTATACAGGGAGATAGCTGAGCTGAATTACCCATTATGTACGAATTTCATAAAAATCGTTACATCAATCATTCAAAAAAAAAAGATTTTAGTCCCAATTCTTAAACTTTTTCACGGTTTTTTCGGCCCAAGTTTTTACATGAGTTGCTCAAAAAATTCCAAACTTATATTTTTGGACGGTTTGAGTCATTTCTACCGATTTTAGCTCTTCTCTTAATCTTAATTCTGAAAATCTTAACCTGAGATTTCCCAAAAACTCGTGTTTTTACGCTCTTTGAGTAATTTTTCAAGATTTTTGATCCTAATCCTAACCTGATTTTCTAGGAAACACTACTTTTTTATTTTGAAAGGTGCCAGTCAGACTTTACTTATTTTGGCCCTAAAATTGATTTTCTCTAAAACCATCAAAAATTGCATTTTTAGACAATATGTAAATCATTTTTAGCCGATTTTAGCCCATATTTCTGAATTTTTGCAAGGTTATGTCGGCCCTAATTTTTACATGAATTTTTCCGTTTTTGACCGTCAGACACCGTTTTAGTATTTTTTTACCGATTTTAACTCTTATATTAATCTGAATTTCTGAAAATTTTTATTTTCAGAAGGCTTAAGTTATATTTAACCGATTTTGGCCCTAATTCTAACCTGAGTTTTTCCAGTAATTCCAAATTTGTACTTTTGCACGCTTTAAGTAATTTTAGGTCCTAATCTTAACCTGATTTTTTTAAAAAAACCCTGAATTATCATTTTTAGAGGTTCTAAGTAAAATTTCGCTAAATTTGTATTTTTATAAGCTTTAAGTTATTTTTAACCGGTTTTTGGCCCAAATTCTAACTTGAATTTTACCAAAAAGGTTGTATTTTATCACGCATATTTGAATAATTTTTCAGGGTTGTTAGTCCTAAGCCTAACATAATTTGCTCTAAAAAATATACAAAATTTTCATTTTAAGAAATTTTATGTAAAAATTCACATATTCTATCATAAAATTGAATTTTTTCAAAACCACCAAAAATTTGCTTTGTCAGGCAATACGTCCTTCTGTCATTTTTAACCGATTTTGTTCCTACCTCGTAAATGTTTGCACTGCCATCTTTGCAAGTCATTTTGGCTCTAATTTTTACATAAATTTCTCAAAAACCTCTAAATGTACATTTTTTGATGGCTTAAATCATTTTTTTCCGATTTTGGCACTTATCTTAATCTGAATTTCTCCAAATTTTCTTTTTAGATGTAGTGTTAGCCGGTTATTTTTGGATACTTGGTTTAATTTTTACTATTTTGGCTTCATTTTCTAGACGTCTTGACTACCCTTTAGTCGTTTTTAGACAAATTTGCAAATTTTACTTATTTTGTAAATTATAACATTTGAATTGGTTTTGCTTGTTTTTGTCTTTTTTTCCAAAAATATCAAAGTTTGAGTTTTTAGAGATTGTAAGTAATTTTTTACAGATTTAGCCTTAATTGTAACTCGATTTTTTTCACAAACTACAATTTTTTATTTTTAAACGCTTTTAGCTTTTATCTTAATCTAAATTTTCCCACATATCTATTTTTAAAAGTTTTAAGTTATTTTTAACTGATTTTGCTCCAAATCCAAACCTAAGTGTTTCCAAAAACTCAAAATTTGTATTTTTTCGAGCTTTGAGTAATTTTTCAAGATTTTTGGTCCTATTTTTAACTTAATTTTCTAGAAAACCACTTTTCATTTTGAAAGATTTTAAGTCACACTTTACTTATTTTAGCCTTAAAATTGTATTTTTCCAAAACAATGAGAAATTGCAGACTTTACTTATTTTGGTCCTAAAATTGATTTTCTCTAAAACCATCAAAAATTGCATTTTTAGACAATATGTAAATCATTTTTAGCCGATTTTAGCCCATATTTCTGAATTTTTGCAAGGTTATTTCGGCCCTAATTTATACATCAATTTTTCCAAGAACTCCGTTTTTGACCGTCAGACACCGTTTTAGTAATTTTTTACCGATTTTAACTCTTATCTTAATCTGAATTTCTGAAAAATTTTATTTTCAGAAGGCTTAAGTTATATTTAACCGATTTTGGCCCTAATTCTAACCTGAGTTTTTCCAGTAATTCCAAATTTGTACTTTTGCACGCTTTAAGTATGTTTAGGTCCTAATCTTAACCTGATTTTTTTCAAAAATCTCTGAATTATTATTTTTAGAGATTTTAAGTAAAACTTCACTTATTTCAGCCCTAAAATTTAATTTTTATTAAAATTATTAAAAATTGCAATTTTGGACATTATGTAAGTAATTTTTAACCGATTTTAGCCTTAATTCCTGATTTTTTCAAAGGCATTTTTGTAAAGTAATTTCGGCCCCAATTTTTATATGAATTTTTCCAAACCTCCAAATTTACATTTTTGAATGGTCTAAATTTTTTCAAGTTTGTCTTTTAGAAGCTATAGTTATTTTTAACCGGTTTTGGCTCTAAGCCTAACCGAAGTTTTTCCGAAAACTCCAAATTTGTATTTTTAGAATCTTTGATTCGTATTTTCACACAAACTGAAGTTTTTTACACACTGAATTTTGAGAGGTTTTCAAGTTAAATTACACTTCTTTTAGTTCTAAAATTGAACTTCCTCAAAACCATTAAAAAATGCATTTTTAAACAATACTTATGTAAGTAATTTTTAACCGATTTCAGCCCACATAAATTTCTCCAAAACTTCCAAATTTACATTTTTGAACGGTTTGAGTAATCTTTTACCAATTTTAGCTCCTATCTTAATCTGAATTTCTCCAAATTTCCGCTTTGATTAATTTTTTGAGAGTTTTGGTCTTAATTCTAATCCAATTTTGTCGAAAAATCACTAAGTTTCCATAAAATAAAATTTCTCCAAAACCAGAGAAAAAATGCATTTTTAAACAATATGTAAGTAATTTTTTAAATATTTTAGGTTTAACTGCAAAATTTTTAAAACGGATTTCAGATTTCATCTCTATTACATGAATTTCGCAAAAACTTCCAATTGCCATTATTTGACGGATGAGTCAGTTTCTACCGATTTTAACTTTTAAATAATCGGAATTTCGAAAAATTTGTATTTTTATAAGCTTTAAGTTATTTTTAACCGGTTTTTGGCCCGAATTCTAACTTGAATTTTACCAAAAACGTTGTATTTTATCACGCATATTTGAATAATTTTTTAGGGTTGTTAGTCCTAAGCCTAACATAATTTGCTCTAAAAATACATACAAATTTTCATTTTAAGAAATTTTATGTAAACATTCACTTATTCTATCATAAAATTGAATTTCTTCAAAACCACCAAAAATTGCATTTTCAGGCAATACGTTCTTCTGTCATTTTTAACCGATTTTATTCCTACCTCGTAAATGTTTGCACTCTCATCTTTGCAAGTCATTTTGGCTCTAATTTTTACATTAATTTCTCAAAAACCTCTAAATGTACATTTTTTGATGGCTTAAATCATTTTTTTCCGATTTTGGCACTTATCTTAATCTGAATTTCTCCAAATTTTCTTTTTAGATGTAGTGTTAGCCGGTTATTTTCGGATACTTGGTTTTATTTTTACTATTTTGGCTCCATTTTCTAGACGTCTTGACTACCCTTTAGTCGTTTTTAGACAAATTTGCAAATTTTACTTATTTTGTAAATTATAACATTTGAATTGGTTTTGCTTGTTTTTGTCTTTTTTTCCAAAAATATCAAAGTTTGAGTTTTTAGAGATTGTAAGTAACTTTTTACAGATTTTAGCCTTATTGTAACTCGATTTTTTTCACAAACTACAAATTTTTATTTTTTAACGCTTTTAGCTTTTATCTTAATGTAAATTTTCCCACATATCTATTTTTAAAAGTTTTAAGTTATTTTTAACTGATTTTGATCCAAATCCAAACCTAAGTGTTTCCAAAAACTGAAAATTTGTATTTTTTCGAGCTTTGAGTAATTTTTCAAAATTTTTGGTCCTAATCTTAACTTAATTTTCTAGAAAACCACTTTTCATTTTGAAAGATTTTAAGTCACACTTTACTTATTTTAGTTTTAAAATTGAATTTTTCCAAAACAATGAGAAATTGCACTTTACTTATTTTGGTCCTAAAATTGATTTTCTCTAAAACCATCAAAAATTGCATTTTTAGACAATATGTAAATCATTTTTAGCCGATTTTAGCCCATATTTCTGAATTTTTGCAAGGTTTTTTCGGCCCTAATTTTTACATGAATTTTTCCAAGAACTCCGTTTTTGACCGTCAGACACCGTTTTAGTAATTTTTTACCGATTTTAACTCTTATCTTAATCTGAATTTCTGAAATTTTTTATTTTCAGAAGGTTTAAGTTATATTTAACCGCCTTTAGCCCTAATTCTAACCTGAATTTTTCCAGTAACCCCAAATTTGTACTTTTGCACGCTTTAAGTAATTTTAGGTCCTAATCTTAACCTGATTTTTTTCAAAAATCCCTGTATTATTATTTTTGGAGATTTTAAGTAAAACTTCACTTATTTCAGCTCTAAAATTTAATTTTTACCAAAATTATTAAAAATTGCAATTTTGGACAATATGTAGGTAATTTTTAACCGATTTTAGCCTTAATTCCTGATTTTTTCAAAGGCATTTTTGTGAAGTAATTTTGGCCCCAATTTTTATATGAATTTTTCCAAAACTCCAAATTTACATTTTTGAATGGTCTAAATTTTTCCAAGTTTGTCTTTTAGAAGCTTTAGTTATTTTTAACCGGTTTTGGCCCTAAGCCTAACCGAAGTTTTTCCGAAAACTCCAAATTTGTATTTTTAGAATCTTTGATTCGTATTTTCACACAAACTGAAGCTTTTTACACACTGAATTTTGAGAGGTTTTCAAGTTAAATTACACTTCTTTTAGTTCTAAAATTGAACTTCCTCAAAACCATTAAAAAATGCATTTTTAAACAATACTTATGTAAGTAATTTTTAACCGATTTCAGCCCTGATTTCTAAATTTTTGCAAACGCGTTTCGCCCCTATCTATTACATAAATTTCTCCAAAACTTCCAAATTTACATTTTTGAACGGTTGAACGGAGTAATCTTTTACCAATTTTAGCTCCTATCTTAATCTGAATTTCTCCAAATTTCCGCTTTGATTAATTTTTTGAGAGTTTTGGTCTTATTCTAATCCAATTAAGTTTACATAAAATAAAATTAGTAAAGTAAAAAAAATAAAATTAAGTAATTTTTTAAATATTTTAGGCTTAACTGCTAAATTTTTAAAACGGATTTCAGATTTCATCTCTATTACATGAATTTCGTAAAAACTTCCAATTGCCATTATTTGACGGTTGAGCCAGTTTCTACCGATTTCAACTTTTAAATAATCGGAATTTCGCCAAATTTGTATTTTTATAAGCTTTAAGTTATTTTTAACCGGTTTTTGGCCCGAATTCTAACTTGAATTTTACCAAAAACGTTGTATTTTATCACGCATATTTGAATAATTTTTCAGGGTTGTTAGTCCTAAGCCTAACATAATTTGCTCTAAAAAAACATACAAAATTTTTATTTTAAGAAATTTTATGTAAAAATTCACTTATTTTATCATAAAATTGAATTTCTTCAAAACCATCAAAAATTACATTGTCAGACAATACGTTCTTCTATCATTTTTAACCGATTTTAGTCCTACCTCGTAAATGTTTGCACTCTCATCTTTGCAAGTCATTTTGGCTCTAATTTTTACATTAATTTCTCAAAAACCTCTAAATGTACATTTTTTGATGGCTTAAATAATTTTTTTTCGATTTTGGCACTTATCTTAATCTGAATTTCTCCAAATTTTCTTTTTAAATGTAGTGTTAGCCGGTTATTTTCGGATACTTGGTTTTATTTTTACTATTTTGGCTCCATTTTCTAGACGTCTTGACTACCCTTTAGTCGTTTTTAGACAAATTTGCAAATTTTACTTATTTTGTAAATTATAACATTTGAATTGGTTTTGCTTGTTTTTGTCTTTTTTTCCAAAAATATCAACGTTTGAGTTTTTAGAGATTGCAAGTAATTTTTTACAGAATTTAGCCTTAATTGTAACTCGATTTTTTTCACAAACTACAAATTTTTATTTTTTAACGCTTTTAGCTTTTATCTTAATGTAAATTTTCCCACATATCTATTTTTAAAAGTTTTAAGTTATTTTTAACTGATTTTGATCCAAACCCAAACCTAAGTGTTTCCAAAACTCAAAAAATTTGTATTTTTTCGAGCTTTGAATAATTTTTCAAGATTTTTGGTCGTAATCTTAACTTAATTTTCTAGAAAACCACTTTTCATTTTGAAAGATTTTAAGTCACACTTTTCTTATTTTAGCCTTAAAATTGTATTTTTCCAAAACAATGAGAAATTGCAGACTTTACTTATTTTGGTCCTAAAATTGATTTTCTCTAAAACCATCAAAAATTGCATTTTTAGACAATATGTAAATAATTTTTAGCCGATTTTAGCCCATATTTCTGAATTTTTGCAAGGTTATTTCGGCCCTAATTTTTACATGAATTTTCCCAAGAACTCCGTTTTTGACCGTCAGGCACCGTTTTAGTAATTTTTTACCGATTTTAACTCTTATCTTAATCTGAATTTCTGAAAATTTTTATTTTCAGAAGGCTTAAGTTATATTTAACCGATTTTAGCCCTAATTCTAACCTGAGTTTTTCCAGTAACTCCAAATTTGTACTTTTGCACGCTTTAAGTAATTTTAGGTCCTAATCTTAACCTGATTTTTTTCAAAAATCCCTGAATTATTATTTTTAGAGATTTTAAGTAAAACTTCACTTATTTCAGCCCTAAAATTTAATTTTTATTAAAATTATTAAAAATTGCAATTTTGGACATTATGTAAGTAATTTTTAACCGATTTTAGCCTTAATTCCTGATTTTTTGAAAGGCATTTTTGTAAAGTAATTTCGGCCCCAATTTTTATATGAATTTTTCCAAACTTCCAAATTTACATTTTTGAATGGTCTAAATTTTTCCAAGTTTGTCTTTTAGAAGCTTTAGTTATTTTTAACCGGTTTTGGCCCTAAGCCTAACCGAAGGTTTTCCGAAAACTCCAAATTTGTATTTTTAGAATCTTTGATTCGTATTTTCATACAAACTGAAGTTTTTTACACACTGAATTTTGAGAGGTTTTTAAGTTAAATTACACTTCTTTTAGTTCTAAAATTGAACTTCCTCGAAACCATAAAAAAATGCAATTTTAAACAATACTTATGTAAGTAATTTTTAACCGATTTCAGCCCTGATTTCTAAATTTTTGCAAACGCGTTTCGGCCCTATCTATTACATAAATTTCTCCAAAACTTCCAAATTTACATTTTTGAACGGTTTGAGTAATCTTTTACCAATTTTAGCTCCTATATTAATCTGAATTTCTCCAAATTTCCGCTTTGATTAATTTTTTGAGAGTTTTGGTCTTAATTCTAATCCAATTAAGTTTACATAAAATAAAATTAGTAAAGTAAAAAAAATAAAATTAAGTAATTTTTTAAATATTTTAGGCTTAACTGCTAAATTTTTAAAACGGATTTCAGATTTCATCTCTATTACATGAATTTCGCAAAAACTTCCAATTGCCATTATTTGACGGTTGAGTCAGTTTCTACCGATTTTAACTTTTAAATAATCGGAATTTCGCCAAATTTGTATTTTTATAAGCTTTAAGTTATTTTTAACCGGTTTTTGGCCCGAATTCTAACTTGAATTTTACCAAAAATGTTGTATTTCATCACGCATATTTGAATAATTTTTTAGGGTTGTTAGTCCTAAGCCTAACATAATTTGGTCTAAAAAAACATACAAAATTTTCATTTTAAGAAATTTTATGTAAAAATTCACTTATTCTATCATAAAATTGAATTTCTTCAAAACCACCAAAAATTGCATTGTCAGGCAATACGTTCTTCTGTCATTCTGTCATCTTTGCAAGTCATTTTGGCCCTAATTATTTTACATAAATTTCTCAAAAACCTCTAAATGTACATTTTTTGATGGCTTAAATCATTTTTTTTTCCGATTTTGGCACTTATCTTAATCTGAATTTCTCCAAATTTTCTTTTTATATTTAGATTTTCTTTTTAGAATTTTCTTTTTAGATTTTAGGCTTGGTTTTATTTTTACTATTTTGGCTCCATTTTCTAGACGTCTTGACGTCCGCGGATAAACGGATATCTCACCAGAGCACTAGTATGACGTCACGCCGCGGGTACAGAAAAAGAGGAAACTGGGCCGTCCTGTCAGTCTAGCGTCCTTGCGAAGAGATCACTCGATTTACACTAGGTAGTACATCATTCCTGTACTCTGTGCTCACAAAATTTAAAGAAAACGCTTATGATATGTAACCTCCTCTCTATGTGTCACTTGTCGCTGGCAAACGTCATTCTTTGAAAGAACGCAATATTTTGAAAATTTTGGAGGGGGATTGCAGTAACTGTTTAATATTATAACAATAACTGGAAACTGTGAACATTTTTTAATCTTTTTTTGCAAAAAGAACAACTCCTGATAATGGGAGGGTATGATCTCTTCGAGCGAGGTATAATTACGATTGAACTTTACAGGTAATATAAGATATATATTGCAGGTGTAGGACTTGAAATGGCACTTTTGAAGATATCGACGTTTCGATCCTTTATTGGATCTTCCTCGGGGCTTTTCCAGCGAGTGAAGATAGTCGAGTTGTTTAATTTACTAATAGTATCCATTAATACACGCATAAAATATATGTTCGGTCTAAAAGAACGTGGACCACGCTGAGGCTACTTGAATGCCGCATGTTCTTCGTTTTATCGCTCTACTAATAGACATGTAGACAATATTACCAGCGGCAGGTAAAGATTTACCTGCCGCCCGGCGCCGGCAGGTAAAGTCTTGTCTTGCCGCCCGTCGCCGGCAGGTAAAGTGACAGCCACCAATGTCAAATCCTCTTTCAATCATCGAAAACGTATGGTAATAACCATAGGTCTCATGCATTGCGTTTCGATATTAAATTGCTACTACAATACTTATTTTCATAAAAATATTTGTTACCTCATTGGACTTTTCTGGTAATAATTCTAAAAATGGCTGCATTGGCTTCATACGCAAGCCAATGCAGCCAATGAACAGTCAGTTAAGTGGTTCATGATATTTTATATCTATTATCATGAAATATATGTTCACATTGAACATATATTTTATCATCTGTGCTTAGCGTCCTTTATTTATTAATGTAAACTTTTGGATAGCAGGTGTAGGACAAGAAGATACTTCACTTTTGTGAAATTGCGGCAATTTCAAAAAAGTGAAGTAGCTTCTTGTCCTACACCTGCTATGCAAACTTTCACACTAATTCAAAGTCTAATTCAAAGTATTGCTTACCTTTAGTAATAATTTGGCAAACAAGTGGGAAGAAAAACTAGTATGTATACGTATACTAAAAAAGCAAAGCTAAAGTAATGACACTCTAAATCAGTTATCGAATATAAGTTGGATTATCCACTAAGCACAGCTTGAGCAAATTCGTACCCCTTTCCCACTACGGTAAATTATAAAATCTAGCGAAGGTGTGTAACTCGACGAACCAACTGGCGGCTTTTCGTATTGTTGCGAACTCCTAGGTCCAACCTCCATTGTCGCTCCGCCTTACGGCGCCCGCTCACCGTAACAGTATGATTGTCCAGGAATACTTTTCCTTGCTGCTGCTGAAGCTGTTGAAAGATGAGATGAATGAGCAGAGAACATATTCGTGACAATGCCCCCTTCGCTGAGTGTGTTCTTTATCGATCTTCCTATTGAATCCTTACTGGCCCAATGATGAGAAGATTTTGCAGAGATAAACAAGTATATGGGGTCTTTTTCTTGCAAATGAGTTCTGTTTATATCTTCTGCTAAAACACTTGTATTTTGAAAGTACTGACACTCAATGCACGGTTGACAAGACGTTGCACTTCAGGTCTTAACAAGATCTGATATGTAGATTCTTACCAGGACAGTACTGAAGTTAATATCTTCTACCTATTGAATGCAGCGTTTGCAGTGTTTATTCAGATGCCCATGCCAGCAGAGTCGCAAGTTTTTTGATTAGAGCAAGCAGGCTTAAGCTTTCGTTCTTCCCTAGAGATTCTAAATAGCAAGCTTTGCTGTTCTAAACTAGATGCTGAAGTTCTCTGTCTAAAAACCCCACTCATAAAACGTTTTACTACTCTGTTTTCTCCAAAGTTTCCTGACATGATCAGAGACAGAGCCGTTCTATGTTGGTCAATAGAACTATAACTCTTCTTTCTCCTTTCATACTCGAGAAATCCTACAGCTATAGTTAGGTGGGGCCTGAAAAGGTCCAATTTTCTATTTATACGGTTGGTCAACCAAGCATGAAACTAAAAAATTTAGGATAGTGTTGAGGGTAGCCTCTGGCTCTTCTTTCTTTCGAAAAGCACCCTTGATGATTACCTCTGGCCCAGGATACTGTAAATAAAATATGTTGCATATAGTAAAGAAAAACAATGCTATTCTCCGGAAACTATGGTCACAGCCAATTGCGTTTGTTTGCGTAAGGGATGAAATTGAAGAAAGCGAAAAACCAACAGGTTTTTTTGTTGGTCCCAGAAGAATTGGTTTGGTAACGGAAATATTTTAAAAAATTGGATACCATGCCTGGGAAGGACAGAAAGGGATAACCCGAATGCCTGTTGCCTTATTAGTTATTACTTTTTTCAACACTGAGAACTAATGAGAATGGTGGGAAGGCATAGAAATAGTAAGTTAAACTACTAACTTTCTGCCTTGTACTGTGTAGCTGAATGGTCTTCCGAATGAATATGTAATAATAATAATATAAAAAAAATGAGAATGTCTCGCATGTTTGTTGAGTCTGACACACACGAGGTGGATTGTGTAGTATTGTCCTGAAGATGGCACTAATTTAGTGCCGAAACGTCGATATCATGCAGCGTTTCTACATCCTGTAGTATTGTGGATCAGCACCAAGCAGTCATCAGTCAAATAGAATACTTCTATTTTCTATGCCCTTAAAAATAACCTATTCTAGCAAATTTAGGATAACGAATAAGGCAAATAGAATGTACAGTGTTCTTACCAAAATTTTAGGCACACCAGGACCATATATTGCAACTCAAGTAAACGTACCGCCTTATGGGTGCAAAAAAAAAGACTTGTGGGTACCAAGGGGTGCTTCCGCCCTTCTTTGTATTCTGACAACGAAACTTGACTGTAGGGTTCTATTGGTGGTCTTGGTTGGTGCTCGTTCACACTTTTCGGGGCAACGACGCTCCTTCTCGACCCCTGTTCACCAATTCCCTAAAAACGACCCTTCTCGCGAGTCCCCAAACTAAAGACTCTTTTCGCGAGCCCCAAAACTGTTTCCGTTTTTTTCTTTTAAACAATGGGCTGGTACCTGATGATAGTCGTTCGTCCTTCCGGCGTAATGTCGACCTCCGACCAGCCCCAACGCGGCTCCCCGCACCGACTCCTCGTGAGTCCCCGCAAAACCGGACTCACTTTGTGACCACCCAGACTAACACTGCCGTTTCTCTCTCAAAAACGCTCGTGCTAACTTTCTTTCAGCACATTTTTCCGAAACGATTGCAACCTTCTGTTCCATGACGTCCATGAGCGGTTCGATGTACCCACAGGTTGAACAAATTTGCAAGGTTTAGTTTTTAAATTTCGGACAACTAGTGCTTGGTTAGTAAACCGGTCATCGGCCGACCATTGCTAAGAACGTTGCAATTTTATGTCTTTTTGCTTCTTTGTGACAGTATGTTGACCAATCAACAGTAAATTCATCCCCTGCTAAGGCCATGATAAACCTTGCATTTTGCATTTCATAAAAAGCCTTGGTTTTTTTTTGGTGGAAATGTAAGAAGTGAATGTGACACCTCAGGGTTTGTAGGTGGTCACCAATTTGTCGATGAACCCATCTGCATACTAATTTCGGGGTCTTCCCCTCATTAGTACAGCTTTGGCTGGTCGACAAATTAGGGACCGGGATTCGGCTATTTGAAGCCGGAAACGAAGTACCGGTGAGATGTTACAGAGCAGTATGGGCTGCCTCTCGAACGATGTCGGTTGTTTCTGCTTTGCACAATATCTCACCTCAGGGTTTGTTTGGGGTGCCTGTAACTTGTGAAAATTACTACTACAGTTATTAATTACAGCTAGTGGGTACGTTGCAAGTAACGCACTTCGTTGTTCAACGGACAAACCCATAAGCTGTGAGACCAACGGGGTATTAAAAACTGGTGCAAATCCACTCCCTTCATTTTTGATGCCTTAGGATCATCCCGTAAATATTGCAATAACTTCGAGTTTACCTGTAGTTCCAGTGATATCTCCATTGTTTGGAGGTGTGTTATGAACAGGAGTATCCTGATCAGCGTGGCGAACGCTAGTTCCAAGACTATAGTGTGCACCCGCCTTATTGGGGATCTATCTCTCTCCGGTGACGAAAAATGTGCAGACTGAGTGCCACTGCTCGAACAGTTGGGCCGAATGTCCTGTATTTACTACTATTGCTGTCCTCACTCTCTTTAGACGTTCCCCGAGGAGCGAGACCTGAAAACGCGTGCTCTGCTACTGCTGACCGCTCTCTCCGAAGGTCACGACATCTTTTTAAAGGTGGATATCTTACATCAATCGCAGCGTTTCGCTCCGAGACTAACAAGAGAAGCCATTGAGATCTCTAAACACGACAACAATTTCAACAAGAAGTTTCTAAATCGAAATTACGTTTCTAAATGCAGACTGGAAGCGAGTTCTACGACATACTTCAAGTGCGCCGAAACCTCACGCCTCCACTACCCCCTTTATCATCTTTGATAATGTCTGTCGCAGCTGTAGACGAAACGTCGGGAAGAAATTCCATTGGACCACGACTTCAAAGCCCGGAAAACACTTTAGATTGTATTTTGACTGACCGTGAAAGCCTTCACAGTCTTATGTAGCGAATCTAACGTCAGACCTGCATGCTTTTAGTGATTTTGGTCATCATGGTCCTTGATATTATTTTGGCTATTTGATGTAATCATGACTGATTAGTGACCGCCACCTCTGCAGTTGCATACTGGATTATTTGTAATATTTTTGTAAATTATTGTATAGAAAATAACTTTAATAAGGGTATAACTAAGATTTTCTTATTTTGTTGTTTACCTTATTTCAGGCACCTTCATGCCATGCTTTCACATAGCGCCTGGCCTCATCGCCTCTCGCCCTCCACGACTACAATCCTGACACGAGGCACTGCCACTTTAGCACACGCCCAATCTGAGGAATCTGGAATTGAGCCGGGCCACATCGCGACAATCACCGGGTCATTCGTATCTTTTGCTCAAGAAGCGATCGATCAGTATGATACAGATCATACCGATTTGGGTAGTGACGTTGACGAGAGCGAAGTTAGGAGGGAACTGCTGAGGGACGTAAGTATATCACGGATCAGTCTTAAGTACTCTATTGGTTCGATGCATTAGTATGTAGATATGATTTTGCCCACAAATCGGTATATTTTGTTAATTTAATTTTGCAGCGAATATCTAAATCAATATATGCTCGATTTTAGGAGTTTCCAATAGAAATTGCTCCTTTTTTTAGGAGTTTCCAAGGCTTTTTTTACCTGGATAAGTTAGTGTTAAAAAGAATGGTAACATCTTATAGATACCATAGATCTTCTCTAGAATGGGCGGTATGCTGCACGATTTGTTGAATATACCTATTATTCACTCACTTATTTTTGCCAACTCGTTACCTTTGAGAGCTTACTTTTTTTGTATCTATATCCGCTCAGCACATTTATAGAAGATACGACAAAAATGAATGTCAGATTTCCAACGCATATTGATGCCAATAATAAGTAAATGGCTTATATTTCTGTAGGTAATTCCGACTAGGTGAACATGTAAGGGCTAAATCACGCTTTTACCAGCAAATATTGGAGAAAGCTACATCAAGCTCAAAGAAGGAACAGTTCTTGCCAGTTGCGAGCTTGTGAAATGGATAGGCAAATGTGTTGGAGCAGAAAAAGCTAAATATGATATTTTTATCATAGTCAAAGTCAAATGAGAGATGCTCTGCCAATGCGCCAACACCTTCGGGGGTCCAATTTTGCTGAATAACGAGAAATCAACAATATACTGAAAGAGATGCTAAAGGAGGGTGCAATAGTAGATTTATATATATAGTCCTTGATTTGTAGTTGAATTACAACACGAGAAGCCTGTTCCAGAAGTAAGTCGAGTACTTGTGGATACCACTTCAGAGCCTTAAACCAGGAATAGTAAAATTACTGCCCCATCAAAGATTGGCCAGTTCCTCAAGACTAGCATGAACTCAGGGGCCAAGATTTCAGTCAGGCGTTTGCAAAACTTTTTTTGGACACGGATGCAGACAACAGCGTGGTTTAGGTAGAGTACTCTTTCAAATGCAAAACGAGTGACCGAAAAGAGCTGAATAAGCTGGAAACAATCTACTGCGTTACTAGAAAGAAGGTGTTAACTATACAGTTAAGGCAGTCGAGCATTATCCTCGCTATTATTCGCTTACCTATATAGCATTACCAACTCTGAAGACCAAATAGCCAGATAGATAAATCGTCTACATCAGAACGATTTCCAACTTGGGCGTCACCCAAGAAGGCCTCACTCAAATGTTAGAAGACGCGACTTTCTCACCATCCGCTGCGGTATTTGTAACCACATGAAGTCACCTTCCTAGAAGCCGCGGGAGTTTGCTAGCAAGTCATATCTTGCCTTAGCCCGATAACTGGCGATCCGTAGCTTTTTCCTGACTTGCCCATTAACGATGTTAAGCCTTTTTTTAGTTTCTCCACAAACATTCCTCGATCCATTCGAAGTTCGAGAAGGACCGATCTGGAGCACAATTCATTTACCAACATCGTTACCCCACCAAGACTCAAAAATGGCTTCTCGGACCCCGGGGGCTTCTTCAAACTCAAAATATAAATTTTAGGATGGAAACTACCCTTTCTTCTACCTAATCTTCGAACGAGAATTAATACCAAAAAACTCCACTATTAATTATCTACATCAATAACTAATTAAACCACAGGCTCATTCATTGGTTAATAGCAACGTGTTTCACTCCCCACTTCTAATACTTTTGGCTTCAGACACTTAACAAAACGCCATTCTAAAACTGGCTAAAAATCGACCTCCGAAGGGGTCTATCTCCAATCCTCTCTTGCACCTACGGAACTTCCAATGGTATGAAGTGAAAGAGGACACCAAGAAGAAGAAAAAACAGTTGGATTCACTCCAATCGGTCAAGGCGTTTTCAAGTTACAGGCAGACAAATTTGAGATTTGAGAAAAAAGTCGTAGTACTCCCCCCTTTGGACATTTTCAAAACCTTTTTTGAACATTTTTTTCCTGTTTTTGATCGGAATGGCACCCTGGCTATCCCTAAAGAACGTAGCAAACTCAATTTGACTTAAATTAACCTCTAAAGAGGTTTTTTTTTAAAAATGGCCCCAAAACGCCATTCTAAAACTGGCTAAAAATCGACCTCCGAAGGGGTCTATCTCCGAAAATATTGCACCTACGGAACTCCCAGTGGTATGAGGTGAAAGAGGACGTCAAGAAGAAGAAAAAACAGTTGGATTCACTCCAATCGGTCAAGATGTTTTCATGTTACAGGCGGACAAAGTTGAGGATTGAGAAAAAAGTCGTAATACTCCCCCCTTTGGACATTTTCAAAAAAATTTTTGCAAATTTTTTTGCTGTTTTTCATCGGAATGGCACGCTGGCGATCCCCTAAGAATGTAGCAAACTCAATTTGAATGAAATTAACCTCTAAAGAGGTTTTATTAAAAATGGCCCCAAAACGCCATTCTAAAACTGGCTAAAAATCGACCTCCGAAGGGGTCTATCTCCGAAAATATTGCACCTACGGAACTTCCAGTGGTATGAGGTGAAAGAGAACGTCAAGAAGAAGAAAAAACAGTTGGATTCACTCCAATCGGTCAAGATGTTTTCATGTTACAGGCGGACAAAGTTGAGAATTGAGAAAAAAGTCGTAATACTCCCCCCTTTGGACATTTTCAAAAAAAAAATTAAATTTTTTTTTACTGTTTTTGATCGGAATGGCACGCTGGCGATCCCCTAAGAATGTAGCAAACTCAATTTGAATGGAATTAACTTCTAAAAAGGTTTTATTAAAAATGGCCCCACAACGCCATTCTAAAGCTGGCTAAAAATCGACCTCCGAAGGGGTCTATCTCCGAAAATATTGCACCTACGGAACTTCCAGTGGTATGAGGTGAAAGAGGACAGCAAGAAGGAGAAAAAACAGTTGGACTCACTCCAATCGGTCAAGGCGTTTTCAAGTTACAGGCGGAAAAAGTTGAGAATTGAGAAAAAAGTCATAATACTCCCCCCTTTGGACATTTTCAAAAAAATTTTTGCAAATTTTTTTGCTGTTTTTCATCGGAATGGCACGCTGGCGATCCCCTAAGAATGTAGCAAACTCAATTTGAATGAAATTAACCTCTAAAGAGGTTTTATTAAAAATGGCCCCAAAACGCCATTCTAAAACTGGCTAAAAATCGACCTCCGAAGGGGTCTATCTCCGAAAATATTGCACCTACGAAACTTCCAGTGGTATGAGGTGAAAGAGGACGTCAAGAAGAAGAAAAAACAGTTGGATTCACTCCAATCGGTCAAGGTGTTTTCATGTTACAGGCGGACAAAGTTGAGAATTGAGAAAAAAGTCGTCGTAATACTCCCCCCTTTGGACATTTTCAAAAAAAAAATTAAAATTTTTTTTAGTGTTTTTGATCGGAATGGCACGCTGGCGATCCCCTAAGAATGTAGCAAACTCAATTTGAATGGAATTAACTTCTAAAAAGGTTTTATTAAAAATGGCCCCAAAACGCCATTCTAAAACTGGCTAAAAATCGACCTCCGAAGGGGTCTATCTCCGAAAATATTGCACCTACGGAACTTCCAGTGGTATGAGGTGAAAGAGAACGTCAAGAAGAAGAAAAAACAGTTGGATTCACTCCAATCGGTCAAGATGTTTTCATGTTACAGGCGGACAAAGTTGAGAATTGAGAAAAAAGTCGTAATACTCCCCCCTTTGGACATTTTCAAAAAAAAAATTAAAATTTTTTTTACTGTTTTTGATCGGAATGGCACGCTGGCGATCCCCTAAGAATGTAGCAAACTCAATTTGAATGAAATTAACTTCTAAAAAGGTTTTATTAAAAATGGCCCCACAATGCCATTCTAAAGCTGGCTAAAAATCGACCTCCGAAGGGGTCTATCTCCGAAAATATTGCATCTACGGAACTTCCAGTGGTATGAGGTGAAAGAGGACACCAAGAAGGAGAAAAACAATTGGATTCACTCCAATCGGTTAAGGCGTTTTCAAGTTACAGGCGGACAAAGTTGAGAATTGAGAAAAAAGTCGTAGTAGTCCCCCCTTTGGACATTTTCAAAACATTTTTTTGAACAGTTTTTTCCTGTTTTTGATCGGAATGGCACCCTGGCTATCCCCAAAGAACCTAGCAAACTCAATTTGAATGAAATTAACCTCTAAAAAGGTTTTTTTTTTTTAAATGGCCCCAAAACGCCATTCTAAAACTGGCTAAAAATCGTCCTCCGAAGGGGTCTATCTCCGAAAATATTGCACCTACGGAACTTTCAATGGTATGAAGTGAAAGAGGACACCAAGAAGAAGAAAAAACAGTTGGGTTCACTCCAATCGGTCAAGGCGTTTTCAAGTTACAGGCGGACAAAGTTGAGAATTAAGAAAAAAGTGGTAATACTCCCCCCTTTGGACATTTCCAAAACATTTTTTGACCTTTTTTTTTGCTGTTTTTGATCAGAATGCACGCTGGCGACCCCCAAATAATGTAGCAAACTCAACTTGAATGAAATTAACCTCTAAAGGGGTTTTTTTAAAAATGGCCCCAAAACGCCATTCTAAAAGTGGCTAAAAATCGACCTCCGAAGGGGTCTATCTACAAAAATATTGCACCTACGGAACTTCCAATGGTATGAAGTGAAAGAGGACACCAAGAAGAAAAAAAAACAGTTGGATTCACTTCAATCGGTCAAGGCGTTTTCAAGTTACAGGCGGACAAAGTTGAGAATTGAGAAAAAAGTCGTAGTACTCCCCCCTTTGGACATTTTCAAAACATTTTTTTGAACAGTTTTTTCCTGTTTTTGATCGGAATGGCACCCTGGCTATCCCCAAAGAACGTAGCAAACCCAATTTGAATGAAATTAACCTCTAAAAAGGTTTTTTTTTAAAAATGGCCCCAAAACGCCATTCTAAAACTGGCTAAAAATCGTCCTCCGAAGGGGTCTATCTCCGAAAATATTGCACCTACGGAACTTTCAATGGTATGAAGTGAAAGAGGACACCAAGAAGAAGAAAAAACAGTTGGGTTCACTCCAATCGGTCAAGGCGTTTTCAAGTTACAGGCGGACAAAGTTGAGAATTAAGAAAAAAGTGGTAATACTCCCCCCTTTGGACATTTCCAAAACATTTTTTGACCTTTTTTTTTGCTGTTTCTGATCAGAATGGCACGCTGGCGACCCCCAAATAATGTAGCAAACTCAACTTGATTGAAATTAACCTCTAAAGGGGTTTTTTTTAAAAATGGCCCCAAAACGCCATTCTAAAAGTGGCTAAAAATCGACCTCCGAAAGGGTCTATCTACAAAAATATTGCACCTACGGAACTTCCAATGGTATGAAGTGAAAGAGGACACCAAGAAGAAAAAAAAACAGTTGGATTCACTTCAATCGGTCAAGGCGTTTTCAAGTTACAGGCGGACAAAATTGAGAATTGAGAAAAAAGTCGTAATACTCCCCCCTTTGGACATTTTCAAAAACATTTTTGAACATTATTTTGCTGTTTTTGATCGGAGTGGCACGCTGGCGACCCCCAAATAATGTAGCAAACTCAACTTGAATGAAATTAATCTCTAAAGAGGTTTTTTTTTAAAAATGGCCCCAAAACGCCATTATAAAACTGGCTAAAAATCGACCTCCGAAGGGGTTTATCTCCGAAAATATTGCTCCTACGGAACTTCCAATGGTATGAAGTGAAAGAGGACACCAAGAAGAAGAAAAAAGAGTTGGGTGAAAGAGGACACCAATAGGAAGAAAAAACAGTTGAATTCACTCCAATCGGTCAAGGCGTTTTCAAGTTACAGGCAGACAAATTTCAGATTTGAGAAAAAAGTCGTAGTAGTCCCCCCTTTGGACATTTTCAAAACCTTTTTTGAACATTTTTTTCCTGTTTTTGATCGGAATGGCACCCTGGCTATCCCTAAAGAACGTAGCAAACTCAATTTGAATGAAATTAACCTCTAAAGAGGTTTTTTTTTTAAAATGGCCCCAAAACGCCATTCTAAAACTGGCTAAAAATCGTCCTCCGAAGGGGTCTATTTACAAAAATATTGCACCTAGGGAACTTCCCATTGTATGAAGTGAAAGAGGACACCAAGAAGAAAAAAAACAGTTGGATTCACTCCAATCGGTCAAGGCGTTTTCAAGTTACAGGCGGACAAAGTTGAGAATTGAGAAAAAATCGTAATACTCCCCCCTTTGGACATTTCCAAAACATTTTTTGAAATTTTTTTTTGTGTTTTTGATCAGAATGGCACGGTGGCGACCCCCAAATAATGTAGCAAACTCAATTTGAATGAAATTAACCTCTAAAGAGTTTTTTTTTAAAAATGGCTCCAAAACGCCATTCTAAAAGTGGCTAAAAATCGACCTCCGAAGGGGTCTATCTCCGAAAATATTCCAATGGCATGAGGTAATAGAGGTCACCAAGAAGAAGAAAAAACAGTTGGATTCACTCAGTTGGATTGAGAAAAAGGTCGCAACACCCTCCCCTCTGGACATTTTCAAAAAGAATTCGGAATTTTGTTTTGCTGTTTTTGATGGATTGGCTGGTTTGCAATCCCCTAAGAACGTAGCAAACTCAGTTCGAATGAAATTAACCTCTAAAGAGGTTTTTTAAAATTGGTCCAAAAACGCGATTTTAAAAGTGGCTAAAAATCGATCTTCGAAGGGGTCTATCTCCGAAAATATAGCACCTACGGAACTTTCGTGATGAAAGATGAAGAGAAGAAGTGGGCGATGAAATAGGACCTCCAGAAGAGGACAAGACTGTTGGATTCACCCCAATTGGTCCAGGCGTTCTCAAGTTACAGGCGGTCAAAGTTGAGAGATGTGAAAAAGTTTTTAATACACCCCCTGTGGGAGATGAAAGAGGACCTCAAGAAGACGACGAAACAGTTGGACTCACTCCAATCGGCCACCTACGGAACTTCCGATGGTGGGAGGTGAAAGAGGACATCAAGAAGAATAAAAAAAAGAGTTGGACTTACTCCAACCGGTCGAGGCGTTCTCAAGTTACAGGCGGTCAGAGTTGAGAACTTTGGATATTTTCAAAAAAAAAATCGAAAAATTTCGTCAGAAAACGTCAGATCAAGTACGGGGTCTTCATTATAAAACTTCATCAAGCAGGCTATGAAACTTTTAACAGAAAAGGATGACATGATCAAAATAAATGGACTTTTGTTTCCCCATCCTTTTCTTTTGACATTTCACAGCCAACTAGATGAAGTTTTGTAATGAACACCCCGTATAAAGTGACAGATGACGGGCGTAAATTCGCGTATTTTTGACGCATCACATGTGACGTTTTGAAAATAAGCTTGGAAATCTTGGGTATGGTGACCAAGTGATAACATGTAAAAAAAACACGAATTGGCACTTGTAAATTTGTGGTTGTAGCGAAGTTTATTGGACTAAACTAGTAGGTATCGTTTATAGTATCGTTGAACTAGCCTATTCTTCTAGTACTTCTTGTACTTCTTGTACTACTCCAGAAAAATAAAATTAAAATCTCTTGAGACTATCTGCAATCATCAAAGGGGACGAAAACCGCGTGTTTTATTTGTAATGTGTGTTTGTGTGTTTTTACGTAAAGGCATAAAATCTACTTTAACTGTACATGCATTGTACGTACTGTGCTGTTTGGGATTGAGCTGAAAAGTAGAAAGTCTGGAAATCGATCGTTTCTATAACAACTTAACACACTAGTGCAAATGGCGCCATAGGACGACGGCAGGTGCTTCCACTAGGGCATGCGAGATATATGTGAAGTAAACCAAGCCAGTTTTCTGCCGAAGTTGTCGCTTCCCACAGACAGATGGCCGAGATTGGTCCTCTGCCCGATAGAGAAATGAGTTTGATACTCTGCTGAACGTCGTCCGTAGACAGTATCGGTACGAATCTCGACCATCTGCCTGTGGGAAGCGACAACTTCGGCAGCAAACTGGCTTGGTTTTACTTCACATTAACACACTAGGGTGTTAGAAGGGCCTTTAATCCACGCCAAACAGACGCATAAAACTTTTATAATATAGTGGTCGTGGATAACGCTATATGTAACCTGTCTACACGACTATGGCTTTCTGTTGCTCACAAGAGGCTAGTTTGATTGCCAACATTTTGTTTTGCATTGACATCGAACTTAAGCCGTACACGTGAAGTGGATTCTGGAATTTAAAGAACGATTCTCTTCTTGTATTTTTGGGTCACATTGCAAGGCTGTAATGGCTATTTATGATGTAAGTGTTAACGTACAATTTTAATGTACGCATGTGAAAGTTTGTAGAACGAACAATGCGCTAGTTTACTTTTAACACCAGTGTTTTTTAAAATAGCTTACTTTTAACACTAGTACCTTAAAACGCCATTTTTGACAATTCATTAGCGTGCTAAAGGCTAAATTTTTAATGTTTTTGTAGAAAAAGATAGTTTTTAGCTCATATAGTAAATTGCAAAACTCCGAAAGTGTAAAACCGACAGGATTTTTTCTAATCCTCTCCCCACTAAGAAAGCTCAAGTTTAAAATATTGTGTAATAAACAGAAAAGTACCGTTGAAGTAGGCTTTGAGCTGAGTACATTTTTCATTCACCATAACATCTAGAAATACAGGAAGATTGCTCAAAAGTTGGAGTTATCCTTTCACCAGCAAATAGGGTCTTCAAAAAGTTTGATTTTTATCTTTCTTTAGCGCTTTTTTGAAATGTCAACGTGGTCGAGATACCAGAGAATGATGAAAAGTTTGAATAATCAATATTTTTCTTTTCTTTTTTAGAAAATTTCCATCTAACGTCAAAGTTTTTTTTTGTTATTAAAAATCCCTAGAAGTCAATATTTTCCCATAAATCTCAAATAATATTGTGACATCCTTAGATACCTAGCATTTTTTAATAAATATAATATTTTTTTTTTACTTTCAGCAATGGCGCCAGTTCTTCGATAAGGTACAGCATTTATAATAAATCGGGAGTGATACTCACTGACACCTTTTTTCCCATACGTCCAGTTTGATCCAGAAGGATTCGGAGAAATCCCCTGGCCAGACTTCCTAAACGTTATGGACCAACAGGAATTTCGCGAAAGGGTCAACACGGGAAAACGACAGATTTTTTTAGAGAAATCAAGACATGCAACAACCCCAGCAATAACTTTTCAGGATTTTGTAAATGTGGTACGTACTACAATTTGCCTATATAGATGTTTACACCCAAAAAATTGCTACCTGTCTGTGTTAAAATTTCTTTAAAGATTTTGAAAAATCGGATATCTATTGAAACAAACGTCTAACTATGAATTTCTCTGGTAAAATATTGATACGAAGTTAAAATAGTTATGGCAAGGAGCATAATCTGAGAATCATATGTGACTCTATTAGCATTACAACATTGTTGCTTTTAAATAGCCGAAACAGCACACGTTAGTGGAATACTGTTAAAGGTAACTAATGCGGTTCTTTTAAGTTTCTTTGAATATTAAATGACAAGACAGTGACGAATGTGTCTGTGAGGATTATTCGGCATGTCGGCAATCCAAGGTTAGCACGAAGAATGACGCAAAAAATAGAAAAATAACTAGCTGATACGTCCATTTAAATATTTTAGAGAGTAGGTGATTTATTTCCCATGGTCGGGTAAACGAATACACCATCAGCCAGTGAGTCTGGAAACTGAAATGTGCTTATTTTAACTGGACTATAAAAGCCACACAAAAACTTCAAAATTAAAATTTTGTCTGGCTAAAGCTCAAAAATCGAGAAAGCCTAGTTTTGTCTGTGAATTTTTTTAAAAAGTAAGTACTGTAAAAACAATATTTAGTAATTTATAGACACTTCAACATTCAACCAAAATTCTTTTGCAAGATCAGCAGCACCTCATTACTTAGTAGGTTTTTGTTTTCTTGTGCGGGGCTTGCTCGCTCCTAGGGGCAAAAGTGCCTTTAGTTAGCACAGAAAACGGTCGTATAATTGGCATTTCGATATCTCTCTAATCCTGATGAAGATATTGGCAAAATGTGTTATTTTCAAAAATAAACCCCTGAAGTGGGTACTCATTTTCAGCTACTTTTTTCTAATTAAAACGATAGTGTAGCTAATTAGCATTTTGATACCTCTAACCCCAACGAAGATATTGGCTTAGATTGTTATTTTTAAAGTTGGACCCCTAAAGTGGGTATTCATTTTCGGCTACTTTTTTCCAACTAAACCGATGGTGTAATTGGTCTTTTGATACCTTTAATCGTAACGAAGTTATTGACTAACTTTGTTATTTTCAAACATGGACCCCTGAAGTGGGTCAGCTACTTTTTTCCAACTAAAACGATCGTGTAGTTAGCATTTTGATATATCTAATCCTAACGGAGATAGTGGCAAAATTTGCTATTTTCAAAAATAGACCCCTGAAGTGGGTACTCATTTTCAGCTACTTTTTTCTAATTAAAACGATGGTGTACCTAATTAGCATTTTGATATCTCTAACTCCAACGAAGATATTGGCTTAGATTGTTATTTTTAAAGTTGGACCCCTGAAGTCGGTACTCATTTTCTGCTACTTTTTTCCAACTAAACCGATGGTGTAATTGGTCTTTTGATACCTTTAATCGTAACGAAGTTATTGACTAACTTTGTTATTTTCAAACATGGACCCCTGCAGTGGGTCAGCTACTTTTTCCAGCTAAAACTATATAATAATGGCTAACTTTGTTATTTTCAAAAGGAGACCCCTGAAGTGGGTACTCATTTCCGGTTACTTTTTCTAACTAAAACGGTGGTAAAATTGGAATTTTGATATCTCTAACCCTAACAGAAATATCTGCTAACTTTGTTAATTTCAAAAATGTACTTTTAATGTGGGTACTCATTTCCGGTTACTTTTTCTAACTAAAACGGTGGTAAAATTGGAATTTTGATATCTCTAACCCTAACAGAAATATCTGCTAACTTTGTTAATTTCAAAAATGTACTTTTGATGTGGGAACTCATTTTCGGCTACTTTTTTCCAACTAAAGCGATGGTGCAAACAAAATTTTAATATCTCTAACCGTAGCGGAGATATTGGCCAACTTTGTTAATTTCAAAAAGATGAACCCCTGAAGTGGCTACTCATTTACAGCTACTTTGTTCCAACTAAAACGATGGTGCAAGTTGCTCATCTTTAAAATTTTCAGGTCATTTTAGACCAAACTCTTCTTTATTAAACCTGCAGTCTACATCTAATAACTAAATATTGAGTGATGTGGAATCTAATTCAACAAAATTTGCGATATTTTTTCGGATAAAAACCACTATACTTAAAAGCGTGTTGTTATCACTTTCCGCACTTGTTAGGAAAATAGCCAAAACCCTAAACACATAGTAACTTGACAATTATATCAAAAATTGATTTAAAAATAATATTTTCCTATAGAGAACGATATCAGCCCGTTTACCACACAATGAGAAAGACCGCGAAGTGGATGGCAGCTGGTGTTCTTAAAGCTTAAAGCCCTTTTCATTGTATTACGAATTAATAATTAAAATCATTCAGTTGGAATATCCGCGAGGAAGCCACAGACTATAAAAGGAGCGTTACTTTTGTTTACGGTGCATTACCACTTATTAATTCATTATTCGCTATTGTTCTGAAACCTCTATGGTAGCAGCTTTGGTGGCAAGAGAGAGCTTGAAAGAACGTAATTGCAAGATTGTTTTATTTTCGTTAGTTTTAAATTAATTTAATGGTAAATATTTCACATTTTTCTTTTATGCTCAAGAAACGCAAAACTGCAGCAGTTTTATTCAAAACCGAATCTTTTGTTTCAGGGACTCGCAGATACGTATCAACAAAGACCATTGAAGTCAAATCCCCCAAGCCCTAAACACGTTTATTTTTATATGAATTCAATGCGCCTTTGCTTTGATATGTACACAAAAAATGACGTTTTAACAATCAAGCATAAGGGTTCTTGTGTTTTTTTTGTTATATTGAACAAATTAAGCCAGTCTTCTAGAATTCTTCAATTAAAAATTGTAAGCTATAAGCAAAGATAAATTCAACTAATTCGTGCTATTCAATCTGTTTATATACATGTATAAATTGAGTACCGTTAAGAGACTTTTTGGATGCCACATGCACACAGGTAAATAGCTTATCCGCCCCCAAAAACGATTATCTAAAAATCCTCGAATAGACTACAAAACAAGATCTTAGCCACCCCAGAAAATTTCTGTACATGCCTAACAAAGCGTTCGAACTTAAGATATAATCCCCATAAGAAATTGTATTGAAAAGGGCACGTTACACTTGTTGGCAAATAGTTTTGTGACCATCACGTCCATTTAATGACACCGAATTCAGATAAATGTCAAAATCCATGGGTACTGATTGTTACGCACGAAGAAATTAGAAAAGATTTGGAGGAATAAACCGGCCTCAAACTGCGGTGAAGGCTGATTTTGATAATAGGGAAGTTCAAGTTTAGTCATGCATAAAATTATAATGGCATTAGCTGATATATTTCGTTGAAAGCTTTGGCTTATTCTCTTGGTTTACATGCTCATACATTGACTGCAAAAGGCTTATCTACCTCCTTAATACTTAATGTGGTCAATATAAAAAGGACCTATGAATAGCAGTATATCTTTTATAGAATACGTAGGTACTGTATCTGATATCAACTTTTGTAACTTACGTGTTGAATATTAACTCTGATTACTTCAATACTGTTGACCATATTTTTCTTCCCCAAATTTGTATCACAACAGGTGTCAATACACCTTTGTTTGACTTATATGGTGTACCGAAACGTGTGCATTTAATGTCAATAAACGAATTACATCACACACACACATTGTTTCAGGTAATAGGGAGTTGTTGTAAAAAAATAGCAAGTAAATACTATACAGGGTGTCCCGTAAGCACACGTTCAAAAGATGGCGATTTGACATAACTTGTAACGGTTTATTATTTTAAGGAGACTATTATTTATTATTATCTACATAGTTTACTCTGAATATGGAATTTAGTGAGCAAGCGAGCTACAATTATCTTGTTTTTCTTTTATAAGAGTACTTGTTCGGTATCATCGAATCAAATATCAATATTAATTGTAAATTGAAATATTTATTTTGTTTGTATTCTAAAATGGTGGTGACGATATGGCAAGATTCAAGTTGTTCAAACAGTCCTTGTGACCAACCCCTTCTATCCATAACCATATCTATGGTCCAATGTCAGCTGATTAATGGATGTCCGATTTGTGCTATGACAAATGACAATCTTTGTCTTTCATCTATTTTTTTCTCCCCGAGGAATTTTCTTTAAATATGAAAGCAGTTTTGCTTTTCCGACCTGATACCGAGAGGTAGCAGATAGCCTCCAGCATGACTCTATCGTAATGGCGGGCCACACTGGCTCCAAATACCTGAAGGCACCACCAAACATCAATCCGGCACACACTTCCTACATTGACTGGGAACTCCACTATCCCCATTACTTTTTGCTCAACTCCATCAGCTGTACGAACAATTTCGGATAATTCATGATTAATCTTGACCTTCATTTTCTTCAAGATAGGTATAATAGGATATAATATCAAGTAACATAACTATATTCACTCCATACACCTGTACTGAAATATAGGGACGATTATCATCCATCTTTTCAAGAATCAAAGGAGATAATCTCATTGCACTTTTTATCTCTAGATCCCTCACTTGTACAGCGAGAATATAATGACACCTAAACCTTGCGATATTTGAGCTGATGAAAGCATATAGCATGGTGCCTCTAAGAAAGTCTTAGTAGTAGCGCCATCTATCGTCCATCTTGCTGAGTTATGAGTTAAAGTGACTCGTTGATAAATCAACTGTGATGCCCGATCTTGTAGAAATAATAAAAGTTCCTCCAATAGCAGAAAATTAATTTTTATAAGACTAAATATTTGAAGGTTTAGATGTAGATCAAAGGAATAACTGTGTGTTAAATCATGTTGAACCATCGATATTAGAGGCAAATGAGTTCGTCCTGGCGACGTGCCCGTAGTTTCTTGGCGGTCTCCGGTGGCTCAACGTACACCCAAGTTGGTGGACTTTCTCTAAGTCGACGTGCCCATAATTTCTTCACCTCAACACTGTTATTCCCATTACCATTTAAGAGTTACATATGTGTAACTGTGAGTTAAATCGCGTTGAACCATCGATATTAGATGATGATGAGTTCCAATTAGAATTGACTTGGTAATGGCCACAGGTGTAAATTTGGCCTGGTGACGTGCCCGCAGTTTATCAACTTCGTCCTGGCGACGTGCCCGTAGTTTCTTGGCGGTCTCCAGTGGCTCAACGTACACCCAAGTTGGTGGACTTTCTCTAAGTCGACGTGCCCGTAATTTCTTCACCTCAAAATGGTTATTCCCATTACCATTTAAGAGTTACATATGTGTAACTGTGTGTTAAATCGCGTTGAACTATCGATATTAGATGCTGATGAGTACCAATTAGAATTCAGTTGGTAATGGCCACATGTGTAATTTCGGCCTGGCGACGTGCCCGCAGTTTATCAACTTCTTCCTGGCGACGTGCCCATAGTTTCTTGGCGGTCTCCGGTGGCTCAACGTACACCCAAGTTGATGGACTTTCTCTAAGTCGACGTTCCCGTAATTTCTTCACCTCAACACTGTTATTCCCATTACCATTTAAGAGTTACATATGTGTAACTGGGTGTTACATCGCGTTGAACCATCGGTATTAGATGCTGATGAGTTCCAATTAGAATTGAGTTGGTAATATCCACAGGTGTAAATTCGGCCTGGCGACGTGCCCGAAGTTTATCAACTTCGTCCTGGCGACGTGCGCGTAGTTTTTTGGCGGTCTCCGGTAACTCAGCGTACACCCAAGTTGGTGGACTTTCTCTAAGTCGACGTGCCCGTAATTTCTTCACCTCAACACTGTTATTCCCATTACCATTTAAGAGTTACATATGTGTAACTGTGTGTTAAATCGCGTTGAACCATCGATATTAGATGATGATGAGTTCCAATTAGAATTGAGTTGGTAATGGCCACAGGTGTAAATTTGGCCTGGTGACGTGCCCGCAGTTTATCAACTTCGTCCTGGCGACGTGCCCATAGTTTCTTTCTCGGTCTCCAGTGGCTCAACGTACACTCAAGTTGGTGGACTTTCTCTAAGTCGACGTGCCCGTAATATCTTCACCTCAACACTGTTATTCCCATTACCGTTTAAGAGTTACATATGCGTAACTGTGAGTTAAATCGCGTTGTACTATCGATATTAGATGTTGATGAGTTCCAATTAGAATTCAGTTGGTAATGGCCACATGTGTAATTTCGGAGTGGCGACGTGCCCGCAGTTTATTAACTTCGTCCTGGCGACGTGCCCGTAGTTTTTTGGCGGTCTCCGGTGGCTCAACGTACACCCAAGTTGGTGGACTTTCTCTAAGTCGACGTGCCCGTAATTTCTTCACCTCAACACTGTTATTCCCATTACCATTTAAGAGTTACATATGTGTAACTGGGTGTTACATCGCGTTGAACTATCGGTATTAGATGATGATGAGTTCCAATTAGAATTGAGTTGGTAATGGCCACAGGTGTAAATTTGGCCTGGTGACGTGCCCGCAGTTTATCAACTTCGTCCTGGCGACGTGCCCGTAGTTTCTTGGCGGTCTCCAGTGGCTCAACGTACACCCAAGTTGGTGGACTTTCTCTAAGTCGACGTGCCCGTAATATCTTCACCTCAACACTGTTATTCCCATTACCATTTAAGAGTTACATATATGTAACTGTGTGTTAAATCGCGTTGAACCATCGATATTAGATGCTGATGAGTTCCAATTAGAATTCAGTTGGTAATATCCACAGGTGTAAATTCGGCCTGGCGACGTGCCCGCAGTTTATCAACTTCTTCCTGGCGACGTGCCCGTAGTTTTCTTGGCGGTCTCCGGTGGCTCAACGTACACGCAAGTTGGTGGACTTTCTCTAAGTCGACGTTCCCGTAATTTCTTCACCTCAACACTGTTATTCCCATTACCATTTAAGAGTTACATATGTGTAACTGTGAGTTAAATCGCGTTGTACTATCGATATTAGATGTTGATGAGTTCCAATTAGAATTCAGTTGGTAATGGCCACATGTGTAATTTCGGAGTGGCGACGTGCCCGCAGTTTATTAACTTCGTCCTGGCGACGTGCCCGTAGTTTTTTGGCGGTCTCCGGTGGCTCAACGTACACCCAAGTTGGTGGACTTTCTCTAAGTCGACGTGCCCGTAATATCTTCACCTCAACACTGTTATTCCCATTACCGTTTAAGAGTTACATATGCGTAACTGTGAGTTAAATCGCGTTGTACTATCGATATTAGATGTTGATGAGTTCCAATTAGAATTCAGTTGGTAATGGCCACATGTGTAATTTCGGAGTGGCGACGTGCCCGCAGTTTATTAACTTCGTCCTGGCGACGTGCCCGTAGTTTTTTGGCGGTCTCCGGTGGCTCAACGTACACCCAAGTTGGTGGACTTTCTCTAAGTCGACGTGCCCGTAATTTCTTCACCTCAACACTGTTATTCCCATTACCATTTAAGAGTTACATATGTGTAACTGGGTGTTACATCGCCTTGAACCATCGATATTAGATGTTGATGAGTTCCAATTAGAATTCAGTTGGTAATGGTTACATGTGTAATTTCGGCCTGGCGACGTGCCCGCAGTTTATCAACTTCGTCGTGGCGACGTGCCCGTAGTTTTTTGGCGATCTCCGGTGGCTCAACGTACACCCAAGTTGGGTGGACTTTCCCTAAGTCGACGTTCCCGTAATTTCTTCACCTCAACACTGTTATTCCCATTACCATTTAAGAGTTACATATGTGTAACTGTGTGTTAAATCGCCTTGAACCATCGATATTAGATGTTGATGAGTTCCAATTAGAATTCAGTTGGTAATGGTTACATGTGTAATTTCGGCCTGGCGACGTGCCCGCAGTTTATCAACTTCGTCGTGGCGACGTGCCCGTAGTTTTTTTGGCGGTCTCCGGTGGCTCAACGTACACCCAAGTTGGTGGACGTTCTCTAAGTCGACGTTCCCATAATTTCTTCACCTCAACACTGTTATTCCCATTAGCATTTAAGAGTTACATATGTGTAACTGGGTGTTACATCGCGTTGAACTATCGGTATTAGATGATGATGAGTTCCAATTAGAATTCAGTTGGTAATGGCCGCAGGTGTAAATTCGAGATGGCTGCAATTGTCCTAATGTTTTTTTGTCCTAAAAATAGACAAGTGACATTGATGACATTTTAGGAGTTTATGAATAGGAATGTCAAACATATGTTCTTACTATATTTACTATTTCGTAGTATTACCATCGACGTACTATCCCACTATCTTTCGACAGTTTTTTTATTATTATAACAATATTAAAATGTACTAAAACTTGTAAAGAAAAATTAAATTTTGTTTTGCCAGATCGGTAGTGAATAACTAACTGTGTGTACCTGTCATCCTCCAACAAAGGAATGAATCGTCTCCAATAGATAATATTAAATATTTCTTAAGACGTTGAATTTTTGCTTACCTTAACAGCATAAACTGGTCGCTTTTTCCTGGCAACATATAAAGCTGGATATTTTTCGTTTAACTTAGTAACCTAACTATTACTTTACCGAATTTCTGCTTTACAAGTAGATATAGGAAATCTATTCCGATATAATCTTTTTGTCATCACTAAACGCACAACTTGACCATACAGTAATTGAATCATACCTATAATTTTTCTATTAAGAAAGGAGGATATCTGATAAGGGTTGAAATTTGGTAAAATAGACTCAAATGGACTTTAAAAATGTAAAATACGAATCTGTGGCAATCAGAACGGCGCGGCGTAGCCAAGATCTGGTTGGTCTCGCGACAAAATCCAAACTTTTCTTTTCCTCCCTGTCAGGTAGTTCAGAGAGTTCAAAGTGTACACCCAAAAAATGGCGGCGATATTCGCCAGAAATGACGTCACCTGACATCTTACGTCAAATAATTAGAAATCGTGATTCATCAATCGATGTACTGTAACGATAAAATTATGTCGTGGGTACTTTTAAAACGGCGGACTTAAAAAAGGACAATTTTTAGGAGAATATCGGTATGAGATTATTAAATACAGGTATTAGTTTATTAAAATTAATAACAGTAGGCAGCTTATAAAACTGGGTCTAGTCTATGTCCATATTTATATTTTGCAAGGAAAAGTCTCCAAAGTCTGGTGAAATGCGCAATGCACCAGCGCGTGTAACGATGCGCTGCATCTTGGCTGTCTAGATATCTTTATTGTTTAACTTATTAAGGTAACTATTCATCTACTCTAAATCTCATATTGTCTAGTATCCGAGGATGCATATATCCTGCATGTTTAGGACCCAGTGGCCAAAAGTACATCCAGGGAATATGTAGATAGTACGGGGTGTTCATTATAAAATTTCATCTAGCAGGCTATGAAATTTTGACAGACAAGGATGACACAATCAAAATAAATGGACTTTTGTTTCTCCATCCTTTTCTTTTGACATTTCACAGCCAACTAGATGAAGTTTTATAATGAACACCCCGTATATATAATCACTTTTCTGCATATGCAGGACATATTTAGCTTAATATACTTATACAAAATGGATGTTTTGTATATAGTCATAGGATATATATGTGTGCTATGTAGTATATATGGGGTGTTCATTATAAAACTTCATCTAGCAGGCTATGAAATTTTGACAGAAAAGGATGACATAATCAAAATAAATGGACTTTTGTTTCTCCATCCTTTTCTTTTGACATTTCACAGCCAACTAGATGAAGTTTTACAATGAACACCCGTATAGTAAGACCGTATACCACTTAATCTTTGCCATGGAGGAACTATACAATAGAAATTAGGCTGTTTTCATAGACATCTTCTATCCTATTTTCAAACTAGAGATAACATCTTCTGAACATCAAGAACAATGAATTATAGCAATACATTTTGATTCTAAAATTTAAGGATTCAAGGTTTTAAGCATTAAAATAATAAGGCATTTAAGATTCTAAGCTTGTAATATTCTCCATTTACAAAAAAATAATAACAGAGACCATATTGTTGCGAACTCAGGGTTCAATAATTCCAGTGTAACGATGTAACACGAAAACACTATTTATTCACAGGTACAATTCGACTAGTAAATAACTCACTACTTAACACTTTATAGCCTTCTATTATCGCTTCGTACTTTAGCTTACTTATAGCTCGCTTAAAATAAGACTACTACTCTGCGCGTTCTATGCGCCTTTTATATACAATCTTAAAATTACAGAAATACCTAGAAAGTTCTTTATAAGAATTCTTGAATAATCTCACATAAAAAAAGGTTGTAAACAACTGCCTTCTAGATTAAACCGAGCAATAAATCACTCGTGTCAGCCATGACGCAGCGCCGATAGGTCGCGAAGCTCCACCAACCACACGCGTTGCCCCGCCTCCCATGCGGCGTTGCTGCGAATCGTAACATTGCCCTCCTCCTAAGGCTGTTCGTCTCGAACAGATAGTTCCATGGTATCGTGCTAATCGATCCAAATGAACGACCTTCATCTTTGACCTGGGGGTCCGCTGGATCCTATACACCACATCATTAATCTTCTTTATAATTGTATAAGGTCCTTCCCAATTTTGGCTAAGTTTGGGCGACTTCCCCACCTTTAGCCGCGGATTGTATAGCCACACCATATCACCATCCTGGAAACCGCGGGAGTTAGCTAGTAAGTCATATCTTGCTTTGGCTCGATCACTGGATATCCGCAGTTTATTCCTGACTTGTTCATGAACATTGTTCAGCTTCTCCTTAAGCTCCTCCACAAAATTCTCAGAGCTGAGCGACTCTTTTTCTGGTGTTCCATACATCAGATCCGCAGGAAGCCTCATTTCCCTTCCGAACATCACTTTCGCCGGAGTATAACCAGTGGCTTCATGCGTAGAGCCTCGGTATGCCATCAACATGAGAGGTAGATGTTGGTCCCAATCACGCTGATGATCTGCCACCATCTTAGACAGGTAATGTTCCATGGTCCGATTAAATCTCTCTACCATCCCATCCGCCTGTGGATGCAAAGAAGTTGTCCTGGTCTTGCGAATTCCGAGAAGTTCCATGACCTTCTGGAAAACAGCCGATTCAAAATTTCGGCCCTGATCAGAATGAAGTTCGAGAGGGACCCCAAATCTGCAGAACATTTAATTTACTAGCACCGTTGCCACAGTCGTTGCTTCTTGATTAGGTAGGGCGATGGCTTCAGGCCATTTAGTGAAGTAATCCATGGCGACCAAGATGTATTTATTGCCCGACTCAGTCTGAGGAAACGGTCCCGCGACATCAATTGCTACCCTCTCGAATGGAGTACCTACAGTGTACTGCACCATTCGGCCGCGTGATCTTGTTCGAGGTCCTTTTGTGGCAGAACAAACTTCGCACTTGCGGCACCAAGATTCGACGTCTTCATGATAATTCATCCAGTAGAACCGCTCTTTAATTTTGGCCAAGGTTTTATTGACCCCAAAATGACCTCCACTGGTTCCGTCGTGCATTTTCTGTAGTACGTCCGATTTTCTGCTACCAGGAACAACCAACTGACTGACTACGGTCTTGCCATCCGGACTCTCCCACGCTCTCTTCAGTAATCCATTTTCTATTTTAAGAGAGTGCCACTGGGCCCATAGCGCCTTCAGGTTTGGACTTTTACCAGCAATTTCTTGCCATTCTGCTCTTGTCGTCAGTCTTTGCAGAGAGGATGGGTCCAATATCTGGATCATTCATTTGTTCTTCTCGAAGGGTCTGTGTGGTCCAGCCATCGTTTATTTCTACCGACGTTCTCCTTACAGAAGGAAGTCCCTTACGCTGCTCAGTTCTTTGACAATGCCGACAATCTTCTTTACAAGGCCGTCTAGACAATGCGTCGGCATTTCCGTGAGACCTTCCTGGTCGATGTTCAATTTGGAAATCGTACTGCTGCAGGCGCTCTATCCATCTGGCTATTGGCTTTGGCCTTGGTTTTTCATATGTAATAACCATTTCAAGGCTCCATGGTCAGTTCTAATCAGGAACCTTTTTCCATATAAGTAGCGATGGTAATGTTCGACTGCTTTAACGATGGCCAATAGCTCTTTTCTAGTGACACAATAGTTTCTTTCTGGCTTACTTAAAGTCTTACTGTAGTACTCAATGACCTTCTCTTGCCCGTTTTGCCTTTGAGAGAGTACTGCACCTAGACCACAGTTACTTGCATCCGTGTCCAGAATAAACAGTCCGTCCTTTATAGGGTAAGCCAAGATTAGACTAGAACAGAGGGCAGCTTTAAGCCTTGCAAACGCCTGACTGCAATCATGGTTCCACAAGAACGGTGTTTTCTTTTCTGTTAATTTGTGCAGCGGTTTTGCGATGTCGGCGAATCCCTCTACAAATCTCCTGTAGTAAGTACATAGTCCCAAAAAGCTCCTTACTTCGTGTTTGTCTCGGACAACTGGCCAATCTTTAATGGCAGATATTTTACTTTGGCTAGTTTTAATGCCTTGTTCTGAGATAGTGTGCCCCAAGTACTCGACTTGCTTTTGGAACAGGCTGCATTTCTTGTAGTTTAACTTCAGGTGAGCATTCCGTAACTTGTTGAAGATTTCTCTTAAATTCTTCAAATGCTCGTCGAAATCACGTCCCATGACAATTATGTCATCTAAGTATACCAGGCAAGTTTTCCAAGCCAGCCCCCTCAAGACAAGTTCCATTAGTCGCTCGAAAGTTGATGGAGCATTGCACAATCCAAAAGGCATAACAGTGAATTGGTATAGTCCAGAATCAGTAGAAAATGCAGTCTTTTCTTTGTCTTCGGGAGCAATCTTTACTTGCCAGTACCCACTTTTTAAATCTAGAGTGGAAAACCACTTTGATCCCGATAAAGTTGCTAAGGTGTCGTCTATACGTGGCAATGGGTAGCTGTCTTTCTTGGTCACATCATTAAGTTTCCTGTAGTCAACACAGAACCGCGTTGAACCATCTTTCTTCTTAACAAGAACCACAGGCGACGACCATGGACTAGATGATTCTTCTATGACGCCCTCCTTTAACATTTCATTCAGCAAACTGTTAACTTCCTGTTGTTTAGCCAGAGGGACCCTTCGTGGATGTTGTCGCATTGGCTGGGCATGTCCTGTGTTGATTTTATGGACAACTAAATCGGTTTGACTGTCGTTGCTCTTGAAGTTAAACATATCAGATTCATCCATAGCAAATTTTATAGCAGACTGAAGTTGTTCCTTTGACAGGTGACTCCACTGTCGCTTAAAAGCATCAATAACTTCTGGGGAAGCTTGGTTAGAAGATTTAATTTTGGATGTCTCTGCTTCGACACAATTGCATACCCATTGTACAGGCTCATAATTGGCAAGAACTGTTCCTTCTTTGAACTTGATGGTCCTTTCTCCAATATTGGCAACTCATACTGGCATAGTCTTCTTCGTGTCTGTCAAAGTTCGGGCTACCATGATTTCAGTCGTCAAATTCAGGTTAGGTTCTATAAGTCCTATGGACCACCCAGGATCATTTTCAGAAGTCACTGTGATAATTTGTTCTGAATTTGGAGGAATTTTCACATCTTGTACCACCAGTAGACGGACACTAGTTTCCATATTTCCATTGGTTAATGCAAACTCCTCATCTCCAAATGTGAGAATATTCCGTTTGTGATCATAGGAGAATCCATGTTTCCTGATGAGATCCATTCCCAAAATAAACTCGTCTTTGATCCTGGCAACCAACACTTTATGCCGAACTTTGAGTCTTTCTCCAATAATGATGGCGACATCGGCTTCTCCGTCTATAGGGCAAGACTCTCCAGTGACTGATTTTAACACAATAGGGTTGGGCAATGGTTGTATGGTATATCCGACAAGTTTATCTGGCCTTACAATGGTCACATCTGCTCCTGTATCGATGGTAATCTGGATATTCTGTTCCTTAATGCGTCCGGCCACTGTGAGACTTTTGCCACCCAAATTATTGACTTTAAAGATCCTGGGGGTCTTAGCGGCCCCGGTCAATTGCCCCCTTGCATTGACCGGAATTAGTTTTCCTGGGACCTAGGGCGGTCTTGGTCGCCGCTTGGTCTTCTAAACGACGGCCACGGACTTCTTGCCCTATTACGGCAGTTACTCTTGATGTGACCTAGTCTGCCGCAGTTAAAACATTTTATGCCCCGATTGTCTGTTTTCGATCGAGGAGTTCTTTCTAACAGAGCTTGCATATTGACTGCCATATCCTTTATCGCTTTATGTAAACTGGCCATGGATTCAGCCATAGACGTATTCGCCTCTTCATTGCAAGTTGCCATTCTTACACGTGGAGATGAACTAGATGACACTCGCGACGCCTCGAATTCCAGGGCCCGAACTAGTGCCTCGCTGATATTCCTGGGCCTTACTAGACGTAAGTGGTATCTCATGTCACTATCGCGAACTCCCTCAATGAACCTTTCGGCGGCAAATTGCGTTTGAAAACATTCAGGGGCTGATGGGTATGCCAGATGAATTAGTCTGTCTATGTTCGCGTCAAATTCTTGTAAGGATTCACCTGATTTTTGCTGTCTCATCCTCAGCTGGGCCTGGAACACGGTTTCTTTGTGCTCATTTCGGAATCGTAGTTGTAGAGAGTGTACTAAAGCTGCATAATTACTTTGATCAGCTGCCGACAAAGATTGGAGTAATTCAGCCGCTTTTCCACGAAGTGCTACCACTAATGATGTAGCTTTCTGGCGCTCGGACCAGCCATTAGCTTTTGCAGCTGCCTCAAATTGGGTTTTATAGATTTCCCAGGCCGTAGTACCGTCATAATCGGGAGGCTTAATTTTAGCGTTGGGTGTGCTAAAACTCTCTATATTATACGTTGTCGTCCTCAAGTTGTTCCCGGAATTTCTTTTCTAGCTCGAGAACCCTCTGGTTGACAGCTTCTAGTACTTCGTTAACGCCGTTAACGGATTCGTTAACGGATTGCATTATTCTTTCTTCCAATTGTTGCTCCCTAGCTGCGAAATGGCTCACTAATTCTTCTTTAAACCGTTTCTGTTCTTCCTTTAGTTCTAGATGACGTCGCTCTTGTAGTTGATCACGTCTTTCTTGTTCCTCTTTTTGTTCCTTATAACGTCTTTCTTGTTCTTCCTTCTGTTCGTTATAACATTTCTCCTGTTCTAGATAACGTCGCTCCTGTACTTGATCACGCTTTTCCTGTTCTTCCCTCTGTTGTTGCATAAGGGACAACAGGGCGGCAAGTTGATCCTCCGTCGCTTGATGCTGGCTTCTAGTTACTGGCATAAACACGTAATGTCCGGCAATGAAGCACTCACTTACAGTTCAGTAATATTAGTCCTCAAATTCCCACTGGAATCTCACTTCTGACACCAATTGTTGCGAACTTAGGGTTCAATAATTCCAGTGTAACGATGTAACACGAAAACACTATTTATTTATTCCACAAATACCCACAGGTACAATTCGACTAGTAAATAACACTTTATAGGCTTCTATTATCGCTTCGTACTTTAGCTTACTTATAGCTCGCTTAAAATAAGACTACTACTCTGCGCGTTCTATGCGCCTTATGTATACAATCCTAAAATTACAGAAAAACCTAGAAAGTTCTTTATAAGAATTCTTGAATAATCTCACTTAAAAAAAGGTTGTAAACAACTGCCTTCTAGATTAAACCGAGCAATAAATCACTCGTGTCAGCCATGACGCAGCGCGGATAGGTCGCGAAGCCCCACCAACCACACGCGTTGCCCCACCTCCCATGCGGCGTTGCTGCGAATCGTAACAATATCATAAAAACCTATACATTTTCTAAATGTCTCCAGACTCCAGGGTTTCTATGCACATCAACTCTGATGTACTCAGCTTTGTGAAACTTGTTGGGCTCAGATGCTGACAATCCCTCAGACTATAGCTTTCTAGAAAGAAGGGAGAGGGAAATGACTCTGGGTTCCTTATCATACTTACAATTTCTTAAAATCTATTCTCAAGATGAGTGGTATGTATATCGAGAAGCATGACAGAGGTTGTCTGAAACTCTCTATACCAGTCATGCGAGTTAAATCTGGGATGCTAAAGGATAACTACCTACTCTCAACCTCCGCAAATTTATTAGGCCCTTAAGTGATTCTTTTGAATGAAGGCCCCAGAGTGTCACAGATTAGGTCAGCATCAATGTCCTGAGTTTTAGCAGCAGGTACTGACTCAGCTGATGATTTGCATTCGCTGAGACGTGTCAGCTTAAATGGCATTTCTGACTCGAATTCTCAGTTAGCAATAATAAGAAGCTCCACCTAAATTATCACTCATATAGGTACTTGAAGGGTATCTCTTTGAGTAAAATGATGGGTAATATGCAACACTGTAGGTAACTATATAGGTAGGTACAAGCTGCATGATGATCAAGTAAGGAAAACTGCTAAATTTTTGATTACTCATTATCAATCACCAAGCGTATATTGGTCAGGTGGGCACATAATACTTACAAGGTTTTCGGGTGGCAGCTTTAGAGCCCTTTGAGAGTATTCCCATCCTTTGTTTTCTCACTGAGAACTCGAAACAGTGCTAAACTGTCCTTGGTAGGTGGGTCATGTATTATAATACCAACCACCCATAGGTCATTCAACTCAGGATCCCAATGGCATATCCTATTAGAGTTAGCGTATCCATCAAACCGCTTGAAATAATAAATAATGAAAATGGAACTACCTACTGTGTCAAATTAATTAATAAATTCTATCAACTAACTCTCAACTAAACAGTAAACTGGTAAGTAAACCGATACTTATGCAAGGCTTTTGGAGGTATTCAATGTTTTCAATTTTTCATAAAATTATCGGATTAACTTGATTGCTAACCACTCAGAGATTTTAGTTTATCTCATGTTTAAAATTGTAATACCAATTTGCTTGAAATATCATTGTAAATTCAAATAAATCATGCTATATGATCTTTCTCATTACAGCTCTTTCATATTCTTTTCTTACATTTATCCTTATTTTAATAAAAGAAAGGAGTTTGAACATCTCTTCTAAGAAGAATTTTCATCTCCCATTTTGATGTGCCTTCAGTCTTGGAATGCATGTCTCTTGTATAAATATCAAGTTGTTGAAAATATTCTCATTGCAACATTTATTTCTATTTGAGTTTACCAATTCAATACAGCTGCTAGCTCATCTGGAAACAAGTGGAATACCCTCGCGGTTCTTGCAAATGTTGCAGTACAGAATCTGGAATGGAAATACTACATACTTCTTTTATAAAAATTGTTGGTCCATAAGTCAGAACATTACTGAAGTATTATTCCATCAATTGTTTTAAAACAACCACAACAAAAATATAATGAATGAAACAGCTGATGAGAATGACATCTTTGACATGTGTTATTCTGTCATTTCTGGCATTAGGACCGATGCACATTAGGACCGATGTGGTTCTCTCGTAAATCCGGCCTGGCGACGTGCCCGCAGTTTATCAACTTCGTCCTGGCGACGTGCCCGTAGTTTTTTGGCGGTCTCCGGTGGCTCAACGTACACCCAAGTTGGTGGATTTCCTCTAAGTCGACGTGCCCATAATTTCTTCACCTCAACACTGTTATTCCCATTACCATTTAAGAGTTACATATGTGTAACTGTGTGTTAAATCGCGTTGAACCATCGATATTAGATGCTGATGAGTTCCAATTAGAATTCAGTTGGTAATGGCCGCAGGTGTAAATTCGGCCGGACGACGTGCCCGCAGTTTATCAACTTCGTCCTGGCGACATGCCCGTAGTTCTTTGGCGGTCTCCGGTGGCTCAACGTACACCCAAGTTGGTGGACTTCCTCTAAGTCGACGTGCCCATAATTTCTTCACCTCAACACTGTTATTCCCATTACTATTTAAGAGTTACATATGTGTAACTGGGTGTTAAATCGCGTTGAACCATCGGTATTAGATGATGATGAGTTCCAATTAGAATTCAGTTTGTAATGGCCACAGGTGTAAATTCGGCCTGGTGACGTGCCCGCAGTTTATCAACTTCGTTCTGGCGACGTGCCCGTAATTTTTTGGCGGTCTCCGGTGGCTCAACGTACTCCCAAGTTGATGGACTTTCTCTAGGTCTGAGGAGCTCTATAGGCCGAAAGTAGTTAAAGGATTAAAAAGGTCAAAACTTTCATTTATCGAACTTATGGTAAATCATAGTAGATTGTAGCTTTATTGCAGAATCTAGTTTGTAGTTTGATTGCCGAGTATTGAAGTCGTTTGGCCATGGTTAGATGTTGCAGCTTCATTTGAAGCTATCGAAGTTGTACTAAGACTGCTAGATTATAAATTTTCAAAGGATGTTTTCTGCAATCTTTCTGTGTATGATGAATTCAATGAGATAGATCTTCACTTTCCACTACTTCTTTTTAAATACGTCGGTGCAATAGGATATTGAATGAATTTCATCTGCAGTAGTATTTTATGGCATTTTACTAGTTTGGCACTCTATTTCCAACGGTATAAGTTGTTATTGTTATTTCAACTATCTGTGTTTAGGATATCTTCAAAATATTCCCTAGATCTATAATTAGTTTTCTTTACTTGTCTTTCACCCTGAGAAAATAAATGGGACTACACAGGTATTACGACTTACCCATTCTTCAAATATGCCTGATTAATGATTTCCCACCTATGATAGACGGTACATAGAACATTTACCAAAGGGACCCAACGAGACATACATATATTTATAACATTCTCATTTCTCAGATGCTTTTTGTCACGTACAGGTGTTGGCACCTCTTTATGCCCATCAAAAATATTCTAAAAGGGGTTGAACCGTGAAGGCATAAAAAGTCAACGAATGGAATAATTAATCACCACGTTGGCGTTGCATAACAAAACGCGGCATCTAATTGTTATTCTGTTTGATTCCGTGTCTAGGGCACCTAGATCTGGTAGACGTGGTGACATTTGAAGGGTCACAGCGTACAACACAGCCGACATCGTTTTTGAAATTATGTATTTGATAGAGAAGTGCTGCGTCATTGACGCCTTACCGAACTATTTTAGAGTAAACTATTATTCCTTGGAGGTCTCAGTTTAAGTCAGGGGCGTGGCTAAGGATATTTTAACAAAAAGGGGGATGGAAGACGGCGGCGCTTCGGCAAACGAAAAAAACTGAAAATAAATGAGAAAATTAGACAGAAAGTTCTCGCTAGACAGGTTTTTTTTAAAGCCACCTAGTTGTCTATCCAAACCGTGTTATGAAAATCTTGTATTTGTATTCATAACATAAAAGCTCTGGGCGCAGCGCATTTGTCACGTGTTATCAGGACATCGGCGCCCCCGACGGGCCGAATGATTTCTTTTTGTCCCATCGAGATCAAACAACTTTTTCTTCTACAGAGGTGTACTTAAATTTACATTGTTCTCAAATTAGTATAATTTTGTTTTGCCGAAATGGTGGAAGATTAAAATCCTGGAATTTTGTTATCTTCAGTTCTATAGAATCTATTTCAAATTAAGAACAATAAATATCTCTAATCAAGAGAAACTTCAGAGTATTATGTCTTGTAATTATAAAGACAGTTGTTGGAGTACCCTCCAGCACGGGCCAACTGTCCAAATACAAGTAATTTTTGTGTGCAACACCTCAATTTCTCTAAAAGAATCTAAATATACGTAAGGCAGTAAGCAAAAAACATTCTTTGACTCCGCTCCTGTTTCAGGGTTGACAAAGTTTGTTTCTTCTCGAACATAAAACGAGAAAAGTTAGAAAGCGCAAGATCATTTAGATTTGAGGACTCAGATAGCGACTACATAAAAGATGCGTTTTAATTCATTCATTTGCAATACAGTTCCACCCTGAAACGAGCATTTTTAACAAATTGTTATTGGATTCTTGTTTTATGGCTTTACGGTTGAAATTTATAAGCTTGTTCAGCTGTATCTTAAAAAAATACTTCGTCCGCGTATACTGCTGCCCTGTCTCCAAATTAAAATCTCGAAAACTCTAAGGGTAAAGGAATCAGGTGAAGTAGGTATACATGGAGCAGCTTGGGAACAGCGCTACATAGAGCACCAGCAGATTATACGGAAATACTGTAAATAAGAGAAATTATCACATATTGCACTTCAACACAAGCAAATTTGCACAATAAACGAAGGTAAAACAATTAATTTTTTATTACAATTTTAGTGTCCTGAGAATGACCTCACAGAAGATACCTCTAAGTGTATTTTTGGCCTACTCCAACAAATTCTTCACCACTTACAAAACAATTAATGTCCTAACTCTCATCTCGAAGACAGGCTAAGTCTTTTTCTGCCGTTGATCGCCGTCAAGCGTCAAGTAAATTCCTTTCATGCCGCTCGATTGACTCCATATTGCCACTTTATCTGTCGCTTGTCTCATCATCTACAAATCTATGAGCACTTAAACAATATAGTTCCTTGGAAGAAAAATATTAGGTTTTATTCGGAGCTAAATTAACGTTTCTTGTTCGCTCGTGATTACTTTTGACCGGCCAACTCCACAGCCTCGGCAGAAAAGTGACACTTTCGCCCTTAATGAAATAATTTACTATTTCCAGTCAAAATATCCGACCTGCCAGCTTGAGCATAAGTAAAAATATTCAAAAAAAATAGTACTAGACACGTCCTCATGATCCATGAGCCTAGCTTATTTCTTCAGGATACTACGTCATTTTTTTTTGCCTTTGAAAAGAGCAGTTTTGTTAAACTGTAAAGGCTTTTACGGCCGGTCAATTGTACTGGACTGTCGTCTTGGTTGCAAAAAGTTGCACAACTCATGATCAGTCAGTGTTTTGAGAAAGGACAGAGTTTCTAAAAATTCGACTGGACCACCGTCTTAGTTGGAAAAAGTTAGTTGAAAACGAGTACAAAGTTTACGTAGTTTTATCTTGAAAACTCTCCAAGTTGTCAAATAGTGGGAGAACGGTTGGAGATTGGAAAAAATAGATCCGATCATCGTCTTAGTTGGAAAAAGTTAGTTGAAAACGAGTACAAACTTCGTATGACTATCTTGAAGGCTAATAAAGTTATTGCTTATTGCAGATGCCTCAAAAATGGTTGTTCGTTCAAATTCTTAGATAGTAAAAAACTTTGCATGTCCATGCTGGAGAATAACGAACCTAGCAAATAATACCCATTGAAAGAATGCTGGAGGTCGAAAAAATTGTACTGGACTGTCGTCTTGGTTGCAAAAAGTTGCACAACTCATGATTAGTAAGTGTTTTGAGAAAGGACAGAGTTTCTAAAAATTCGACTGGACCATCGTTCTAGTTGGAAAAAGTTAGCTGAAAACGAGTATAAACTTCGAGGGTCTATCTTGTAAGAGCCCTGAAAACACTTTCCGAGCCAATGGACCATGGCTGAAGCCGTGGTCAAATGGACGGGGAGAGGGAAGGATTTCTTCCTGACTTACAGAAGTGATCTCCCGTGCTTCCCGACGTTGAGTGATTCGACTGTGGTGAGCTCCGTGATATTTATTCCTCAGCCGCGCCGTCGCGCTGCAATGGAAGGACTGGGGTGGGGGTAGTGGTGGCACGGGGTTTCGGCGCACTTAAAGTATGTCGTAGAACTAGCTTCCAGTCTGCACATTTAGAAACGTAATTTCCTCCTTCCTGTCGAAATTATTGTCGTGTTTAAAGATTTTAATGGCCTCTCTCATTAGTCTCGGATAGAAACGCTGCGATTGATATAAGGTATCCACCTCTTTGAGAAGGATGTCGAGACCTTCGAAGAGAGCGAGCTCTACCATTGCTAACTTTTGTGTTTGTCCCAGCCTGCAACTCCTCTTGTGTTCCGTAATCCTCGTGTTGAGACTGCGTTTTGTGGTGTCAATGTATACCGAGGCGCAGCTGCATGGAACTCGGGGTGCCAATAGAGGATCTCTGCGGTCTTTTACCGATCTCAAGCTCTGTTGTATTGTACGAGTGGGTTTAATGACAGTTTTACTGGTTAACTGTCCGTTACTTTATGGATGTATTGTAGACTAATCCATCCGCGCTTTTCCTCATCTTCTCCTGTTGTTCCTTCCTGGCGCTCTACATTCCTTGAACGGACGGCCCTATCGAGCTCGTGCTTGCTGTACCAATTCCAACCAAATCTTCTTTCCAGATGCTTCATTTACGATTCCAAATCAGCCGGCTTATAAATTCTCTTGGCTCTCACAGGTAGAGTTTTTACGACTCACCTTTTCTATCTGGAATGATGATTTGATCCGTTATTGAGATATCGGTCAGTGTGTGTTGGTTTTTTATAAACGGTGTGCGCAAGCTTCCCATTCGGCCTTCTTGGTACTAAGGAATCCAAAAAATGTTTCTACCCCATTAGTGCACTGAATTTTTGAGTGGATAGAGTGGGGATGCACGAGGAAGTTTTGAAGTTCGCCCTCGCCATTGCTCCAAATAACAAAGATATCGTCCAGTTATCGGAATCAACACTTTATCCTCTTATTTGCCATTGCCAACGCCTTGGCCTCGAAAATGTCTATAAAATAGTTGGCTATTACTGGACTAAGGGGGTTGTTCATAGCTACACTATCAGTTTGTTCCTAGAAAACTTCTTTTCAGCTGTGGCTCGGTATACATTGGCACCACAAAACGCAGTGTCAACACGAGGATTACGGAACACAAGAGGAGTTGCAGGTTGGGACAAACACAAAAGTCAGCAGTAGCAGAGCACGCTTTCTCCAAACCTCACGACATCCTTTTCAACGAGGGGGATATCTTATATAAATCACGGCGTTCCTATCCGAGACTAACGAGAGAAGCCTTTCAACCCGACAACAATTTCAACAGGAAGGAGGAAATTACGTTTCTAAATGCAGACTGGAAGCGAGTTCTACGACATAATTCAAGTACCCCGAAACCCCGCGCCACCACTACCCCCACCCCAGTCCTTCCATTGTAGTGCGACGGCGCGGCGGAAGAATAAATACCGCGGAGCTCACCACAGTCGAATCAGTCGACGTCGGGAAGCACGGGAGATCACTTCACCCATTGCCTCATCGCCTTTGATAATGTCTGCCGCAGCTGCTAACGAAACGTCCGGAAGAAACTCCATTAGACCATGGCTTCAATGCCCGGCAAACACTTTAGATTTTATTTTGACCGGCGGCGAAAGCCTTCACAGTCTAAGACACTAGAAAACTAAGCCTGTATACGGGGTGTTTCTGAGTAAATAGTAAAAAATGAAATAAGTGAATTGTGAGGTGAGTACCGAAGGGGGGACTCTACCTCTTTGTCGGTCATGTTTTGTCATCTGGAAGAGCACCACTAACTGTCCTTTTTTTTAAATATCTGACATCATTGTCTTTATTGGAAGTTTCGTTAAAACCATCTTTTGGTTCTATTGTTGGTGTATTTGCGTTATCTTGTAAAATACTGATTACTTTATTATTTACATCTCTGTTAAACATTTTCTCTTTACTAGCTTCTATTGTCTCTTCATTGGTATTAAACTCATGAAAGCCAAGAACAAAAACCTCGTCTTCAATATTTCCATTTGAACAGCTGGATTTTGTCGGAATTCCAACAGTGTCTCAATCAAAGATTGTCTCTTGCTCTTTGTGAGTTTCTTCTGTTTCCATTTCTTCAGACGTGTGTAATTCAGGTTCTGGTTATACATCAAGTTTAATAGAACGCCTAAAATTGTAGAGCTCCAATAATCGATCTTCCCCTTGCCAAAAATAGTAAAAGAAAAGAGTTGAACTTCACGATAACCAGATATCCATTTGCTGCTCTAAAAATTTTAAATGGGACATTTGGATTTTTCCACTCACTAAAATGTGGCACGTTTTTGCGTACACATTTTTATCAAATACAGACCACAGACACGAAACCCAGATTTAATGGCAACTGTATTTTTTTTCTGAATATTCAGGCCTTCGTAGTCATATAACTATTTTCTTCCATGCCTACTTTCCAAAAGAAAGCAACACCAAGAGGTTGCAGCAAATGTGTTGTATTCGGTGGAAGCCAAACAAGTATTATACCATTCCCGACATAGGTTGCCCAAATTAAAAGACAAGTGAGATGCGTGCCCATCAACAAAGACAATAACTGGTCTGAAAATAGTCTTAGAATCCAAAAATTGAATGAAAAAGTTTGCAAATTGATTCAGACAATGGATTGTCTGAATTCTTTAGATGCTGACATCCAACCATCCTGAATCCGATATTGCAGTGCCCATTTCCTAGCAGCAGGTTACATTGTCTTTATCGAATGTGCTGACTTCATAAACATTTTTCCCAGTACAACAGAGACCCTTTGGGCAATAAAACCGATATCAACGTTCAAAGTTTTTCAATTTGGAACCAACCAGCGATTAAATAACTTTAACCAAATTTCATTGAAACACTTGCCGGTGTCACGCACGTTCCCTTCGTACACAATTGATATTCCTGACTCATAAGTTAACAATTTAAATTTTTTAACGTCTGCGATAAACTTTTCCTGTCTATCGAGAATCTCCTGCATCAATTCCATCGAAAACTCTTGATAAATTAAATATTCAAGGCACGGTTCTGTCGTAGAGCGCTTACATTCCTGACATAGTCTCGGGTTCCTGCAGTAGCGGCCCTGCATATTGGTGCATAAGGCGGCAGGCTTAAAGTAAAACAATTATTGTCGATTTGGCCTAACAATATTGGATTTCAAAAGCCGGAGAATTAGTGATTATATGAAAAAATTCTGAATTTCACCACTAAGTCCCGAAATATGATAATTGAGGGGCTAAACATTGCCTTAGAAATATATATTAATATTAAGTTAGACATTTCAATGGTGCATACATGATAGGCATGGTTCCCATAGGCTATCGTCAGAACATTAATTATAACATATTTAATTTCAATAGCGTAATAAATTATGACGCTATTTGCTTCCTGTAATAACTAGTTTGAATTTTAATGCCACCAGGGTGGTCTACCAGTTCGCTAATCTTCCACACTATTAATAATAATTAGAACAAATACGATATGTTACGTTTTCCAGATGAGTGTATTAATAAATTACTTATATTATTTATCAAAGACCACCCTGACTTCGTTAGAAGAAAATGTTATGCCTGATGCTGCGAGCACCCTTTTAAACATCAGAGCGGATTTGCCATATCGTTGTAGTGTTAAAATTGTTGCATCCCAAATTGAAACTAAACTCAGTGCGGGCTTTTACTACGATTATTGGAACTAAAAATGAGGGAGAAAACTTAAACGTGGCAGTGAGGAGAGTTTAAAATACGAGTTTTAAAGTGAAAAGAAGAATGGGAAATAAATAACTTTTGGCCACTCCATAAGTAAGTCCACCGAAAAGGAATGCTGTTACAAATTTGGAGGGGTTTACGATGGTAGAAACTATGATGCAAAGGCCGCTTTAGACTGTCCAAATTATAAAAGGAGAGATTAACGAGAAGCGAAAGAAGACATACAGCCAGAGATAAAAGATGCCCAAGGTGTAGAGAAAAAAATAGAAATGATAAGAGAAGATACTGGCTGTGGCAACGAAGAGGAAAACGAGAACTAAGGGATGGGGGAAAGTGAGGACAACAACGGAAGTTGATTCGAGGCTATCATCGTCTTGGGGAGAAGATGTCTATCGACCCGGACAACACCATGGTGTTTCGGTTCACAAGGAGAAGAAAATTGGATTCTTTGAGGCCACCCTCTTTGCTGGGAAAAACTATTCCATTTGCAGAGGAGATATATCTGGTAGTAATACTAGATAGGACGCTAAACTGGAACGCGCATATGGAAAGAATGATCAGAATGAAACTGAGTAACTTGCAGAGTCAAGCCTGCCTGGCTATCAGCGACGCATTTGGCACCGCTTCAACATTCCCATGGAAAAACTTCTCGAACTAATCCCTCTCCGGAGGTTGCCCACAGGGCGGAGTCCTTTCACCATTCCTGAGGTCCTTACTAGTGGACGACCTGCTGGCTACTCTAGAACTATGGGGAGTCGAGGTCCAAGCATACGCGGACGACATCGTTATCCTCATAAGAAACCACCCAGACCAACAAATCTCCAGCACGTTGCAAGAGGTGCTGGATGTGGTACACAGCTGAAGCTCAAAAGAAAATCTTAGGAAAACTGTGATTGTGCCTTTTACCCGAAGGAAGAGGCTGGACTTTAAAAAAACGCCATCTTTGTTCGGGACGACAATCCCGTTTACCAATGAAGTGAAGTATCTAGGAGTTATCTTGGACAAATCATTCACATGGACCTCACATGTGACAAGAACCGTGGGGAGGGCATTGCTCTCCCTACGGACGTGAAAGTAGCTGTGCGGTAAATCATGGGGGATGGAACCCCAACAAATTATGTGGCTCTACGTGATGGTGATAAGACTGTTAATCAATTATGGGGCCACAGTTTGGTATCGGAACAGCAGTCAGAGCTCCATTAGGGCCAAACTCTCTTTTCTGCAAAGACAAATATGTCTCTGCATCACGAGAGCAATGAGAACGACGCCCACGGCAACCATGGAGCGCATGATTGACCTGCTTTTGCTTCCAATACTCTTGGAACGAGATGCAATGAAGGCGACGTACCGATTGCAACAGGTGGCACACATAACGCCGCAGCCATTCAATGGGGGGGACCAACAATGCCCAGGCCGACTTGGAAGGCGTTAGGAAGTTATTGGAAATGGTCTCCGACCTAATGACATCAAAACGCTTAACCGACACTCGCTACGTCGTCTGGATTCCCTCACGGGAAGATTGGAACGAACGAGGCGAAGATCTGCAAATGACGGGTAGTACCTGGTACACAGACCAGATCCAAGACCGATGGAGGTGCTGGCGCCGGAGTATACGGGAGTTCGGATGGCACCTACATAGCAGAGAGCCTAGGCCGACTCAGCACAGTATTTCAGGCAGAAATACACGCCATTGAACTTTGTGCCCGACACCTATTAGAGGAAGGAGGACACAATAGATCAATAAAGATCTGCTCGGACAGTCGGGTAGCACTTTTAGCGCTAAAGTCATTGCGCTGCAGCTCCAAAACAGTTCGGAGCTGCAGCAGGACTTTGAACATCCTATCGCAGAAGAACAACGTCATACTGGTATGGATCCCAGGGCATCGAGGGCACGAAGGCAATGAGAGGGCCGACTCCTTAGCCAGCAGGGCGGACTCGGTATTTGTCGGCCCGGAACCGGTCCCATACTTCCTGGACAAGGCTGAAGTCCAGAAATGGGGCAATGCTAAGTCCCAGGAATGGTGGGAGAGCCTACCCGGACTAACACACTCCAAAACATTTATCACAGGAACAGGGAGGGCGAAAGCCCAAACATTCCTCAGACTAAATAAGAGACAAATCAGAGTGGCTATTGCAATCCACATGGGCCATAGCCATCTAAAACTCCACATGTGCTGTCCGAGGAAACGGAAGATGAAACAGTCGAGCACGTTCTTTGAGAATACCCGGCTATTGCCAGATCGAGATACTCACTGTTCGGTAACACGATCATTGAGCCTCAAGATTGTTCAGTCAGATTTCAGATTGTTCAGATTGTCAGTGGAGGACCGTACCTACGTCCGGAGGTTACATTGGAACCAAACCCACTGCAAACTGAATTAACCGGCCATGCTTTGCTGGGTATGTTGTAGGCTGAATAAACTATATTTATTCAGCCTACAAGCTAGACCTCTCTACAAAGGAAGGGTGGGACAGAATAAACTAAGGCTACGGAGTGGGCACCACTGCTGGTACGTGGATGGCTCGAAAACTCCCGAGGGAGTGAGAGCTGAGGCGTATGGCGGTGGACAGAGATACATACTCCAGGAGAGTCTGGGAAAGCGCGCAACAATATTTCAGGCGATGCTCCATGCCATTGAAATATCTCTCAGGTCGATAAGCAATCAAAACTGGACAAACAAAAATATCAAAATATAGTCGAGAACTGTCTGGAGACTTCAAAACATACTGAATCACATTGGGAAGCATAATTCGCTAACCTTAGTCTGGATTCCACAGGTCTTGAGGGCAATGAAATCGCCGATTTTCTTGCAAGGGGTTACCTTCATAGGGCGCTACCTAAGGGAGGTGTTGAGGAGGGCAATCATCCAGATTGCGGAAGAATAGACCGAACGTTGCTGGATAGATAGCCCGGGCCTTGTTCACCAAAGGCGTTCATACAAGGACCATTTGAAAGGACAAAAGACTTATCAAAAGTCGACACACAACAGCTCAAAGCTCTTATACACTGGGCAGTGTCGATTAAATGCAGAGGATAGGCCGGGCAGACAATGCCGAATGCAGGCTGTGCATGGAGGATAATGAGACTGTAGAAGACATCCTGAGTGAATGTCCTGTAACTGAAAGACTTAGATTTCAGAACTTCGGAAGAATACACATCCGACCACCGGACTTCCACAAAGTCTCACTCAAGAAGATGATGGCATTTTTAAGAGGACTGGGTCTTCTGAGTGAACGTTAATTGATATTGAGGCATAAGAGATCTTGTAGGCCGTGCTGCACGGGCCCCCCTCGTGGGACCACTCATTTGGAATCAATCAATCAATCAAATGGATAAAGTAGGGATTACACGCTAACTTCTATAGTGACATAAGTACTGACAGTGTAGCATTAGTCGTTCTGCTCGGTACAAAAAGAAAATAGATTTATCAGCATGTAAGACGAGCCGGGTGCAAAGAGCAAAAGGATGTAGGAGCTTGAAAGGTGTGGATGGAAAAATGCACATTATACGAGCGTAATTGGAAAGGATTAATGGGGAAACAGAGGCAAGGAGGCAGAATAGACAATCGGAAGAAGTACTGGATTGTGAAACGACTATCGATGTCAAAACAGTGGACGACGAAACACAGTCTTTGGTCGACATGGCATGTTAGTAATTCCCTACAGACACTACTTTGTTTCCTTCATGTGTAAAGTGGCAGTTATGTTGTATCTTCAAAGGGCAATTAGTATCCGAGTAATGTGTCGATTCCAATTTGTACTTGTAGCCGTGAGGAAGAATGCGAAAAACAATCAAAACGTCGGCATTGCTGCCGTTCTGTCAAAACTATCTACTAGGAAACTAGTATTACTAGATGGTAGTTCTAGATAGATGATAGTTCTAGTATGCAAAAAAAAACACATTTTCCTGTGGATGAAAAAATTTTTCTTTATGGATTTTTCCTGCTTCCTACGTCAAGGAATATTGTAGAGAGAGAGAGGGGGGGGGGGGGGAGAGAGAGAGAGAGAGAAAGAGAGTGACAGATCAATAACTTCCTTCTTTGAAACTTGGGTTTTAAAAAAGGAATGCACACTTCAGACCCCATTTTTGAATTCGTTAGTGAGTTGCATTTCGGCTTTAATAAGTACTTGTAAGGTGGCGTTGGCTGTCTTTCGTGAATTATCGAATCGAAGGCTTCGGTCACTGTTGTAAGATCAGGGAATTATGAATTCAGGCATGTTAACCGCCTCCCTGTCTATGTTGGTACCAACTTCTTGGAGCTCTGCACAGTGTTGGAGGGTGCGATTGATCGCGACTTGGAGGTCGCCTGGGACTGTTGCACACCAATCGGTTTCTCCCTTAAAGTTTCCAAGTTACATACCTATTCTTTAAGTGTAGTCTGACTGCATGTAGTGACACGGCTCTACTGTACTATTCGTAAATATATGGAATTGGAGATTACAACATTGACTACATAACAATATTGCATTATGCAAGTTTGTGGCATGATGTCGTCAACCTGTTACGATGTGCGGAGTCTACGACAGGTGCTTGTATGATCAATGACTCACTGCCGACTTAAGTCGTTTGAGCAAGTAGCTAGAGCTTGCAAAAGCGAGCAATTAAGGCCGTTTTAGAGTTCGCAATTCTTCTTGCAATTGACAATTCTCTTGCCATGCGCATGCGCGGTAACGGACCAGCTGATCGATTTCTGCAATTCTTTTGCAATTGCAAGGACTTGCCAATTATCGGTCTTGACCGATTTTTATTGTAGTTTACTTGCAACTCTGGGGTAAAATTTGGTAACTTTTGAATTGCCACCATTGGCAAATAAAAGTTACTATCACAAATTATTTGAGGTTAAGTCTGCGTCACATGCAGTACATGTACTTTGTTGTTGTTATTTATGGTTTTTATTACTTTCATTTGTTTTTGTGTCTTTATAAGTTTAAAAAATGAGTTCTTCCAAAAGGTAACATGAGTTTTTCTGTGACTAGTGAAATAGTATTTTACTGCATTTTATTCTATTAATTATACTGATTACAGCACTGCACTTTTTTGGTCCAAAGAGTCTTCAACGATTCTGATACAGGAATATGAAAAATATCCTTGTTTATATTTACCAACATTAAAGGAATATCATAACAGAAACTTAAGAAATAAAGCATTTGAAGATATTAGAGAAGAAGTTCTGTTAAAAACTGATATGAAAGCTTTGGCGCTAGATCATATCAAAAAAAAAAATACATGGATTGAGAACCCAATTTCTCTCGGAAATTAATAAAATAAGAAAATCTGAAACATCTGGATCATCACCTGATGATATTTATAAGCCGAAGTTGTGGTGCTTTGAAAGCCTTCAGTTTTTACAATCTTCTGTTAAGATTGTTTCTCTCGGTGAATCTAACATGAGTTCACAGAGTTCCCAGTTGACTGCTATATCGGAACATTCAGAACTTGAATGTCCTGAACTTGATTCCAGTAATGCTCCTGAAGGTGTTAATGATGTAAGTAAGTCAATATTAGTTTATTCCTGTTACCTACCTAGTGTGTATTACAATAAGTAAATAGTAGTTAGCAGTTTTGCTATAGGTACGTACTTTTTAAAAAATATTTTTTCACTGTGAATATTGATGATGATATGCCAATTCTTAATCATTGCAGGTATCTGATATACTATTTGATGGTCCAATCAATGACCTCAGTGATGTCGACATATTATCCCCAACAACATCGAGAAGTGTCTCAACAGAGCCATTAGAAAGTAAAATAATGAGCAAAGGCAAAAAACGAAAAGCTCTTGCTGAACCATCCAAAATCACACAACTGCTGGACACAGCAATAACTTCATTAAAATAAGTGAATCAACCAAGCAACACATCACGATGCAGCTTATTTGGCCAGTAAGTTTCAATATTTTCTCTTATAAACAAATGAAAAATCAGTATTATGTCTATAGTTATTACAGAATTGAGTTGTGCTGCATGCATAAAAAATGAAGTAGGGAGTGATTAATGAAATTTTTATTTTCAGGTTGCGACGCCCTTTCTCAGGTTCGCTGATACTTAATTAATTCGTTGAGTCTCGGGCGCCACCCTTTGATATTTATAAAGCGACAAAGGGACCGCTATTGCCTACAAGGTAGCTTTTAAACAGAGGAGAAATATTCCAGGGATTTTTAGATTAAAACACCAGGAGTAAGGAACAATAATAGGGTGTCTATTAAACTACGGTAAAACAACATTCAAACATCTACTAATACTACGACTGTTAGTGACTCTCTATAACTACATATGAACACATCCTAAAACTATGCAATTAATAACAGCGAGAGGGGGGAAGCAACAGTTAGTTACTTAGTAGACGAAATTCTGATGAACCAAGGAAAACGGGAGGTTTCGGTAATAAACCAGTACACTCTGTACTGGATCGGTCGGGGTCGGAAACTTCAATATTGCGTACAAGCAGTAACAACAATATGAAACGGTAACGGAGCTTTGGGACCACTGGGAACTGGGGTTTCGGAGGGAGCGTACTTTATAATTCGGAATCGGATATAGTCGGTTTCGGTTTATTCACATCCAGCCTGGCTTTGAAGATCGGTGCTACGGGAAGCCCAGGATGTAAAACAGGTCGGTGACGGAATCGGTAATAGGTCCCAAATCGGATTCGAAAGAAGCGGTACGGTGAGCGGTGTGTTAGCGATTTTCCCGGTTTACATATGAACGCACCCTGTGAGGAACAAAATGAACGCGGCCAGAATCAGCATGGCACCTGCGTCATTTGAACGTCACAAGTACTCCGGTGGAGCGCGACAACTCCAACTACACCGGGAAATCACAAATCCACCCCTCTTGTGTCGTGAGACGAGACCCTAGCGGCCTAGAATGACGTCAGGAGCCGAAACGTGAAGCAGCAACGTCGGCCCCCTAGGTCAGATATCCGGTACTAACTCATTGAGTCCTCCCATTTGATCGACCGTCCACGACCCCAAACTCTTCGAATTATTTTACAAGTCTTTATAAATTCTGTCGGCTTGTTAAGCGCGACAAACAGGTGGCGCCATCTATGGGCGCACTCGCGGACCTACGGCCGTTTTGGCCATTGCCTTTGCTTTTATATGGGGAATTCCCGTTTTTTATTTAAATAAAAGGTGTTGTAATGAGTTGGGTGATGAAATATAAAGAAAATGTTAATTGGGACGTAAAAATAAACATTGCTTTTGTGAGAATTCCTTATATTGCTAATACTTTATTAAACCAGTTATTGGTAATTTTAAAAACTAAATTTTTTCATCTTGCCATGGAACACTACCACAGCCACAAAAGTAGTTTTTAAATTCTTCACGAATCAGTAGAGCTTCATTATTGGGCCTGCCAAAGTTTTGTCTACTCAAGCTAAATACAAATCTGTATCTTCTGTCTAAATTTTCTTCCAGCACTTCATTGTTCAAATTTGAAATTTTTGATTCCCTAGTAAGAAAATTATGTAATGCACAGCATGCCTGTGTAATCACCTTTGCTTTTTCTGGATTTAGGGGAATTGTATTTAGTAGTACTCTGAAACGATTGGCTAAAATGCCAAATGCATTTTCAACCACACGTCGTGCTCTACTGAGTCTGTAATTAAGATTTCTCTGTTCTCTTGACATATTTCGAAATGGATATGGTTTCAATATATGATTAGATAGGGGAAAAGCTGCATCTGCTACTATCATATGTGGTATTGGTTTATTTCTACCAGGTAAATGTTTATCCTCTGGAAGATTCAGATCATTCCCAATAAGAGCCTTTGACAGATCACTTTCTCTGAAAATACCTCCATCTGCCAGTCGACCATTCATTCCAATATTAATATATATGAAATTGTAATTAGCATCCACTAAAGCCAACAGAACAATACTGTGTTGTTTTTTGTAATTGAAGAAAGCAGACCCTTGATCTTTTGGTGCCTTTATGACAATATGTTTACCATCCAAAGCTCCTATAATGTTAGGAATATTCCACTTCGTCTCAAAGTCCCTGGATATTTCCAACCATTGTGCAGCTGTTGTTGGTACCTAAAAGTCAAGTTGTTTTTTAAATATTTGGTAATTACAAACCACTATATGTTCTATCTACCTTTAAATATTCGGTTTTGAGTTCCTCATATATAGCTTTACACACAATGGGAACAAATAAAGAAATAGCACTTTCTGATATTCTGTAAGTGTACATCAGGCTTCGATAACTTTCTCCTGTAGCCAAATATCTTAAAGTTATTATTGGTTTGTGTTCTGCTGAAAGCGTTTGTCGGCAAAAGGACTTTGGGTTTTTTTTTTGAGATCCTTTCTTCTATTTTGCTTAACAACTTTTGAAAGGTAGTTTCATCTATTCTCAAGAAATTTACATATTTCTCAGTGTCAGAGGATAAAAGTTCTTGTGGTATGCCAATATTTCCTTTTTCCCTATTCAGCCAAGGTCTTACCCACCACCGTCGAATTTTTTTATGTTTCGCAACCAATATGTTAGCTGCCACGACAATAAGAGATATAGATATATTTTTAATCACTTTAGATCTGTCATCCATATTGCTTTTGACTTCTCAAACTTGAATTTAAAACCCTTTACAACATAAAACTTATTGAAAATGTCAATATTGGCAGCACTGTTGAATATTTTCAGAAATGGCAAGAAATTGCAAACTGTAAAACAAACTTGTCAAATATCTGGTTGCAGTATATTGCAGCTGCAATGCATTGCTGCAATTAATTGCATGAAGAGTTGCAAACTGTAAAACGGGCTTTAGAAAGTTTATTGCATCTTAGGGCGGCTCTTACAACTATCAGTAAAACTGAGAGTTGTAAAAGTCACCCTTAGGGCTCAGTTGAGTAATGACTTTTTTCTACGACCATGTAAAAATAAACAACTTTCGTCATACCTTGCCCTAGCCGAAACCGTAACTTTCGTCTGAGAGAAAATCCCGTATCGTTAACTTTCGTCTCTAGTGACGAAAGTAAGTTGTTCTAATTTCGCCTGTATATCGCCAATTAAATGCGATTTAACTGGTCTAATCTCATTATACAAAAACATAAATATTTTGCCTGTCCGGGCCAAAAGTTAATCAAAGTATTGAAATTTGACCAAACTGAACTCATTGACAGTCGAGGTGTCATGTTGACAATGACGCGCCTTAATTTTTGAAAGAAATACTCTATAGAGATTGTTTTTAAAGTTAATGAAGACTTTTATAAGAATATTTAGCATGGTCGAAGAAAAAGTGTGTAGTGTTTTTCTCGTCAAAAAAGCATTTTCTATTGCTCGAGAACATTACCAAACGCGGCTTCGCCTCGGTCAATCTGAAGGCTTTTGATGATTTTTCTGTTGTAGTTTTAATTTGATTAAATCACTCTATTTACTCTGAAGGCCAGTCAAAATACAATCTAAAGTGTTTTCCGGGCTTTGAAGCCGTCGTCCAATGGAACATCTTCCTGACGTTTCGTCTAAAGCTGCGGCAGACATTATCAAAGGCGATGAGACAATGGGCGAAGGGATCTCCCGTGCTTCTTAACGTTGACTGACTCGACTGTGGTAAGCTGCGTGGTATTTATTCGACCGCCGTCGCGCTGCAGTAGAGGGAATGGGGTGGGGATAGTGGTAGCCCGGGTTTTCGTCGCACTTGAAGTATGTTGTAAAACTCGCTTCCAGAAACGTTATTTCCTCGTTCCTGTTGAAATTACGTTTCTAAATGCAGATTTCCTCTCGCCACCACTACCCCCACCCCAGTCCTTCCACTGAAGCGCGACTGCGGAGGAATAAATACCACGGAACTCACCACAGTCGAATCAGTCGACGTCGGGAAGCACGAGAGATCACTTCGGCCGTTGCCTCGGCGCCTTTGATAATGTCTGCCGCAGCTCTAGACGAAACGTCAGGAAGAAATTCCATTGGACCACGGCTTCAAAGCCCGGAAAACACTTTAGATTGTAATTCTTTATTTATTCTTGATACTGTGAAATAAAGTTTTTTTGAAAATTAATAAAAAAATCGGAACGAATGAATCGACGATGTAATTTGATTATGTTCTCTTTCTCAGAATACGTACATAAAACAAGGATAGAACATAAGAGTCCTGCCAGTTCTTAAATTTTGACGGTGTAGTCATTGATACCAATAGAAAGAAGGAATTCAATTGAAAAATTTTCGAAACAAAGGTTTGCCACTACAAATCCAATTTTTCCTTGGCTGGCTAGATGATTATCTTCTTGAAATAGAAGCGTAAACTAATTCTGATTTCGGCAAGTAGTATCTAACAGTCAGAATTAGCAAAATGAGGGAGTGAACATTATGTTTGGATTAACGAACTTAAAATTAATAGAAAGCTTTTATATGTAACTAATAAATAAATATTGACCAGAAAGCTTAATGGAACATTAAATTAAAAGCAAATGTTTGAAGTAGCCTTAATTTTGATACACTTTTGGTGTCCCCCCGTATGACCATCGAGTACAAGAGATACAGGAGCCTCCGCCAGGTGTTTTTGCGCCAGAAGTTACTTGATGCCAACCGGTGCTGATGGATACCCTGTCTGACATCTGCTTATAAAACGCGTGCTCCATTTTTACACCCCCTACATATGCGACCCTTAATACGATATTAAATTGCCCTCTGGGGGTTGTTTTCGTCCGTGGCATAACCGTTCGCCAACAAGGTGATCCCATTGTTTTCTTTAAGTTAACACGAGTTTTTCTTACGTTAAAAACAATGTCTGAGTTGACCCTTTAGAATGTCACTTTGGTTGTGCTTCACCTAATATATAAAATTTCTACGCGTATTTTACAGAAAACAAACCGTTGTTAGGAGCACTGGCTAAAGGCGCAACACCTTTTATATCTTAAATCTACTCCACTTAGTTATCGTTCCATAACATGAACCTGATAAAAAAGTAAATTTACAGACAGGTGGTGTCTGAAATTTGAGGGCACGAGCCGCGACGAAGCACCTGCTTTTTTAATATACCATCCACCTTATAGAATAAGTTTTCTTCGCGCTGCTGCATAATGTAAAATATTGAGCAACAAAAACCCTGTGTCAGAAACTTCCAACGGGTCTTCAAGAGCCTGAAATTGAGTTGCGAAATAACATTTCCTTTGAATTCTCACATCAGACTATCTAATTACATATCTCTAATTTATTAATCGTAAAAAGGTAAACAAAAACTCGTCTACAAGGCAAGTTATCTTACGACCACATATAAAGAACAACTTTTCAAATGGCAAATTATTAATGGATCATGTACCAATTAACAATTTTATTGATGACGATGAAGAATGCAGATTATGTGCTCCCAATGAAATTGTCCACCATGTTCGGCTTAAATAAGCTATCCGCTGTGCATATAATGGTATATTTTGATATTGAAAAATAATAATATGCATGCACCGTACAAGCAGTAATTAAATCAATAACCCCGGGTAATTGAAATTCTAATTGAACAAGTGGTATAAAATGAAGAAGCACGTATATTGGTCATTAATAAGAATTAATAGTCGGAACTTCTCTTGTCTCGGGGAATTATAGTGTGCCTAGATTTACTTTTTGTTCCTTCTAGGCATAGCGTTCAGACATAGATCGATTTCTCTTTATTTTAAAACACAAAAAAGAGGAGTAACCCTAATTAAGAGATTAGGAAGACAGGCTGGCTGCGTCAGTAAAATTTATTAGGTCGCATATACGACTTAGTTGGAATAATACCAATATAAAACTATAATAAAATTTGCAAATATGTTTGAAATATATTTTTATATCCCCAGATCATGCAATGAATACAGAAAACCAAATATAATCTAAAGTTTTAACCAGGAATGGGCGAAGTGATCTCTACTGCTTTCTGACGTTGACTGATTCGACTGTGGTGAGCTTCATGGTATTTATTCCCCCGCCGTCGCTCTGCAGTGGAGGGACTAGAGTGGTGGCGCGAGGTTTCGGCTCACTTGCACTTGAAGTATGTTATAGAACTCGCTTCCAGTCTGCATTTAGAAAGGTAATTTTTTCCTTTTGGTTGAAATTGTTCTGGTGTTTAAAAAACTCAATGGCCTCTCTGGTTAGTCTCTAAAACGTCCTCTTACACCTCCAAACCAAACCAACACACACTGACCGATGCCTCATTAACGGATCAAATCATCACCCCAGACAGTAAAAGGGAGTCATAAAGACTCTGTCTGTGAGAGCCAAGAGAATTTGTGAGGCGATTGAATTAGAACTGGAAATGAAGAATCTGGAAAGAGGCTTTGGTTTAAATGGATACGGCAAGCACGAGTTCGATAGGGCCGTCCGTCCGAGGAATGTAGAGCGCCAGGAAAGAACAACGGGAGAAGATGAAGAAAAGCGCAGATGCAGTCTACCATACATCTACCAAGTAACGGACAGGATCGGTAGGCTACTGGAAAAGCGCAATGTTCAACTGTCTTTGAACCCACTCGTACAATACAATAGAGCTTGAGATCTGCCAAAGACCGCAGAGTCCCCTGTCGGTATCCGGAGTTTACCGAGATCCCTGCAGGTGTTGCTCAGTAGAAACGCAGTGTCAATAGGAGGATGGAGTACGGAACACAAGAGGAGTTGCAGGCTGGAACAAACACAAAAGTAAGCAGCAGCAGAGCATTCTCTCTCTGAAGGTCACAACATTCTTTTAACATGTCTTTATTGCAATAGTTGGGACCTATTACAAAAGGCGAAGTTGAAGTTAAAAACTTCCTAGCTTAACCTAAAGGATGACAATATCCATTTATATAATATGTATTATTCATATAACTAGATATTCGGAATAGAGGAACAAAGTGCAGGTAACTGTAATATATTATTAAATATTACATAGTATACTAGACATAACATCACATTAAAGTACTGATTATTTTCCTTACTTGACACTTAAAGGATGCAAGACTACACAACTTAATATGCAAGGGGATTCTATTATACAACCTTCCAACATAACAATTGAATGAACTCTCAAAACCAACACTAATATGGGCAGGTGTGGATGTTATGAATTTATGACGTAGATTCAAGGTATGGACTTCGGTTCTAAACATTAACTTTTCAAAAAGGTATTCAGGAGTTTTAGAAGTAATTACTTTATGAAAGAACACCGCTGCATGTAGGACTCGTCTCTCGTCCATTCTCAACCAGCCAATATCACGCAACTTCGCGGACACTCCCCGATCCCTACCTCGTATGTGCCATGCTGAATTTAAACACTTATTAGTAACTTTAAGATCCATTTATTTATTCATCCTTCTACTCCAGTTCTAACCAAAAGCTAACTGAAAACTCTTGTTCCTTTTTCTCCGTCCACCCCTCTGCCTATCAGGTATGCAACCCACAATGCCTACATGTGCATTCTGTGTTGCCTACCCTCACATCCCTCTTTTCATAGATCGAGGCCTCTTTGGTGGTTTCACTGCTCTAGATGCAGTGATTTTGTTTCTCAACACAAAGGCCTCCTCTGAGTCTCGATCGTTTGAACTCCTGGTTGAACTATCGGAATAATCATGCTCTAAAGAGTCCTCATCGAAGTAGTCATCAGAGTCCATGTCACATTCAACAATCTCCTTTACTGATATATTACTTTCCACTTCACTGAGATCTACATTTTCTTCAGTATTATGCACCACCTCTAGTCCCACCAATTCACTGTTTAATTTTAGATAACATTTAATTCTATCATCTTCTTCCTCTTTGTTGTAAAAAAATGAAGAATGGTTTTTGCTAGTGTGATTATTTTTTATAACTCGAAGTTTGATAAAGGTTCTATTTCGGACCAACACATTTCCATTATTCATTTTTATTTTGTAAGTTCTATTTCTAAGCTTATTATTTATAACGCCTGGCAACCATGTACCTTTTGGTTTCTATTGCACAAACACGCTGTTACCTACAACTAATGGACTCAGATCCTTTGCATGTCTATCGTAATAAAATTTATAATTGTCTTGTTTCTTGTCTAATGTTCTATTAAATTCTGAGAAAGTCACATGACCAGGTCTCAAGTCCTCCTCATGCTTAGGCAAAATTGATCTCAATGACCTAGACATAATAATCTCTGCAGAACTGTAGGTCCCATCAATTTTCATGTTTCTGTATAAGAGCAAAGCCAAAAAGATGTCTTTTTCATCTTCCATTGTTTTCTTAAAAAGTTTTTTTGCTCTTTGAATGTGACGCTCTGCCATCCCATTTGATTGAGCAATTGTGGGTGAGCTCACAATGTGATCAAATTCCCACGCAAGAGAGAAATTTTTTAATTCTTTTGATGAAAATTGTGGTTCCCCATCTGATATCACAGTTAATGGAATGCAGTGACGTGCAAATATGTTTTTAAGTTTTTGAATTACATGATAGCTAGTGGTATCTCCTTCCGGGTTTTCCACTTCGATGTATTTTGAATAATAATCTATTACAAGCAAAAATTTTGTTCCCCTTAACTCAAAAAGATCACAACCAACCTTGTTCCAGGGAAGTTTTGGAATTTTATAACCAATGAGCTCTTTGGATTGTTGGGAGTTTGAGTATTTATTACATAAATGACAATTTAGTATTTTTTGTTTGATTTCATTGGACATGTTAAACCAAAATAGAGATTCTCTGGCCAGAGACAAGCATTTCTTAATCCCCATGTGATTCTAATGAATTTTTGATAACATTTCTTCATGTAGGCTGCTAGGAACCACAGGAGCTTTTCCCTTAAAGATAAGACCATCAATTATTGTGAGGTCTTGAGCAAACTGAGCATACTTGCTTACTGATATAGGAAGTTTATTTTTATTTTTAGGCCATCCATCTAATATAAACTTTTTCAACTCCTGTAATTTCTTGTCATTCTTAGTATGATCCTGAAATTCAGCCCACTTTTGTTTACTTATGTTAATTTCTGATACTACCATACAAACATAATCATTGATTTCAGAGTCATGTTTTGGGCTTTGGACAACTTCACAATATGCCCTAGACAACGCATCAGCAATAATCAAATCTTTTCCCCGCAAAAATCATATTTTTGCAGTTGTAATAACATCCTTTGTAACCGTGCAGGGCACTTGTTCAAAGGTTTTTTAAAAATCGCTATTAAAGGCAAATGATCTGTTTCCACTGTAATTTTTTTTCCAAATAAACTGATGAAACTTATTAAGTCCTACCAGAATTGCCAACAATTCTTTTTCAATTTGAGCGTAGTTACATTGTGTTTGTGTGAAGGCCATTGACGCATAAGCGCAAGGTAGCCCCTTTTGTTGGAGCACAGCACCACAACCAGACTTTGAAGCATCTACAGACACCACCGTTTCACCATCCACATCATAAAACTGTAGCACCGGGGCGCTAGTTAATATTTTTTTTAATTCTTTCAAAGGCTGTCTGGTGCTCTGGCTTCAAATTCAACATCTTTCCTTAGTAAGGTGCGAAGAGGTGTGGTCTTATCTGAATAGTCCTTTATAAATCTACTAACATAAGCCAACATTCCAAGCAATCTCTGAACGTCCTGTGTGTTTTCAGGTCTAGGCATTTGCATTGATTTTAGATTCATGTGCCCTAATTCCCTGTTCAGATATAATGTGTCCCATGTACTTTATTTCTTTTAGTCCAAATTTGCATTTCTCTAAGTTAAACTTAATATTATTTTCCTTAGCTAATTTTAATACTTGTTCAAGTCTTAGATCATGCTCTTCCCTACTAGATCCCCAAACAAGAAGGTCATCAATATAAGTATCTAGTCCAACAACATTAAAAATTTCCTTAAATCGCACCTGAAACACCTCTGGAGCTGATTTAATGCCATAAGGAAGCCTTAAGAACTTATACCTTCCATGGGGAGTACCAAATGTACATAATTTAGAGCTTTCCTCATCCAGAGGAATTTGATAGAATCCCTGAGTAGCATCTAGAATACTAAAAAATGTAGCACTCAACAATTTACTAGTTATTTGGTCTAGAGTGGGTATTTTAAAATGTTCCCTTTTAATTGCTTGGTTCAAATCGCGAGGGTCTAAGCAAATACGCAGTTATTGTTTGGTTTACGCACAATTACCAGTGGATTCACCCAATCTGAAGCCCAACAATATCTGATTTTTTTTAAATTCTTTCTGAATTGGAAATTGGAACCCTCAATAATTTAAAATTTTGATTTTAAGTAAACATTTATACACAAAAAAGAACATTTCTCTGAAAACTGTGCGTTATAACTCAATAATTCAGAAGAAAATTGAATATGCAATTCAAACATAATAAGATTTTTTGAGATACTACTTTTTTTCGAGACCGAGACTCTAGTTGCTACTACAAGACCAAGACCGAGACCAAGACTCAATTATAAATTTGAGACCGACACAGAGAGTAACAGATGTAAGTCACGGTCTCCGTCTCGGTCTCATGAAGCTCTATAAGAAATAGTCCGATACTAAAAATCAGGAAATAATATAAAAACTTGTAAAATAACAAAATAGAAAAATAAAAAAATAAAATAATATACAAAGAATACTAACCAGAACATTTGAAAGCAGTAACAAGCAAAGAAGAGAATAAAACTTTACAAAATCAAAAAAAAAACAGAACATTAACTGATATAAATGGAAAAACTGTTAAATAAAGCAGTCTAGAAATTTCACAATTAGTATAAAATAAATTAGAAGAATATCTGGTAAATATTATCAAGTAAGACAGGTAGCAAACCAATTCACATTGAAGAGAAAACAGAAAGGGAAAAGGAGAAAAAGTAGGTCAAAGGGAGTATGGAAAGAAGTAGAAAATATAAAAGTAAAGAAAAAATTATGGATATTACAAATGCTGAATAGGTGCTTGAAAAACCGAAAGAGAGTTTCGGTTTACATACGGAACAATTAAATTTAAGAACATAAAAAAACGCAATTGAGAGAAAAAGCAGATGAGCTAAAATTTAAAAAATAGCAGAAATTTATTCAATGAAAAAACAGTACAGGACGCTCAAAAAACAAAGTAAGAAGTAATGAAAAAAATAATAAATGATCTAAAATAGAAAGGAGTAAAAATTTTGCCAATGGAAGACTAGACGCAAACCAACTAGAGAGAAAAAATTTTATAAAAACAAAAACGAAGAAGGGAACTTTATTGGCAGAAAATTATTATGAGACAAAATAATCAAAGATACAGGAATTAAAAAGGGGAGCAAATGAGCCACAATTAAAAAAAAAAAAAAAAACAGAAAATATTACAGAATGTAATTGGGAAAAGAAAATGAGTTGAAATAATAAAAAAATATCAAAAAAAAGTGACTGAAAATTGATTCAATAAAATTTCTTCAAATTAAAGAAAACGTAAAATGACTATTTAAAAAAATAGTAAATGAAGCAAATGTCTTATAAATATGGAAAATATCACGGATTAGAAACAATACAAATTAATCATACAAAGAACAAAGCAGGTCAAAAGCAGTGCGAGAATTAAAATAAATGGAGCTTGATGAATAAATATAAAACAACAGATATGTAAAGGGTGAAAAGATGTATGAAAAACCAAAAAAGGAAAAATAATAAGAACTTGGAAAAGAACAATATAGAGAAAAGGTAAATGCGTTAAAAATGCAGAAGAAGGCTAAAAAATAGTGTGAGGCAAAGAAGGATTTAAAACTAAATAAAAACGAAAAAAAATGAGGCAAAATTAAAAAAGTTGCAATTCGTCAAAAGGTTCTTAATAGATGGTCCGATATTAAATCTTAAAAATCAGACCCCTTCGGTGGACGATTTTTAGGCACTTGTAACATCGAGTTTTTGGCCAATTTTTTGAAAAATTACTTTAAGGGTTAATTCCATTAAAATTGAGTTTGTTACGTTCTTAGTGAATTGCAGACGTGCCATTCTCATCAAAAAAAGCAAAAAAAAATTCTGAAATTTATTTGAACTTGACCAAACAGGGGGGGGGGGGGGGGTTAAGGACTTTTTTTTCTCAATTTTCAAGTTTGACCGCCTGTAACTTTAGAACGAGTGCACCGATGGGAGGGAATCCACCTGTTTTTTGCTCTTCTTGATGTCCTTTTTTACCTCCCACCAACAGAAGTCAACCGTGCGTTATAACTCAATAATTCAGAAGAAAATTGAATATGCAATTCAAACATAATAAGATTTTTTGAGATAGTACCTTTTTTTCGAGACCGACACTCGAGTTGCCAAAGTGTGACCGGGAGTCTCGGTCTCGGTCTCGGTCTCGGTCTCGTGAAGTTCTACAGCTGTGGTGCAATATAAATTGGCACCACAAAACGCAGTGTCAACACGAGGATTGCGGAACACAATAGGAGTTGTAGGCTGGAACAAACACAAAAGTCAGCAGTAGCAGACCACGCTCTCTCCGAAGGTCACGACACCCTTTTCAACGAGGTGGATGTCTTATATCAATCGCAGCGTTTCTATCCGAGACGAACGAGAGAGGACATTGAGATAATAATAATAATAATAATAACGTTTATTGGCAGCAACAAATAGTAATAAAGATAAAAAAAAAGAGATAAAAAGATAAAAATCACATGCCAAAGGTGGAAATTTCCGCATAGGGTATTTTCATAACCACCCTTATTATATACAACTAAGTACCTATATAATAACATATAACAACCAACATAGAACAAACACAACAACAAACAACAAACAAACCAACAACTCAATCACAACCAGCACTCAGGTAGGACATACTTGTGCAACTATAAGTACAACTGTGTGTTCTTTATATAATCTTTAATTTTGAGTTTAAAAGAATGTACTGTTAGTTTTTTAAGCTATTCTTGCAGGATGTTATAGACCTGGGCAGCCAGATAAACAAAACATTTTTTAAATAACTCAGTTTTATGAGCTGGGGTCGAGATTAGATGAGCATTACGTACATTAACCCTGTGTATGTCGCTTCGCCCAACAATCAGCTCTGCCAGATAATCTGGAGATCCTATAGCCAATACCTTATGGATGAGACAGCCCATGTGCATGAACCTCCTCTGTGCCATGTTATGTCGATATATATCAGAAATGTGTTCAGTAATATCTTCCCTTCGGTGAAGGTTTCTAATATATCTTGCACAAGAATTTTGTATTTTCTGTATCCTGTATTTATTAAAACTTGTCAAAAAAGGTCCATACACAATGTCCAAGTAGTTGGGAATTGACGGTACAAAAGCATCGGTTAATATCTTCTTAACTGTAACATTCAAAACATTCTTAAATTCGTATATTGACTTCAAGGCATAAAAAGATCTTTGACATACATGGTTTATATGCTTATTGAAAGTCAGATGCCTATCCATGTATAAACCCAAATTTTTTACTTCCTCATCCCACTCAATTTCTGTGTTACCTGCTTTTACTTTTAAAACATTGCCTACATCAACTGCACTCTTTGAAAACAAAATTGCCTGAGTTTTAGTTGGATTTACAATAAGAGAATTTTGTGACGCCCAGGCAACTATCCTCTCTAGATCAGCATTTATAATTTCTATGGTAGCAGGTAGGCTTTCTAAGCTCGAACTATAATAAATTTGTAAGTCATCTGCATACATATGATACTGGCAGTCCCTGACAGCATTAATTACATCCGCCGTGAAAATTGTGAAAAGCAAAGGGCCAAGGATAGAACCCTGTGGCACACCACTCACAACACTCTTCCAGTTAGAGATCTCAATGTTGTTATCTATTTTAACCCTAACAGCCTGCTGCCTATTCTGTAAGTAACCGCTGAACCAGCCACCGGCACCGGTTTCAATCCCATAGTGTTTAAGTTTGGCTATTAATAATGATATGTTCAAGGAATCAAATGCCTTGGTCATATCAATCAGAACACAGGGACAGCAATGACCCACATCAAAGGCAGCAGCTATATCACTAGTAAGCTTTAATAATGCAGTCGTACAGCCGTAATTGGCTCTGAAGCCAGACTGACATTTAGGAAGAATGTTTTTATTCTCTATAAATTTTATGAGCTGATGTTTTACAACTTTTTCAAGAATTTTAGATGCTGCGGGCAAGATGCTAATGGGTCTTAGCTCATTGATAGATGAAGGATTAGATACTTTAGGAATCGGTGCAATTAGCGACATTTTCCAAATATCTGGCACTTTATTATATTCAAGAGAAAATTTTATTATGTTTAGTAGAGGACCAATACACAAGGGTAGGCAACCCCTCAATATTTTAGCAGAAATGCCATCTACACCAATGGCATTTGTAGCAATGCTTCTAAGGCAATTTTCAACATTAGCTTCAGCAGCGATAGTGAATGAGAGAGGTGGCCAGTGTCCAACCGCATTTCCAAACAAGGTCATAATATTGTCATCAATTTGACATTGGGGTATGCTAGATAAAAAAGCGTCATTTAGATTATTTGAGGCATGTACCGTTTCCAAACCTGGTTAACCGCTTGGTAAATGATTGGTTTGACATTTGACATAGTTGGTTTGACAGCGGTTCCTGAAAATCTGGTTATTTACGGAACGCAACTGTTACCGTTATCAATGTCACGCTGTCATCATGTCATAATAATCATAACAAAAAAAAAATAAGGGGAATAAAATGAGGTGCCGGTACTCCCGGTGCAGTGATTATATTTTACACTATGGATTACAGATCAGATCATCATTAAATTATTGATCCTCTGTAGATTACACTAATGATCGTTCCTCAAAGTGTATTCTATAAAGAAAAACATATGGACAAATTCAAACATGGAAAATTATTTTATTGATGAGCTAGTCTTCAGTTCTTCAGAGAGTTCAAGTGTGAGGGTAGAGGACCAATGAGTAAGTACCTAACAGCTCAGTAGATCTGCACAAAATGTGTGCAGACTGTCCTACCGATCTGCAACAAGAGAAAATAGTGCTCTTACAAGTACGTAGTTAGATTTTATTCAAGGATAATATTGGTCTTTTTTTCTAGTTCCAAGACCCAAAATTGAGGAATATATAGAAAAAACAGTTGACAAATATTCTGAAGAAGAATTCAAATCTAATTTCAGAATGTCAAGAAGTACTTTCAACAAGGTTCTAAATATTATTCAAGACGACATAAGCTCTAGTATTACTGATGTTGGTCATCATACAATTAATGCCAAAACTCAGTTGTTATTAACGTTGTGGTATCTGGCCACACCGGATTCATATCGGTGAGTCGAAATTTTTAATTAATTTCTTCAATAGTAAAACAAATAACTTTTATTATAGATCAATTTATGGGAGGTTCAATGTAGGTAAAGCCACTGGTTTGAGAACAGTAAGAAGAGTTGCAAAGGCACTAACTGAAAAAAGTAAAACAATTATAAAGTGGCCAATAAATGAAGATTTACATTCTGTGATAGAAGGGTTTCTTGCAAAAGGATTTCCTAATACTCTTGGGGCGATTGATGGCAGCCACATTAATATACCTGCACCCAAAGAGCATGGATTGTCGTATATCAATAGACATAATAACAGTAGCATCATATTGCAAGTAAGGATCTAATTTTTTTTGAAAGTCATAGCATGAAAGTTCTTTTAACCCTTCGTAAAGTCTAAGCTGTTCTTAAAAGTGGAATATTATGCAATTTTAGGGAGTATGTGATCATAGAATGAAGTTGGTTCATTGTTATGCTGGTGAAGTAGGTTCCTCACATGATCATTGAAAATACCTTTGCGTTATTAAAAGGAAGATTTAGGTGTTTAAAGTTTCTAGATGTTAGAAATTTAGAATGGGCACCAATTTATATATTAGCATGTTGTGTACTTCATAATATTTGTATAAAAAATGATGATTTTCTCGAAGGATATCAAGGAATTGATGTGCCTCATATACAGGAAAATAATTTATATGAAGAGCTGCATTTTGAAAGACAGCTTGGCGAACTGGGTCGAATATAGAGAGACCTGATTTGTGCACAATTATTTGTGAACAGAATATGAGGGCCTAATATTGTATAGTGTAACCTAGTAGTAATTATGTTAAATAAAGCTGTGTAAAAAATTTTATAAATGAATACACATTTGGAACCAAAATTTTAATATCTTTGTTTTAGTATCTTTGAAGTATCCTTAAACAGTGAGTGAGGTATTAAATCTAAGTTACAAGTCAACAAGAATAACGAAACGAACATAACAACAAAATAATTAATTTAACTACATTTAATGACTTAGGTGCTGTTGGCATCTCATAAAAATATTTATTTAGATGATTTTATTTCTTATCTGCCCACCAGGGCAACCAGTTAAACATTTCTCGTTTCAAATTCATCCTCTCATCATGTCTCTTCTGTCTCCTTTCATCTAACTCCCATGCAGATACAACTCTCTTTCTTTTCTTTTCCCCAGGGGAAAATTTTGAACAAAAGTTGTCTTCGTCACTCTCATGTACACAAGTATCTGCTCTTTTCTTATAACCTCCAGAACTTGAGCATGTAGATACAGGTTGGTATCTAGGATCACAAAAATAAATGTCATGAAAATCTTCAAAATATTTCCAGGAAACTGGTGAGTTGCCAGTTTTGTTTTTTTCATTTAAAATTTTTTCATACATTTTCTTCAAATTTCGCCACTTCTCATCACATTTAACTCCTGATTTGGTTACACCCTTTTTTAGTAGATCAGAACTTATCAAATCCCATACCTTCTTTTTATTATATAATGGAGAGTTAAATTTTTCTTTATTTTCTACATATGCCTCAATCAGAAGTTTAATTGATTTTTCTGTCCAGGAACTGTGTATGTCACTGGTTTCGTCTTCCTCAGTGGACTGCCTACGCCTACTACTTCCTGCATTCTGGTTAATCCCAAGATGCGATAATGATGGCCCCATAGAAGGTTCTTTCTGTTTTCTTTCAGCTTGTAGTATCTTCATTTCAAAATCAATTGAAACACTATCAGCGTTTAAAAAACAATTGTGTGTTTCTGTCAACCCTGATTCGATAATTCCATTTAAAGCAACCTGTAAAGATAAATAAGTTTGTTTTACTTTACACGGCAGCCATCAGTTTAAATTCTCGCAAAGTTTTCCGTCCTGATGGAAATCCGTAAAATATAACTATATATAAAAAATAATCTATTCCTTACCTCATGTTCCATAATTAAGAAGCGTGATTGAATAATAATTAATAGGACGTAAAATACCACTTTCTTTTTTGCAACGTTACTACTTTTTTTAGTTAATTCGGGATCTATTAATAAACCATAAACCGCCAACAATTCAACTTCAAACAGATAAAAAATTGACAATGTTTTCGGTGACAGTATTGACATACTGTTTTCAGGAGCACCGTTCCGTATATAACCGGTTTTTCAGGATTGACAGGATTACCACAAATAACGGAACGGCTAACCGTAACCAAGGTTGGAAACGGTACACGCCTTTGGTTCTTTTAACTCCATTGGAATGTCATCTAAAGATCTATTTTTTGATATTCCAACTTTTAATTTTTCCCCATATATGTTGACTTCTATTAGAGACATTACAGTTGTTTATTTCAAAAGAGAAAAAAGCTCTCTTTTTTGCCTTGATGGTAGTAGAGATTTGTCTCTTCAACTGACAATAATAATTTCTGCTTCCAGCAGTCTGCTTTTTTACAAAGTTACGGAAAGCTTTGTCTTTAACTTGAATCATTTTTTTTTAAATTATGGGTGAGCCAGCCCGGTTTTGGCTTTCCTACTTGAAAAGTTCTGATGGGACAATGCTTATCAAATAAAGAGATTATATTGTTATTAAAAAATTGCACTTTAACGTTTATATCATCTGAAAAGTATAGGTCATGCCAATCAAGGTTTTGAAGATCTTTTTTAAATTCAGCAGTGTTCGTATTCTTTAAAATTCTGCCTGTTGTTAGTTTATTATAGTTCGTCACTTTTTACAATTCAAACGGCAAAAAACAATCTCACGGTCGGTATAAATTGGCTCACAACGAGTGATTCCTGACCCACTTAGTAAATCTAAGTTATTTAGTGCAATAAGATCTATGAGAGACTGGGTATCAGGAGTGGCCCTTATCGGCTGCTCTATGATTTGTGTGAGATCAAAAGACCCAAAAATATCTGAGAATGTTCTTAAGAAGATTGATGTTAAAGTCACCCATACAAACACATAAGTCACATACCCGAATGATGTAAGGCATGATATCGTACAAACCCTGCAATTCCCGATATGACACCGCATGTGGACGGTAAACACAACCCGCACACACAGATAGTCCATTGACTGACAGCCTCACCCATATGGCATCAATCCCATGTTCTACGAGAGTTCTCCCTCTAAGATCTTTAAACACGACAACAATTTCAGCCCAGTCCCATAACTGCAGCGCGTCGGCGGGGAAATAAATACCACGGAGCTCGCCACAGTCGAATCGAGAGATCACTTCGCCCATTGCCTCAGCGCCTTTGACAATGTCTGGCGCAGCTGTAGACGAAACGTCAAGAAGAAATTATTTTATTGAATAAAGCCCGGAAAACAATTTAGATTGTATTTTAACCGGCCGTGACCGATTCACAGTCTTGTAAAGTTACTCAAATTCAAATTTTAATAAAATGAGTAGAAATGCGATTAACTAAGCAGTTTTTTTTCATTATCTTTCCTTTGTGGATCGATGAAGTGTCCTTTTTTATTTAAATATTTTTTTATATAAATAAAGCATTGCTTGTACCTATTAAGGACATCGACCTTATCCACAAATATCAAATAGAGCAAAAACTGCAGGAACCGCTAAACTACCACAAACAACCATATGTCGTACTGCCGAAGGCAAAAGGTATTTTTATGTTGAACCATCTGCATAAGTACCTACCTGAAAAAAAAAGAGCTCGAGAGTAAATTTGTAATATCTGGTGATGCCTCTAATCAAATTAATTTTTTAGCATAATTGACAAAAAAATGTATTAATTAAATTTTTTTATATCAAACATTTGAAAGTTTGTCTGGTTAAAGAACACTTCAGGTAAATATTTACTGTGTGAGCAAAGCAAATTATTTAATATGTTAAAAAAAACGCAGAAAAACCCTTTGAGCGAATTTAACACACGCGTTCCTTAAGGGGAATATAACAAGTTTGGATTTTATTATCAATGTTTGGACGCAGGAGGCCTGTCAACTGTATCAAAATGCCCCCTATAACATGTGCGGAACGTATTGAGACCTTTTGTTTGTGTACGCTCTCCGCATCTAGATAGCACCTTTCTAACAGGTAGTAGAAACATACGAGGGTGAGTTGAAATTTATCCAAAATACCGTCATAAAAATGAGATAGTGAGAAAGTACTAGCAATAATGTAGTTCGGTGCTACACTCATTACTTGCTTCAGGAATTTATATTCAACAGGCTGATGAAAATAATCACGTAATGGATTTTTCGGATAAACTGACCTAATATCATAAATTATTTAGGGCACAATCTGAAAATACCGATCATTATCTGGCTTCCAAAGAATGTTAAATGGAGATCACGGTAACGCGTTATACAGAGGGAGCGTCTTAAATTTCAGGAGGAAACGATAACATCTTAATGAGGTGATAAACATTTTAAATAAAAGTTTGCGAAAACGTATTCAAGAGAGGTGTAAAGAAAAAGTAACACATACATCTGCAGGATGGTACATGATTTTTTAGTTTAAAGATTTGTAATAAGTTTTGAAAAAAAATATGATATTTTGTTTGAGCTCACCATGTAACGTAACAGGCCGTAATCAATCTTCGCCAAACATTTTGAAAGGCATTTCGCCAAAAAGTACGAAAAGAATTAAATCGATTAAAATAATTATATCTCCGCGGGCTCCAGTTTATTAAAAACCATTATGAAACTCACTTTATATGCATTATTAACTTATTAAATGTTGATTATTGAGGAACCGGTAGGCGGATCAGAATTTAATGCCGTGATTAGTTATGTGCAAAATGAACAATATTATTATATTTAGAGGTTAAACAAGTGTACTAGGTCATAAGTGACATAACAGTAGATGTATCATAATAGGTATTACATATTTTAACTTGGTAGCGACTTATTACACCGACGTAATTTAGTCAATTTTATTTAAGTACACAAGTTTATTTACATAATTTTTGATCTGCTTATTTTTAGATTCAGACCACTTTTTTTGGTAGAAGTGTAGCTAACTTCTTTTGGTGTTAGATCGATGACATCGAAAAGGAATAACAAAAATTTTAAACAACTTGATAATGGTATTATTGCAAAAGACCATGGAAGATGAATGTACAATACATACAATATTGAACTCGAAAAATCTTCGAAACTTCGAAAAACTACGGATAAAAACAAAACAATAATTTATGGAAAAGAATAAATACTTAAACGTTAGTAAAACAGGGTTGAAGAATATTAGAAGTTAAATATTACAATATGGTATACTATGCGTTCTTTTCTTTTTCCTTCAAGTTGAAACTGGTGGAGAGCTAGTGTAGAAAAATTTAGCTCTTCATATTTATTGAACTGCCGGCGTTTGGACTTCGATTAATTAAAAATATTATTCGATTCGATTAAAAATAAAAATAAAAATGCAAGTAATAAAACAATGATTTTGAAAATGGCCCGGCAGCGAAAGGCCATAAAACTGAAGAGAAAAAGAAAAATGATTTTGGAAACGTCCAACAAAAGTCGTCAAAGAAAACGCTGTTTTCGACCTTTTAAACGACTGATAAACCATCATTTCGTAAGCTCTAATTGTGTCCATCCCCACACTAGTTTCGCCGTTTACGGCTCGTCTGTGAGGCTTTGACACATCCAGAGCTCGCGATATTTGGGTACTCAAAACACGTTTCATGGCAGTACCGAGAAAAGGTTCCCGGTGGCGCCATCTATGTCCGTTTGTTGAATTAACGAGATTTCTTATTAAAAGGTCGAAAACAGCGTTTTCATAGTACTGGCTCACACTGGCGCATTTTCGCGATTTCTTGGTCATAATAGAAAAAATAAGATTCTGTACTTTTGCAAGTAATGCTTTAATTTCGTTTGATTAATTAACCCTCTTCAATAAGCGATCTATTTCGCTAAAGATAAATTCGATAAATAGTCAATATGATAGTTCAAAGTTGGCCCCGTGGATATCTTTTCAACTTATAGTATATGATAATTTTAAAGGCGCATATTCTAGAAATTTGCCTTATGAAAATTTTACCCCATTGACACAATATTTACTACAGATCATATTTTTGGATGTATTTACTTTATTTTAGCTCCGCTAAATACCTAAAATATATAAGCAGATTTTGATAAGAGAGGTAATTGTATCCCCTCGTCGAAGTATAAAAAGAAATTATGTCTCCTACTTTCTCTAAGAAATATATTTTTTGTTTAAAAGAGTTTACCGGTAATAAAGTAAAAACTTATAGATTAGGATGTCTTGTAAGATTTTCTATTGAAATGTTGTGCAACCACTTTCGACTTTTCCCACAATAGTATGTTAAATTCTGACGGTTGTACAGTTCAAAATGATGTAAATGGGGATAACAGAAACCACTAAACTTATTTTAATGTACTAAGTGCAAATGAAGTTTGGTAATGTTATACTTGTTAAATTGTATTTTGTAGTCATTATATACGAGGTTAAATCACCTTCCAGTTTTTTATACAGGGTGTTTATTTAATACTCTCTCAAACTCATATATTATGACATTTTCTCCTTTCTTTTCTAATTGTATGTAAATAAAAACAAAAATTACACATTGCACACTGCATTGTACACATTAATAAGACTAATTTGGTAATCTTATAACATAGTAGTAGTTTCTGAGGTAAGTTCCCTGATTAATAGGATACTTAAATAGGCATGATAGGCGTGTTCTTCTACAGGTGTTATAAATTTATATAGTCATCACTTTTGAAAATGCTCTAAACCGAGAAAGAAACCTCACGTGATCAATTAAACTTTATGGAACAGTTATACAGGGCTCCATAATTATTGATTTAATAATACCCAAGAATTCACCCAATTACATTTTGGAAGATTAAAGAAAAAACAAACGATGTATATGCACAATGAAATGAGATTCGTTAGTCTTAAAAACTCGTTTTTTTCATGTATGTCTTCTTTTCATACGTTTTCGAAATGTTTACTCAGTTTAACAGCAAAACATAACTAATATAATACTTCGTTCAAATTTTTAATCTAACAAACCCCACTTAAATTTATTAACAGTTCATAGAAAAATATATTCAAAATAACTAATCAATTGTTAGATAAGAGGTGGTAAGGTACTGAATATTTTTGAAGTTTTCAAAAAATTCTAATAAAAATTAAGTAATATACAGAGTGTCACAAACTACAAAAATCCGTGTTTCAACAAAATATTTTATTTTTAACTATCGCACTGAATTACTCATAAGAAATTAAAAAAACCAGATATAATTGATGGAACATTAAAGTGGGACACCCGGTACAAATTAAAGGCACATATTATTATCCTCATTTCTTTTTGACATATTGTATCCAAACATAATTTGATAATAACAATAATAATAATAATATTAATAACTGGTTTTCTACTTTCATTTCGGTTTTTATTTCACTTTAAGTATTAGTTCTACCATAACACCCTGTAAAAATTGTTGTATTATTTTTGTACTTACAGTAAAGCTACACTTAGTATTATTAAACATTAATATGTCTTTTTCACCTTGTTTCATTATCAAGATTAGCTTTACCACTAACAAAGTAATAATGGCCACGAAATCTTGAAAATCCGCCAGTGTGCGACGGCTAAAAATTGATTTCTGTACTTTACGGAAATCTGCATCATTTTTTCCTTAGACCGGGCATTGACGTTTATACTGGACGAGTGGAATCTTGTTAGTTCAACAAACGGACACAGATGGCGCCATATATTGGTTGATTATACTGTCCTTACAGCACTGCCAAATTTCTTCATTAGATTTTATTATTTTATTCACGTGATCAGCAGATATTTTTCCTAAATTTTTATCTTTATTTAACAAAAACGGCTGAATTTTCATATTTGGCGGCCCCTCAATTTCCCTTTTTGACATGTTATTTTCGTTTTGACCAATTTTAAGCCCATGTCGAAAAGGCTAAAACCTTTGATGGTCCCTTGTCCATCTTGAGCACTGTCCAGGAAACACCGAAAAGATAGAAAAATTTTTAAATAGCAAGTTCAATATTCCAATGTAAGAACTTATGAGGTAAAAAAATATTGGAATGAAGTAGTTAGGAACATTAATTTGTAGAACAGAATCAGAGTGGGAGTCAGAGTCAATCAAAATCAGAGTAAAAAAAGGAAGAAAAAATAAAATAATCGCCTAAGGAATTGAGCTAAATTGAAATGAGAAACATGGCAACTCGAAATACTAATAGGTAAACAGATTAGATCGACAAGAATAAAAAGTAAACAACAAACACTATTTTATCCCGCCTGAAGGATCTAAAAGTGTAACAGTTAAGAAAAACAGCAATTCGTGTTAAATAAATTGATAAACAAAAAAAAAATAAAAAATAAGAATTGAAAAGGAAATAAGACAGAACAAAGTTGAAACAAGAAATAACTAACCAGTAAGACACGAAAAATGCAACATAGTAGGTGACTGAGAAATGTAAGAAGGAAAAACCAAAATTGGAAATAAAATCACAAGAAAAAAATATGGAAGAAGCGAATACGCAAAATGCCGGACTCGAAAGACCTGGGAAACCCGTAAATTGCAGTTGGAGAATGATCATTATAGGAATATTGTTACACTTTTTTTTTGTATAATAATTTAGCCTCATTTTTTTATGTTATTGTTCACACAAAAATCATACAATTATTTTATTTAAACATTTACTATCTTTCAAATTAATTGTTTACCTTCCATCCGCCATTTTGTTTGTTTGTTTATTCATTGCAAAAGTTATACAGCTTCAGGGCACCTTATTGTTCTTTAACCTACAGTCCACAGTCAACTCACTTTCAAAGGTCATATGACCTCTTTATTTATCACCAATGAAGAACCAGGGTTCAAGGTGAAAAGTTAGTACAATTGGCAAGCCTTCACCTTTTGGCCTCTAATCCATTTTTTTACTTTACTGACACATTTTTCCTTGGGCTTCTTGGCAATGCTGCTGGGCTGAAGGAAACAGCGTTTATAACGGATTTGAATTAATTGTTAATTACCATCTTTCCATTATATGTGGTTTGTGAACCTCTTAGTCAGGAGACTGATTTTTCTGCGAGGAGGGATAGGCAGCAATTGACAGTTATTTTCTGGATTCCAAATACCCGTGTGACAGAGCTAGCACATGGTATTTCTCTTCAAGGCCACACACCAACCCTAGGTATGTAAAGCTTTATTATCGACTGTACTAACTTTGAAATTCATGGTATTAATAGTCTCACCACCAAATCAATACCCGCTCGTCATTCTCATATTCTCTTGTAGGCCTTCTTCTATTCTCGTATTCTTCTATTCTGCTATTTTACTTTTCAACCTTTCACTTCACCTCACTGGCCATCTAGTGGTATCACTGGCTGCCCTCTTGCGTTGTACCAGTGGGAACTACTACTCACTCATCAACTGTACCTGCGAGCACACCTCATCACAGGACACACTTCGACACACATGTACACACCAAGTCCCGAGGCATAGGCTGCAACCTGGTCCAGAAGTTTCAAGGAGGGTTTGTTCCATTTTTATTCTTTCTGTTCGGAGATGACTGGCCAACTACCTGTTCAAGCACTTGTGGATGGAGGTACCAATTAATGATAATAACCAAATAACAAACAATTGTTTTGAATTACATCAACGCCCTCAATTAACTGTTCAAAAACATTACCTTATGGGAATATTTCTGAACCAGACATATATATATATATGACCGGTAAGTCTCTTTTGGTGTCACATTTTAGCTTATACACTCTGTTAGTTTCCTACACTCTTGGCAGATATAACTCTACATAATACGTATAGCTATATGCTTGCACTGGTGATATACCTGTGGCATAACTGTAGTTAGACTTTCCCACCTTATTACTGAAACTAAAATACATTATTTTCCACAGCCATTACACCTACTAGGTATTTAACCAGAGTCTTAGCACCCAACTCTTGATGGGTTAAAAATAGCAAACAGCTGATACTGTTATCGATTTTTAGAACAATTGAGACCTCCCTGAAAGTTGTACCCGTAAATAGTAATTGTACGATTCTTTTCATGATAACCGTTTTTTAATTTATTGTTAATACAAATACCTTCATTTATTAATAGATTGCAAGTTATTTCACCTACGACCACCTCCACTGAACGTAGCCAAGCTAATTAACAAGCAATTAAATCTGGTTTTCGTAAAACTCGTTTTGTTATCCGCCATTCTCATCCTTAGGATACAAAGGATAGAGTTTGGCGTAACAATATTCATTTTGCGAAAATTTTGAGAACAAACAAATTTAGATATTTATTATATAATTAATATAAGAAAAATTAGAAAACGCAAAAAAAAAGAAAACGAAAAATACAAGTATAACTGGACCCAGAAAAGCTTTAATTTCAAAAAACCCCTTAAAACGAGAATTACAAGTTAGAGGATTTGGAACTGAATTAAATATGGTAGGTACGTTTAGGTTAAATGCAAAATGATAGATGGCCGTGAAAGCCTTCACACTCTTATAAGAATACCTTTTTTACTAAAAGTTGCCCATTATTTCCGATTATTAACTTTAAATTTGAAATAAGGGACCACCGACAGTATTATCATTACAAAACACCCCTCCCCCCCCCTAACCTGTATATCCACTCTAAGGAAAAGGTCATCGTTCGACGATTTTCTGATTTTAAATTCTACATAGTATTAACATACACGTATCAAATTTCCAGATCCTTTAGGGATTTCAATAAATTCAAAACCGTTTTTATTTATTCAATATTTAAAGACCTGTAGCTCGGAAACAAAGCGTTTCTGAACCCATATCGATACGATCTTTTTTTTATTTTTATATCAGAAATACGCCCCTTAAAGGTTTACGTTGACTTTTGAATCACCTTGTATATACAAGTTGTCCGTAAGCTCATGATCAAAGGGGTACTACAGCGTTCTTTGGTTCAGGCGAAAACGATTTCATCAAACTTTCATTAAGAAAAAGTTTCTGGTTCTGTTGCTATTGATGGTCAAAGTTCTTTGTTTTTTGAGATTGTTTAAAGAGTGTGATGAAAAAGACAGAATTCATCTGTCTTAATCAAGTGATACGTTCTTCAGTGTTTTTTTTTTACAAAAAATTTCAGATTTTTTTAATTAGTTGTGAAAATCGATTAATTGGTTTTTATCTGACACCTTGATGTTTTTTCTAAATTTTATTGCTTTTGCAATATTCATAGTTTTCTCTACGCAAGATAAAACGAATAACAGCATACATATTTCGATACTTTAATGCTTTGAAGTATAAAAATCGAACTAACACGAAGATTTTAACCTCTGACGAGCTAAACCGTTCTCTTTTAGCATTAATTAAACACGCTCAAGGAAGTGAATTTGGAGAAGATATTTTACAACTTGAAAGAAAAAGCGAAGTTAAATCTTCTAGCAAGCTTCTCAGTTTAAATCCTTTCCTTGATGAGCGCGGTATTCTTCGAGTTGGGGGCGATTAGTGAACTCTGATTTAGATTTTGATCAACAGCATCCTATAATATTACCACATCAACATAAACTGACTGAATTGATTATTTTGGATGCGCAGCTAAAACATTTGCATGTTGGTGTTCAGAATCTATTGTCTATGGTTAGACTTAAGTACTGGCTTATAAAAGGAAAAAGCATTGTCAAAAAAGATTTAAGAACTTGCGTAAGATGTTGCCGCGTTAGACCTAAACCTGTAACTTTCTTAATGGGAGCATTACCACGAACTCGAGTTACCCCATGTAGACCTTTCTATCATTGTGGAGTGGACTATGCAGGACCTATCCTGGTTAAGAAAGGTACTTTGCGTAATAGAAAACGTATAAAGTCATATATTTGCATTTTTGTGTGCTTCGATACACGTGCAGTACATATAGAACTTGCAAAAGATTTACCAACTCAAAGTTTTTTAAACTGTTTAAAGAGACTCATCTCCAGAAGAGGTAAACCTTCTAGTATTCGCTCTGATAACGGTCTTAATTTTGTGGGTGCTAGTAACTATTTCCTAGAGTTGTATAACTTGCTGAATGACACGAGACATAATGAGACTGTTGCTACTTTTCTGGCTGATGATCAAATTAAGTGGAAAACGCTGGTCAAAGGAATACCTGTCCACATTGCAAGTGAGAAGTAAGTGGAAAAAGGAGTGTGCAAATCCACTACGTCTTGGGAGTCTTGTGGTTCTAAGATGGGCCATGGCTAGAGTTGTCGATCTACACCCTGGAGCTGATGGTCTTGTTAGAGTGGTTTCTGTTCAGCTATCAAGTGGAACTGTTGTACAAAGGACCCTATCTAAGGTGTGCCCGTTGCCTGTGGAAGTTCCAGAAGAAGAAGTGCCAGAAATCGTGAACAACAGGGTCGACGGTGACGGAGTTCAAATTGGATTGGATCTTGAAACGCCAAGCCTTTCAACGGAGCCGCCGTTATGTTAGAGCAAATATAGTAATTAAGAAAATTAGTGGCAACAGCGCGCCCTCATCGGCGTTTGGTGAAAACAATGGAGAGAGAGAGAGACGGAGAGGCAGAAGAAGAATCGATCGACAAGGGCAAGAGTGCCAGCGACACGTTCACTACTAATCAATATTTTTTCACGTTAAATGTATATTATCTCGTTTTGTTATTTTCTAATATACCAAAATACAGTCCACTTCTCGTTGTTTAATTCGAATAAACAAAAGATATTTGTTTGGGCTACTGGATAGTGATGATTAATTTAACAAAACTCTCGGGAAACATAAAATATTTGTCATAATAACAACATTAAATCCTTAAAAACTGCGAATAATTAAAATTTCGTCATATCTGAGAAATGGAATGAAAAAAGCTCGTTGAGAAAAGGAGATGTACAAATTTTCAAGAATTTTCGTGAATAAATATGGCCACAATTAAAAAAAAACTTTTTATCCTTTTCCAACTTTCAGCGCCCGTAGGGGGGAGGGGGTTCAATTTAGGGCCCATGTTTATAGGAAAGAAACGTCTTATTGTGACCCCACAAATATGTCCTTAAAATCTTTGTACTGAATTTTGATTCACCCTGTATAATACCGGCATAATCGCAGAGAACTGGCTCAATTCGATCTTCATTGCAATTCCTAAAACAAGTGAAGAATTGACCAACTCAAAGCCAAAGTCTCATAACATATTAAATACTTGCGTTACTCGAGTTTGGCTCCTGAGAGCATCATCAGACGCATTACGTTTTCCTTAAAATCTACAACTCACTGAACATCCACCAACATATACATACTAAAATGAGGAGCTGAAACTTTGTATATGTAGGTGGATGTTCAGGGTGTTGTAGATTTTAAAGAATAAATATATATTGCGTCTGATGATGCTCTCAGGAGCGAAACTCGAGTAACGCAACTATTTAATGTATTATGAGACTTTGACTTTGAGTTGGTCAATTCTTCACTTGTTACAAGGAAGTCTCTTTGAGTAAAATGGACTATTTCTTCGATTTTGATAATTCCTAAAACAGCCCGCCCAAAAAATGCAGTGATTACAGATTGATTAGTTTGATGAGCCACTTGCCAAAAACCTTCCTCTGAATCATCCATGCCAGAGTGCGCAGAAAATGCGAATTCGATCTTGACGATGCTCAAATGGGCTTCAGGGACGTCTTTGGAACCTGCGAAGCCCTTTTCGGAATAAATGTCCTCCTCCAGAAGTGCCGAGACCAGCGCAAGGATGTATTTGCTTGTTTTATAGACTATGAAAGGGCATTTGACAGGGTGCGTCATTCTGAATAGATAAGTATACTGCGGGACCTCCAATTGGATGGTAGGGACATCCGCGTAATCGAGACTTTATATTGGGGTCAAACGGCTGAGGCACGAGTCGGTGTGCTCACCACACCTGGTGTGACGATTCGAAGGAGTGTGCGCCAGGGCTGTATTCTCACACCACTCTTGTTTAATCTTTACTCCGATAAAATCTTTAGAGAAGCTTTGAAAGCGGCAGGTTACGGAATCAAAATAAACGACGTTCTGCTGCATAAATGTTGAAAAAACCAAGCTTATGATTTAGCTGATAGTCGAAATAGCTACGAGAAGGAACAGCTAAATCTCGAGGGAAAGGTAATAGAACGTGTCAGCCAGTTTAAATCTCTGGGAAGTATATTAATGGACACCCCGAGGTTGAGATAAGATGTGGCATCGAAATGGCAAGAACAACCTTCCAACGAATGAAAACACTTTTTTGCGACAATAAACTGAACCTTAAGTTGCGCCAGCGAATGGTGAGGTGTTTTATTTGGTCGGTTATTATGTATGGAGTGGAATGCTGGACCTTAAAGACTAGTTCAATGAATCGGCTGGAAGCATTTGAATAGTGTTGAAATGTGGATCCACCGTAGAATGCTGCCTGTCCCATGGACTGATCTGCTGATCAATGAGGAAGTATTGAGACGAGCAAGATTGGGGTGGGGAGACAAATATTGGTCACAGTGAAATGTCTCAAGATTGCTTACCTTGGCCACATCTTGCGCGGAGAAAAGTATCATCTTCTCCAGTTGATCATGAAAGGAAAAATAGAAGGCTGGCGGGGTGTCGGACGGAGGCAAATTTCTTGGCTCAGGAACATCAGGGAGTTGACAGGCATCCGGAGCGCCATTGAGTTGGAGGGTTGCAGAAGATAGAGACGCACCCTCTATAGTAATCGCTAACGTTCGGGAGACCGGACATGGCACATAAAAAAGAGGAAGAAGAAATATAAAGAAATGCGTAGTGACAAAAATGATCGTGACAAATTACAAGATTACAAAGAGTGGTAATTTTATAATCCCAACGTTTCCTAATATAATTAAAACAACCATACATCCAACCAACCTACTTGAACCTCTACTAAATCATATAAACACTGAACAAAATTGTTACCGTCAATTACGCGTATTATTCCTCAAGTGTGAGTGGTACCACCATAACGAGCGCGCTCTATTATTTAATGATGGTTCCTGGAATATTTTCAAAGAAGTCGCGGGCCCCTGTAATCAAGTTATGCCGATTCGTGATTATTTATCTTTGCAAATCGTTAAACGAGACCCTCACGTCTGTTCTTCCAGCTCTGTTTGTTGTGTACCGGTAAACATCAACAACTTCTTGCATGTTTTATTTTTGGTTCCAATGATTGCAGGTTGTGTGTTTGTATATTTTGTCCAGATAGTTGATTAACTTGTTAATATGGGACGTCTCTTGGGGCATCATGCACTCGTCACCTTTTTTGAATTAAAATCGTCTTTATTCAAGAAACACAATGCCAAACGTGCGGGTGTATCCGGACTTTTATGAATTCTGACGAGTCCGCGCGGGGCACATCCTCTAATCGTGGCGTGTGCTGAAATCCAATCGCGTGTTTCCTGCATCAATAGTCTGAAGGGCTCGTATCCGGTACAGCCGGAGCCCTTACTAGGTTCCCTCGTGTGTTGCCACTTTTCAGGCCACTCTTCGCGAAAATCAGGTACTAGTAAAAACTAGATTTGAAGATTTTTTAAATACATCTCTTTACCGTTTTCAAAAACACCTTTTAATCGAACGCAATAAACTTTCCATATTTATTTTATGTAATAGCTGCTGATGGTTTAATTAATGGCAACATCGGTTTTTTTCAACATGCTCCTACATATAAATCAATTCAACGCATTTGTCTTCCACCACCTGCCTCACAGGATGGTTCTTGTTCTTTCCGAGCCCCTGTGTGTATTTAACTAGGAAGGGCACGTGCCCTTAATTTAAGGATGTTTCTCGGTGTGTTTTCTTTCCGCTTTCAGCAAACAAAGTAAACTTTGTATATTTTTCTTATCGTTAATACAATAAAAGGGGATTAAGTATGGTTGCAAAATGTGTAAGCTTGATAGGTGAAGGTTTAAAAAACAATTGCTTGTTGAAATAATATAATATACTAAGTAAAAAAGACGCAATTCCAATCTAATAATCTGCCTTTATTGATTCCATTGACATCGCACATGATCAAAAGAGTACTGTGACATTCTCTGGTTCAAAAGAAAACTATTTGATAAATTTTTCTTTAAGAAAAAGTCTTTGGTTTTGTTGCTGATGATGAAAGTTATTGAAATAAATGTGATTTTTGTAATGTCTTAAGGCGTGGAATAATGATTTGCCATAGATGGGAAATGTATTCCCAGAAAACATTTTTGTTATTCACGGAAACACCACTGGGACGATCTAAGATCGTTGTAGTCTATGTACGGGCCGGGCGATCAAAATACAATTTAAAGTGTTTTCCGGGTTTTGGAGCCAATGGAATTCTTATATCAATCGCAGCGTTTCTATCCGAGACTAACGAGAGAGACAGAGAGGCCATTGAAATTTTTAAACACGACAACAAAGAAAGGAAAGAGGAAATTGCGTTTCTAAATGCAGACTAGAAGCGAGTTCTACGACATACTTCCAGTAGTTCCAGTGTCTTCAAGTGCGCCAAAACCCCGCGCCACCACTACCCCCACCCCAATCCCTCGACTGCAGCGCGACAGCGGGGGAATAAATACCACGGAGCTCACCACACAGTCGAATCAGTCAACGTCGGGAAGCACGGAAGATCACTTCACTCATTGCCTCATGGCCTTTGAAAATGTCTGCCGCAGCTGTAGACGAAACGTCAGGAAGAAATTCCATTAGACCACGGTTTCAAAGCAAGGAAAAAAATTTGATCTTTGTTCTTCATACCTTTTACCATTTTACATTGAATTGGTCACAAAAAAACGAAAAATCCTTCAGCGCGTTTCCGAACAAGACTATTTCAAAAAAAAAATCAGCAACAAGCATTTCCCACTTTTTTCTCTTCGCTCTTTATAAAAAGTGTGTTTTTGTAAAAAATCCGAAACTTTTAAATTTTGGCCTTAATTCTTATCTGAATTTTTAGAAACAATTTCAAATTTGCATTTTTCAAACGCTTTGAGTCATTTTAAACGGATTTTGGTTCTGATCGTAACCTGAATTTCTCTAGAAACTTAAAATTTGCATTTTTAGGCACTTTAAGTATTTTTTAATCGATTTTGACTAACCCGAATTAAAAAAAAGAACTTTTAATTTGTTTGAAACACTTTTAATCCTGACTCCCTCGAAAAACACCAAATTTGCGTTTTGCGGGGATTTGAAGTCAAGTTTGACTTATTTTTGTTCAAAAATGTAGTCTTAGATTCCACTGGAATCAGTTTTGCCCAATTTTGTTCTAAAATTGAATTTCTCTAATAACTCCACAGGCATTTTAAGACGCTTTGTGCCATTTTTCAACCGATTTTGGCCCTAAGTCTGACCCGGACTTTTCAAAAAATATCAAATTTACTTTTTCGACACTTTAAGTCATTAAACTTTTAACATTAATTGCTTTTAACCATAACCTTAATTTCAATTTCTCCAAATCCTCCAAATTTTCTCTTTTTACATGTCTTGTTATTTTTTCACCGATTTTCGCTTAAACCTAGACTGACTTTCTAATTGAGTTTTGCCGAAATTTTGAAAGAATTTGACTTATTTTGGTGTAAAAATGTACCTTAAAATTTATTTGAATCAGTTTTGCCCGATTTTGTTGTAAAATTGAATTTCTCCACAAACATCAACATTTGCATTTTTCAGACTCTTTGAATCACCTTTAACCAGAAACTTAAAATTTGCATTTAAGTATTTTTTAATCGATTTTGACTAACCTGAATTAAAAAAAAAACTTTTATTTTGTTTGAAACCTTTTTAATCGACTTTGGCGATAATCCTAACACGAATGTTTCGGTTTACACGTAACAAATACTCAAAATCTGTATTTTTATACGTTTGGAGTCATTTTTAACTTTGGTCTTAATCCTATCGTGAGTAAATCAGAAGATTTCATCTGTTTTGCCTTAATTTGCGCTAAAATTAAGCGTCTCGAAAAACATCAAAAATTGCATTTTTGGAAGATGTGAGTAATGTTTATCAATTTAGCCCTTATACTAACCTGCAATAAAAAAAATCAAAAAATGCATTTTTAGACGCTTTAAGCCGTTTTTAACCAGTTTTGACTCTAATCTTGTACTGATTTTTTAAGAAAATTTTTAATTTGCTATTTTAGACGTTTTGAGTTATTTTTACCAATTTTTGGCCATAAGCTTAAACTGAAATTCTCCAACTACTACAAATTTTTATGGCTACACGCTTTAAGTAATTTATCAGTGATTTTGGCTTTAATCCTAGCCTGACTTTGCATTGATTTTTCGCCAAATTTCCATTTTGCATGGCTTTTGAGTCAGTTTCACTTATTTTGGTTCAAAAATGTAACTTTGCCATTTTTTAATCTAACCAGTTTGGCTCGATTTTGTTCTAAAATTGAATTTCTCCTAAACAACAAAATTTTAATTTTCAGAAGAGGTTGTTATAATTTTTAGTTGATTTTAGTCCTAATTTTAACCTGAATTTCTCCAATGGCTCACACATTTGCATTTTCATTCGCGTTGTGCCACTTTTTAACCGATTTTGGCCTGTCTTAAGCTGCATTTTTCCAAAAATCTTAAATTTGCATGTTTAAGTAATTTCTAACAGATTTTGGCTGTAGTTTTAACCTAAACTTCTCTAAACCCACCAATTCTATATTTTAACATGCTTAGAGTAATTTTACACCGATTTTGGCCCTGATCCTAGCCTAACTCTCTCGAAAAAATACTAAATTTGCATTTTGCATGGATTTTGAGTCGAGTTTGACTTATTTCGGATCAAAAATTAAATCTTATATTCCATTGGAATCAGTTTATTCTTAACCTGATTTTATCCAAATACTCAAAATTTCTATTTTTACATGCTTTGTCAATTTTTCACCAATTTTGGCCCCAATCCTAGACTGACTTTCTGATTGAGTTTTGCAGGGATTTTGAGAGAATTTGACTTATTTCGGTTCAAAAATGTTCCTTTAGAATCTTATTTGAATCAGCTTTGCCCCATTTTGTTTTAAAATTGGATTTCTCCATAAACATGAACATTTGGGTTTTGAAACGATTTTGGCCCTAATTCTGACCTGAACTTCTCCAAAAATTTCAAATTTGCATTTTTGAACGCTCAAAGCAAACTTTTAATTTTCATTTTTAAAAGCTTTGTGTTTTGGAAAATTGGTTAATAAATAATTTAACATTTGCCATTTTATACGCTTTGTGCCTTTTTTAACTGATTTTGGCCCCAATTCTGACCTGGACGGTCCAAATATTAGAAACTAGCATTTTCACAGAGTTTGACTCATTTTTAAAGCTTTTGGCCTTAATCTTTTCCTGAGTTTTGCCAGTGACTCGACACTTGCATTTTTGGGCTTAGACCTACCCAAAAATATTTAGATGCTTTGAGTAGTTTTTAACTGATTCTGAATCTCTAATCCCAAGCTGGCTTTCTTCAAAAACTTTAAATTTGAGGCGTTTCGAGTCAAACTTCAGTTATTTTGGCCTAAAAATTAATTTTACCGGAAACAAGCAATTAGAAGTTTTGAGTCAGTTTTGCCTCGTTTTCCTAAAACTGAATATCTCCATAAACATAAAAATTTCCATTATTACACCCTTTGTGCCATTTTTAACCAATTTTTGCCCTGATTTTGACTTAAACTTCTCAAAAAATTTGAAATTTTCATTTTTGGGCGATCCAAATAATTTTTAATCAATTTGATCCTAATTGTGAACAAGATTAGCGGAAAACTTTTAAATTGTTTTTTTAAAAGCTTTGTGCTTTGAAAATTGGTTAATTTAATCAATTTTTTCCATCATTTTAACCTGAACTTCTCCAAACAGTCCAAATTTGTGTTTTTACACGATATGGGTAATTTTCCATCCATTTTGGCCCTAATCCTAGCTTGACTTTGTATCGATTTTTTTCCCAAATTTATTTTGCGGGGATTTTGACTAAAATTTTACTTAGTTTGGTTCAAATATGTAAATTTACAATTTTTTATTTGATGGAGTTTGGCAATTGGTAATTTTGAAAACATCAAAATTTGCAATTTTAGACTAGGTCGGGTTATTTTATATCTATTTTAGTCCTAATCCTAACATGAATTTCTCCAAATGCTCTACATTTGCTTTTTCATACGTTTTGTGCCTTTTTTAACTGTATTTGGCCCAAATTCTGACGTGGACGTTCCAAATGTTATAAACTTGCATTTTTTACAGGCTTTGACTCATTTTTAACCTAATTTGGCCTTAATTTTTTCCTGAATTTTGCAAATGAATCCACACTTGCATTTTTGGGCTTAGACTTCTCCAAAAATATTTAGATGCTTTGAGTAGTTTTTAACTGATTCTGACATAAACTTCTAAAAAAAATTTGAAATTTGCATTTTTGGGCGCTCCAAGTAATTTCTAATCAAATTGATCCTAATTGTGATCAAGATTAGCGGAAAACTTTTAATTTGTATTTTTAAATGCTTTGTGCTTTGAAAATTGGTTAATTTAATCAATTTTTTTCCATAATCTTAACCCGAACTTCCCCAAACAGTCCAAATTAAGGTTTTACACGCTATGGGTAATTTTCTATCCATGTTGGCCCTAATCCTTAGCCTGACTTTGCATCGATTTTTTTACCAAATTTTCATTTTGCGGGGATTTTGGGTAAAATTTCACTTAGTTTGGTTCAAAAATGTAAATTTACCATTTTTTGTTTGAGAGGGTTTTGGCCAGATTTTGTTCTAAAATTGAATATCTTCAAAACATCAAAATGTGCATTTTTAGACTAAGTCGGGTTATTTTAAATCCTTTGTAGTCCTAATTCTAACCTGAAATTCTCCAAAGACTCCACATTTGCCATTTTATACGCTTTGTGCTTTTTTTTACTGATTTTGGCCTCATTTCCGACCTGGACGCTCCAAATATTACAAACTTGCATTTTCACAGACTTTGACTGGGTTTTAACCCATTTTGGCCTTAATCTTTTTCCGAATTTTGCCAATGACTCTACACTTTCATTTTTGGGCTTAGACTTCTCCAAAATAATTTAGATGCTTTGAGTAGTTTTTAACTGATTCTGAATCGCTAATCCCAAGCTGACTTTCTTGAAAAACTTTAAATTTGAGGCGTTTTGAGTCAAACTTCACTTATTTTGGCCTAAAAATTAATTTTACCGGAAACAAGCAATTAGAAGCTTTAAGTCAGTTTTGCCTCGTTTTCCTAGAACTGAATATCTCCATAAACATAAAAATTTCCATTTTTAAAAGCTTTGCGCTTTGAAAATTGATTAATTTAATCAATTTTTTTCCATAATTTCAACCTGAACTTCTCCAAACAGTCCAAATTTGTGTTTTTACACGCTATGGGTAATTTTTCACCAATTTGAGCCCTAATCCTTAGCCTGACTTTGCATCGATTTTTTATCAAATTTTAATTTTTACTTAGATTGGTTCAAAATTGTATATTTACCATTTTTTATTTGAGAGAGTTTGGCTCGATTTTGTTCTAAAATTGAATATCTTCAAAACCTCAAAATTTGCATTTTTAGACTAGGTCGGGTTATTTTATATCTATTTTAGTCCTAATCATAACCTGAATTTCTCCAAAGACTTCATTTTTCAAGCGTTTTGTGCCTTTTTTAACTGATTTTGGCACCAATTCTGACATGGACACTCCAAATGCTACAAAATTGCATTTTTACAGGCTTTGACTCATTTTTAATCTAATTTGGCCTTAATCTTTTCCTGAATTTTTCCAATGTTCTCACATTTGCGTTTTTGGACGCTTTGTGCCATTTTGTAACCGACTTTCGCAGTAATTTTGACCTGGACGTCTCTAAGAATTTGCATATTTAGTTGACTTGACTAATTTTTAATCGATTTTGAATTGCTAATCCTAAGCTGACTTTCTCGAAAAACACTAAATTCACTTACTCACACCAACTTCACTTACGGGCTGTTCATTATAAAATGTCATCTAGCAGGCTATGAAATTTTGACTGAAAAGGATGACATAATCAAAATAAATGGACTTTTGTGTCTCCATCCTTTTCTTTTGACATTTCACAGCCAACTAGATGAAGTTTTATAATGAACTATAAAATTTTACCAAAGACAATAAATTAGAAGATTTGAGTCAGTTTTGTCTGATTTTCCTAAAACTGAATACCTCAAAAAAGCATCAAAATTTACATTTTGAGACAATATGGTTTAATTTTAGCCCTAATTCTCATCTAAATTTCTTCAAAGGCACCGAAAAATTTATTAAGTTGGCTATTAGTTTTTTTGCAGAAAACTGCTTTATCTTTTTTTTTACATTTTGCAGGTAATTTGATACTTGCGCGATTTATCTGATTTAGTTCGATTCACCACAACGTTGCTGTTTGGATTCATATCGTCTCTTTTGCGATGGTAATTAATAGTTTTGTATTTCATAAAGTTTTTCTTCTCTGCGTCATCAGCAAAACACCGGTAACAGCCATTTTCAAATGTGATAAAAAAATTCACTTTAAATCACTTTAAAAACCTAGATTAGAGGTTTTATGAACAATAATAAAGTTAGCCTTCGAGAAAGATTACTGAGCAGATCGTATAGTAATTAGAAATGAAGAAAAGAAATTATTTGCATAATTTCTAATTGCATACTTATACTCAATGTTTTTATGTATACTTTGCATAAATAATGCCACATTTTTAGGCTTTTGTGCTTAAGTATTTTTGCTTGCCTAATCAAGTCATCTTAATTATAAGCAGTAATACCGTTGCATACAAAATAAAATTAATTTACATCTGGTTTAAAAGAAAAACAAATCAAAACCTGTATGCATTTTATTGCATCGATGTTTTACTACGGTGAATGCAGCAGTTACCTACTTTAAAACGCCATTAGTCACCTTCTTAGATGAGTTCTAATATCTCAATCTCAATCTATTTATTCTGTCAATAAAACACACATTCGTCAAAGTAGGTACAGTTAAAACTCTAAATCCTAAATGTATACTTGAAAGCGATAAACTTTCAAATCGCACATACACATGTGGAGAGTATACGTGCATATGGCACTAGAAACTACAAAGTTCTTTTCCTCCAAAACTCTCATTTCCTCTTGAAAGTATTCATTTACATCACATATATTTTTATCTAAGAGCCATGCCTTAATTTTAAGTTTAACTTGAGGTTCAGGGAGCACTCTGATTTTCGAGGGAATCCTATTAAAGAACTTTTATGCTAAGAATTCCGGTCTCGTCTGGGTCCTTGACAGCCTGTTCACTGGCAGCAGTGAGTCGTCCCTCCCCCTCGTCTGATATCTGTGAAAGTCAGAGTGTCTCTGCATATCATCTGATACTTTCTTCACATGCAATATACACGCCAGGAAGAGTAATACTCTCGAAACGCACCCCTGCAGTCCTGCCGATAAGTCAACCCGGCAATTATTCGAACAGCCCTTCTTTGCAATGCAAATACCTCGCGAGCTCGAGCTGCCCCAGACCACACAAGTGTACCATATGTCATATTCGAGTGAAATACACCAAAATAAGCTGACATGATTGTCGCATGTGAAACTCATCCCACCAATTTCCTGAGCATAAAGATAATTCCGCTAAGTCTACCAGACAACTCGTCCAGCTGAGGACCCCAGCTCAGCTTTGGATCCAGCAGCAATCCCAGAAATTCTGCAATTCCTGTGTATTCTTTAAGGTGAAAGTCATAGTGTTTGTTTTGTCTGGGTGCACATACAAACCATTCCTCTGCTTTTGACTTGGCTTCAGCTGTTCTCACTTCACAGTCCAACAGGTCTGCACCCCGAAGGGTGAGTGTGGTGTCAACAGCAAAGAGTGTGTACTTGCTCGTACTGTTTTTATAAGGCAGATCGTTTATGTTGTTCATGCAAACATGAAAAAAACTAGTGGTGTCAACACAGATCCTTGTGGCACCCCGACACCAATAACCTCCTCACGCGACAACACCCCACTCACCCTCACTACCTGTGATCTCCCAGCAAGGTCCATTAGTCTCACACTATTTTCGTCAAAATTATACCTCCTAAGTTTTGGTCACTTGGTGTGCGTGAAGCATACAGTCAAAGGCTTTACTCAGGTCGTAAAATTGGGACACTCAATAGTCTCCCTCTTCATAGGAGTCCAGTATGCCCAGGACAGTGCCTCTCCCCCCTTGAAAACCAAATTGACTCTCGGAAAAAAGACCATAATAAATTGGACGCTCTCAATGATTCACTTCAAGGCAGAAAGGTATTCGAGGGAGACATTGACCGCATACTAAACTGGGTTAGGAAAGCTGAGGTAGCCACTTCCACTGATACTCGTCTTTCCAGCTTGGAGGTGTTGGACGAGCAAAGACTTGGAAAATATCAGTGAATATATAAACAAAATTTGCGAGCAAGGCAAAGCTATATAGACAACGTTAAGCGAGTCTGACAAGATCACGCTGAAAGAAACTTTAAACATCTCAGAGAGCGTCACAACAGAATTGACTTATTGATCAAGGAGCGAACGGAAGACTTGAGCCGTAACATTCAGCAGATCAACGAGGCGCAAGCACGACTGGCAGAAAGTGTCGTGTTCGTGAAAGAAGTGCAAAATCAGTTGCATGAACTAAACAAACCCTTGGGGGCTCGTGTGGAAGACGTTCAAAGCGTCTTTTCTGCTTTGCATTCTGAAAATATGATGAAATTTGGAACGCCATGCATCCCTCAAAGATGTTAGAAAGTATCGGTAAAAGAGAAATTGATCTATAATTTGTGACTTCATATGCGTCACCCTTTATAAAGACAGGAACCACAATTGTTCTCTTCAAAACGTCGGAAAAAAATGCCCTCAGCAATACAGCAGTTTGCTGTATTGCTGAGGGGGTATGACTAATAGTCTGTATGACTAATAGACTGTATGACTAATAGATGCCTAATCCATATACATCCGCAAATTTCTTATTTTTTAAAGAGTCTATGGTATCCCGAATCTGATTAAAAGTCACTTCTGTAAAACCGAAATGCGATTGAGCATTCTGCATGATATTTGCCAGATTATCTAATGGGTCATAGCTGTTGTTTGGAATTCTGGACATATTTACAAAGAAATCATTGAATTTATTAGAGTCTATAGTGGGGGAAGTCCTGATGGTATCCCCCAAATACTTTTTGTAGGATTTACTGCACTTCTTATAATAGTATCATTCATAAGACACTTTTGTGCTTCTATCTGCCTTCCATATGATACGCGATAGTCTCTGTACAGCTCCATGTTCATGTGCAAAAGATCTTCAGTGAACCAAGGAGCACCACTCCGCTCACAGTTCTGCCCGCTAGAGTGCCTCTCAGGAAGAGCCTGCAGGTATCCTTCCTGAAGTGTCTCAATAAACGTTTGCTCTTTTGTATTGCAGGTATATTATGATTCTGTACAAAATCCCACTCCTGACCCTCTGTCAGTGTAAAGAAATCCCACAACCCTCTTTGTGTAATGGGTCTAAACAAACTGGACTCACGGTATTACTCTCCCCACCAACCAGAAGAGAGACGAACTGAGCACAGTGATCAGATAGCCCAGTGTCAATAACACCCGCCCCTGATGTGGCAACTACAGGATCAATGAAAACATTGTTCAGGCAAGCCCCTGCCCGAGTCGGTTGATGTATAACCTGGAAAAGGCCGAAACTTTCAAAGAGGTGACACAGATGTGTGGCAGTAAATTATGATATGATTAACACATTGAATTTAGAGGGCTATTTATATTTTCTCCAAACGTCATTAAATCACCATTTTGACTCAATAGCTGACAGGAATAACTTTTTGTTCCTTATGGGGCTAAGGTAACTTTTCTGACAAGGCTGTAAACTTTGCAACTGGCAACAGTGGCGAGTCAGAGTCTCATTAGGTCCGAATAAAACATAATATTATATTGCTTCTCCAAATCTCCAATCTCGAATTATATTGTAAAAGTACTTACAGACTTGCCAAGATCATCTTACCAGCTACAGGCAAAGAGTTTTTCTGCCGCTCGTCTCGTGACAGCAGTGATAGCAGCCCATGTCAAGTTGTTCTCTTCCAGCTTTCAATCATTACGCTATTCATCGAAAACATAAGGTCACCTAAACCTCGATTATGTAGTTACTATATTATATTATATTATATAATATATTTTTTAACTCTTAATTTCAATAATGTACAATTATATTCTTAATTTTTATTACCTCGGACATTTCTTGGCTGTCTCCTGCTTGGATAATTCCCTTGGCATTCAATTCATGTATAATATTAACATGTATGCTTTGTGACTTTTCTGATAATATGGAACTGTAGATAGCGGGTGTAGGACAAGTAAAAAGCTCTTTCGCAGTTACGAATATGCCAACGTTTCGATCTTTATTTAGATCTTCTTCAGTTTGAGAAGTATGTCACTTAATCTAGATGTATGTCTTCTGCCGGATCAGCGTATTAGATCTAATACTGCATGATAGAAGGCTCTCAGTTCTAGAAGCAGCCCGTATTGCTCTGACGTCGCAGAGTAGACCCCGAAACTAGTATGCAGATGGGTTGATTGACAAATTGGTGACCTACTCTTTACACTTCATTCTGGTTCAGATAACCTGCGAGGTACAGAGCAATATGGGCTGCTTCTCAAACTGAGAGCCATCTGCCATGAAGTATTAGATCTAATAAGCTGGTGGATGTCACTTGCTCCTGCTCTGTACAACATCTCACCGCTCTTTCGTTGATTTTTGGCTTTAAGCCGCAAACTCATGGTCTCCAATTTGTCGACCAGCTAAAGCGGTACTGATGAGGGGTAGACCCCGAAACTAGTATGTAGATGGATTGATCGACAAATTGGTGACCACATACTCTTTATTCTTTGTTCTGGTTCCAATAACCTACGAGGTACAGAACAATATGGGCTGCTTCTCGAGCTTTTAAAGTATTAAATTAAACATTAAAATCGCGCGCCACGACAATGTCTCCAGAAGCCTCAACCCCCGACAGAACTCTTTCCGTCTCTCCCAGAAAAGAGTGAAAGCCCCTAGACGGACGTCTATAAACACACAAAATTTCAATCTTGTATTTCTCGAAATAAATGCCGGATGTTTCAACGCACTTTTCTTTATTTAGACTTAGAAGATCACTAAAGCTCAGGTCTGCATCTCTCCTACAAGCAACAGAGTGCTCCCTCCCCGAAAATTCTTTCTTTCAAGTTTACAACAACCTAATTTTCTGTATTAAAATATTTTATTTCATTTTCATTCATCGAGTTTTCAGTGAGAGCCAGCTCCGTGAAGGATTTATCAGGCAAAAAAGCCTTAAACTCCAGCCTTCTTTCTTCTTCGTCGGCTTTACCCGTTCCGGACGTTGGCTGTCATCATGGCAATGCGCACTTTATTGGCTGCAGCGCGGAACAGTTCAATGTAAGTCACGCCAAACCACTTCCGTAAGTTCGCGAGCCAGGAAATTCTCCTTCTACCTGGTCCTCTTCTTCCCTCCACTTTACTTTGCAGGAACAGGGTTTCTCACGACATGGCCCAAATACTCAAGTTTGCGTTGTTTTATGGTATTCATGTGAGTTAATTGGTAGTTCATTCTTCGAAGAACCTCTTCTTTGGTGACTCGATCAACCCGTCTTCGATAGATCCATAGTTCAAAGCTCTTGATCCTTTTTTCTGTTGCTTCGGACAACGTCCAAGCCTCGTCACCGTACAAAAATACTGAGAAAATATAGCATTTTATCATTCTCTTCTTGAGCGTGATGCTAAAATCTCGACAGCAGAGGAAGTGTTTCATTTGTGTGAACAATGTTCTAGCCTTTTCTATTCTGCACTTTATTTCTTTTCAGTGGTCCCGCGAATCATTGAGGTTACACCCAAGATAAGTAAAGCGTCCAGCCCACCGCGTTGATTAAGGGACTTACCATGTATTTGGTCTTCTTGTTATTCAGTTCCAATCCGTATTGTTCGCTTATGTGTAACTCTGTTGGTAAGTTCTTGTAGCCCCTCCAAGTTATCGGCCGGCAAAACCGTGTCGTCGGCATATCTGATATTGTTGATTAGCTCACCATTCACGTTAACGCCGTCTGTGAGTCTGTGGTGTCTTTTAGTGCCTTTCTACGTATTTTCTCCGAGTAGAGATTGAACGGTAATGGAGATATGATGCAGCCCTGTCGGACTTCATGTTTGATTTCTAAGGTGTCTGACTCGTTATTTTCAAGATTTATAGTTGCTTTCTGATTCCAATATAGATTGGCAATGATCCTTATGTCCTTTCCATTCAAGCCAGTTTCACGAAGAACTTTTACTATTGTTTCATGTTGACAGCTGTCGAAAGCTTTATTATAGTCTATAAAGCACATGTGAACGTCGCAATTCAGCGATCCAAGTCCACTGCTTCTTCTTTTGTTGGTTTTTATTAGGGGCCAGGAATTGCTCACAAGCCTGGGTCACCGATCCTTTGAAAGCTGTCCACGTATATTCCATTTGAGCCTCCTCTAGTGTTGTCTTCCGTAATTCTTCACTTATCGTCCTTTCCACTGCATGTTGTACTTCCTTATCTTGCAGCTTGTCGACATCATATTTTTTCTTATTCTCTATGACTTGGGTAATCTGAGTCTTTCGTGGTTTAGCTCTCAGTACGCAGACTATGGGAGTGTGATCAGATGGAACATCTGCTTCCGGGTAAGATTTGACTGAGATTATGCTGTTTCAAAACCTTTGATTAATTAGTATAAAATCTATTATTTCTTACGATATTATCTAATTTGTCCGCTGGTGCTTTCCAAGTGTACAAGCGTCTTGGTGTACGGTAGTTTGAAAAATGTATTTGTTATTACCATGCGTTCTTCTCTGCAGAATTGTACCAGTCTATCTCCTCTTTCGTTCCTCCATGCCAGACTATGTTGTCCTCCTTTCCATGTCCCATCTTAGCATTGAAGTCTCCCATGATCATGTTTACCTCTCTTGCTTTAACGTTTTTAAGTATTTCTTTCATTTGAGCATAGAAGCCTTCTACTTCCTTTACATTTTTGTCCATTGTGAGGGCATATATTTGGATAAGATTTATGTTAAAAGATTTTCCTCTGAGTTTTAACAAAATAACCCTGTCAGGGTATGGCAGGCAGCTAATAATGGAAGGTTTCAACTCCTTCGTCATGATAAATCCAACTCTCCGTAGGTGGTTTTTCTCTTCGTTTCCAGCATAAAACACTATATGATCTCCTATCTGGCAGTCTCTATTTCCTCGCCCTCTCATTTCGCTGATACCCATCACGTCAATACTCAATCTGTTCATTTCCTTTATTGTATTATGAATTTTTCCTGCTTTATACTTCTGATATTCCAGACTTCACCGTTCGTTGTCCGAAACACAGCCAATAATGTTTCTTAACATTATGCCAGTTTTGAGGCAGCCAGCTGCCGCTGCTCAGTGCCAGGTTTGGTCCCCCCCGAGTATTTAATTTCCTCGATACCACTCATTTCTGGGAGGTATTCCCCTATCCGCCACCTGTAGAGGCGCTGGATGGGGAACTAGCAACCCCGCACGAGCCTATATATAACCCAAAACTCTAACAAGAAACTTTAGAATTAACAACTTTTAAAAGGTTAGACAGCCGAGCTGGTAGATATAGATTATTATTTGTTTAATGCAAAAAATACGTCAAGAAAAGCCATCTGTGGTCTTATATTTTGAATATTGTGTAAGTACATAATATGCTTTTTGACTTTCATAACGACCAACTTTAGTTCATACAGTTCTGGGTATCGAGTTTTAAGAATAAAACAAAGTATATTAAAAAAAAAAAACTAGTAAATATCGATAAAAATAAACTGGTGTTGAAATGAGTTTCTCATGATTCCGTTTAAATCCACCATATGTGGAGGAGTATTTAGTATCGAAAGCCACACCCAAAGACTTATAAGTCACCATACGAAGCGGCGACTAAAAAATGGGAGAAGTAATAACGTAATAAATATGCACAGACAACAAACGAGAATTTGTCTTTTTTTTTTTCGAGTAAACAAGGACTCGACGCGGCTTTTGTCTTTTACAGAGTTCATTCGAGAGAGGACAGGGAGAATCTTTCCTTTTGGTGATATGGCACGATAAAATATTGCGATCACCTGAGTTTATAAATTAATAAATAAATAAAAAACGTTTTATTGCCAACCAAATGGTAGCAGGACCACAAAGCAACGTCATGGCAAATACATACAATTTTTAGCTTTACAGCATTTAATAATAATATGGTAATATAAATTTTGTTGGCGAGTTCAAATACTTCTCCATTAGATACGCCTTGACATCCTGCCTAAACTGATCTCAACTCTCAGGCAACCATGAATAAGCTTTGATTGCACGGTATAGTCAATTTTAAAAGAGATATTCATCTAGCAGGCTGAGGAACTGACAGATCCATCCATAGATGACATGAACATCTATTTGAAATGGGCTCTAGTAACAACCTTTTTCAATGAAAGCGAGATCATTGGCACCCCTCGTTAAAGTTGACATTTCACTATTGTGGTTGTTAATATTTTTTTGCAAAATAGTCAAGATTTTTCTTTACAAACATCCCCAAATTTAAAACTAAAGAGATGGAACAGTGTTTCACCAATATGTTTTGTATTTATATTTTTTATTTTATAACTTTTAAAGGTTGAGAATTGGTGGATCAGGGCTAAAGGCAGCAGTTATATTACCAGCTTTTCCCCGAAATTTCGTTTCGGATACTTAACTTCTTCAGAGCTACAATGCAGACAAGAAGTTCACACACTCACACCAAGATTTTAATAATACAAATAACTGTTTATTGGATCACGTGCTATACCAATTATGTAATTTAATGGACGTAATCGTTCTGAAATATATAAACTATTGCAATTGCTTTGACTTGAATAACATGCATAAGTTAGTAGAAAGCAGTGTTGCCAACTCGAAAATTTAAATTCTGTCATTTAATTCACCAAAAACGCTCCTAGGGAGCGCTCGAATCATTGAAAATGCGCAATTCGCATGCACAGCATAACGTAATTAATAACATTTTTGGCTTGATGTTCTATAGCAATCCGAGAGTATCTCTGTTCTCTACTCTTTCAATCAGATTTTAAAGTTAGAAATGTTCGCAAATTGCTCAGGAGCAGCAAACCGAAAATGCTATAACACAAAAACTGAATGACAAATCTTCTCCGTATTTACTTTGAACCTTTTTATTCAAATTTTTTTGTCTACACCAACGAGCTAGCACTTTTTTTAGCAGTGGGCACCTAAAAAATGGCAGCGATATCCGCCGGAACTATAAACTTAAAATTAGTCAACATTTTTTTTTGTGTGACTTTTATGGAACTTTTAACCCCTTGTAATGTTCCGTCATCCTTTCAACTTTCAATGATGAAAATAAAACAAAGATATTTGTATTTTTAACTAAAAGAAATGTGCAATAAAATAGTAACAAATTTAGTAAACAATTTTTAAAAACGTAGAAATCGCTTTTAAAAAATTTAGATTCACTAGTAATGTCTAAAAAATTAACTTAAAATAAAACAGGATTTTTCCATTTTCAACTTAAAATTAGTCAATATTTTTTTATATTTTGATTTCTTTTTGCCTTTGTATAACTTTTGAAGTTTCGTTTTTTAGCCAACTTCACTTTTCGAGCTTCACTGAAGATTATAAAGAGAGCTTAAGACCTTAAAGAGATAATTAAAAATAAATTACCCTTTTTGCCCTCTTCAATGCGATATTTTCATGTTTAAAATCAGACGTTTCGTTTTTTATCCATCATCAAATTAGTATATTTTAAATGCAGTCTAGGATTTTTTATATTGCATTCTGCAGTGAATTTCCTTGCAATTCTGCATTTCAATTCAGCATGCTTTTCGAATCAAAATTCAGAATTGATAATGGTTCCATAAAAACAAAAAGTCGGATTTTAAATAGGAAAATAACACGTTGAATAGACCAAAAGATCGCTATAAGTGTCATTTATTTTTAATTATCTCTTTAAATTAAAAATGGAAAAAATAAAAACTTTTTTTTCAAATTTGTTTGCGAATATATCCGGAAGCAGTTGGAATTTTCGAAATTTGTAAACGTAATTTTTATGGACTTTTACTTGCGCCAAACCGTGAGAAAGACGATTTAAGGAGAAATAACTCTGACATTACATAATATATGATAAATAATAACAATAACCACAAAATATTAGAAAGAAATTCTATTAATTCAAAAAGTGGAAAGGTTCAATTAAATTTGTGAAAAATCACCAAAATAAGTGAAAGTTTTAAAATGTTTTGAGTTGAGAGTAAAACAAACGGGAGTAAGAAGCAAAAATTTAGGATCATTAAAAAAAGAGAAAATAAAATTAATGAGTCCAATAAGTCAAAAAAAAAAGAAATAAACGAATTCAAATTATAAGTGAAAAAAACACAATATTAAGTATAAATAAAAATAATAACTATAAAAACACTCTATTAAGTCACTCTATCGAGTTCAAAATGCGATTTTCCCATGACTCAAACAGAGTTTAAAAGTATCATATATGAATTTGCGCCAATCAAAACGGCGTAGCCAAGGTCTGGTTTGGTCTCGCAACAAAATCCGACCTTTTTTTTTCCTCCCCTGTCAATGACGTCGCCAGAAGTGACGTCACCTGACATCTTACGTCAACTAATTAGAAATCGTCATTCTTCAATTGATGTACATTCTTGACAAAATTACGTCATGAGTATTTTCGGTAGTAAAAATGGCAGACTTTAGGCAATTTTAAGGGGATATCGGTATTGGTTTGCTGTGTCCGTATCTTCTAGGTCATTGGTCTACACTTTATATTGCCTAGCACTAAAGCACGTCAAACGTCAATGTTATCATTTGACATTGTTTACCCTTCGTTCCCATTACTCTATTAGCCATTCACTTATTTTTGTCATCTAGTTACCTTCGAAACCTTTATTGTTTCATACTTTTCTCCTTTTCTAGTTTCTCAGTACATCTTGAGAAGATACGGATAAAAATGCAAAGTCAAATTTCCAACACCTACTTGTCGACAATAATAAGTGAATGGCTTATAAGTACAGAAGATCCTCGAAAAATCCTCGTATCGATCCAAAGCGCCGCTATCGAATGAATGGAAATAATCAATTGAATAATCATTCGAATGGTCTTTAAAAATGCAAATCAAAACCTCTTGAATAAATGCAGATTGGGATTAGGATCAAAATCGGCTAAAAAATGACACAAAGCGTCTAAAAAATTATATTAGAGTATCTGGGGAAATTCAGGTTAGAATTAGGCTATACCAAATCCTTGAAAATTTCCCAAAAGTGTTTAAAAATGCAAATTTCAAAGGTTTGGACAAATTCAATTTAAGATTATAGCCAACATCGGTTAAAAATTAATCAAAGCGTCTAAAAATGCAAACGATTAGGACAAAAATCGATTAAAAACGCCCGACTTTATCTAAGAAACTAAGAAATCTGGGTTAGAATACAGTATTGAAGTTGATAAAATGACCCATTATATCTATAAAAGGTAAAAGCGTCTAAAAATGCAAACTCAAAGTTTAAGGAAAAGTTCAGGTTAGGATTAGGAATAAAATCGATTAAAAACGACCCACCTTATCTAAAAATAAATTTCGATGTTTTTTTTAAAAATTCAGGCTAGGATTAAAGCTAAAATCGGTGAAAAATTACTCAATATGTACGAAAACACAAACTTGGAGGGTTTGGAGTAATTCAAATTAAGATTATCACCAAAATGTGTTAAAAATTTACGCAAAGCGTCTAAAAGTGCAAATTTGGAGTTTTTGGAGAAATAATGGTTAGAATATAGGACTAAAAAGTCTATTACAAATTACCCATTTCATCTACAAAAGCAAAAAGCGTCTAAAACTGCAAACAAAAAGGTTATTGAAAAGTTCAGGTTAGGATTAGGACTAAAATCAATTAAAAACGACCGACTCTATCTAAAAAAGTAAATTTCGATGTTTTTTTAAATTAAAATCAGGGTAGGATTAAGGCCAAAATCAGTGAAAAATTACTAAAAATGTGTAAAAGTACAAACTTGGAGGGTTTTGAGTAATTCAATTTCAGATTATGGCCAAAATGGGTTAAAAGTTTACACAAAGCCTCTAAAAGTTCAAATTTGGAGTTTTTGGCGAAATCCGGGTTAGAATATAGGACTAAAAAAAAAAATGTCGATTAAAAGTTACCCATTTCATCTACAATAGCAAAAAGCGTAAAAAAATTCAAGCAAAAACTTTATGGAAAAGTGCAGGTTAGGATTAGAACTAAATCGATTAAAAACGACCGACTTTATCCAAAAATGTAAATTTCAATGTTTTTTTAAAAATGTCAGGGTAGGACTAGGGCCAAAATTAGTAAAAAATTACTAGAAATGTATAAGAGCAGAAACTTGGAGGGTTTGGAGTAATTCAAATTCAGATTATGGCCAAAATGGGTTAAAAATTTACACAAAGCCTCTAAAAGTTCAAATTTGGACCTTTTGAAGAAATTCGGGTTAGAATATAGAACTAAAAAAAAAAAAAAATATCGATTAAAAGTTACCCATTTCATCTACAATAGCAAAAAGCGTCAAAAAATTCAAGCAAAAACTTTATGGAAAAGTTCAGGTTAGGATTAGGACTAAATCGATTAAAAACGACCGACTTTACCTAAAAATGTAAATTTCGATGTTTTTTTAAAAAGGTCAGGGTAGGACTAGGGCCAAAATTAGTGAAAAATTACTAGAAATGTATAAAAGCAGAAACTTGGAGGGTTTGGAGCAATTCAAATTCAGATTCTGGCCAAAATGGGTTAAAAATTTACACAAAGCCCGTAAAAGTGCAAATTTGGAGTTTTTGGAGAAATCCGGGTTAGAATATAGGACTAAAAAAAAAAATGTCGATTAAAAGTTACCCATTTCATCTACAATAGCAAAAAGCGTCAAAAAATTCAAGCAAAAACTTTATGGAAAAGTTCAGGTTAGGATTAGGACTAAATCAATTAAAAACGACCGACTTTACCTACAAAAGTAAATTTTGATGTTTTTTAAAAATAAAGTCAGGGTAGGATTAAGGCCAAAACGAAGTGAAAAATTACTAAAATGTGTACAAGTACAAACTTGGAGAGTTTGGAGTAATTCAAATTCAGATTATGGCCAAAATGGGTTAAAAATTTACACAAAGCCTCCAAAAGTGCAAATTTGGAGTTTTTGAAGAAATCCGGGTTAGAATATAGGACTAAAAAAAAAAAATATCGATTAAAAATTACCCATTTCATGTACAATAGCAAAAAGCGTAAAAAAATTCAAGCAAAAACTTTATGGAAAAGTTCAGGTTAGGATTAGAACTAAATCGATTAAAAACGACCGACTTTACCTAAAAATGTAAATTTCGATGTTTCTTTAAAAAGGTCAGGGTAGGACTAGGGCCAACGTCAGTGAAAAATTACTAAAAATGTGTAAAAGTACAAACTTGAAGGGTTTTGAGTAATCCAAATTCAGTTTATGGCCAAAATGGGTTAAAAATTTACACAAAGTCTCCATAAGTGGAAATTTGGAGTTTTTGGAGAAATCCGGGTTAGAATATAGGACTAAAATGTCGATTAAAAATTACCCATTTCATCTACAATAGCAAAAAGCGTAAAAAAATTCAAGCAAAAACTTTATGGAAAAGTTCAGGTTAGGATTAGAACTAAATCGATTAAAAACGACCGAGTTTACCTAAAAATGTAAATTTCGATGTTTCTTTAAAAAGGTCAGGGTAGGACTAGGGCCAAAATCAGTGAAAAATTACTAAAAATGTATAAAAGTACAAACTTGGAGGGTTTGGAGTAATTCAAATTCAGATTATGGCCAAAATGGGTTAAAAATTTACACAAAGCTTTTAAAAGTGCAAATTTGGAGTTTCTGGAGAAATCCGGGTTAGAATATAGGACTAAAATGTCGATTAAGAGTTACCCATTTCATCTACAATAGCAAAAAGCGTCAAAAAATTCAAGCAAAAACTTTATGAAAAAGTTCAGGTTAGGATTAGGACTAAATCGATTAAAAACGACCGACTCTATCTAAAAAAAGTGAATTTCGATGTTTTTTAAAAATAAAGTCAGGGTAGGATTAAGGCCAAAAGCAGTGAAAAATTACTAAAAATGTTTGAAAGTACAAACTTGGAGGGTTTTGAGTAATTCAAATTCAGATTATGGCCAAAATGGGTTAAACATTTACACAAAGCCTCCAAAAGTGCAAACTTGGAGTTTTTGGAGAAATCCGGGTTAGAATATAGGACTAAAATTATCGATTAAAAATTACCCATTTCATCTACAATAGCAAAAAGCGTCAAAAAATTCAAGCAAAAACTTTATGGAAAAGTTCAGGTTAGGATTAGGACTAAATCGATTAAAAACGACCGACTTTACCTAAAAATGCAAATTTCGATGTTTTTTTAAAAAGGTCAGGGTAGGACTAGGGCCAAAATCAGTGAAAAATTACTAAAAATGTATAAAAGTACAAACTTGGAGGGTTTGGAGTAATTCAAATTCAGATTATGGCCAAAATGGGTTAAAAATTTACACAAAGCTTTTAAAAGTGCAAATTTGGAGTTTTTGGAGAAATCCGGGTTAGAATATAGGACTAAAATGTCGATTAAGAGTTACCCATTTCATCTACAATAGCAAAAAGCGTCAAAAAATTCAAGCAAAAACTTTATGAAAAAGTTCAGGTTAGGATTAGGACTAAATCGATTAAAAACGACCGACTCTATCTAAAAAAAGTGAATTTCGATGTTTTTTAAAAATAAAGTCAGGGTAGGATTAAGGCCAAAAGCAGTGAAAAATTACTAAAAATGTGTGAAAGTACAAACTTGGAAGGTTTTGAGTAATTCAAATTCAGATTATGGCCAATATGGTTTAAAAATTTACACAAAGCCTCCAAAAGTGCAAACTTGGAGTTTTTGGAGAAATCCGGGTTAGAATATAGGACTAATATCGATTAAAAATTACCCATTTTATCTACAATAGCAAAAAATTCAAGCAAAAACTTTATGGAAAAGTTCAGGTTAGGATTAGAACTAAATGGATTAAAAACGACCGAGTTTACCTAAAAATGTAAATTTCGATGTTTTTTTAAAAAGGTCAGGGTAGGACTAGGGCCAAAATCAGTGAAAAATTACTAAAAATGTATAAAAGTACAAACTTGGAGGGTTTGGAGTAATTCAAATTCAGATTATGGCCAAAATGGGTTAAAAATTTACACAAAGCTTTTAAAAGTGCAAATTTGGAGTTTTTGGAGAAATCCGGGTTAGAATATAGGACTAAAATGTCGATTAAGAGTTACCCATTTCATCTACAATAGCAAAAAGCGTCAAAAAATTCAAGCAAAAACTTGATGAAAAAGTTCAGGTTAGGATTAGGACTAAATCGATTAAAAACGACCGACTCTATCTAAAAAAAGTGAATTTCGATGTTTTTTAAAAATAAAGTCAGTGTAGGATTAAGGCCAAAAGCAGTGAAAAATTACTAAAAATGTGTGAAAGTACAAACTTGGAGGGTTTTGAGTAATTCAAATTCAGATTATGGCCAAAATGGGTTAACAATTTACACAAAGCCTCCAAAAGTGCAAACTTGGAGTTTTTGGAGAAATCCGGGTTAGAATATAGGACTAAAATATCGATTAAAAATTACCCATTTCATCTACAATAGCAAAAAGCGTCAAAAAATTCAAGCAAAAACTTTATGGAAAAGTTCAGGTTAGGATTAGGACTAAATCGATTAAAAACGACCGACTCTTATCTAAAAAAAGTAAATTTCGATGTGTTTTAAAAATAAAGTCAGGGTAGGATTAAGGCCAAAAGCAGTGAAAAATTACTAAAAATGTGTAAAAGTACAAACTTGGAGGGTTTTGAGTAATTCAAATTCAGATTATGGCCAAAATGGGTTAAAAATTTACACAAAGCCTCCAAAAGTGCAAATTTGGAGTTTTTGGAGAAATCCGGGTTAGAATATAGGAGTAATATCGATTAAAAATTACCCATTTTAATCTACAATAGCAAAAAGCGTCAAAAAATTCAAGAAAAACTTTATGGAAAAGTTCAGGTTAGGATTAGGACTAAATCGATTGAAAACGACCGACTTTACCTACAAATGTAAATATCGATGTTTTTTTAAAAAGGTCAGGGTAGGACTAGGGCCAAAATCACTGAAAAATTACTAAAAATGTATAAAAGTACAAACTTGGAGGGTTTGGAGTAATTCAAATTCAGATTATGGCCAAAATGGGTTAAAAATTAACACAAGGCGTTTAAAAGTGCAAATTTGGAGTTTTTGGAGAAATGCGGGCTAGAATATAGGACTAATGTCGATTAGAAGTTACCCATTTTATCTACAATAGCAAAAAGCGTCAAAAAATTCAAGCAAAAACTTTATGGAAAAGTTCAGGTTAGGATTAGGACTAAATCGATTAAAAACGACCGACTTTACCTAAAAACGTAAATTTCGATGTTTTTTCAAAAAGACCAAGGTAGGACTAGGGCCAAGATCTGTGAAAAATTACTAAAAATGTATAAAAGTACAAACTTGGAGGGTTTGGAGTAATTCAAATTCAGATTATGGCCAAAATGGGTTAAAAATTTACACAAAGCCTACAGAAGTGCAAATTTGGAGTTTTTGGAGAAATCCGGGTTAGAATATAGGACTAAAAAAAAAAATGTCGATTAAAAGTTACCCATTTCATCTACAATAGCAAAAAGCGTCAAAAAATTCAAGAAAAAACTTTATGGAAAAGTTCAGGTTAGGATTAGGACTAAATCGACTGAAAACGACCGACTTTACCTAAAAATGTAAATATCGATGTTTTTTTAAAAAGGTCAGGGTAGGACTAGGGCCAAAATCAGTGAAAAATTACTAAAAATGTATAAAAGTACAAACTTGGAGGGTTTGGAGTAATTCAAATTCAGATTATGGCCAAAATGGGTTAAAAATTTACACAAAGCCTCCAAAAGTGCAAATTTGGAGTTTTTGGAGAAATCCGGGTTAGAATATAGGACTAAAAAAAAAAAAATGTCGATTAAAAGTTACCCATTTCATCTACAATAGCAAAAAGCGTCAAAAAATTCAAGAAAAAACTTTATGGAAAAGTTCAGGTTAGGATTAGGTCTAAATCGATTAAAAACGACCGACTTTATCCAAAAATGTAAATTTCAATGTTTTTTTTAAAATGTCAGGGTAGGACTAGGGCCAAAATCAGTGAAAAATTACTAAAAATATATAAAAGTACAAACTTGGAGGGTTTGAAGTAATTCAAATTCAGATTATGGCCAAAATGGGTTAAAAATTTACACAAAGCCTCTAAAAGTGCAAATTTGGAGCTTTTGGAGAAATCCGGGTTAGAATATAGAACTAATATCGATTAAAAATTACCCGTTTCATCTACAATAGCAAAAAGCGTCTAAACATGCAAACAAAAACTTTATGGAAAAGTTCAGGTTAGGACTAGGACTAAAATCGATTAAAGACGACTGATTTTATTTAAAAAAGTAAATCTCGATGGTTTTTTTTTAAAAGTCAGGCTAGGATTAAGGACAAAATCACTGAAAAATTACTCAAAATATATAAAAATACAAACTTGGAGGGTTCAGATAAATTGAAATTGAGATTATGGCCAAAATGGGTTAAAAAATTTACACACAGCGTGTAAAAGTGCAAATTTGGAGTTTTTGGAGAAATTCTGGTTAGAATGTAGGACTAAAGTCGATTAAAAATGACCCATTTCATCTAAAAAAGCAAAAAGCGTCTAAAAATGCAATCTAAAAGTTTATGGAAGTTCAGGTTAGGATTAGGACTAAAATCAATTAAAATCAACCAACATTATTTAAAAAAGTAAATTTCGATATTTTTTTTAAAAAGTCGGGTTAGGATTAAAGCCAAAATCAGTGAAAAATTACTCAAAATTTATAAAAATACAAACTTGGAGGGTTTAAAGAAATTGAAATTATGATTATGGCCAAACCGGGTTAAAAAATTACGCAAAGCATCTAAAAATGCAAATTTGAAGTTTTTAGAGAATTCCGGTTTAGAATATAGGACTGAAGTCGATTAAAGACCCATTTCATCTAAGAAAGCAAAAAGCGTCTAAAAAGGCAAACTAAAAGCTTATGGAAAAGTTCAAGTTAGGATTAGGACTAAAATCAATTAAAAACGCCCGACTTTATCTAAGAAAGTAAATTTTGCTGTTTTTTTTTAAAGTCTGGCTAAAATCAGTGAAAAATGACTCAAAAAGTATAAAAATACAAACTTGGAGGGTTTGGAGAAATTCAAATTAAGATTATGACTTTATTGTTGTAATTAGCGTCCTTAATTAAGATTTAAGATTACTTAAGATTATGACCAAAATGGGTTAAAAACTTACACAAAGCGCCTAAAAGTGCAAATTCGGAGAAATTGTGTGTATCTGAAAAAAACAAAAAGCTTCTAAAAATGCAAACTAAAAGTTTATGAAAAAGTTCCAAGTTAGGATTAGAACTAAAATCAATTAAAAACGCCCGACCCGACTTTATTTAAAAAAAGTAAATTTCGATATACATTTTTTAAAGTCCAGGATAGGATTAAAATCAAAATCAGTGAAAAGTGACTCAAAATGTATAAAAATACTAACTTGGAGGGTTTGGAAAAATTCAAATTAACATTACACACAAAATTGGTTAAAAAAACTCTCAGTATCTAAAATTGCAAGTTAAAAGTTTCTGGCAAAATTCAGGATAGCATTAGGGCCAAATTGATATTAAACAATTAATTATCGGTTGTATACCGGATTAATTTCAATTTATCATTGTTGGGCACAATCGATATATTCCTTTCTATATGAATTGAAATTTGAATAATCCTAAATTTATTATGAACGATATAAAATGGAGAATAAAAACGAATTAATAAAAAATAAAGTAAAACAAAAATTAAAAAGTTAATCATTTATTATTAAAAATTAAAATAACTCCTAGGTATTTAATAATATTAATATATTAATTTTATTGAATTATGTCACAAATGTCATAATTCGCGATTCCTAAATTTTAGTAATTTAGTAATTCAGTAATTGAATGTTCGGTATTTGTATATCGAGTATATCGATATACAAATATCAAAATTTATCGTATCGATGTCTCGTTTGCACTATTCGATTATTATGCCATAATCGAAATTCTTCGATTATGGTCGCCCAACACTTGTTTAAACCTGCCATCGTCCTTTAAAAGCTTTACTAATATTAAACAAAACGTATGATTGCAAATAGAGCACAACCATTTGATTGCATTTTCCTGGGACACAACTTCTAGCTTCATTTATTGTGGAATTATCCTTAATTAGTCGAAGTTTTGAACATACACTCAAGAATACTAAGTCAAGCTAACCGTACCTACTACTATAACAATATACATGACACAATGGACGTCCGCCTATACGCGTGATTACTCGATTGGCGACATTTTTTCATTAACAAATTCAAACGGAAGTTGTCCATTGAGTGCATGCAGACCAGCATCCGGTCCCTGCACCTCTTTTGTTTTTCTGTTGATTGTTATTCATTGTCAGTGGCACCTACGCCTGATGCCTCGTTCATTCATAAATTGAAGTAAGTTACTTCGTAATGCGTATTATTTGTCTGCCTTACACTTAAAAAGAGCCAGTGTATCGGCAAATTTTTAATTTAAGCTATGAGATGTATATGTTTACAAGTAGTACTGGCAATATAGCTGGCTGAATGAAACCAGGAGCTATGCGCTTTTTTACCAAAGAGGTACTGCTCTCTATACCAAGACGTTTTGTACCATAACGCTGCAAACTGAGAATTTTCATGCCGCGACGTTTCATACCAAGACCAGGACGTTAAATATTGAGAGTTTTCGTACCGGAGGTTTCAGACGTTCTCTCCAGTCAATATTTAGAAACAATAGACGTTTTTGAAACTGTGATATTAATAGGGTTTTGCAGGAAATAGGGATTTATTAACAAAACCGAGAGTTTCGTTTTTTTTTTATCAAAGTGTCATTGTGTTCCATACCAAGGCGTTTCATATTCGGACGTTGCATTCCACAAGTTTTCAAACTAAGATGTTCCATAACAAGACGTTCCATACAAAGACGTTGAATACCGAGTGTTTTCATACCGGGACGTTTTAAGCACTTTTCATGCCAAGGACATTACATACTAAGGTTATACGTTACATACTAAAGTACCAATTTTGTAACCCTGGGGAACATATTTAAAAATATCGAAAGCTTGGTAGCTGAAAAATGTTATTCTACACTGCCCAGACCGAATACCCAAGAACACTCCCATCTGTTCATACTAGTCGGTCAAGAATACTATCTGCTTTGAATACAATACTAAAACCATTTCATACCAAGAAAGTTTCGCACCAGAGTAATTTCGTATATTAGAACGTTTCATAACTTCGCTTCTCTGACAATATTCAGACACAATAGACCTTTTTGTAACCGTGGTATGGGTCGGGCTTCACAGGAAACAGGGATTTATTAATAAAACCAGGAGCTGTGTGTCTTCATACCAAGACGTTTATACCGAGAGTTTTCATACCGGCACTTTGCAAAACAAGCACTTTCCAAGGACCTTACCATGACGATTTCATACCAGGAAAGCCTAATACCAGGGTCATTTCATATACCAGAACATTTCATACATTCTTTTCTCTGTCAAAATTCAGAAACAATATTTGAATTTTAAATGTACTGAGACCGTGACCAAAATCACGCTTTGTTTTTGTTTATAATATTCAGAAACAATAAAGGTTTTTGTAACCGTGATGTAGATCGAGTTTCACAGGAGGTAGGGATTTATTAACAAAGCCAGGTGCGTTCCATACCAAGACGTTTCATACCAGGACGTTGAATACCGAGAGTTTTTACACCAGGACTTTCCAAATCAAGCATCTTTTCTGCCAATGATGTTACAAACCAAAATCGTTTCATACCAAGAAATTTTCTTGCCAGAGTCATTTCATATACCAGAACGTTTCATATGTTCTTTCCTCTGTCAATGTTCAGACACAACAGACATTTTTGTAATCGTGATATGGATCGGGCTTCACAGGAGACAGGGATTTATTAATAAAACCAGGAGCTGTGTGTCTTCATACCAAGACGTTTATACCGAGAGTTTTCATATCGGCACTTTGCAAAACAAGCACTTTCCAAGGACCTTACATACCATGACGATTTCATACCAGGAAAGCCTAATACCAGGGTCATTTCATATACCAGAACATTTCATACATTCTTTCCTCTGTCAAAATTAAGAAACATAATATTTTAATATTAAATCACGCTTTGTTTTTGTTTATAATATTCAGAAACAATAGACGTTTTTTTAACCGTGATGTAGATCGAGTTTTACAGGAGATAGGGATTTATTAACAAAGCCAGGTGCGTTCCATATCAAGATGTTTCATCCCAGGACGTTGAATACCGAGAGTTTTTATACCAGAACGTTTCAAATCAAGCACCTTTTCTGCCAATAATGTTACAAACCAAAATCGTTTCATTGCAAGAAATTTTCTTGCCAGAGTCATTTCATATACCAGAGCGTTTCATACGTTCTTTCCTCTGTTAATGTTTAGACACAATAGAAATTTTTGTAATCGTGATATGGATCAGGCTTCACAGGAGACAGGGATTTATTAATAAAACCAGGAGCTGTGTGTCTTTATACCGAAACGTTTATACCGAGAGTTTTCATACCGGCACTTTGCAAAACAAGCGCTTTCCAAGGACCTTACATACCATGACGATTTCATACCAGAAAAGCCTAATACCAGGGTCATTTCATATACCAGAACATTTCATACTTTCTTTCCTCTGTCAAAATTCAGAAACATAATATTTTAATATTAAATGTTCTGAGACCGTGACCAAAATTACGCTTTGTTTTTGTTTATAATATTCAGAAACAATAGACGTTTTTGTAACCGTGATGTAGATCGAGTTTCACAGGAGATAGGGATTTACTAACAAAGCCAGGTGTGTTCCATACCAAGACGTTTCATCCCAGGACGTTGAATACCGAGAGTTTTTATACCAGAACGTTTCAAATCAAGCACCTTTTCTGCCAATGATGTTACAGACCAAAACCATTTCATTCCAAGAAATTTTCTTGCCAGAGTCATTTCATATACCAGAACGTTTCATACGTTCTTTCCTCTGTTAATGTTCAGACACAATAGACATTTTTGTAATCGTGATATGGATCGGGCTTCACAGGAAACAGGGATTTATTAATAAAACCAGGAGCTGTGTGTCTCCATACCAAGACATTTCGTACCAGGACGTTGCATACTGAGCATTTTCATACCGCGACGTTTCATACCAAGACGTTTCATAGCAAGACATTTCATACCAGGACATTGAATACTGAAAGATTTCATACCGGGACGTTGCAAAGCAAGCACTATCCAAGGACCTTACATACCATAACAATTTTATACCAGGAAAGCCGAATACCAGGGTCATTTCATATACCAGAACATTTCATACCTTCTTTCCCTTGTCAATATTCAGAAACATAATATTTTAATATTAAATGTACTGAGATCGTGACCAAAATTACGCTTTGTTTATGTTTATAATATTCAGAAACAATAGACGTTTTTGTAACCGTGATGTGGATCGAGTTTCACAGGAGATAGGAATTTATTAACAATTCCAGGTGTTTTGTTTTTCTTTTTTACTAAAGCGTCATTGTGTTCCATACCAAGTCGTTTCATTTCAGGACGTTGAATACCGAGAGTTTTTATGCCAAGACGTTTCAAATCAAGCACCTTTTCTGCCAATGATATTATAAACTAAAACCGTTTCATACCAAGAAATTTTCTTTCCAGAGTCATTTCATATACCAGAACGTTTCATACGTTCTTTCCTCTGTCAATGTTCAGACACAATAGACATTTTTGTAATCGTGATATGGATCGGGCTTCACAGGAGACAGGGATTTATTAATAAAACCAGGAGCTGTGTTTAATAAAACCAGGAGCCATACCAAGACATTTCGTACCAAGACGTTGCATACTGAGCATTTTCATACCGCGAAGTTTCATACCAAGACGTTTCATACCCATCAACGTCCTGGTACTGAGAGATTTTATACCGGTACGTTGCAAAACAAGCACTTTCCAAGGACCTTACATACCATAACGATTTTATACCAGGAAAGCCTAATACCAGGGTCATTTCATATACCAGAACATTTCATACCTTCTTTCCTCTGTCAATATTCAGAAACATAATATTTTAATATTAAATATACTGAGACCGTGACCTGAGACGTTTATAATATTCAGAAACAATAAACGTTTTTGGAACCGTGATGTGGATCGAGTTTCACAGGAGATAGGAATTTATTAACAATTCCAGGTGTTTTGTTTTTTTTTACTAAAGCGTCATTGCGTTCCAAGACGTTTTATCTCAGGACGTTGAATACCAAGATTTTTATACCGGGACGTTTCAAATCAAGCATCTTTTCTGTCAATGATGTTACAAACCAAAACCGTTTCATACCAAGAAATTTTCTTACCACAGTCATTTCATATACCAGAATGATTCATACGTTCCTTCCTCTGTCACTATGCAGACACAATAGACATTTCTGTAATCGTGATATGGATCGGGCTTCACAGGAGACAGGGATTTATCAATAAAACCCGGAGCTGTGTGTCTCCATTCAATCTAATCCATACCAAGACATTTCGTACCAGAACGTTGCATACCGAGAATTTTCATAACGCGACGTCTCATACCAAGACCTTTCATACCAGGACGTTGAATACTGAGAGTTTTCATACCGGGACGTTGCAAACCAAGCACTTTCCATGCCAAGGACCTTACATACCACAATGATTTCATACCAGGAAAGCCTAATACCAGGGTCATTTCATATACCAACCTTTCATACCTTCTTTCTTCTGTCAATATTCAGAAACAATAGATGTTTTTGTAACGCTGATGTGGATCGAGTTTCAGAGGAGAAAGGGATTTATTAATAAAACCAGGAGATGTGTTCTTTTTTTACCAAAGAGGTATTGCTCTCCATACCAAGACGTTTCGTACTAGGACGCTTAGCGTGACTGTTAAATTTACAAGAACGTTGGTAAAAAACGAGGTGACATCCAACGAAACTAAAATATGATTTTCTGGTACTTGAATTCTGAATGGAAAAAAAAACAAATTCAACTGCATTCTGAGAAATAAAACTTGTTGTCATGACTAAAAGATAAAACAATGACGAACTAAAAGAGTAATTTTTCATACCAAATTGCTTATGGTAACTGTGATGTGATGGTGTTAATACGATGGTATTTATGGTGGTATATTCATCCATATGTTTTCTGTTCTAATTTGAAAGCTATTGTCATGATTTTTATTATTTTTATATTTCTTAGTCAATAAAAGTATATTTAATTTTTAGCGAAACAGCGAAACAATATTTAAGTTTCGACACGTCGACAATAATTCTGATAAACAAAAAAATTTCATTTCGATTCATACCAACTGCCACATAAGAATATTGGATCACTAATTAATCATCCAGATATTATTACGGCCAATTTCATTATCATATTTAAAGTTCCTTTAATTTAAAGTGACATCAAGATGTGACATCTATTTAACTTGTATCAGGGAATGTATCGTTATTTTTGTTAAAGGGACTTTAAATTTGATTATGAAATTGGCCGTTGGTTTTTTAACTTTATATCATACTTTTAGAGCCCTCTGATTTAGAGAACATTAGTAATGTTTTGCTGACCATCAGCCGGTTCCAATATCAGATAACCATTAAATAAAGTAACATTTACAAACATAAATAAACGACTAATAAAATATTTATCGAAAACATATAATTTCACCAGATTTCCTGTGCTTTAAAACTGTCGGCAATCAACTATAAGCAAATATCTCAACTTCGAAAGATCATCATCACAACCCAAGCCCCATTAATAAAGGAATTTAAGAGCTGGTCATGGTAGTGACGCAATAAACCATCATTTTATATCTCTTTCGGTGGCCTCGGTGACTCTACCAAACAAGTGCGGTAAGTTAGTAATTTATGAGTCTCGAGGCACCCTGCCGACCGAACCTAACCGACGTGCTAGCTATAATTTGTTTTAAATGGCCGATATTCACTTTTTGAGCTTTATTTTCCATTTTTTTCGATTTTAACGTGTTCGCTTTGACGTTAATTGTGTCTGAAGTCTTAACTTTCTGAAGAAGGCGCCTAATTTGTTATCGACATTTATTCGATTATGGTTAGTCATCAATAAACAGAACAATGATAAGGATTCCGGTGCTTAGTTGGGGAAAAGAAGAACATTTAGTTAACATGGTCAAGGTCAGTTTAAAGAAGAATGTTTATTATAGGGGACAGTGATGTTTATTAGTCATCAGACTGGCATTTTAAATTGCAGCCACTGCAATTAGCCGAGAACCTTAAGATTAGCCGGTGAAGTTTTCGGTAATTCTTCAGGAATTTACGGTGAATAATCGAGTCAAGGAAGTACATACTTATTACATCCTTGATGACTCGTTCGGTTACCAATTCCCTGCTGCGAGTTACTTATTAATACTTTACATTATTTAACCGCATTTGTTTAGTCATCGTATTGGTTAAATCTGCAAAAACCGTTTTCGGTATATTCCTTTCACTTTTATTTGACGAATTTTGAAACCGGACGTTTTCTATAGCCTAGGTCCACACAAAATCATCCAAAGTAAAAACATAAAAAAAAAACGTATAAATTAATTCAGTCCACTGATGATTTTGTCCAAAATAAAAACATCCACCGAAATTCCATCCAAACCAATTTACATCCAAAATTTTTCGATCCACCGTATTTTCATCCAACGAAAAATCATCCAAAGTGTCCTTAAATGACCTTCAAACAGGGAGTGCTTACACAACTACTTTCCGGTATTTTAATATTTCGAGTGTCGTCTGTCGACTATGTTTATTGTCAGTGTTGCCAATACGATCGAAAAAGCTCCATTTCGGAGCATTTCATCCTTAATGATCAAATAGCGTATTCCACCAGAGCAAATACTGTACACCATTGGTGAAGTTTGGGTGTTCCATTGGGAAACGAGTGCCGCACTTTTTGCACTTAGTGCAGACAGTTCCGCACCAGGTCGGGTAGGTGGTGCGGCACCGGTTTTACGGGTATTGGTGGGTGGGGGTTCAAAATCACCCATTTTTCTTTAATTGTGGAATGCTTTAGAACGTTAATACCCAACTAGAGAAACGGGCACGACTGTTAATTTTTGCACAATTAGTATTAGGAAATTTCCCTCCCAAGATATTTCAAGGTTATGTCGCGTTCTCTGACACCTTGAATCAACTCGGATTTTTCGGTCTTCTTGGATTCGCCTTGAACTCGAGGTAGAAGGGAATTGAAAGTTTGTTGCCCAACAATTTGGGTTTGTGTCTGAACTCCAGAAGGTAACTTCTTTGGAGGCAGTGAGCGAGATAGTTCGTCCACACGCTGGTTCAAAGAATTTACAATTTCCCATATCTCGCTATTACGAGAAGACCTGGAGCTTTGAGACATGTTAAATAGAAAAAAAAACGATAGGGTAGTATCAGAGAACCGGGAGTGTTTTATTCCTAAGATAAATCAAAAGGAAATAAAATACTCACCAAATGAGCCACTGAGTTTGTAATCGAATGCCGGAAACTCAGAAACTGACGAAACGGGACTTGCACTTCCGCTGGAGTTACAATTAATAGAATTAGTAGAAAAAATATATGTATGTATATATATTTTTTTCTTAATCATTCAGTCAAAATTCAAACATAAATATTTACCTGTTGGATGGTTGGTTATACTTTGATCTGGAATACAAATTACTATTGAAGGGAAGAAAATATCTAGACCGCATAGAAATTAAATTTAATAACACAATCGAATAGAAAATGATGAAAACACAACTTATGAAAGAATAGATTATGCTTGGAAATTTGGGTACCCAGATGAAAAAAAGAATTTTATGAAATATTAAACTACTACTAACAATAGTTAACACTATAGAATCAAATTTAATTTGTTAATTCCACGGTTATATATTTGTAATTAAATAACTGTCCTCTTCCTGAATTCTCAGTCCTTCAGAGGTAGCACAAAAAACAGATAACCTGAACTATCGTCTTATTATCTAATACAATAATAGAAATCCAATGATCGATTCAATGTCCAGATCAAAGATAAAATGGTTATACCATATTAAAGTTCAACAAATTTTTTCTCCCCTTGGAGGGGGAGGGGGGGGGGGTAATTAAGTGAATCGCAAACAATAAAAAATAATTCAAGAATGACTCACCAAGTTTCTGGTTTCGTGCACTTTATGCTTGAATGTTCACGCTTTATTCTTAAGGTCAGGTTCCGTAGGACTTCAGCTTTCACTATCAAAATTTCTTAACATTTAATTACCTCCTTTAGAAACACAAGTTCCTTGCGTAAGCGAGTCTTCAAACCTGCAGGCTACTATTTAAGCTTCCGAGCTGATTCAGTGACCTCACTAGAAGGGTAAGTGGGACTTGGAAGGAGATTGGGTAGGGCTCTGGACTAGAGTTCTCACAAGAGACGAACCAAACAGGAATACGGCTAATTAGGGGTGTTATTCGATAATCGTTATGTAAGATGACGGAAACTTTTCTACCACATTTTTTTTGACAAATCTCTCCCGTCATTTTTTTTCAACAACCTCGCCACCAGTACCTATTTATTTTATTTTTTTCAACAACCTTCCCACCAGTACAGGTTTATTTGTAACATACCAGAAACACAACACCCCCGGGCCGAGACGAGATTCCACCAAAGAAAAGGAAAAACCTTTACTTGGGGAATGGAGCTAAAGGTTTTGATAATATTTCTCTAAATGGGTTTCCTAATTTTCTGAAACTCTGAAGCTCAATTATATTAAGCTGGGCGTTTAATTGATGCCGAAAACGACATTTTTCTTTATCAGACAGAGTAGATTTAGGAAGTTTTAAGAGCGTAATGATATGGCTTTCACGTTGTGCTTCAAGGTTACTCCAAGAGTTGTCGTCTAAAGAGCCTTGTACGAAACTGCACAGAGGTATTGTGGAGCCTTCTTCCCCTGCAGAAATTGTTTCAGGCTTGCGCCTGACCTCGTCCTCTAGCTCTAATATGTCTTCTACATCCAGAACTCTCTTTTGTGGGTTTTCAGGTCTCTCATCCTCATTATCAGTTTCATTAGAAGTAGTGTAATCATCTTCGTCTGAAGATGGTTCGGGATTTATGTTTTCATTTCTTCCAGGATGAATATCATTCACATGGACTATATTTTGTCGCCCTTCATATGAGACCTCGTAATTCAGTTCTCCTTCTCTGCGAATCACTTCCCCTACGAACCATTTTCGAGTAAACGTTCCCGGGTTATGGTTTTTTACCATTACTCTATCACCCACGTTAAATTGAATTGGCGGCGGAGTGTTCTTTTTGTCGTACTCCTGTTGAACTCTTAAGGTTCTTTTAAAAGCTGCTTTCACTACTTCCTTTCTTTCCGGGGGATGTTTGTCCTCTCCCTGACGAGACAGCTTCGTTCTCCACTGGCCAGGACATGGTTGTACGACTAGTTGTACGACTAGTTCGGGATCTCAAGACTTGGAGGGCCTGAGGTAGAACTTTGTCCCAATGATTTTCTGGCTTGCCATGCAAGAGAATACGTATTACTTTTTTTAGTTCCTGGACTTGTCGCTCGACCGGGGTAGCCCTTTGATGGTAGATACTACTATATCTGATCGTGATATCATGTGACACACAGAAATTCTTATACATTTTACTAGTGAAAATACTACCATTATCCGAAATGATAAATTTAGGAACATCGTATTGGGTAAATATTTCGTCTTGGAGACACTTCACTAACTGTGGAGCTCGAACTCTAGAAAAGGAGAATGCCTCTATCCATTTTGAAAAAACGTCTTCAATGACAAAGATATAGGCCTTTCGGGAAACTCCTGAACTAGGAAGAGGGCCAATGACATCAAGAGATAGGGTTTCAAACGGTTGTGAAGGACTACGAGCGTGAAAGGGAGCTTGACATTGAATCTGCTTGGTTTTAGCCACACCACAAATAAGGCACTTAGTGACATAAGCACAAATTTCCTTATATATATGACCCCAGAAGTAAGTAGCTTTGATTTGTCGAAAAGTTTCTGTAATACCAGGATGAGCCCTTTCGGGAGTATCATGGTAATAGTAAATGACCCTATGCGTATAATTACGTGGCACCACTAACAAATCTCCCCACTGCTGTCGTTTCCAAAGTAAACCGTCATAAGTGACAAATCGTCTTTTTAACTTAACTAGGGCAGGAGTGAGTTCGGTTGCTCCTTCTAGAAATTTCAATTTATCTATTGTACGTCTTATATGACCTACTTTCTTCTGAGCTTCTGTTACGGCTTCATAAAGAGTGCCAATGTTAAACGCGTTTACTTGAACCGTTTCAGCAGTGGTTAGACAAATAGGAGGCAGCAACCTTTCGTCATCGGGTTCAGGGTCATAATCTTCTTCAGGGTCAGGGTGTCTACTCAAAATATCAGGTAATTGATTGTTAGAGCCGGCCACATGTTCAATTTTTAAATTAAACTCTTGAAGTAGCAGATACCACCTGGCTAATTTAGCTCTGGTGTCTTTAAATTTGGATAACCATGTAAGGGCACGACTATCTGTTCTCACCACGAACTGAGTGGACTCAAGATAGTGTTTGTATTTGTTAATCGACCAGACTAATGCCAAGCATTCCTGTTCATTAATGTGGTATCGCTGCTCAGCTGGTTTGAACTTAGCACTTGCATAAGAAATTATGTACTTTCTTGTTCCTTCTTCCTGATATAAAATTGCTGCCATACCAACTGAGCTGGCGTCCGTTTGCAGGATAAATGGGAGAGCGGGGTTTGGGAGGCTTCGTGTTTTGGCCTTGGCTACGGCATTTTTCGTATCTAAGAAGGCTTGTTGGGCTTCGGTAGTCCACTTAAACTTTGGAAATTTTAGAAGTTCGGTTAAAGGGGCTGTGAGTTTGGAAATATTGGGCACATGCTCACGTAACCAGTTTACGGTACCTAGAAAAGATTGTAGGGTTTTCTTGTTTTGGGGTGGTTTAAAAGCAGCGATTTGTTCTAGGTGCTTTGTTTGAGGAGTCACGCCACCATCCACCAATCGAAAACCGAGATAGTCGATGTTGGAAGTTAATAAGTGACATTTTTCAGCGGAGGCTTTCAAGTTGTGCAGTCTTAGTCGTTCAAACACCATTCTCAGCCTAACCAAATGTTCGTCAATAGTGTCTGAAAAAACGATTATGTCGTCGAGATAAAGTCGAGTAAATTTAAGAATAGGGCCCGCCAACACTTCCGTCACCATTAGTCTTTGGAATGCGCTGGGTGCATTCTTAAGCCCAAATGGCATCACATTAAATTGATAAATTGCACCATCAGGAGTAGAAAAGGCGGTAAGGTGTTTACTATCTGGCGTCATTGGAATTTGCCAATATCCACTCTTGAGGTCCAGCACGGTAAAATATTTGGCTACCGACAAAGACTTGATGGTGTCAGGGATATTTGGGAGCGTTGAACATTCGTCTTCGGTAATTTCGTTGAGAGGTCTGTAGCCAATACAAAACCGAGGTTTTTTTTCAGGTTTTAAGACAATGACTGGTGACGCCGAGTATGGGGAGGACGTTAGTTCTATCACACCAGCCCTTAATATTTCTTCTATTTGTTCATTCAAAATATCTGCTTTCTCTCTGGATAGAGGATAACACTTGCGGTTAACGACTTTATTACAAGTTAAACGAATAGAGTGAGTCGTAGTTCGGGTGGTTGGCTGTTGTAAGCCGATTTCAAAGATATCCTGAAATTCCTTTACTAAAAGCCGAAGTTCAGGAGGGTGGTCATTCAAAACTTGCTGTAAAAGTATATCCTTTTTTTGTACAACTAGCTTTGGCGACCAAAAAACTGTTTGTCTCTGTTGACGCCCTAAGTAAAGCCTCTAGGGAAGTCTATGACCACATCTTCGTTGAGCAAAAATTCATTTCCCAAAATGAATGCATGCAACAGGTCCTTAATGACCAAAAACTGCAAATTAAAATCATGACTACCAATGTGAAGACTCAGGGTTATGTCACCCAATGTATTAGCCATCTGCCCTTTACAGGCGAGACTGACTTTGTCAAATTGAGACTGTTTCATGTCTTGCTCAATGAGGCGACTTGAGATTAGATTACAATCTGACCCCGAGTCGATCAGAGCCTTTTGATTTTTTTTTTCTGAAAATGACGTTGATAATTGGTCGACCAGTGAGAACTTTATTTAAGCCAAGGGGACCGGCATGAATTTGCGGTTTCTCGCGGTTGTTAAGATCATGTCGGTCCAAACTTAGTTTTCCGAAACCGTTCTGTACCAGTTATGTCTTTGTCCGTCACGTTTGGGTCGTAGTTGGTCTTGGCTAGTATCGTTTGGGGATGGTACTACGTCAATTTGTTCGGCCTGATTGGTTTCAGGAAACTTCACCTCAACGTTGGCACCTAAGAGATGTTCATGGGCGTGATTCTTACGAGGCAAGTTGTTTTGATTTGAGGAGCGTCTATCAGGACAATGATTGGCATAATGAGGGCCCTGGCAAATGACACATTTCACCACAGGGTTCGGGGGGTTTCTGGGGTTTCTAGATTGATTTAGTTGACCATTATTCGGTCGGGCTCGGTTTGAGGAAAAATTAGGATTTACTTGCTGGTTAAGGGTATACATTCTTGCCTCCGAAAGGTTTGTTTGAAGGTCTCTCACCTCTTCCAAAAAATCCTTCTCCACGATATTGACCATCTTCATTAGTTGATCCAAGGTATGAAAGTTTACACTTCTAAGCCGAGATCTGAGAGAAGGTTTGAGGAGGGTAACCATCAACTGAATAAAATCACTATCATAAACTTTTATTTGCAAACGTTCGGCAAGAGCTCTCTTTCTGAGGATAAAATCCTCAGCAGGCTCATTATAACCTTGAGATTTTCCATACAAACTAGCTTGGAGTTCCACAAGGGTTTCCATTGCATCAAATTTACGTAATAATCTAGAGCTAAATTCTGAAAAACTAAATGAGAAATGTTTTTGAGAGTCGAACCACATTTTAGCGGTGTCCCTTAAGCATTGAGCAGCCAGCTCCGTCTGTTCAGTAGGATTGTAGATTCGTTTTTCATTAAAATACGCTTTACAGAGTTTCAGAAATTTGTTCGTGAGTTGAAGGGTAAACCTGTAGTTTCGAGGTAAATGTCTGCATTGTATTAACAAGAGCAGTCTGTGACTGCAGAAACTCGGACATGGTTAAGTGCAAGCCTAAATCGGGAAAAGTCTCAATAGGGTTTTGATTTTGAGATAATATTTTAGGAAAATTACGTGATTCAGAACTTGTTTTTGGTAAATTCAAACCTAGTTCTTTTGTGTTATGAGTATCTGAAAAGGTCGCAGGAAGGGGTATTAAGACGCTGTCCCCAGGCTCGTCGAACAGGTTCGAAAATGGATTGGTTCTCACAGAAACATTAGGGGGGTTGGGTCAACCACGCCAACTACAAGAACTGTGCCGATCTTGCAATTGATGTCCACAAACAGATATCGACTGAAGTTTTGGTTCACCAACCTCTTCTAGAGCCGAATTTAGTTCGTTAGTGGTCTTTTGCCGCTCGTTTTGGAATTCGAGAGGCTTTTGAGCCAATTCTAACTGGCGCCTCCCCGCCAGGGATGCCATGTCGCGTTCTCTGACACCTTGAATCAACTCGGATTTTTCGGTCTTCTTGGATTCGCCTTGAACTCGAGGTAGAAGGGAATTGAAAGTTTGTTGCCCAACAATTTGGGTTTGTGTCTGAACTCCAGAAGGTAACTTCTTTGGAGGCAGTGAGCGAGATAGTTCGTCCACACGCTGGTTCAAAGAATTTACAATTTCCCATATCTCGCTATTACGAGAAGACCTGGAGCTTTGAGACATGTTAAATAGAAAAAAAAACGATAGGGTAGTGTCAGAGAACCGGGAGTGTTTTATTCCTAAGATAAATCAAAAGGAAATAAAATACTCACCAAATGTTAGGGATGCCACTGAGTTTGTAATCGAATGCCGGAAACTCAGAAACCGACGAAACGGAACTTGCACTTCCGCTGGAGTTACAATTAATAGAATTAGTAGAAAAAATATATGTATTCAGTCAAAATTCAAACATAAATATTTACCTGTGGGATGGTTGGTTGTACTTTGATCTGGAATACAAATTACTATTGAAGGGAGGAAAATATCTAGACCGCATAGAAATTAAATTTAATAACACAATCGAATAGAAAATGATGAAAACACAACTTATGAAAGAATAGATTATGCTACAGTTAACACTACAGAATCAAATTTAATTTGTTAATTCCACGGTTATATATTTGTAATTAAATAACTGTCCTCTTCCTGAATTCTCAGTCATTCAGAGGTAGCACAAAAAACAGATAACCTGAACTATCGTCTTATTATCTAATACAATAATAGAAATCCAATGATCGATTCAATGTCCAGATCAAAGATAAAATGGTTATACCATATTAAAGTTCAACAATTTTTTTCTCCCCTTGGAGGGGGAGGGGGGGGGGTAATTAAGTGAATCGCAAACAATAAAAAATAATTCAAGAATGACTCACCAAGTTTCTGGTTTCGTGCACTTTATGCTTGAATGTTCACGCTTTATTCTTAAGGTCAGGTTCCGTAGGACTTCAGCTTTCACTATCAAAATTTCTTAACATTTAATTACCTCCTTTAGAAACACAAGTTCCTTGCGTAAGCGAGTCTTCAAACCTGCAGGCTACTGTTTAAGCTTCCGAGCTCCTTCAGTGACCTCACTAGAAGGGTAAGTGGGACTTGGAAGGAGATTAGGTAGGGCTCTGGACTAGAGTTCTCACAAGAGACGAACCAAACAGGAATACGGCTAATTAGGGGCGTTATTCGATAATCGTTATGTAAGATGACGGAGACTTTTCTACCACATTTTTTTTGACAAATCTCTCCCGTCATTTTTTTTCAACAACCTCGCCACCAGTACCTATTTTTTTTTTTTCAACAACCTTGCCACCAGTACAGGTTTATTTGTAACATACCAGCAACACAACAGTCATAAAATCGGTGTCCATTGACTTTGCACTTTTACTGCACTGACAACGAGCGATTGCAGCCCTCGTGCGATTCTAGTGCAGCATTAATTTTACCAATGGAATACGCTAAAAGCGAGTAATGCGAACAAAGAGCCAAAAATGTCAAATAATAACATTGACGTTTGACGTTCTTTGCCGCACCAGAGCAAATATTTCCCACCATTGGTGAAGTTAGTACAAGTTTAGGCGTTCCATTTTGAAACGAGTGCCGCACTTTTTGACCTTAGTGCAACCAGATCGTGTAGGTGGTGCAGCACCGATTTCATGGATCAGTGGTTTCCCCCCCACCCGATTTCATGGGTGGGGGGAAACCACAAAGCATAATTTTATATTTTTCTAATAGGTAACTTTAATAAAATAAACGGAAAATTATATACAGCCGTATCGTCAATTCTCTCTTCCAGCAGATAGAGTGAAGAAGAGTATTTGCCTCATGTTTTGGAAACAAATAAGTGTTGGTCCAAAATAAAGTTCTTTGTGAAAAATGTTGATTATTATTATGATGGTGACCAAGTAGATCATCAATAAATATTAAATGAGTTTGGATAATACTTTTCCTGAATTTATAATACCTTTATTTCAGTTTCAATTTGATCATTTTTTTTTAAAGTCATATTTATTATATTTCAAGGTCATAAAATCGGTCTTCATTGATTTTGCACTTTTACTGCACTGACAACGAACGAGTGCAGCCTTCGTGCGATTCTGGTGCAGCACTAACTTTACCAAATGAATACGCTATAAAATATGAAACTGCTATCGCTAGATACGTGTGTAAAAAATGCAAAATGTAAAGTGTAAACCAATGAGGTAGAAGATACGAACAGATCAAACCAATTCCCCTAAAAATGGTCCTGTTTTTTGGCCGGAGGTCCGCTATTTTTAAAGTACCCACGACGTAATTTCATCGTCACAGTAATTTGATCAATTGATGAAACACAATTTGTAATTATTTGAAGTAAGAAGTCAATTGACGTCACTACTGACGAATATCACCTCCATTTCTTAGGTGCCACTTTGAACTCAATAGAGTTACTTCCTGACAGGGGAGGAAAAGAAAATTTCTGATTTTGTCGCGAGACGAAACTGATTGGCTCCAATTCTTATTTTACCCTTTTAGTCGTGGGTAAATCGCGTTTTAAACTCGATAGAGTTCTTTAATCTTAATACAGTGTTTTGATATTTCATATTTTTATTTATACTTATAAATATAGTGTTTTTTTTTCACTTATAATTTTTATTCGTTTATTTTTTTTTTCTTGACTTACGGGGCTCATCAATTCTATTTTCTTTCTTCTTTAATGATCCTAAATTTTTGCTTCGCAACTTATCTTACCTCCGGTTTTTTCACTCTCCACGCAAAACATTTCAAAACTGTTACTTGTTTTTGTGATTTTTCACAAATTTAATGTAGCCTTTCTACTTTTTGAATTAATATAATCTTTTAGTACTATTTTGTGGTTATTGTTCTTATTAATTCTTTTTGTTTTCTTAATGAGCCCTATATGTATTTGCTTCTCATATTGTCTTTTTTTCGCATTTTTTAATTGTTGCGATAACTCTGTATTTCAAATAAAGTTTATATTTGTTTATATTTTTTATTTATAATAAAGTTTTAGCTTTCTTGTTTATTTCATTTCTCATCATTTTTTTTTTATCTCTTTTTGTTCCGCTCATTTAATTTGGTTTCGCTTTACAACTTTTTATGTTTGTTGCTTTAATTTATTTTCCCGTATTATTTCCTAGTATTAGAGTTTTTTTTTATCGTCTTTCTCACCGCTTTGCCCAACTAAAAGTCCATAAAAATTACGTTTTCAAATTTCGAAAATTCCAACTGCTTCCGGAAATATTCGCAAAAAAACAATAATTTTGAATAAAGTTTTTTTTCCGGTCTTAATTTAAAGATATAATTAAAAATAAATGACACTTTTAGCCACTTTTTGGTTTATTCAACGTGTTATTCTCCTTAAAATCCGACTTTTTGTCTTTATGGAACCATTATAAATTCTGAATTCTGATTCGAAATGCATACTGAGTTGAAATTCAGACTTGCAAGGAAATTCAGAATACGATAAAAAAATCCTAGACTGTATTTAAAAAATAATAATTTGATGATAAATGAAAAACGAAACGATTGATGTTAAATATGAAAGTACCACATGAAGAGACCAAAAAGTGTAATTTATTTTTAGTTGTCTGCTTAACGTTTTTTCAAATTATCTCTACAAACTTTCGTGAAAGCATTATGGAACATTTACAAGAAAGGTAAAAGTTCCATAAAAGTCAAACAAGGACCAAAAAAAATGTTGACTAATTTTAAGTTTAAAATGGAAAAATCCTGTTTTATTTTTTATTTAATTTTTTTAGACATTACTAGTGACTCTAAATTTTTTCAAAGGGATTTCTACGTTTTTCGAAAATGTTTCCTAAATTTTTGCAATTTTATTGCACATTTCTTTTAGTAAATTTAGTAAATTTTATTTTCATCCTTGAAAGTTGAAAAACACCATTAAAAAGGACCATTGAGAGTTAGACAAAAATGTTGACTAATTTTAAATTTATAGTCCGGCGGATATCGCCGCCATTTTTTAGGTGTCCAATGCTAAAAAAGTGGGGCCAAAACTGTAAAACAGGAGAGTCTTTTCAGATGTAAAATACTAGCTCGTTGGTGTAGACAAGATATTTAGAATAAAAAATAAAATTATAAAAATAAAAAATAAAAAAATTTCATGTTATAGCATTTTCGGTGTGCTGCCCTAAAGCAATTTGTGAACACTTCTAACTTTAAAATATGATTCAGAGAGTAGAGAATATAGATTCCTCTCGGATTGTTCTAGAACTTTCTGTTGAATTGTTGTCGTGTTTAGAGATCAATGGCCTCGGATAAAAACGCTGATATAAGATATCCACCTGGTTGAAAAGGATGTCGCGACCTTCGGTGAGAGCGAGCTCGGCTAGGGGAAGATAATCTGAGATGGCATGCTTTTAGAAAATAATCCACAGAAAAATAAAAGTCTTTGTAAAACATACATAAAAAAATATTGTGATCATAAGTGGTTTATTCTTGTTCAAATAAACTTTTGATTTCTAAATAAATGTTTGATTTTTGCATTATAAAAATAAAAAAAAAAAGATCTTACAAAAACCATCTCACCCTATACCCATAGGTGAGATGGCATACCTCTCTCTAAAAGCTTATAAAATGATACACAAAAAAATACATTTATGTGTAAAGATCACAAATAACCATTTTGGCTCCTCCGGAAAGGCCAAGGCGTTCAGCATGATACCACTTGTTACATTTTTGACAACGCAGCCACCATTCTTTACTTCTTGATGTGCTGTAGAGGTCATTGCAATAAAAGCAAGCGGGATTTTCTTTGTCCTCTGACGTTCCTGAATCCTCAGAATCGAAAACTCGTTTTTTTAGTAAAGCGGGCATCTTCTTCCTACGGAGTGATCGTTGTGCAAGAGCTGCAACCGAAGAAGAATTGTTCTCATTCTCAGAATTCGATGGTATCAAAACTACGGTCTTTTTGTCGAACGCGCAGACTTCTGTAGTTCCCTAGCTTCCTTATCAGCTCCCTCAGCTTTCAGTTCGGCAACGTCGGGCGTCGAATTTAAAACTCCAACCTTTTCTTTTTTACAGTTTGATCATCTTGTGACCGCTCCAACTGGTAATGGAGAGATATTCTTCATTCAGCAGAAGAGAAATATAGGAGATCCTTAGGGGGGGGGAGGAGGGGGGGGGGGGGGGGGTCGAAAGCTTTTGATTTTGAACATCCAGGTTGTTATGAGATAGTTTCTGCTCCTACCCCTGTGTCTTGATCAGTTAAACGAACTTTCATAGGGGTTTCGTTGATTGATAATTGTCGCTCAGTCATATCATCTATGTGCATTCAGGATATCAGTTGCATTTGCAGGCACAAATATCCACTCAGGAAAAATGTTTTCATTTAGTGGGAATATTCCAGTAGAAACAAATCTACTTTGGCCATTTTTTACAGTCGCAGCTCAAAGATATGCTTCTTTAAAAATGAATTGCTGATGTGTCACTGTTCTACCAGCGTGGCTTTTCAACCATGTATTCAGTTCTTGATTGTAGAATGTGCAATGGGGTGGAAAGCAGAAGAGAACAACCCCATTATCCTTTACGTATGTCAAAATAAAAATAAGGCTTTTTTGGCTAGAGTGACCATCTAGGGGCAACAAAAGTTTGTTTTCAATTGAAGCGTTTGAATGTTTTACGAAATGCGCATCCCTTGGAAGAAACACTATTCATCCCAGCCTTTCTCTTTGGGCATAACCTACAGATCAATTGAAGAATCTTCTTCCTGAGAAAAATAAAAGCTGGAGGGATGTAAGTTCCTAAAGCATTAACATAGCAAACGGTTGTATAGTGATGGCCACTTTCTGCACTGGTTAAAAGACCAATTTGCATGTTTACGCCTTTTCTTTGCAAAAATCTTTGTATTTTGAGTTGGCACGGTAGTGAAACCAGATTTAACTACGTTATATATTTGCTGAGGTTCAAAATGAAACTGTTCCATTAAGTCAGTTAAATAATCAAAGAATGTCTTGTATCTTATTAAAAGAAAAGCTCGAGTCCTTGTAGCCGAAGTAGCTTCTGGAATGCGCAAAGATTGCAGGATTGCAGAATTGCAGGATTTCGGCGTCAGAAACCTCTCAGCCAATCTATTCCAACTGTTTTCGTTTCATTCGAAAATATGTGAGAAATGTTCTTTTTAACTGCAATTTCCTGTGCTAATCTAAGTTCCGAAATCATTCCAAAAAACCGAATTTCCAAGTTCTGCAAATGTTCCACGAGTGGTTTTTCTAATGTATCATCAAATGTCGCCTTGTTACCTCCTAGATATCCTTTGGAAGCATCATTTTAATCTTGCACGTCTCCGCAATATGGTAAATGGAACCTTATATAATTTTGATGCCAACAACCATCCCATTTTTGGCCGATCTCAAGCGTTATGTTATTGTACAAATGGGTTTAAAGACAGTTTTAACATTGTGCTTTTCCAATTTTGAGAACACACTTTGGGACGTAAGAAGGAGTTAGGAAGATTGCGGGCTAGAGGACGGGGTTAGATGAACCCGTGCCAGAAGACGCTTCTGGAACGAACACATATCCAGGATGGAAAACCAAAGACTGGTAAAAATCGACAGAAATAGGAAACCAGCATCCAGCAGACCACCAGGACGGCCTCCCAAGAGGTGGAAGGACAGCTGGGCGTCGACATCCCAAGAGGGGCAAATAGATGGGTAAAACAAGCCTTAAGGCCTCCGAAAAGAAGAAGAAGAAGAAGAAGAGAAGCTTTTCCAATAGCCTGCCGATCCTGTGCGTTACTTTGTGGATGTATGGTAGACTAGTTTAGCCGCGCTTATCTTCATCTTCTTTAGTTCTTCCTTCCTGGCGCTCTACACTCCTTGAACGAACGGCCCTATCGCACTCGTGCTGATGTATCAACACCAATCAAAGGCTCTTTCCAGATACTTCATTTCCAATTCCAATTCAACCGGCTCACAAATTCTCTTGGCTCTCACAAACAGTCTTTATGACTCCCCTTTTCTGTCTAGGATGATGATTTGATTCGTTATTGAGGTATCGGTCAATGTGTGTTGGTTTTCTATAAACGGTGTGCGCAAGCTTCCCATTCGACCTCCTTGATACCAAAACATCAAAAACGGTAGGAGTCCTTCCTTTTCTATCTCCATAGGGACATCAAAAAACGGTAGGAGTCCATCCTTTTCTATGTCCATAGGGAATTGAATTTTTGGGTTAATAGAGTTGAGGTGTTAGAGGAAGTTTTGAAGTTCGCCCTCGCCATGACTCCAAATAACAAAGTTGTCGTCCACGTATCGTAGCCAGCACTTTGACCTCTTATTTGCCGTTGCCAATGCCTTACCCTCCAAAATTTCCATAAAATAGTTGGCTATTACTGGACTAAGGGCCCACAGCTACACCATAAATTTGTTCGTAGAAATCTTCCTTCCACTGAAAATATGTAGTGGTTAGGCAGTGTTGTAAAACCTTAGAAATGTCTTGTGGAAAATCTTGGTTAATATATTTGGCTTCCTTAATGGGTACCATCGTGAAGAGTGAAAGAACATCGAAGCTAATGAAAATTTCTCCTGTAGTCATAACAATTTGGACAGGAAGGAGGAAATTACGTTTCTAAACGCAGACTGGAAGCGAGTTTTACGACATACTTTAAGTGCGCCGAAACCCCGTGCCACCACTACCCCCACTCCATTCCCTCCACTGGAGCGCGACGGCGCGGCGGGGGAATAAATACCACGGAGCTCACCACAGTCGAATCAGTCAATGTCGGGAAGCACAGGAGATCACTTCGCCCATTGCCTCATCGCCTTTGATCAGTTGGTGGTAAATTGGCGGATAGGGACTAAAGGGAGCAATTATGCAGTAATTTCTTCACCGACGTTTCGTTTAATCTACTTAAACATCTTCAGGAATTGTAAGAGAAACTTTCTTTCTTGACCTGAAAGTCGCTTGCTCAGTGCCATGTCCTCCTTTAAACTTCTATACGCCTGACGTTCACCATATGTGTTTCTAATGTCAATAAAAAAGCCCATGCTTGTTGTCAAAAATTTCGCAGGAATATGACAAAAACTAGAAAATTGTGTCCCAGGTAGGTGATTAATTGGCAGATATAGGAACTAAAGGCAGCAAATATACAGTAATTTCTTTACCGACGTTTCGTTTAATCCGCTTAAACATCTCCAGACTTTCAAGTCGCTTGCTCAGTGCCATGTCTTCCTTCAATTAACGTCCTTTGATCGTCCGCCTTTGATAATATTTTATCCCCAGTTGGAGAGGAAACGTCAGAAAGAATTAGATTGTACAAGAATACATTTTTGGTTCAAAATCAAACTACATTTTTTTTTTAATACAAAAACAAACAAAAACCTTTTGTAAATTTGTTTGATTATAATGAAACTCAATTTGTGGACTAAAATCTCAAGTGTTGCTCCAAAATTAATTGACAAAATCTGGTTTTTGTAATAAAATTAACACTGGTACAAAAATTCACGTTAAAAAAAATTAAAATATTTGGTTTCTTGGGCCAAAATCGATCAAAGTAGTCTCAGTATATAAAAAAATCAGTTTTTGGTTCATAACTGAAAAAACTACGTTTATGTTTAATTCAAAAAACCGTCAAAAACTAAAAACTATTTTTTTTCGCACTTTTAAATAAACTCAATTTTTAGGCCAAAATTTCAAGTTTGTTACAAAATCAATAAGAAAAAAATTCAGTTCGTAAAATCAAAAGATTCACTTTTTGGTTCATTGCTTGTTGGTTCGAAGGAACAAAATTGTCTTAAGACAATAAAAAAGCTTTTTTTTTTTTGGCTATTTTAAAGACACGTAATTTTTATACTGGTTTTGCTAAAAAATGTTTTTGTAGCATAGTAATCCACACAGAAGAAAAATTTTGATTGGAAAAACGTTTAAGATATTTACTTTTCGGTTCAAAATCATCATAATTTGTCCAATAAAAAAGTCATTTATTAGTTCAGGTTCGAAACAAAAATAATTTTTTAGAATCATTAAAAAATTTACTTTTTGAGATATATTCGAACAAAACCACGAAACTACATTTTCGTTTAGTTAAAATGAAATAAAAAATTGTTTTGTAACCATTAAAACGCATTTTTTTTGCAGTTTTAATGAAACGCAATTTGCGGACTAATATATCAAGTTTAAATCCAAACTTGAGAGAAAAAACACTTCATAAAATGTGGATACAAAAATACAATATAATTCACTTTAAATACCACTAAATTATAGATGTGTGTACACCAAGTGATTTCCCCCTCGGTGTTACTACATAAATATCTGAAAACCAGTTGAGTCTACTGATCAAAAACCCACAAAACCAAAATTAATTACATTTTCAGGAAAGCAGGAAAACTGTTTAAATAATTTTTAACAAAAATTATAATTTTGTGTTGAACTGTAACATATTTTAATGGTGATCTGATCAATTTGTACTGTTAATTTGACTTTATTTTGAAATTAACTCAAAAATATGTAAATGAAAATGCGCTTATCACGTTTTTGACCAAAAATGGATTTAAGGGGTTTTCATTCTTCAATTTGAACATTTATTACATATTATTATTTAATTGTACGGTTAAATTATTTTAGATTTTGCTTTAAGCAGTTCTGTTAAATTTCGTTTTATTGATAGGTTGTGGCAATGAATAAGTTTTGTTATATTTTCTGCATGTTCGGTCGATAATCTTGTTGCACCGTCCATGAGGGTGTTCATAGGGGTTCTATACGCCTGACGTTTTCCATATGTGTTTCTAATGTCAATAAAGAAGCCCATACTGGTTGTCAAAAATTTCGCAGGAATATGACAAAAACTAGAAAATTGTGTCCCAGGTAGGTGGTTTATTGGCAGATAGGAACTAAAGGCAGCAATTATACAGTAATTTCTTTACCGACGTTTCGTTTAATCCACTTAAACATCTCCAGACTTTCAAGTCGCTTACTCAGTGCCATGTCTTCCTTCAATTAACGTCCTTTGATCGTCCGCCTTTGATAATATTTTATCCGCAGTTGGAGACGAAACGTCAGAAAGAATTAGATTGTACAAGAATACATTTTTGGTTCAAAATCAAACTACATTTTTTTTTTTAATACAAAAACAAACAAAAACCTTTTGTAAATTTGTTTGATTATAATGAAACTCAATTTGTGGACTAAAATCTCAAGTGTTGCTCCAAAATTAATTGACAAAATCTGATTTTTGTAATAAAATTGGCACTGGTACAAAAATTCACGTTAAAAAAAATTAAAATATTTGGTTTCTTGGGCCAAAATCGATCAAAGTAGTCTCAGTTAATAAAAAAATCAGTTTTTGGTTCATAACTGAAAAAACTACGTTTACGTTTAATCCAAAAAACCGTCAAAAACTAAAAACTATTTTTTTTCACACTTTTAAATAAACTCAATTTTTAGGCCAAAATTTCAAGTTTGTTACAAAATCAATAAGAAAAAGTTTCAGTTCGTAAAATCCAATTCGTTCAATCAAAAGATTCACTTTTTGGTTCATTGCTTGTTGGTTCAAAGGAACAAAATTGTCTCAAGACAATAAAAAAGCTTTTTTTGGCTCTTTTAAAGACACGTAATTTTTATACTGGTTTTGCTAAAAAATGTTTTTGTAGCATAGTAATCCACACAGAAGAAAAATTTTGATTGGAAAAATGTTTAAGATATTTACTTTTCGGTTCAAAATCGTCATAATTTGTCCAATAAAAAAATCATTAATTAGTTCAGGTTCGAAACAAAAATTATTTTTTAGAATCATTAAAAAATTTGCTTTTTGAGATATATTCCAACAAAACCACGAAACTACATTTTCGTTTAGTTAAAATGAAATAAAAAATTGTTTTGTAACCATTAAAACGAATTTTTTTTGCAGTTTTAATGAAACGCAATTTGCGGACTAATATATCAAGTTTAAATCCAAACTTGAGAGAAAAAACACTTTATAAAATGTGGATACAAAAATACAATATAATTCACCTTAAATACCACTAAATTATAGATGTGTGTACACCAAGTGATTTCCCCCTCGGTGTTACTACTCGAGTACATAAATATCTAGAAACCAGTTGAGTTTACTGGATCAAAAACCCACAAAACCAATATTAAGTACATTTTCAGGAAAGCAGGAAACCTGTTTAAATAATTTTTAACAAAAATTATAATTTTGTGTTGAACTGTAACATATTTTAATGGTGGTCTGATCAATTTGTACTGTTAATTTGACTTTATTTTGAAATTAACTCAAAAATATGTAAATGAAAATGCGCTTATCACGTTTTTGACCAAAAATAGATTTAAGGGGTTTTCATTCTTCAATTTGAACATTTATTACATATTATTATTTAATTGTACGGTTAATATATTTTAGATTTTGCTTTAAGCAGTTCTGTTAAATTTCGTTTTATTGATAGGTTGTGGCAATGAATAAGTTTTGTTATATTTTCTGCATGTTCGGTCGATAATCTTGTTGCACCGTCCATGAGGGTGTTCATATGGGTGTTCCCAAACACTGGTATGGCAACTGCGCAGGGCAGTGGGCAGGAGATGGGGTCTAAAGCCCCACGTTCTGCAGTGGCTCTACGGAAAGCAGCCCATGAAGAGACAGCTTTCCCCTGGGAAGCTGTCTCTTCATGGGCCACCTGCAGAAACAACAAGTTAATCAGTATATTTGACACAAAGACATAAAAAATTCAAAGACACTGATTAGGGGAGAACGGTGTGAAGAAAAGATTTGAAGAAATAAATGCGAAGAACATTCAACAGGTGGATCTAGATTTAGAAAAATGAACTTTTCACAATTTTTCTTTTCAGATACTTGAAAGCTAATTGTGGACCGCCCTGTAGGTTTTGGTCGCTAACTGCCCATGTAGTGTTCAGACACAGTTCTGGCTAACAAAGTCCCCTCATATCGTGAAATTTTTCGGGTCGTGACATTTTAATTATTATTTAGAGCTCCATGCTCTTATAACACCCACGCAATTATTAAATATCTGCGAAACGCTGTGAGATAAGTATAGGAATGGTAAGTGGTACCATGATGAAATCTATGCGAAATCTGTGATTCACCCTGTATGAACTAGAATCTAAACCCAGGAAAAACTCCGATTCTATTACCAAGAAAATGTTTTTATGACTTCATCCGACGGAAGAATAACAATTTAAATTAACAAAAAAATGGGCTTTTGGCTGGATTTGAACTAGCAACCTTGTGCTTTCCGAACATACTCTACCAAGTGAGCTATAAAAGATCAACATACGTTCTGCTCCTGCCAGCTGTCGTCAAACGTCAAATCGCCACCAGAGACATAAAAACTTCCTAGGGAGGTAACGTTGACACATGGTCAGATTAGAAAACTGAACATTAGATAATTGAGTCGGCTTTTTTACTTGGTACATATATAACAAATGTCAAACTAGCCTTGGTTAGCGAATTATACGAAGACAAGTAAACCAAGATTAAATATGAAATCGGTGCATACTGGCTTTATGCTGTTACTCCCTGTTAATTCGTAAGATATGGAAGTTTCAGTATCATTGCGCAGTAGCCCTTATCGTTAAAAAATCAGTTGATCCGTTTTAGAGAAATCTAGTTCAAAATATAAATAGAGGCAATCTATCATAATTGTTGCGCAGTTTATAATGGATGATCGCATTTCGTTCTAATAAATTATCATTATTCAACGAAAAATTACTCAATCTACCTGCTTTTAGTTAAAGTTCGATAAAGGCGGAATAACATCAATAGAATTTTCACGGTGGCGTTCCCACAGATTCTACCTCTTTAAACAAATTGGTTACGGCTTAGTCAGGCGATATAACCAACACCTATTTTTTCTACCTCACAGACGTTTCCTTGATGATTTACCGAAATATTTCGCCGATTAATGATGGTCCTCCCGCGGACCACCAGAAAGCGAGGACAGCGGCCTCAAGCCCGAATAACAGGGCGTTGATGTCGTTTAGCACCGGCAGAAGTCCTAATTTTAGGACGGACATGTATACTTTGTGTTTTTTAAGTCAACATCCAGGTAGAAATGAAGTATAATTATTTCTGGGTTATTAAGCTGGACAAGAACAATATCGGACCCGTAAAAAGTAATTTGGTTCTCTTTAGTCAAGCTTTGTTAGGCATGCGGCGGTAGGAAGGTTCTTGCGTGATTAAGGAGGGTGTTTAATCGATTTTGTAATTTTCAAGGCACTTGGAAATAACAGGTTCCTACTTAAATGCGGCAACATACAATGTTGCTTAGTTAGGATCCTGGAGATGTAAAAATTGGCAATTAGACTGTTTTTTTTTTGTCAGATCCACAGGGCCTTGAAACGAACTTGTTTGGCGTCCACATTGTCGGTCGCAGTGACAGGGCCATTTCTAAATCCGATCTAGGGACTTTACATTGTAACTTTTGTGGACCCTGCACTCATTAACTTGGAACCCATGGAGGTAATCAAGAGAACAGGAAAGTAGCTAGAGCTGGCAAGCTTATTGCCGCAAAATGCGCGCCTGAGGAAGATGTTTGGCTCATAGATGATAACCTTGTCAATCTAATGTTGGAAGAGATTACTAAAGACGATTTAATAAAAGAAGTTGATGACTGTGATTTATAGGAAAGATTTGTGGAGGTCTCTTGGATATTTTATCGTCCTATACAGTAGTTGTTACAGAAGGACTTCAGAGATACAATCGGTGGTGGGGTCTACTGCAACTTTACCAAGTAGACTGTCTAGAGGTAAGTCGTCCTCGAAAACGTCTATCACGTATCGAAAACGTCACGAATAGGAGTGAAAAACACTTCACTCGAAGAGGAAAGACCCCAACATGACTTCCTGTTTGGCCACTGAAGGTTTAACATCGCCTTTATAACCGGACCTATGGCGGCTAACCGTTAAGTTACCACGTGTTTCGCGCGCGGCTTTAGGGCAAATTCGGTGGTGAAGTGGGAGGTCTAGCCTTCCAGTAACGTTTTTGACGGTTGGAGGTGATTCCTAGAGTATTGGGGGTCAGGCCGCGTTTGGAGTGACTGTTGAAAGACGACAAAGGGTACAGACCTGCGGATTTGGACTCCCAATAGTGACAGCGACGGTTATACTCCGGCTGGGGAGAAGCTCCACCTACAGAAAACTGGATGTGCACGAGAATAAGTCAGACCTCAAGTCAAAACCTTAAGTATCTAAAATTGAGAACAAATTCGGGAGGCCGGGTATGGCACCTGCCAGACTTGTTCTGGTCTCCCACTGAGATTGAGCTGGCAAATTGCACATCAGGAGCAGAGCCATCGAGAAAAATACAATATAAAGAACTCAACACTCTTCGCTGACGACCCCACGAGCAGTTCGAGAAAGGAATAATGCAATCTGTTAACGAAGGACTACATTTCGTTAACAAAAGACTTCAACTACATCTACAATGTGTCAGTAAAAGTGTTGACCGGGGTCTAGATGCTGTCAACAAGAAAGTTCTCGAACTGGAAAGAAAATTACAAAACCGACAAATTTAGGATGAAAACGTGTCTATGGAGAGTTGACTGATTTCTCTTCTTTTGCTTGTGATGATACCGCGGTTAGGAAAATCTATAAAACCCAATTCGAGGCAGGTGCAAAAGTTAACAACTTGTCCGAGCCGCAGAAGCCACATCATCAGTGGCAAAGCTGCTGATTACTCCAATCGCTGTCGGCAGCAGATCAAAGTAATTCTACAGCTTTGGTACACACTCTGTAGTTACAATTTAGAAATAAATATAAGGAACCTGCGTTCCACACCTAAAATCAGGTGAATCTTTGCAATAATTCGAGGTGGACATTTTCGATGTCTACCTGGCATACTCTTCAGCCTCCTGCTGTTTCTAGAAGAAGTTGGCCGTCGAAAGGTTCATCGAGGGAGTCCGCGATAACGATATAAAATACCACTATAACCTCATAGTGGTATTTTATATCGTTAAATTACGAAAATTAAAGCGAAAAAAAAAGCATAAATGAACGGAAACAATAATTATTATTTTAGTAATTATTGAGAATTAGAGATAGGTTGAGCCTCTATCTCTCTCCCCTCACTCTGCGCCTTCTTTATATCTTTGTAAGTCTCTTGGTTTAAAAAAAAAAGAAAATGTGCAGCCAAAAATAGTTCTGTATGGTAATAAGAAAAAAATGCTTAAGCTTCTCCCAACAGAACTAACATCAACTGCACTCCTAAAAACCATTAATAATTTTATGTTAACACAACACAATGACATCTATAAAACTCGTTAATTCATGTTAATTCCTAAACATATAAGCCATTTACTTATTATTGTCGTCAAGTAGCGTTGCAAAATTGACAAAAAAAAAGATGGTAACTAGGTGATAAAAGCAAGTGAATGGGCAGCTGAATTATTAAAGATAATAGACAGTCCTGCAACATTCTTGTATCAATCCCAAAATTGTTTGGATTTTGAAAACAGAATCCACCTGAATACACATATGTACTTGTATTGTTCTTTTGTAAAATTTTATACCACCAGATATTCAAGACTTTTTACTTGACGTTAGCAGTATTACGTCCTACCCAATATCTGGAAGTGATCGACTTGTTGTTTCATGATAAAATCAGCTTTTAATTTTGGCCATGATCAGCAATGGATTGTTATGATATATGGTTTTAAAACATCATCCGTTCGTAATAGTTATTACGTATTATGAAGATAACATCTTTTTCCCCGTAGTGTCTTAAACACAGGTCGATTCAAAATTCCAAGAAAGCGGACAAAATTAGACTTTTCCTATAAATCCACGTGCCCAAATATCTCGTGTTCGTAATACAGAGTGTTAATGTTAATTTATTCAGATTTTTGATTTTGGTAACTACACTGATGGATAAAATTAGCGCACCGCTTATACATTTTCGAATGTATACATTTGTTTCCCAAGTAGACTTGTAAATGGCGTAACCATAGGAACATTGTACACTTTCAACTGTTTTGTTTTCAAATTTGTGTTTCAATTGTTGTTTCCCGCTTCAGTATTATTTGTTTTGCACCATTTGCCATATTGCATCGTTATTGTCAACAAGCCTGGAACTGTTTTGGATTCGAATTTTCTACTTTTTCCTAACTTGTGGTCTTTTTTATTGAAACGCCTACAGCAAGGAAATTGCAGGATGAAGTGTGTATTGTATTCAATGTGAGTGGACTTGTACAGTCTTCGACAGCGACCTGCGGTCTATATTGTGGCTCATTCGAAGTGTTGCCACCAAGGTTTTCTCCTGGTTGCTCCATTAATTGTCTCCGTTATGCACAGACTCTCAAAGAATCTGATGAGTCTCTCGGGCGACACTGCGTTTGCTATTGAGGCTTAACGATGGCCCGGGATCCATACCAGTGTGACGCTGTCCTCCGGCGATAGGGTATTGTATAGTATTCAATGTGAATGGACTTGCACAGTCCTCCACCTCAACCTGCGGTCTATTGTGGCTCACTCGAAGTGTTACCATCAAGGTTTGACCCTGCTAGTTCCACTAGTTGTTACCCGTTATGCCAAGACCCTTAACGAATCTGATGAGTCTCTCGGGCGACGCTGCGTTTGCATCTTGAGGTTCAATGATCGTGTTTCCGAATAGTGAGTATCTCGATCTGGTAATAGCCGGGGAGTCACATAGGACGTGCTCAACTCTTTTGTCGTCCTCCAAGCACAGCCGACACTTCGTCTCTTCCGACAGTCCGAGTCTGTACATGTGAGACCTTAGGTGGCTATGTCCTGTGTACAGTGGCCACTCTGATTGGTCTACTATTTAGTCTGAGGAATGTTTGAGGTTTTGCCCTCCCTGTTCCCGTGATAAATGTTTTGCAGTGTGAGAGTCCGAGTGGGTTCTCCCACCAGTCCTGGGAGCCCCGTTGCCCCATTTCTGGTGTTCAGCCTTGACCAAAGAGTATGGGACTCCCAGTGCCAGCTCTGGGCCTACAAATGCGGAGCCCGCCACCCTTCTGGCTAGAGAGTTGGCCCTCTCAATGCCTTCATGACCACGACGGCCACGATGGCCGGGATCCATACCAGTGTGACGCTGTTCTCCTGCGATAGGGTGTTCAGAGACCTGTGGCAGTTTCAAACAGTTTTGGAATTGCAGCGCAAAGACATAAGCGCTATAATTGTCATTGCCTCTCGTTCCAGGAGTATTGGAAGTGGAAACAGGTCAATCAAGCGCTCCATGTTTTCCCCGTGATGTGGGAATATTTGTCTTTGCAGAGAGGACAGTTTAGCTTTGATGGAGCTCTGTCTGCTCTTTCGATACCAAATCAGGTCAGGTATAGCCACATAGTTTGTTGAAGTCCCATCCCCCCCCCCCTGATCTGCCGCACAGGTTCTTGCACGACCAAAGGGTAAAATTACGTGCCATAGATGGAAAATTTATTGCCACAAACAGTTCATGTTGTGCAGAGAAACACCAGTGAGATGACGTGAGGCCTATGTATAAGACGTGAGGCCTATGTTACAGGACGAAATGTACATACAAACATGGGAGATAGGTTTTGATCATGCCAACACATATTCATTATTAAAAAAGTTCGGAACTCATTTCTTACTGATATACAGGGTTTTGTATAGATTTTTCCCAAAACAAAAATTAATCATATTTCCCAGAATTTTTGCAGAAATGAATTCAAATTGCATGTGCGTGAGACAATGAAGGAGAGAACCCAGGAAGGTAACAAAAAGTTCTAAATTTCCAGAGCCGGAATAATAAAGTTGTTCTTTTCATGATGCCGCAAAACAAACACTCAGTATACGATTTTTTCAAACTTTTGCAATAGATGTGAAGTTTATAAACTCCAGACAATAAAAATCGAAACAATTTAAGTTGTCGCACTTTTGTTTTTTTTTTTTATAATTTTTGAATGTTGTAATCAACTGCATTTTGTGTTACCAATGACATATTGAGTTTAAATTTGTGTCGCATCTTACTATTTATCGTACCATTTCTGGATATTTATGACAAAACAAATGACAGAAAACAAATAATAGAGATGAGAGAACAATAACAAAAAAACATGGCTACAGCAAAACATTGCCTTGGTTACAGCAAAACATGCAACAGTCAATGTCAAATATAGTGTGAAATGCAGGGAGAATGAAGGCCTTCATTTTGAAAATGTTTTATAATCTGGATTTTTATTTGTCATTATTTCTAAGATTTAAAGTTGTTGTAAATTTGAAATAAATAATTTAAAAATAATAATTACCAGTTTTTGTTTTCTCATATCTATTTGTTTTATTTCTCTTCTTGTCATAAATATTAATAATTAATAAAATAAGCACAACAAATTTTAACTCAGTAAGTCACTAGTAATACAAAATGCGGTTAATTGAAAAAAACACAAAAGTGCGACAATTAAAATGGTTTCGATTTCTTATTGCCTGGAGTTTGTGGCCTTCAGATCAACTATATTAGTCCGGCTCTGGAAATATAGAACTTTTTGTAACCTTTCTGGGTTCTTATTGTAAAGCGTCTCACGCACATGCAATTTGAATTTATTTCTGCAAAAATTCTGGGAAATATGATTGATATTTATTTTGGGCAAAATTTATAAAAAATTCTGTATATCAGTAAGAAATGAGTTCCGAACGTTTTTGATACTGAATGTGTGTTGACACGGTCAAAAACCTATCTTCCATATTAGTATGTACATTTCGTCCCGTAACACCCCGTATAGTATTGGCGTTTCGTCCCGGCGTCTATCTAGTAAACGTGGTAAACACCTGCCTTATACACCGAGGTGAAACTTCATAGTTTTTAACTTGTATTTGAACTCGGCGAAGAGAAGGCCGTAAGATGTTATGAAGGATTAAAACTAATGCTGCCACCTGTGAGTCGGTGGACGAAGTTTCGGTGCTGCCACCTGTGAGTCGGTAGACGAAGTTCCGCCACACCACTTACGTCTCGTAAGGCCCAGGGATATCAGCGAGGCACTAATTCGGGGCCTTGAGTTCGAAGCGTCGCGGGTAGTATTTATACTGCTATCGCACGTGTAAGAATGGCAACTTGCGACGACGAGGAGGATATATGTACGGGCTTTTTACACAAAGTTTTAAAGGCGGCAAACTGGGACCCATCAAAAGTAACTGCCGGAAGTAAGTCCTTCGCCTTCGTTTAGAAGAAAGAGCGACGACCAAGATCACATCACGCCCCAGGAAAAGTAAATCCGGTCAAAGGGTTTGTACAATTTCCTGGGCCCGTTAAGACTTTCAAGATCGTTAAAGTCAATAATGTGGAAGGCAAAAATCTTTCATTGGCCAGACGCATTAGAGAACAAAGGAATCTGACCACCATTGATACAGGAGCAGACGTGACCATTCTAAGGCCAGGTAAACCTGGAGGATATACCATTTTATTGTATTGTATTGTATTGTATTCAGTGTGAGTGGACTTATACAGTCCTCTACCGCGATTTACCAACCAGCAAGGTTTGCTCCTGCTAGCTCCATTACTTCTCACCCGTTATACCCAGATCCTCAACGAATCTGATGAGTCTCTCGGGCGACACTGCATTTGCATCTTGAGGTTCAATCATCGTATTTCCCAACAGTGAGTATCTCGATCTGGCAATAGCCCGGCAGTCACATAGGACTTGCTCAACTGTCTCGTCGTCCTCCAAGTACAACCGATACTCCTTCTCTTCGGACAGTCCGAATCTGTGCAGGCGAGATCTTAAGTGGCTATCTCCTGTGTGATGCCGTGGCCACTCTGAATTGCCTCCTATTTAGTCTGAGGAATGTTTGGGCTTTCACCCTCCCTGTTCCCGTGATAAATTTTTTGGAGTGTGATATTCCGGGTAGGTTCTCTCACCAGACCTGGGACTTGGCCTTGCTCCATTTCTGGAGTTCAGCCTTGACTAGAGAGTATGGGATTCCCAGTGCCTGCTCCGGGCCTACGAATACGGAGCCCGCCGCCCTCCTAGCTAGACAGTCGGCCCTCTCACTGCCTTCGTGACCACGATGTCCCGGGATCCATACCAGTGCGACGCTGTTCTATTGCGATAGGGTGTTTAGAGTTCTGTGGCAGTTCCAAACAAGTTTAGGAATTGCAGTGCAAAGACAAGCGTTAGAAGCGCTGCCCCACTATCCGAGCAGATCTTTATTGATCTATTGTACCCTCCCTCCTCGAATATGTGTCGGGCACACAGAATTCTATGGCATGTATCTCTGCCAGAAACACTGTGGTGAATCGGCCCAGGCTCTCTGCTATGCCGATGCCATCCGAACTCCCGTACACTCCCGAGCCAGCCCCTTCGTCGATTTTGGATCCCTCCGTGTACCAGCTACTTCCTGCCAGTTGTAGATCTTCGCCTCGTTCGTCCCAGTCTGTCTCTGAGAGAACCCTGATGACGTAGCGACTTTCCAATGTACGCTTTGATGCCATTAGGTCGGATACTATGTTCAATACCACAAGGCCTTCCAAGCCATCCTGGGCATTGTTGGTCTCACCATCGAATGGCTGCGGTGCTATGTTCGTCACTTGTCACACTCCGCCTTCATTGCCTCTCGTTCCAGGAGTATTGGAAGTGGAAGCAGGTCGAGCATCGGCTCCATGGCTGCAGCTTTTATGAAGCTATGTCCTATCCCCCATGATTTGGGGATAGGGCCGTACGACCATTGCCCGACCCCATCACTTTAAAATCAGTAAGAGAGTCTCGTTCTATAGAGAGAGAGGCCAATGTTACCATCGTGATAGGAAGTTCAGCATAAAGTATTAGTTGCTAAAATCAAGAACGAATTGAACCTGGGAATGGATTTCATCAGGAAATACGGTTTCTCCTATTATCAAAAAAAAATATATTTACATATTTGAGGATGAGGAGTTTGCATTAACAACTGGAAATGTGGGAACAAGCGAATTGGTGGTTGAAGATGTGAAAATGTCACCAAATTTTGAAGAGGTTGTTACTGTGACGTTAGTAATAACGTCAGTAATAAAGTGAAGAGGATATCCTGACAATGATCCATTAGACTTGTAGAACCTAACTTGGATTTGACAACTAAAAGCACGGTAGCACAAACTTTGACCAATACGGAGAAGGCGAAGCTAGTTAGAGTGGCAAATATTGAAGAAAGGAACAGAAGGCTGAAAAGGGGAACAGTTTTTGCCAATTATAAGCCCGTGCAATGAATATGCAAGTGTATGGGAGCAGAAACATCCAAAAAGGAAACATCTAATCAAGATTCTCCAGAAACTGTTAATGCTTTTACACGCCATTAGAGTCACCTCTCAAAAGAGCAGCTTGAAACGGTTATTAAATTTGTTATGGATGAATCTGATATTTTCAACATCAAGGCAAGAACACTCAAACTGATTTAGTAGTCCATAAGGTTAGTTCAGGTTAGAGACACGGGGGATGCTCAGCCAATACATCAACATCCCCAAATGGTACCTCTGACTAAACAACAGGAAGTTTTGCATAAGAAAAATCATCTAGTCGATGGTGGTCGCCTGTAATTCTCGTTAAGAATAAGTATCAACAAAGTTCTGAGTTAACTACTAGAAGCTTAATAATGTGACCAGCAAAGACAGCTACTCATTGCCACATATTGATGACACATTAGCAATTTTATCAGCGTCAAAGTGGTTCTCTACTTTGTATTTAAAAAGTGGTTATTGGCAAGTTAAGATTGCTCCCGAAGACATAGAAAAGACTGCATTTTTTACGGTTGTGGGCTTTATCAGTTTACTGTTATGCACTTCGGATTGTGTCCATCAACTTTCGAACGACTGACGGATCTTGTCTTGGGAAACTTGCCTTGCTTACTTAGATGACATAATTGCCATGGAACTTTGACGAAGTGCAGCCTGTTCCAGAAGCAAGTCGAGGTCTACAAGACCTTAAAACCAGCCAGAGTAAAATATCTGCTATTAAAGAATTTGTCAGGTCCTTGAGGCAAACACGAAGTAAGGAGCTTTTTTCGGGTACCTACTACAGGAGGATTCGCAGACATCGCAAAACCGATGTACAAATGAACGGAAAAGAAAACAACGTTCTTGTGGTGCCACAAGTGCAGTCAGGTGTTTGCAAGGCTTAAAACGGTCCTCTGTTCCCGTCCAATCTCTGCGTACCCTATAAAAGAAGAACTCTTTAATTTGGACACAGATCCAAGCAACTGAGGTCTAGGTGCAGTAGTCTCTCAAAGGCAAGACGGGCAAGAGAAGGTCATCAAGTATTACACTAAGACATTGACTAAATCAGAAAGGAACTACTGTTTCACTCCGCACCAAAGGCTCCTTTATAGCCTTTGGCCATCGTCAATGCAGATAACATCGCTATTTATATGGAAAAAGGTTGCTGTTAGAATTGACCATAAAGCATTGGAATGGCTGTTAAAACTCTGAAGATCAAATAGCCAGATGTAGAGAAATAGACCAGATAGAGAAAACTGTCGGCATTCTTAAAGGGAGCAGCGTGAAGGACTTTCTTCTGTAAGGATAACATCGGTAGAGCTCGATCGGAGGAACTTGACATCCGAATTGAATGATGGATTGGATGGACTACCCAGGCACTTCGAGATGAACAGACAAACGACCCAGTCATTGGACCCATACTCTTAGCAAATACTGATTATAGGGGTTCGGAGTCGCAAAATGTTGCTGATAAGAGTACAGATTTGAAGGCGGTTTAGGCTCAGTGAGACTCTTAGAATAGAAAATGTATTACTGAAAAAAGCATGAGGAATGTCCGGATGGCGGAACCGTAGTCAGTCAATTGGTTGTTCCTGATAGCGGAAAGTTAGATCTTCTCAGATCTTCTCAGATGAATTAAAGGAATGCACAATGGCAAAAGTGGAGGTCACTTTGGCAAAAATTAAACAGCGGTTCCATTGGGTGAATTATCATGAAGACATTGAGTTTTAGTACCGCAAGTGTGAAGTTTGTTGTGCTACAAAGGACCTCGAACGAAATCACGTGGTTGAATGGTGCATGACACTGTAGGTGCCCCATTCGAGAGGGTAGTAATTGATGTCGCTGGACCACAGACTGAGGCAGACCACAAATACATCTTGGTCGCCATGAATTAGTTTACCAAGTGGTCTGAAACATAAGCTCTGCCTATAGTCAAGAAGTGACAACTATGGCAAACGGTGCTGGTAAACTAATCTGAAACTGATCTCTTGAATTTCATTCGGATCAAGACAGAAATTTCAAGTCGGTTGTTTTCCAGAAGGTCATTAAACTTTTCGGAATTTGCAAGGACAACATCTCTGCATCTACAATCAGATGGGATGGTGGAGAGATTTAATCGGAGCATGGAACATTATCTATCAAAAATGGCGGCAGATCATCAGCGTGATCAAACTAAGGCAAAATATGACTTGCTAGCACAGTCTCCAGAAAAGGTGACTTGGTGTGTCTATACAATCCGCGACAAGACGTGGGGAAGTCGCCCAAACTTGGCCAAAACTGAGAAGGCTCTTAGTTATAAGGAAGATTAACGACATGGTGTAGAGGATCCAGCGGACCTCAAGGTCAGAGATGAAGGCTGTTCATCGAATTAAAGACCTACCAAAAAACTCTGACAGTTAGGGAGGAATAGTTGTTATATACTACATATAATACCACAAATGTTATATGGTGAATAATTTCGCTAAAATTCGTTTTAATGTGGAAAAGTTTGTGAAATTTACTAGAGCTGAAACTCTACAGGTGCAGGCGTTCTTCTGCTAGTTTATTAGTAAACAAAGGAGAAGATATTTTGATTCTTATTAGTATAAAAGAAATGGTGAGCGAGGGACTTTTTTTTGCAGTTGTGGAATATTGTGTGAAAGAATTGTTTTTCAGTAAAATAACTGCAAAATTGCTGGAATATCAATACTCTTCAGCAAGAAAAGGATTGTAACACCAACATTCAAGATCTCCGATGAATTCCTGATAGAATTGTAGACCCACAAGATCTTTTATTGATAGGCCAGCTTCCTCTACTGTTGGTTCAACAAAATGTCGATAACAAACAAGTGGCCACTTCTGCTCTATCTCTTGTCAATTTAAGGTTTTATTATATAACTTAAGTTAAAATGAAAGATTCTAGAATTTGTTCCATTTGCCTATTGCATAGTTTATAACTGTAAAAAACTACTAATTTTTAATGGAAATAATTTGGCACGTCGCATGTCACAAACTTTAAAACCTCAATCGTTGCAATGCATAAACTCCTTCGAATGCCCCAGTCTGAGTCATGTGGAGTGAGCCGTGAGAACGAAGACACCGCGGAGTGGCAAGAAAGACGCCGCTACGGCCGCGGGGGCTCCGCCGATATTTTGTGCTGATCAAACAAATACCTGAGATCAGTGGGACAGTTTTATTGGGATAAATAAAACCATTAACTAAAAGACATGTTTTTTAAGGCGTACCTCGGCAATACCAACAAAATTTCTTTCGGGCGTTTATGGCGGTTTTCAACAAATCTCCCTGATTTGTACGCTTTGTGTTGGAGGCGATTGTACGACTTGTCGAACGGTGGTTTGCTGATATAAAACCGCTAATGGATAAAAACGAATATTATAAAACTTTGCTAATATTTTCGTATTACAGTCTTTGTCAGACAAAATTGCCTCAGATCAACAATCTCGTCATCCGTATTAAGAAAACTATTTGTAAATTTGAACATAACGCCATGGTAGGTGGATTGAGGAATGACCTAGAAGCAGTTGCCCTTATTGCTGAATCGGGGTTCGAATAATTCCACTGTAATTGACTTAAAATTAAAACACTATTTATTTACTAGCCAAATAGCCACTAGTACAATTCGTCTACTTATAGTGCACTATTTATCACTAACACTTTACTATACATCTCTCTATTATCGCTTTGTTCTTTTAGTTTGACTCAATTAAGAATTACATTTACTATACTCGCAGTAGTCCCCGCCTTTTATATCTAAAGCTTATAAACCAGAACATTTCCTAAAACTCATCGAACAATAAAAAAAGATTCCGCTAAACATTGAAATAAGAGTAAGAGTCACGTAAACAAAGTAATAAATCCTGCTCGGGGACGGTAGAGTCGACAGGTCTGTGTCGCTCGAAAGCGACCGATAACCGCTTGAGCCATCATACATTGCCCTCCTCTTAACTAGGTAACTCTAAGTTTGTTAATCAATACAACAATCTTCGACTTTGACCTTGAGTTCCGCTGGATCCTGTAAACCATGTTGTCAATCTTCTTTATAACTGTGAAAGAGCCTTCCCTTAGAGAGAACGTATTAAGCCTCACATCTTGTCCCAGCTACCATCAGAACAAGCCCGATTCGTGCCGGGACGTGGTATGCGTGAACAAGTGTTGAACATCAGGCAAATCATAGAAAGAGTAAGAGAGTTCAATGTGACAACATACTTGTGTTTTATAGATTATATCAAGGCCTTTGAGTGGGCGTACCAAGGTACCTAATTATATATCTCTCATCAAGAGTATCTATGAAAATAACTTGCCTCAGTGCATTTGATAATGTCCGCTGCAGTTATAGTCGAAACATCAGGAAAAAGTTCCATTCAACCACTGCTTTAAACCAGGAAAACATTTTGGAATGTTTTCATGAGGGAGAGTATGTACTAATAATTTGTTTGTACATAATTCCTCCTTTACAAAAACATACATAGTCAAGTTTGAGGCAGTAAATGTCAAGTAAAGTATTTTTTCTTTCAAGTACTTGACTTTTTCATCCAACTTGAAGTTCAAAGGAATTTCAAACTATCGAGAGTTATATTGTTTTCTGAAAAATCTAGGACAGGATTTGGGTCCAAATCGGTTAAAAACAGTTAAAATAATATAAATAAAAAAAAGTCTAAAAATTCAAATTAAAGTTTTTTGGAAAAATACAGGTTACAAAATCGGTTAAAAATTAATCGTAAAGTTTAGAAGTGCTAATTTGGTATTTGTGGAAAAATTCTAGTTAGAATTTAGGCCAAAATCGTCAAAAAAATTCACGAACAACACACAGAAACTTTGATAATTTTGGAGAAAGTCAATTTTAATAATTGCAAAACGAGTCAAGTCGATTTTTTAATTTCCTGTTTTTAGCTAAATTAATTTTTGGATAAAAATTTGATGGAAATTTGAATTAAAAACCCTCAAAATCTGAAAATGGTGTTTTTTTGGAAGGTCAGGTTAAGATTAGGAACCATTTCTAATTTTTTTGACCTTATGTACCTAATTAAAATTATTAGGGCAGAAATTGGAGAAAAAATGGTTTAGAGCGTCTAAAAATCCAGATTTAAAATTTTTTAGAATAAAAATTGATTAAAAATAACTCACGCTCTCAAAAATGCAAATTTTGATGTCTTTTGGATAAACACATTATTAGGGTAAAATATCATGCAAAACTGATTCAAATCTTCTGATACATTGTTTTTGGTAAAATACACTTTCAATTTATAATAATAATAATAATGAATTTATTTAGCAAGTTGCTATACACAAAAACACACAATATTAATAATATAAAACTTAATAAAACCTACAAAAGTACACAATCAATATAACTAAAACATGTTTAATCTAATATGGCCTCAAGTGATCCCTCACTTGAGGTCTAATTAAATCCAAGAACAGACAAGAAACACTGCAAAATGAGGAGAAAACAAAAAACTATAATATTTTTATAAAATAAATAAGAAAAAAAGATTTCAGACTGAAAATTGAGTGAACAATATACTAAAACTATACCTTTTCCTAAGTATTTGTTTCTTTCGGAACAATGGATTTTATTTCAATAGTTTTTTTCCTTTTTTTCTCAAAATAATAATAATATGTTTATTTATTAGCAAATCTGCTACACATAAAAAACATGTAAATATAAATAAATAAAGTAAGAATAACCATTACATAAGCAAATGATTACACTTCAGACATTACATGTACTCTTACATCCCTTTTAAAATATTCCAGTAAAAGTTTTCACAATCTTTTACATGGCCTGGCAGTCGGTTAAAATCTTGGAGGCCCTTATATAACACCGAATTCAGCTTTTGATTGCTATTACACTTTTCCACTAGTATAAAATCTCTACAATGTCTTGTTTGATAGTCATGAACATCGCCAAAAAATTTAACATTATCACGCAAGTATGGTGGTAACAAACCGTTTTTTATTTTGAATAAAAAGACATAAACGTAATACATAATTTTCTGGTTAACAGATAATAAACTCAATACTCTAAGCATTGTTGCAATAGGTGTATATCTATTACATCTCAGAATAGTTCTCATAGCTCTGTTCTGTACCAACGGTAGCAACTGGGCAACTTTAAAATCAGGCAGACCATATAAAAGTGTCGCACAGTATTCGAGATGTGGAGCCGCTATACTTTTATATAAGAACAATTTAGTAGCCGTTGACAGCTGATGTCCTATTCTTGCTATAAAACTAACCTTTTTTGATAACTTTCTTGTAATATAATCCACGTGAGCATAAAAATTTAAGTTTGAATCCAGTATTACTCCAAGATATTTAATTTGTTTTTCATGTTCAATCTTTGCATTGTTAATCATTATATTAATGCTCTCTGGATTTGCATTACTCAGTTTACTCTTTTTACCAAACAAGCAAAATTTTGACTTTGCCGTGTTTAAGCTTAGTTTACTATTACAAAGCCATTTAAATACGTTATTTAAATCGGTGTTAACAACTTCCTGCATTTGGCCTATATCATTTCCCGCGAAATAGATCATTGTGTCATCAGCAAACAATTCTATTTTACACTCCTTAATAACTTTAACCATATCGTTTACATACAGCAGAAAGAGCAATGGACCCAAGACGGTACCCTGAGGAACCCCATATTGCACATCTGAGGCCTTAGACAAACAATTTTTAAACCTAACCCTTTGTTTTCTATTGTATAAATACGATTCAAACCATATCAAAACCGTGCGCCCGATGCCGATGCCCTTCAATCGACTTAACTGTATAGCCCTATCAACAGTCTCAAACGCCCTTCTGAAGTCCAAGAAAACCGCTATTACCATTTTGCCTTCATCCATTTCTTTCATAAAAACATTACAAATATTAACAATTGTCGACTCACACGAGTGGTGCTCCCGAAAACCTGACTGGTTCACAACCAAAATATTAATTTTCTGGCAGTGATTTTGTAACTGCTGCTTCACAGCTATCTCTAATACTTTTTCATAGACTTCCATAGTATTGATAGGTCTAAATTCATTATACAAATGTGTATTTTGCACTTTCGGGACAGGAATCACAGTGGATTCCTTCCACCCCTCAGGAAATTCACCACTTGTGAGAGACAAATTCACTACATCCAACAAACGATTACCAATCACACAACACACATCACACAAAACCTTCTTTGAAATTCCACTCACACCACCCCCAACACTTTTCATATTCTTAAGTATCTCTTTAAAAATTTTCATAGTTAATAATTCAAACTTGTTAAATTCACTGCAAGTATTAGGGGTTGCAACAAAAGCTTCGTCATGAGGGAAAAATTTAGGAACATTACTTACAATTTCAGTAATACTGTTGATAAAATATTTATTATATAGGAATCATTAATTCATCAGAGGTTGATTGATGCTCAAAAACCATTTCATTTGGTGTGGAAGTACGTTTTGCTAGAAGTAAAACTTTTAAATGTTTCCACATTTCTCGCGAGTTGTTTTTATTATTATCTATAACATTCATAAAGTATTTATTTTTTTCTGATCTAATCTGGTTAATTATAGAATTACGAACCTTTTTATATTCCCCCCATGCTCCAGCAATATTTCCTCTAACTGCTCTTACATACAATTCATCGCGCACCTGCATTCTTTGCCTTATTTCTGTTGTTATCCAGCACTTGTTTAGATACTTTTGATGGATTAGAAATTTTTGCTTAGGACACATACTATTAAAATATCAGCAATATTTTCTACCAAAACCATCTGCCAAAACATTGACATCACAAACGTTATTATTCCAATCGGTATCCATCAGGTGGTCATGCAATCGATCCAGATTATAATTTTTCATATTTCTGCAGTAAACGACTACTTCAGAGTCCTTAGCAGTCCCACCATCAAGCTGTACAGACAGAATGCTATGATCGCCAATCTTTGATGTACAGTTACTTGAAAACTTTTATCGTTTGTTATTATTTATATATCCTCGGCGCTTCGTTCTCGAGATTCTTAACTTGGTAGTATCGCTAGAGCTACATGATGTTGCACAACTTTTAAAGTATGAAAAAAGAAAACCCCTACTGTCACTTGTCAACTCTCACGCATGTCGACGTCATTACATTTTTGTGCATGGTGTTGCAAACAACAAAATTTTTCGTGTTCTCAAAATTTTTAATAAAATCTTTTATTTTTAGCGTCATCTTTACAGAAATCATGGAAAAAACACCAGGGAAAAAAAGGCGACATTCAGACGACGGCGCTGAAAAAAGTCGTAGGTCAAAAAGAAACGAAGGGGGTGGCAGATATGATGGCCAGATTAAAAGAGCTTGAGAAGGAAATAAAATTATTAAAATCACGTTCACAAGACTCTCGCACTGATTGGTTATCAGCTACATCTGAATCCGGAAGATCAGCCCGCCCTTGGGCATGCTCTGAGAGTACCAGCCTCTCCAGAAAAACGGCTCTGGCGGTTTCAGCCCCCCCACACAAAAATGCTCTGGGGGTTTCAGCCCCCCTAATGAATCTAACAGGGAAGATTCACCTCCTCCACACAGAGGCGACAAAAAACGTTTTTCTCCGATGTAATGATTTTGGATCACGAGGACATGGAAAAGGAAATCGACACATACTTGGGAGAAGATCCTGAGAAAGTTAAGGTGGAAACTCCTAACTTTCATGAATCCTTGGTTAATCGTTGGTCCAACATTTTGGAAAAGGGCCTTTCTAAGGAAGATCGAGAGTATTATCAAAATATCCTTTACCCTCAAATTTTCCAAAACTGGCTGTGCCAGGTTTGAATCAAGAAATCATTGAGGTCTTAGGGCCTCAGTCTATTACAAAAGACAAATTCCAGTCTGATATGCAAGTCCAACTGGAGGCTGCTTTGACCTTTTTAGGGACAGTCCTTACTAAAATTATCACTAACAGAGATGTTGGGTCGAAAATGTTCTTTCCAGAAGTGTGTGATGCAGGAAAGCTGCCGCTAGATTTATTTTATAATCTTTCTAAGCAAAGGAGGAGTTTTGTTTTACCTCAGTTGAGTTCATCAGCCATGACAGTGGCCAGGGCCTGTCCTGTAGACACTTTTCTTTTTGGGCCAGACTTTGGTGCCAAATGGGAACAAGCCAAACGACTTGAACAGCCCACAAAGCATATGGCAGCTGAAAAAAGCAGCTAATAAAGCTAGAAAGGAGGCTAAAAGCAGCTCTTTAAACTGGAAGGGCCCATCTCGAGAGAAGCGGGACTCGAGATATCAGGGGCCAAGCCGTCAGAAATCAGACTGGACTCACAAGAGTCAACAGCGTTACAAACGCCCAGCCAAAAAGTAGGAAATGAGGTAAGGGTAGTTGGCAGATTAAAACAATTTGCTCAGGTGTGGGAAATTTTCTTCTCATTAAAACCAAACCATATTATTTTATCCTGGTTAAAGGGTTATAGGCTGCCTTTTTTTAATAATGAAAAAATCGTTTTTAAACAGTACCTCTTTAATACTCATTACATGCATAAGTTTAATGGAAAATTGGACACTGCTATTGCAGAATTAATTGGAAAAGGAGCAATTAAAAAATGCTCTCCATGTACTGATCAATTTTTGTCATCTTATTTTTTACGTCAAAAACATTTAAATGCATTTTTGGAAGCACCCCATTTCAAAATGGAGGATTTCCGCACAGTGTCAAAGCTGTTATACAATAATGCTTATATGGTAAAATTGGATTTAAAAGATGCATATTTTCTAATTGCCATACATAAAGACCACAGGAAATTTTTGAGGTTTCAGTATAATGGAGAATTGTTTGAATTTTTATGCTGCGCTTTCGGTCTGTCACCAATACCATTTGTTTTCACAAAGATATTAAAACCTGTTATCACCTGGTTTCGTAATAGGGGTATTACATGTGTCTGTTATTTAGATGACATCATCGTCATTGCTAACTCAAAAGAGGTTTGTGCTAACGATTTAAAATTAGTCATAGCAGTACTTCAAAAATTAGGTTTTGTTATTAACATGAAAAAGAATTGCCTTGAACCTTCAAGAGTCTGTAAATATCTTGGTTATGTTTTTAATAGTGAAAAAATGATTATTGAGTTACCAGAGGAAAAAAGAAAGAAAGTTTTTCAACTGGTCACAAAGTTTAAATCAGCACTCATTTGCAAAATAAAGGAATTTGTAAGCTTTATAGGCACTTTGGTATCAGTTGCACCAGCAATAAAGTGTAGCCTCTTACAGAGTCTAGAAAAAGAAAAGTGTTTAGCTTTACATTTATATTCTCAAAATTATGAAGAAAAAATGACAGTCAACCATGAAAAGGTCGATGAGGATCTTGACTGATGGATAAACCGGATTTTAACATCTGTAAATGAAATAAGACAAGACAAGTTTGCATTGGAATTGTTTACAGACAGCTCCACTACTGGATGGGGCGCATATTGCAATATGCAGGAAACCCATGGGTGGTGGAACGCAGCAGATTAGGCAGAGCACATAAATTTTCTTGAGTTAAAAGCGGCATTGGTGGCATTATATGGACTGAAATGTTTTTTGTCAAAATTTAAAAAACTGTAATTTGTTATTGCATGTAGATAATGCCACTGCTATAGCTTGTATTAACAAGATGGGTAGTGTCCAATATGTTAAACTAAACAGAATAACTCGAAAAATCTGGGAGTGGTGTGAAGCGACGAATATACTTGTATATGCCTCACACATACCATCCAAACAGAATAAGGCAGATGCAGGCTCTCGTGTAATTTCTTTAGAAACTGAATGGGAGATTTCTCAAACGTACTTCAGAAAAATCGAAAAACCGTTTGGAAAGCCTACTATTGACTTGTTTGCATCTGCATCAAACAAAAAATGTAAAACATATATTTCTTAGCACAAGGATCCTGACTCTATTGCTGTGGATGCTTTTACAGTACCGTGGTCAGAGTTAAATTTGTATGCTTTTCCTCCATTATCACTGATCCTCAGAGTCCTTAATAAAATTAGATCCGAAAAGGCAGAAGGGATAATATTGGTTCCCAACTGGCCATCTCAGCCATGGTTTCCTTTACTTCAACAAATGATTGTGGGGGAACCACTAATACTAGGTCCAAAACTGGATTGGTTGATTTCTCCTTTTAGGCAAACTCATCTATTAGCGTCCCCACTTTCTCTGGTTGCGACGAGGCTCTCCGGCAAGCGCTTAAGGTGCGTTCTCATTACAGCTTCTTGCTTCCTGCGTCTGACGTCAATAATTTTCTATTGGTAGAAGCCATATTTGAAAATGACAGCCCGCCAGAAGTTAAAAATGTTCTACTTCTTGCTTCTGTTTTGTGTGTTTGACACAGAAACACAATAAACGGTTCGCAAAACCCCTTTGTTTTGTAATCGTTATATTAAAAACTTCAGAAAAAGCGTGCAAATTGGATCTAGAACAGGGTTGGCTAGTTAATTATTTTACCTTTAAAGGCAATAAACATGCAAAAACAAAACATCTTTTAATTTTGAGGTTTTGGTACCTTGACCACTCCTATTTTTTTAATATTTTTACTATACATGCTAAATACTTAAATGTAGTGACCAGAACTAGTAAGTTTTCTGGATGCTACGAAAGTGAACTCCACTTTAGCACAAATTCAAAAACAAGTATTTTTTTATAATTTTTGTAGTAATATCATCAAATTATATTTTTAAATATTGCAAATTGCAAAAGATCGAGATACGACACGCAGGTGACACTGACAGAAATAGCTACGTTTTGAAGCTGCAATGAGAACGCTCCGTTTCCGATATTGCTTCTTGTTATTTTTAAATTTTGCTTCTGTCAATTCTAACCAATAGAAAATTAATGACGTCAGACGCAGGAAGCAAGAAGCTGTAATGAGCACGCACCTTTAGACTGAAAAAAATGCCGGAAGACTGCATGGAAGTTTTTTTGCAGTCACTGGCAAAAAAACACTACGAAGCAATATAATTCATCATTAAAGCTGTGGTGGAAATTCTGCACAGAAAGGAACACAAATCCATATACAGCCTCTCCATCCCAGATGTTATACGTTTTCTGCAGCATTTGCTTAAGAATTCAAACATGAAATATGGTTCTTTTAATTGTTGCCGATCAGCCTTGTCATTGGTGTTAACAGTGGACATAAGCTCAAATTTGGAGGTAAGAAGATTTTTAAAGGGGAATGCTCGGTTGCGACCACAGCGACCAAGGTATAGTTTCCTTTGGGACCCTCAGAAGGTGGCTTAGTTTTTTGGAAAGTTTTGGCCCTAATGAAGAGTTGCCACTTAACAAGCTAACTGCAAAATTAGTCACATTGCTAATGTTGGCAACAACTCAACGCTTACAAACCTTGTCAGCGATTAAAGTACAAAATATTGTAATTAATCAATAGGGAATTCAAATTTTCATTAGCGACTTTCATTAGCGAAAATTGCAACCTTACTTGAAGCTAGGTTTTCTTACCACAAAACCTGAGTTATGTGTAGCCTCTGCATTAATAACTTATATTGAAAAAACTGCATTATTAAGAAAGCATTCCGAAGAAAATCTACTGGTAACTACAAGGCCACCATATAATAAGGCTTCTTCCCAAATAATTAGTAGGTGGATTCGCGGGATTCTCCAAAAGGCCGGAATTGATTTGAACATATTTACTGCCTACTCAGTAAAGCATGTTTCTGTGTCCACAGCCTTCAAACGAGGGATTCCTATTGAAGTAATACGACGAGCCGCAGAATGGACCGAAACCTCTAATGTTTTTCAATAGGTTTTATAATCGACCAGTGGACACAGGCCATGAATATGCCAAGACTATCCTCTCTTAACTTCATTTTAAGTTTTGTTTTGACTGTTTTTATTACAATCTATGTGTTTCTAATTCATCAACATACGTATTAATATATAAGTATGTGGAAGTAGGTATTTCATATTTACCTTGAAATTATTATCGCCGAAACTTTGAACATCTACCAAGTTAAGAATCTCGAGAACGAAGCGCCGAGGATATATAATTAACGATCAAACGAACTTACCTGTGTGAAGTTCGATCGTAATTATATTACGAAGGCGCTTCGTTCTCGAGATTCCATCCCCATAAAAAAAACCCGCCCGCCCTTATTTAAAATATATTTTTTGGTGGGCGACAATAATTTTTTATTGCTTTAAAATAATGACGTCGACATGCGTGAGAGTTGACAAGTGACAGTAGGGGTTTTCTTTTTTCATACTTTAAAAGTTGTGCAACATCATGTAGCTCTAGCGATACTATCAAGTTAAGAATCTCGAGAACGAAACGCCTTCGTAATATAATTACGATCGAACTTCACACAGGTAAGTTCGTTTGATCGTTAAATAATCAATAAGCGTCCTACTTCTATCTGTAACTCGTGTTTTGGCTTTGTAATTTGGCTCAAATTACAAAGCTAAATGTTTCCAAGAAAATCAGATTAGGACTAATGTCATAAGTGTTTAAAAATGACTCCAAACTTATAATAATATAAATTTGGAATGTTTGAAAAAATGTATTTTAGAAGTTTTGCCAAAATCGGTTTCAAATAACTCAAGGCATTGCAAATAAACAATTTTTGAGAAAAATTCAGGTTATGTTAGGGGCCAAAATCAGTTAAAAAGAAACTTAAAGCGTTTGAAAATAAAAATTTAAAATTTTGTGAAAATTGCAGGTTATTAGGACCAAACCTGATTAAAAATAATTAAAAACATCTAAAAGTTATATAATTTTTGTTCCAGAAATTCCAGTATTTTAAAGTCAAAATCCATTAAAAATGACTCAAGGCCTCTATAAACGCATATTTTAAGTTTTTGGAATAAATGAAATAAAACCAGAGCCAATTTGGAATTTTAAAAAAAAAAAGATGCTTTGCGGCTAAAATCGGTTAAAAAAAAAGAATCAAAGTGTTTAAAAATTCAAATTTGAAATTAGTAGAAAAGCTCAAGTTAGGATGGGGACTGAAATCGGTTTAGTGAAGTCGGACAGAATTACTCAAAGCGTATAAAAAGAAGTATTTATAGAAAATGCAGTAAGAATTGAAGCAAAAATCAGGTATTTAAAGCTTTGAAACAAATACAAATGCAAAAAATGCTTCAAATTAAGGTCAAAGACTTCAAAAATGAGTCAAGAACTCAAGACATGTCTTGTTTTCACTCAGGCGGTCTTGTTTTGTTACTCATGTTGACGACTTGATTTCAAGTCAATCTCTAAACATTTTACAGATTCAGATTTGGCGTCCTCTTGTGCCTGTAATAGAAATTAAACTTTTTTTTTTTTAATTCGTAAGAAGCTAACTGAGCGAGACTCTTCAAATAAAGTCTCTGTTTTTGCAAGTAGAGGCCAGATATGACTGTGAAGGCTTTCAGAGCCGGTTAAAATACAATCTAAAGTGTTATCCAGGCTTTAAAGCCGTGGTCCAATAAATTTTTTTCCTAACATTTCGTCTACAGCTGCGGCAGACATTATCAAAGGCGATGAGACAATGGGCGAAGTAATTTCCCGTGCTTCCCTACGTTTACTGATTGGACTGTGGGTACTCCGTGGTAGTTATTCCACTTCCCGGACAGAAAAGGAGAGTCATAAAGATTCCGTCTGTGAGAAGCTGTCAGGCTGAATTGGAACGGGAAATGAAGCATCTGGAGAGAGCCTTTGGTTGGAATGGACACAGCAAGCACGAGTTCGATAGGGACGTCCGACCATGCAAGGAATGTAGGGCGCCAGGAAGGAACAACGGGAGAAGATGAAGAAAAGCGCGAATGGACTAGTCTACCATACATCCACAATGTGACGGAGAGGATCGGCAGGCTACTGGAAAAGTAAGCTGGAAGAACAAAAATGTTAAAACTTTAAACCAAGTCGTAAAATACAACATTGCTTCAGATCGGCCAAAAACCGCAGAGATTCCCTATCGGCACCAGAAGTTCACCGAGTTCCATGCAACTGTGGCTCGGTATACATTGATCCACAAAACGCAGTGTCAACACGACTATTACGGAACAAAAGAGGAGTTGTAGGCTGGGACAAACACAAAAGTCAGCAGTAGCAGAGCACGCTCTCTCTATATCAATCGCAGCGTTTCTATCCAAGAGGGAGGCCATTGAGATTTTTAAAGACGACAACCATTTCCGGTGGAAGGAGGACATTACGTTTGTAAATGCAGGCTGGAAGCGAGTTCTATTACATACTTCAATTGCGCTGAAAACCCGCGCCACCACTACTCCCACCCCAGTCCCTTCATTGCAGCGCGACGGCGGGGGAATAAATAACACGGAGTTCCCCACAGTCGAATCAGTCAACGTCGGGAAGCACAGAAGATCACTTCGCCTAGTGCCACATCTGTCTGCCGCAGCTGTAGACGAAACGTCAGGAAGAAATTTCAATGGTACACGGCTTCCAAGCCCGAAAAACACTTTAGATTGTATTGTTACGGTGAGCGGTGGCTGTGGAGGAGGAGCGACATTGGAGGTTGGACCTTCGCGGCTCAAAGCCTATCCGGGCACTGCGGCATAAATAAATAGTGTTTTCGTGTTAAATCGTTACACTGGAATTATTGGACCCTGAGTTCGCAACAGTATAGAAACCACAGATTTATAGAAAGGCAAGACGTAAGAGTGCGGTATGTCAAACAATTTTTCTTTAGGACTGAGTGGTCAATTTAGTTATTAAAAAACGTCAGGTTAGTTCAGGTTAGTTCATTGTCGTCAAATAGATTGATGGGAAATGACGTAACCATATTTCAGTTTGTTTTGATGATTAACTATTTTCGATCAAGTATTAAGTAGTTTGAAAATACTTGACATCAAGTCAAGCTCTACTGTAAAAAAGTCAAGTCAAGTGAAGTATGAACTTGTCAAGTATTTAAGTTATCAAATATTTAAGTTTTCAAGTCAAGTCAAGTATATCTCAAAAATGTCAACCTAAGGCTTGATTGTACAAGTCGGGTTCAGCTAAATTCGACTGGTACTTGAACTCGCCCGTAAGAAAAGCATTGCTGTCAGCAAGTGTCACAAATGAAGTTAATTTGAAAACAATGCGATTCTTATGGGCGGGTTCAAGTACCAGTCGAGTTTAGCTGAACCCGACTTTGAGGTTGACTTGTACAAACTGGCCTAACTATGCTAATTACTCGAAAATTGGCAATACACTTTTTGCATTATATTAAAATGTTTGTAATACAAAATAGTGTATAATGTACATATGTACAAAACATTTTCTTCATGATGGAAAATGGGAAAATGGGTAACAACTAGAAATTTAAAGAAGGTGGATAAATTGACATTTTGAGTGCTCTACTAAAATAAAATTTTCTTGATTTTTTAAAAACTGAAATCAATTCAAATCCAGTATATGCCAAGAAAGTCAAGATTTTTTTGTGATAGAAAAATGATAAAAATTTGACATTGCTGGCAAGCTGAAAACAAAAAAAAATATATAAAAAAACTAAACAATTCAAAAATGTTTTCTGCAAAACAGAACATTGGTTGCAAATAGAACTTTAAGGAAGGTATTGAAATTCAAATTTTCCTTGCTTTTTTAAAACCTAAAAACTTGAAAAAGCCAGAAAAAACAAGAAAGAAGAAATATGCTCAAAAAGTCATTAATAGGGGCTTTTAGAGACCTGATGATGCCCCGAGAGCTCATAACTTTTTATGTTATAAAATACTACTAAAATGTTAACCTATAGAGTGCAGGTCATCTTTCAGATTATCTGTCAGGCACAAATCTCACATCGAGTACCGACAAAACCTGTCAATGTTTTAACTTATTGACTCGTTAACCGTTGGTCCCAAGACGATGTTATCTGTGCAATCTTTCAACCAAAACACTGGCCATAAAGTCAAAATTTGTACGGTAAACTGCCGTACAAAAAGCGAAAATATTTTCACCCTTATAGAGTTAACAAACCGCCCACCCTAATGACATTTTTCAAATTCTTAGTCGTTTTTGGTGACAACCAATAAATAACCCAACCGGATCAGTAGTCTTTTATTTCTTTATGCCTTTTAAATCTGATTTTAACCGAAAATAGAGACGATCAGCAAATGTTCTAATTGATGGTTACCACCTTTTCAGGTAGAGTAGACATAATGGCAGTACCTCTCTAATAGTGTACGTTCTGCCGACAAAGTACTGTGTAAAGACATCCCATTTCTCGAGGTTGAAGCACAGATTTCGAAAATCTATAGATTTCGGTCCACCTATGAAAAACGAAAACTGTCACCGTGTGTGGTTTAAATTTGGGGGTGCGGTGGGTTCAAATGAACTGATGGGGTCGCAGTTTGTCCAAACGATGATGACGTCGGCTTTTAGTACCAGTATCCTTGATTCTTTGTGCTTGGTGGATTTGAAAATAATTATTATTATTATTGGCCAGGTGATTCTCGACCTCGACTAAGTCGTATTTTGAAAATGTTTATTATTCAGCCCGTGTATTGATATGTAGGTAATATTTTACGATCCCCGTTTTCATTTTAAATTAACGATTCGACCTAATATAGGTATGACAGAAGAGAATATGTGACTTAATGCGGTGTGAAAATATATTTTTCTTGATCCGAAACAATGCATTCTGATTAGTATTTCAATACTGTAGTGCTACTTATAACCGCAATCATCGATGAATTATGAATGGATATCATTCATTCATTTTTATAACCTAACTGTGGGAATAAGACACTTTTTGTTTTATTTATATTTTAAAATCACTAAAAAAAGCGACTGGAGAAGCAACAAATAAAGTCAAACTTTTTTGTCGAATAGGTACGTGCCGCATATTCCACTTTAACAGGTTCTCTCCCCCTTTAATATAAAACGAAATAAAGTTGTAAAAAGCATAATTTGAGAAAAGTATCAACTAAATGATCTTTTATCAAATTTAATGCCCCCGGTGCTCTCAAAGGATCAAATCAGATAAAAAAAGTTCTCGCATGGTAATTCCAGGTATCTCGGTGGAATGGTAATTGATGGTAAATTAAGTAGTAGAACTGATAATATAAAAGAAATGTCATTTTCGAACCGCATTCTGTGCGTTCCCCGAAGATTGGCCGGTGATAAACGGGAACAAATTAATTAATGCGCCGATTCTCGTCTTTATTTAGAGTGAAATTTCGGTAATAAACTCGGTAATTGGCGCTATAATACTGGAAGTGTTATCTCGGAAACTGAAGTACGGTTGGTGATTAAAATTATTTTAGCTTCTGTGAATACAAAAAAATGTCGCAGCTTTCGTTCTTTACTCACCAACAGAGACATTATTTATTGATCGTTTAATACGAAATTTTTGGAATTTGATTTTTGTTTTATCGAAACCTCAAACAAGGTCAGAAGTGTTTCATGAAGGCGTAACCTGTAGCTAGCATCGATTAATTTGTTACGATTTTTCCGTGGGTTAAAACACAGTCATGTACTTGTACAATAAACAATTTATTCACACTTTACAACTCCATCAAATCGTTAACTAAATTGCTTAACTAAAGCTTACACTCTTATATTCTTTTACTACAACGCGTCGTACTTAAAACTAACGCCACTCGTCTCAGTCCTTATATACGGATAGCAGACCTTCTCGAAAACAGCCGAAATCTCTAGCCACGCATCGACTCTAGCTCTCTCAGCTTATCCTCCCAACATCCCCTTTTGCTAAGATGTTTGAGAAGTTCTTACATACTCGGATGATCAACTACTTGAGCTTCTTTACACGTTCTATAGAGTTTATATTTTTAACACTGTCAGTTATATATTTGAAAGTCTTGACCAAGCAAATAAAGTATTCAGTTTGTTCCAGTTGATCTTTCCAATGCCTTTGACTCTATAAACCAGTAGTTACTTCTCCAAAAATTAATTTCTTATGAAATGGGGGGCAAATGTTGTGCTCTAATTGTATGTTATTTGTCTGGCAGAAGGCAAACTGTCTCTGTGATTCAGGATGGGAAGCGATGTCTGTCAGCTATGAGCTTATTCATCATATATGTAAATGATTTGGCACGTGATATCGGTACAAGATTGTCAGTACGCTGATGACACGTCAATAGTCCTGATGTCTCCCTACATCGATACTTTGGCAGTATCATGTGTTACGAGAGTGTGTGAGATGAGGGAGTGGTGCAATTGCAACTGTCCTTTTTAATTTGAATGCAAGTAAGACGGGCCTTGTGAGCTTCGATAAGATGCAGCACAATTGTTCTCTCTATGTTCCTGTTGATGGACTTGCTAAAGCCGCAAATTCTTGGATATGCATCTGGACCAGCGCCTTGCATGGGACGTTCATTGTTCTGGACTTGTCAAGCTGAACAGTGCCTGTGCACTTGTCCGGAGACTTCGCGGTGTTATTTCCACCCATGTCATGATCATGTACTATATCGCCAGCATTCAGTCAGTTCTGAGTTATGAAATCTTGTTCTGGGGCTTATCCAACATGGATGTTGGAGTTGTTGCCCAGAAGAGAATCATTAAAGCTATTTTCAGATTACATCCTGGAACAATTTGTAGGCCTATCCTCTTATCCATAAATATCCTTACCACACCGTCCACTTACTTCTCCTCAATGGTAATGTTTGTTAAGAGAAATTCTAAGATATTCTTGCGAAATTGCGATTGCTAATCTTTACAATTGATTGTGGACTCACGAGGTAGAGAGAGACTAGGTATTCCCCTACATGGCTCAACTTTTTTTAAGAGAGGGCAGCTTTTCAGAGCCATAAAAGCCTTTCATAAGTTGCCCCGTCACATAAAGGAAATCTCCACTGTTCGTAATTATCACAAGGAAATTGTTCTATTCCTAAGGAACAAAAATTTTTACTTATACAATTTTAATGAGTGAAAATTGAAATTCCCTTTTTTTTAGTTATATGTCAAAGCTACATATTTAATACTGTTACAATAAATATTGATTTTCATTTGTCTGATGTCTCTAACTACGAAAATCACTCTTCACACTCTTGTGCCATATCACTCGCCTATGGCTCGTGATCAAACCGTCACACTCGTGTGAAAAGTGCAATTTTCGACACTAGTTGCACAATATACTATTATCATTACAACTATAATTTTGTAAATTGTAAAAGATATTAATTTGTTTAAACATTTAAATACATATAATGAAGTCGAAACTACTTATTTGAAGACTAAATTTGAATCGAAACTACTTATTTCTCTTGAATGGAGGCGACCACCCTGCCTTGACGACAAGATTCCGAAGTGATATTCCAGAACTAAAAACCGCGGAACACGCTAAATCAGAGCCATTCGTGTTGCTAAAACTATTTATTTAAAGGAACGATTGGGTGTCGTGGGCGGCCAGTGTGTGTGTTCTAGAGGTCCGGCCTGAGGACCAAGCCCAAAAGCAAAAAACCATAACAGCGACCCGCCGAAGACAACCACGACGACAAAAACAGCTTTATGTAGTTGGGGATACATTCCTTAAGACTTTATTATACCAGCGCGTTTATACACCGATATTTGAAATTCAATATAAATGTCTAACTTTTTTTTGGAACTCGATTAAGATCTTCCAATCCGCACGGTGACAGGCTACCCGTCTTGCTTTGTTATGGAGATGTTTGTGAAGCGGTTTGTGTAATTGGAAAGTTATTTTTGTTATTTGCGGTTCTTTTATTCTCTATACCATCTGGGTGTAATTTTTCTGAAATAATAATGCATATTCTACTTGTGGTTCTATTCTAAATATATAATTTTTGTTTCAGGTAAGTCCATAAAAATGAAGAACTCACTTTGTTTGTAAGTGCATAGTTACTGCGATTACAAGTCGCATTTACGTCATTCCTTGAGCGAGCGCAACTTCTCAGTTTCCAGAATGTTCCCGAGATGTCACGAAATTTTTCACCGCAAGTTAGACTGAATATTGACATCATGTTTTAGTAATTCGAGTAGGTAATTTTACCTTTTTTAAATTTTACATTTTGATTAATTTTTATTAATTTAAAATAGTGAAAAGTAATTTTTTATTTTCGAAAGCGAATAAGCGAGTGAATGATTAACTACAAAGAGCGAATGAAACTGAAAAAAGGAAATTACCCAAAAATCCTACAAGAATCACATTCCCCGATCGCACTCAGCTGCAGAGACTGCTTAGCCTAAGCAACATACCACTGACAACTGGACACCCTCAACAATCGTGGTTCATGACAAGAGACTGGATTAAACATGCCACAGCACAATTAACTGGCGCAAAATCAAAACCTCGGCCACACTGGATGACTGATGAAACCTTATGAGTTATAGAACACAGAAGATGTCTGCGCAACTCAAATCTAAACGGGAAAGAGGAACAATTACAACAAATTAATTTGGAAATTAGGAAATTCTGTCGACAAGATAAATATAAACAAATAAATGACATCTGCAAAGAACTACAACAACACGCTGACTGCAACGAATCCAGAGAATTGTTTAGTAAGGTCAGATACCTCTCAGGAGAATTCACTTTAAGAACACAAATAACCCAGGATGAATTCGGTAATGTTGCAACAAACAATATGCATATTGCTGAGGATGCTATGGAGACGCTACTGCTGTCGATTGTTTAGTGGTAACACTAATAATGAAACAAACGCTGCCGTTTTGGAAGGCTTCCAGAAAGAACCGGTCATACTGGAACTGAAGTAGAGAGAGCTATTAAAGAACTAAAGAATAGAAAGGCTCCTGGAGTGGATGCTATATCAGCTGAAGTAGTAAAGGCAATGGGTGTGATTGGCATCAACATCATGCACGCCCTTTGCAAAGAAATCTGGCAGACAGGCAAATGGCCGAATGAGTGGTGCCAGTCCATCTTTGTCCCAATTTACAAGAAGTGGTCGCCATTAGAGTGTGGAAGCTGTAGAACAATAGCATTAATTCCGCATGTCAGCAAAATATTTCTAACCAATCTCAATGAGCATCTAAAACCATTCCTTCTACCACAAATATCTAATGAACAAACCGGATTTATTCCCTGGAACGGGCACTAAAGAACAAATTTTAAATGTCACGTCAACCAATCGAAAAAGCACGCGAATTTTACGTAGACAGTGTCTCTTAATATGCTTTGTCGATTATTCAAATGCTTTTGATACTATTGCTTGGGAGTCGCTATGAACTATTCTTCTTGAAATGGGAACTTCTCCCCACCTTGTCCATTTCATAAAACAACGGTACGAAAGAAACACAGCTGAAGTTAGGGTGAACAACACACATACTCTGACAGTTTCTCAACTAAAGCGGGAGTAAGACAAAGATGCATTTTATCACCAATGCTATTTAACTTATATGGCGAATACAACATGCCTAAAGTGCTAGAAGACTGGGATGGTGGTGTGCCGGTTGGAGGAAGAAAAATAAATAATTTAAGAATGCTGACGATACCTTGATCATCGCAGCTAAACAGGAAGAAATGGTGGACATAATGGACAGGTTGAGCAGCGTTAGCCGAAGTTACGGACTCAAACTCAATAGACAGAAAACAAAAATAATGATTGTAGATCGACAGAACAACAACCGTTCGAGGAATGGCTGGTTTCGAGGTGGTTAACACGTTTAATTACCCGTGACTTCTTGTACAGAGCAGAATTACCAGCTTGTTTTAGATCCAACACTGCATGGCAGATGGCTCTCGGATCGAGAAGCAGCCCATAGTGCTCTCTACCTCGCTGGTTATCGGAACCAGAACGAAATGAAAAGAGTGTAGGCGGTCATCAATTTGTCGATCAACCCATCTAATAATAATAATATCTTTATTGCCACCAAAATCGACACAGTCAACAAAGCAACGTCAAAAGCAAACAAGAGAAAAAAGATACACTCTATAAATTGTTTCTGGAATGCAGCCACTCTCAGAATCACACGACACTGTAGTTTTGGTTTGCAAATCCATATATTCAGCTACAAGCAGGAAATCACAAGTAGGAAATCAGTGGTGGCTCTCTTAAATGATAAAAGACTGGCCTTGTCTTTGATGGTATTGGGTAATAGATTAAAGGCCATGAGCGCCTGATAATATGGACCTTTCTTGAAAAAAGTAGAGTTGTGCAGTGGCACTCTGAGAATGTCTGCACTCCTGGTTGCCATGGTCATACCTTGAGCATATACATCTGCGTTGCGTGTAAACAGATTATAGTGTCTTTTTACAAACATTACCAGCGATAGGAAATATAACGATGGGACAGTGAGTAATTTCATTTGCTTGAAGTAGGGCCTACATGAAATATATTATAGCTTTTATTGGGATCTTGCACAGCATAGATATCTTCCCAAGTTTCGTTTTCAAGGAAATCTATAAAGGACTGTATGTTGGTGTCAGTAAAAAAGCGTTTTTTAATGCATTTGACCCTAGTGGCTTGATTTTTTGAGACTAGAATTCTCAGTATCTGGCCATAGTGATCAGACAGTGTACAACAGACAGACAGACAATGTAATAGTGAACATTAGTTAAGTATATATTTCCATTTATCAATTCGTTGGGAATATTACTGAAGATATTATCCACTTGTGTCCCATCGCCTCTCCCAGCCCTAGTAACACCATAGGAAACCTAGAGGAAAGACCAAAACTCACAAGTAATTGATTCACTAGGTCTGAGTCAGCGTTATCTATATGGAAATTCACATTGAAGTCTCCACAGACTATGAGATACCTATTCCTATTAGGATTATACACTTCATGCAACAGGTCTTATAGGTTAGTCACAAAAGTATCTAAACAGCCAGATGGCGAGCGATATAGAGCGACAGTTGTACAAAAATATCCATTTTCGGTTGTAAGATTAGCAACACAAAATTCAAAATGTCTTTCAATGGGTAGTTTTTGTACAGATACCTGTTCCATTGGGATATCCTTTTTGCAAAAAAATGGCAGTTCCTTCTCCCCTCAGCTCTGTTCTTGACGAGTAGCTCACCATGCTGTATCCACTCAGTTGTAAGTATTGTAAGTCTGCATTTTGAAGCCAATGCTCTGTTATACAAAAGATGTCAGGCTCAACTTCCGACAGCGCAACGGAGACTTCTTGGTTTTGTTGTTCAGGCTTTGCACATTCCAATGAAACAGGATTAGCCTCTGTGATTTTGTCATAGTTGTGCTTCGGGTGTTTTGCTGCTTTATGGAGTCATATTCATGTTCATGGGATGGTAGATCACTTAGGTGCCAATTTCGGCCTAGCTATTCTATAGCTTTCTAGCTATTCCGGCCTAGTCCAAAGTTGAACCGTTGGAAGGTCACACCTTTAGGCCAGAAATCTGGACTGTCTATTAATTCTTTATGTTCAAAAGGAACACCAATCATGTAGAACCGCTTGGTTCCTTTTTGTATTTTCGGTTGACACTCTTTAACGGAAATGCTTTCTGTGGTGACATCAGCATCCTTTAGAACATAGTTGGTGATATTGTCTTTGGTAACATGTTCACCAAGTTTTTTTAGAAAGACTCAGGCTTTTTTGTCTTTCTTCGTGTCTTTATCAAACTGGAATTCCACATCCTCAGTTCGATTTCCCTGCTGTAGGTTTTTTTTCTTAAGCTCCTGCCATCTTTGTTTATTTAATTTCCTGTTTTTTTGGTAAATTCTTCACATTCTTTGTCATGACTTGGTTCCGTCCCACCAGACAAAGACATTCTGGATCCGTCCCCGCCAACGCCGGCGCTCTGTGGGTTGCCTAAGGCAGCAGCGTAGGATGCTCGTTCGCTCGATTGTGACGGTTTGGCAACATTGGCGGTGTATTCTTGGTTGTCATCATGCTGGTTGTTTTGTTTTTGTTTACCTTTTTTTGGCGGGCTTTGTTGGTCATGTTTACTTGCATTTTTGTTGTTATTTTCCAAGAGCGAAAGTTTTTCTTTAAGAAGGTTATTTTCTTCTAGAATTAGGTTTTTACTCCTTACTTCCAAGAGGAGTTCCTTCAGATATTTTATCTCCAGTTCGCTATCACTGGCACCTCCAGGAATGGAATTGAGGTTATGTTTGGAGGATCTGTGAAAGACCCTGCCACAAATAACACAGAACTGTGCACTAAAAGGTTTAGTTTTGCAACAGAAATAGTAACACTTTTCGCCACATGAATTTTTCCGCGTCCTCTCAGTTGACGCCATTTCACTGTTCCCTATCCTGCCATACATCCCCCCATCTGCATACTAGTTTCATCAAAGGCGATGAGGCAAAGGGCGAAGTGATCTCCAATGCTTCCCGACGTTGACTGATTTGACTGTGCTAAACTCCGTGGTATTTATTCCCCCGCCGAGCCGTCGCGCTGTAGTGGAGGGACTGGGGTGGGGGTAGTGGTGGCGCGGGGTTTCGGACCCATTTAAGTATGTCCTGGTACTTATTTCCAGTCCGCATTTAAAAAAGTAATTTGCTCCTTCCTGTTGAAATTTTTGTCGTGTTTAAAGATCTCACGATCTTCACACAAGCGCGTGAAGCATTCTTTAGACTGAGAAGAGTGTTCACTTGCTCGGACTTCGATCTTGATTTGAGACTAAGATTCCTGAAGTGCTACGTCTGGTCGGTGCTTCTTTATGGGATGGAAGGTTGGACCCTCAAAGTAAACACCATCAACAAATTAGAAGCGTTCGAGATGTGGTTGTACCGCAGAATCCTCAAAATACCCTGGACAGCAAGAATAACAAATGAAGAAGTGCTAGCATCTGTAAACAAAGAGCGAGAGTTGTTCACCACCATCAAAAGGAGGAAAACTGCATACCTAGGGCACGTCATGAGGAACGAAAAATATAAATACTTGCAATTGATAATTGAGGGTAAGATAGAGGGTCGGAGAGGAGTAGGAAGGAAAAAGATGTCTTGGCTACGGAATATTAGACATGGGACGGGAATGCACAACATACAGACACTGATTCACACCGCTGGGAACAGGGATGAAATGAAGAATGTAGTCGCAAACATCCGTTAACGGATAGCATGAGAAGAAGAAGAAGAAAGATCTCAGTGGACTCACCTGGTTCAAAAGGATGTCGTGACCTTCGGAGAGAGTGCTCTGCTAGTGCTGACTTTTGTGTTTGTCCCAGCCGGCAACTCTTCTTGTGTTCCGTAATCCTCGTGTTGATACTGCGTTTGAGTGCCGATAGCACAGAATCTCTGCGGCCTTTGGCCGATCTCAAATTCTGTTGTATTTTACGAGTGGGTTTAAAGGAAGTTTTAACGTTGTGCGTTTCCACTAGCGTGCCGGTCCTGTCCGTTACTTTGTGGATGTATGGCAGACTAGTCTATCCGCGCTTTTCATCACCTTCTCCCTTTATTCCTGGTGCTCTACATTCCTCGAACGGCCCTACCGAACTCGTGCTTGATGCATCCATTTCAACCAAAAGCTCTTTCCAGATTCCCGTTCCAATTCAGCCGGCTCACAAATTCACAGAGTATTTATGGCTCCCCTTATCTGCCTGGGATGATGATTTGATCCGTATTTGAGGGATCGGTCAGTGAGGGTTGGTTTTCTATAAACGGTGTGCGCAAGCTTTCCATTCGGCTTCCTTGATACCAAAATGTCCAAGAACGGTAGGTGTCCTTCCTTTTCTCCAGAGTAAATTGATAGAGTTGTGGTGTAAGAGGAAGTTTTGAAGTTGGCTCTCGCCAAGGCTCCAAAGATGTTGTTTACGGTCGATTAAGGGGGTTGCCCATAGCTACATCATCAGTTTGCTCGTAGAAATCTTCCTTCCATTCTCGTATGTAGTGTTTAAGTAGTGTTGGAACAACTTGGTAACATCTTGTGGAAATTCCTGGTTAATATGTTCCATGGCTTCCTTAATGAAGAATTTCTTTTAGAAAATGAGTCAAAGAATGCAGATGTTTTGTGATTTCGTAGGTCGGGCTTCCTATGGTGCTCACGATGGGTCTCATTGGCACATACGGTTTGTGGATCTTTGGCAAACCGTATAGCCTTGGTGGCAAGGCTTCTGATTTTTTAAGGTTAGTAGTTTGATCAGATGCCACGTCCTTGATTAAATGTTGACATTACTAGCTTCTGAGATAAAATCATCAACAATTCCTGCGTAAAGTAAAAGTTTTTATTCACTGTCCTCTCTCACTACTTTCCTGAAGGACGCTAATTAACTCCACTAAAAACTATAATTCTCTATTAAGTCAACACCTAGTTGCTCCTTCTCCGAGAACCCAAATAAGTCATCTGCATAGACTTGGCATGCTTAACACTGGCGAATTGATAAATCCTTGAGACATTTCTTCCTAAACTTCCAATATGAAATCCCTTGGAATTCTTTTAATTCGTTGTAGTTTTGATGTCCTCGTTCTTTTTCATACATTATTGTTTTTAAACTACTCGATCCCTAAGTTTGAGATGCATACAAAACTTACAGAAAATGACTGTGAAGACTTACGCTGCCAATCAAAATAGAATCTAAAGTGTTTTCCGGGCTTTGAAGTGGTCCAATGGAATTTCTTCCTGGCGTTTCGTTAGCAGCTGCGGCCGACGTTATCAAAGGCGATGAGGCAACGGGCGAAGTGATCTCCCATGATTCCCGGATTGTGGGAATGGCTCCTCCTACCCGTTCAGTCCTCCGTCCGCTATCTTGGATATACCCCAGAATTCGTTCAGTCCCCGCCAAGTCCTTTTTTACTTTTCCGGGACAAATGTTGTGAAACCGCGTATATAAAAAGAGACGGTTTTCCTGAGAACGACACAGTTTTCAGTTGCCCCTCAACCTGCACGCATCGTTTCTTAACAGTTTTTCAGCTTTTTGTGTGTGTTAAAACTGATAAATGATAATATAAGTGATTTCTGATTGTAAATTGGATGTAAAGTGGCAAAGTGTGGAAGTGTTCGGAAATAAATTACCAATAAGTGGTAATAAAGTGAATAAGTGTTGTGCGAACCGGAGTATTCAATCAGGAGCCAGCAACCAGTTTCCTGTCGAGACCTGAAGGCTCTCTAAAGAGGCGATACCACAGTGTGATGAGTAACGTGCCTTCCAGAGCCAGTATATGAAAAGGACCGTTTCAGATATCGATAACTCGAAGCTCTGCGACTGCTTGCCCGGTTCATCTGTCAACGCATCTGAAAGAAAAGAAGTGAACTTCTTGTTCAACCAGGTACTTACCTGAGGTCCAGCCTCTGTAAAAATCGTCGCTTTTAGGACCTGAAGGAGGTCCAGTATCTGAAAGGACCGTCGCTTGGAAAGGCGTTCCGTAATGCCTGAAAGGAGGTTCTAGTTCCAGCGGAAAGGGTTCCAGCGGAAAGTAGTGGCCGTGAACTATTCCCGGGAAAGTCGATAGTGTTTAGTGTAAACACAAGAATCTAATGTAAGTAAGAAACTTGAGTATTTAGCATTTTAGTAGTTATTTTTAGTAGTTTGTTTAGCGTAGCGACTCGAAGGTGGGCGGAAGTAGTAACCTTACATAGTTTTAGTAAAAATAAAGAAGTTCGTCTCTCTTACAAAAGAAATTCGTCTAATAAGATAAAGGGTTTGTATTTAGTGTAGTAGCAACTTACCTTCGAGTTTTTTGTAGATTAGATAAGAGTTTTAAGAAAAGTTGATGTCAGTTATTGAAAAATTTCTGAATTTTGAGAAATTTTATATAGAGTTGTTAAAATTTTAACGGTCTTTTAGTTATTTTTGCCATATACTAAAATAACTTTTCGCTCAACGATGAATCCACGCTACGTAGATTCGGAAGGCGTAAACGCAGCTTCGACTACAAATAATTTGAGCCTAGAGTTACCAAAACAATTTCGTTTTTTAGCACACACGTTCCTCAGTCAAATGAGTCGAAAAAGCGTTCAACCGAACACAAAAATTCGAGAATCAGTCAGTCTTTTAGAGAATAGCGCTTGCTAAAAAACCTGCGTCACATTGTTTGACCCGTGCTTCTCGACGTTAACTGATTCGATTGTGGTAAGCTCCGTGGTATTTATTCCCCAGCAGTCGCGGTGCGTGGAAGAACTGGGGTGGGGGTAGTGGTGGTGCAACATCTTCAATGTCTGCGTAAAGTAATAGTTTTTATTCACTGTCCTCACCCCGCTATACAATTCGCCATTGGTTTTTTCCGAGGAGAGTTTTCGATGAGTAAAACATGCCATCCTGTAAATCTTATAAATTAAATCATATAAACTGCTGGATAAAACAAACGGGACAAACATATTTTTCGATAAATTGTTAAGCGAGATATTTTGAAAATAACGCAATATAAAAAAATGAAGTTTTCAGCAACCTCTAGAAGGATGTATAGAGGAGGTATCCTAGACTACTTTAAACAAAATTACCTATTCAGATGGTGTATACAAGGTGATGAGTAGGTTGACTAGTTTTTGACAAAATTTCTTTTTTGCCGAGAATCTAGGATTCAGTTTTTATTTTGCTATTTGTGAATTGAGGACGATCCTTGACAAGTTGATCAAGTAACTAATATGCGATTGGTTAATTTTACAAAGTTGATTTGTTACGTGTGCACGAAGAGATAGTGGTATAAGACTTTTCTACAGTTTCAAATTAACTGAACAGATGTTTAATTGCTTGCTGATGAAACAATAATAATAATTTTGACCGTTCAATGCAAATTTTGAGGTTAGTAAATTAAAACACCCAGACTTTTTTTCGCTTTTCATTTATATTAATTTAAACAGGATATAGAGCGTCTTAAACTGGACCTTACAAAAAAAAAGGTAAATAACTGATGTTGCGTTTAAATGCTATAATACTGGAACTTTATTTCAGAAATAAATTTCTTTTTGTTACTTTTTGCTCGTAATGCATACAACGTTTTTTCTGCAAACGATCAATTTCAAATAATGTGAATCACAACTGACCATAACTGAAGACACAATCTGAAAATTTAAATCAAAGTGACAATGACGTTTTTAATAATTGGTTGAGTGGTGGTAGTTGCTATTGACAGCAAGCGAAAAAATTTTGATCGCTTGCTGTCCTGGGCAACGCGCGGAAAAATAAACTCACATTCTGATCCTCAAAAAAGGTTAGATTTTCGTTTGTCTAATGAAAGCGTAAAATGCGTCATTATTTGACGTTTGTAGAAAAAAGAAATTTTGTCAAAATGTAGTCAACTTATTCATCACTTTCGATACACCATCTGAATATGTAATTTTGTTCAAAGTAGTCTAGAATACCTCCTGTATAGATCCTTCTAGAGGTTGCTGAAAACTTCATATTTTTATCTTGCGTTATTTTCAAAATATCTCGCTTAACAATAATTTATCGAGAAATATGTTTGTCCCGTTTGTTTTGTCCAGCAGTTTATATGACCATGGTTTATGTAAAGTAGATTGTACTGGCCAAAACTGGCGAAAAACAGCTAATAATTGGTTGAATTTTCTACAAAATGTACAACTTTTCATGTTTTTTTTTATAATGTTTTGATTTAAGCAGGTCCATCAATAATACGCATAACCAGTCCTAATAAAAAATTGTAGGTTATACGACATAAAAAGTGGTAGGTACCTGGATGATCAAGACTGCTAATTAGACAAGTCTTCCTCAAAAATACACAACTTTTCGAAAAACATCTATAACTTTCATTCTAGAGCCTTTACAAAAAACCTGCCTAAAACTTCTAGAAGTACTATCCAAAGCTACAGTATGGCTATAACAAGCAATTTGTTGCAAGAAGGTACACTTTAACATTTTTGTTGCAGTCTTTTTGTTAGCCTTTATAATACCCAAGATTGTAAGTGTTTAAAGAGATTCTCACCGATTCTACAAGAGACAATCTTACGAGGGAGGTGTCAATCATATAAATCGGATGGCCGAGACCAGAGGTACGGCGACTACAATATTACCAAAAAAAGTGTCGGTGTGGTTATGTTGAGTACTTTAGGTGATTTTTTCTAGTATAATTTACACACAGAATAAAATGTACTGTATATGTACACAGTCAAGTGTTCTAAGTAAATAACGACCGACGGCAATGCGACATATGAAAAATAATCGTAAATATGCGTCGCTTAAAAATGTTCTTCTGCGGTACTCGATGACAAGGTCGTCGCCTTAATGTATATTTAGATCATGTAAGTACCTTAAATTTAAACGCGCTTAGAGATATTTTTACGACTTTAAAACATGTTGGGAATACCTGCCCGAACTGATAAACATCAAGGGTCACAAGATCTTTTAAGTTTGAAATAAGCAACTCTAAGTCAACAGTCTCAAGTTTATTATGTTGTAGTTGTACGGCCGTAAGTTTATTATGTATTATGTTGCCGTACAACTACAACATAATAAACTTGAGACTGTTGACTTAGAGTTGCTTATTTCAAACTTAAATTTCTACCAGTCTCTTAGAGATAAAAAATGGATTTTTTCTACGATTTCACAAGATCTTCTTTTCGCGAAAGATGCAATCTCTGAAGCGATGCCCTAATATAGACAGTAATTATACAAATCCACATTCTTCTGTATTTTCTCATGCAACAACATTATGACCGCGTTTGGTTTTTGTTTACAATTATGATAGAGCAACTATTGTTTTTTATTGTACTCCTATAAGGATATTTTCAGTTTTCTTAACAGTTTGCAGAATAGGTAACTCTGCAATTGCAGCTAGCTGGACTCTTAGCTTTGAGATATGAAATAGCTCAATCGTATGGGCAATTAGGTCTGTGCGATGTGAAATAAGCCAATCACAGCGAATCCTATCTGTGAGATATAAAATAAGCCAATCATGTCCAATTTTATCTGTTTCTTCAACGTCAGTGTCAATGTTTAAATTAAATTAAGCATGGAGACTTCGAAAAAGTCCATTTTCTCAAACATGACAACATAAAACATAAAATGGATCAGTGCAGATAGGTGTAGGGTGTCCCTTCACCCCTTTATTCGACTCCTTTTAGATATCTTTGGGATTTGTTTCTGACTGACTGATAAACGCAAACAACACTTTTGAAATCAACATCCGAAGGGGTGTATCTCCGAAAATATTGCACCTACGGAACTTCCGATAGTGGGAGGTGAAAGATGACATCAAGAAGAGGAAAAAACAGGCGGGTTCACTCCGATCGGTCGAGGCGATCTCAAGTTGCAGAGGGTCAAAGTTGAAAATTGAAAAGAAAGTCGAGATACACCCCCTTTGGACAGAGTTTGGACAGAGTTTGGACATTTTCGAAAAAAGTTTGTTGCTGTTTTTGATCGGAATGGCACGTTTGCAATCGCCTAAGAACGTAACAAATTCAATACGAATGAGTTTAACATCCCAAGAGGTTGTTTTTTTCTAAAAATGGTCCAAAAACGCGATTTTAAAAGTGCCTAAAAATCGTTCTCCGAAGGGTCCGTCTAAAAATTCTTCTCCGAACTCCTAAAATATGCACAATAGGAACATCCGATGGGGGGGCGGTGAAAGAGGACATCAAGAATAGGACAAAACAGTTGAATTCACACTAATCGGTCCAGGCGTTCTCAAGTTACAGGCGGTCAAAGGTGAGAATTGAAAAAAACGTCGTACTAACCCCCCCCCCCCTCCCTTGGACTTTTTCAAACAAATTTTTTTTGCTGTTTTTCATCGGAATGGCTCGTTTGCAATCCCCTAAAAACGTAACAAACTCATTTCGAATTAAATTAACCTCTAAAGAGATTTTTTCAAAAATGGTCGAAAAACGCGATTCTAAAAGTGCCTAAAAATCGACCTCCGAAGGAGCTTATTTTCGAAAAGATTGCATTTATGAAACTTTCGATGATGCAAGGTGAAAGAGGTCTTTAAGAAGAGGACAAAACAGTTGGATTCACTCCAATCGGTCCCGGCGTTTTCAAGTTAGGGGAGAGTGTGGAGGATTGGGCCACTTTAAAAAAAAGTGCTCTAAGAATAAAAAAAATGGAAATTTGATGTTGATATTTTAGATGTGCGTTTAATAGAGATTTACTTTTACTTGGTGAATGCACATATAATTAAAATACTTATATATTCCTAAATATTTCAAGTATTCAAAATGTAAAATATGTCCCAAACCTCCACATTGGTTGGGAGGAATGGGCCATGAGGTGGGGAGGAATGGGAATACATCTAAAATGTTGATGTTGTGTGGAAGTTTCATGATAATCTTCTATACTGAACCTTTTTTGTAAATTATGGCATAAACTAGCAAAAAAATATATTAATTATTCAACAATGGTGTTTACAAAACCTAGAAAAAACTAAACTAATTCAAATTAGTCCAAAACTGGAATGGAAGGGTAAAATACTTTAACTACACTTTACTTTAAAAAACATAATTTCATTATTATCTTAAATTAAAATTTTCAAAACCAAGTTTGAAAGCATGGTAGTTGCAGATCTGGCTGTTCCAGCACATACCACTGGTTGCGGCAATCTTCCTATATCCATGTCCATTCTGTCCTCTACATGTAAATCCATTACATTGGGTTCTACAAATTTTCCGCCTCCCTTATATCTGAAGAAAAATACTTCACATTCATTTCCATTTAGCTTTTCAATACGGCCCACATAATGAACTTTTGACTTCTGTGCCTTGAAAGCTACTATTACAAAATCATTTATTTGGAGGACGTCACTATCTGAGAAATGTGGAATATTCCCGTCCGTTTCGTCATCCGGATCGATGTTGGAATCATTAGATTCCATTTCAATAAAATCATTTGTGGCAGATTCTGATTCACTGCTTGTTTCCACAATTTTTTGTTTTTTTGTTTTTCGAATTGGCACCAGCTTTCTTTTTAAACCAATTTTCATTTTTATGTTTTCTTTTCTTTGTTCTTCCATTATCACCTTCTCTTCTTTACGCCGTGCAGACTCATCTAATGCTTCTTTTTCTGGGGTATCTGTATAAATTTTAGAACTTCCAGTTTTTCTTCCTCTTGAAGATTTTTTTGGCTTTGTTTTAGGAAGAGGCCTTATAGTTTCCAGAACTGAAAGATTTGATTGATTTTTGGTGGTACTTCCAGTATCATTTAATGTAATATTAATTGGGGAAAGGTATGGACTTGGGTATGGACTTGAAGAATTTGAGAGCTAAAAATTTCATAACTTTTTTTGTGATAACTTCTTTTTAAATATCTAATGCTTACATTTTGTTCTTTCAGTTGGAATGGAGAGGAATTTTTATTTGTGGTTCTTCACTTCCATTTTCTGAAACAAAACATTTATCTACTATGTATTATTGCTTAGTTACATTTTCATTTATTCCTACGTACCTGTTTCATTAATTTCTTCCACCTCGCCTTCTACAGCTACAAAATCTTTTTCTTGGAATATCAGTCTGTCAACTGGCCAAATTCCTGTTTTTTCAAACCCTTTCTGAATATTACTTAATGTAAAAGTTTTAAGGTAAGCAGTTTTGGTTATCTGAGCCATGTCTGTAAAAGTAGGTATTTTTCCACAATTAGACAACATCCAGTCATGTAAAGCAACTGAACAGGCAGTCTTAAAGGGCCCAAACACAGAGATATCGAGAGGTTGAAGCCTGTGGCTTGTATGAGGCGGTATTGACAACAAGACAATTCCATTCTCTCTACAGTAGTTGATTGCCTGTAAAGATGTGTGGGATTCATGATTATCCAGGATAATTAATATTTTGCTACCTGGTGAACAGTTGGAATTGGATCTAATATGTTCTAAGACCTCCAAAAACAAGGTCGAATTAATCCATCCATTTTTGTTTGCCATTCCAAGACTACCAACAGGTCCTCCAGTTAAAAAAGTATCCAAGAATTTTGCCCTCGGGAAAATATACACAGGCGGAAGGCACGTTCCAGTAGCATTAATTATGCCAATGAAGGTAATTAATGACCCTCTCTCTGCGCAAGCTATCTGTCCTCCTGTTTGAGATACAACTTTAGGGGTCTTTAAAACAGTTGTCACTCCAGTTTCGTCTAAGTTATATATATCTTTGGCTTTAAACTTGTGTCTTTCTAATACTTTGATGTAGTTATCAAAAAATAGGTTTACAGCTTTTTTATTAAACCCTCTTAATCGAGCTATGCTTGTGTTTTCAGGTTTACGCAAACTTACGGTTGGGTGCCGCTTCATAAAACCTCTTAAACATTCAATTCCTGCAATTTTCTTTTCATCCCAGCTCTTCGGGTACCTTGTGTTTTTCAAGCTTACTGCAAACTGATATGCAAGCACCTGAATTTGTTTGAAATGTCAGTCCATAATGTAAATCGGATGATTTTACAATATAGGTTCTTAACTGTTCTTCTTCACTTTTTGTAAATATTTGTAAACTGGCATATTTTGAATGATACTGAGTTTCTTCGAGGTAATCCGAATCATTGCCAGAATCAGATTCTATAGGGTTTTCACAATTAAAATTGATATTCTTCTTTTCTCTGATTTTTTTTTCATGGCGCTGGAGAGTTGATCTTTTAATTTGGTACATTGACGCTGCTGTTCTTAAAGAGTGCCGTTTTTTAATTACATCTTTTACTGCCTTTTCTAAATTTTCAACATTTATTTCTGGTCTATCAGTTTTTCTTTTGTAAAACCGTGGCATTTTTATCTCTAAAAGAAACAAAATAAATATTACTAAATTTATTATTCCGAAATGTAATCTTTATGTAAAACAAACAACTAACTAGAAACAACTAAAGCTAAAAGAAACAAATAAAATTTATTTTCGGAGAAGCGACTGAGGAGGATTGGGCCTTGGCCCAATGGTCCACACCAGCATTGACCCAATCCTCCACTCATACTCATTTTGAGCTTATAACTAAAATTAACTAACTAGATTGAATCTCATCTTGGTGATATTTCTTAAAATTACAGAGTAAGCTTTTATCTTCATCCTCCATTTCAATTCAGGAGAAAATTAATAATATAATTTCACTTACCTTCTCCTTTTCACAACAAAAAAATAATACGCGGCACGTTTATTTCTACACTTCATTCCTTCACAGACAAGTCTGAACAAATTTCAGGGTGAAGAAAATATACATGTTATTAGGCATGTTTCGCCATCTACTAATTTCTAAGCAATTAAATATATAAGTTCCCACAATATTCAAGTTGTCCCATTCCTCCCCATGGCCCAAGGGTCCTCACTCTCCCCTACAGGCCGTCAAATTTGAAAATTGAGAAAAAAGTCGTAATACCCCTCCTTTGGACATTTTCGAAAAAAATTCTGAAACATTTTTTTGCTGGTTTTGATCGGAATGGCACTTTTGCAATCGCCTAAGAATGTAACAAACTCAATTCGAATGAAATTAACCTCGAAAGGGTTTTTTTTTAAATGGTCAAAAGACCGGATTCTAAAAGTGCCTAAAAATCGACCACCGAAGGGGTCTATCTCTGAAAATATTCATCCTGTGGATCTTCCGTCATCATCTTTCCTTGATCATCTTGTGGAAAATGGTGGGAGGTGAAAGAGGACATTAGGGAGAGGGAATAACAGTGGGATTCACTCAAATCGGTAGAGGCGTTCTCAAGTTACAGACGGTCAAAGTTGAGAATTGAGAAAAAAGTCGTAATAACCCCCTTAGACATTTTCAAAAAAATGTTGGGAAAATTTGTTTACTGTTTTTGATCGGAATGGCACGCTTGCAATCTCCTAAGAACGTAACGAACTCAATTCGAATGAAACTAACCTCGAAAGGTTTTTTTTTAAAAATGGTCAAAAAACCGGATTCTATAAGTGCCTAAAAATCGCCCACCGAAGGGGTCTTAATATTGCTCCTATGGATCTTCCAGTGACGGGAGATGAAGAAGGTCATCAAGAAGAAGGAAAAGTAGTTGGATTCAGTCAAATCGGTCGAGGCGTTCTCCAGAGATTTGCAACCAGAGTTTGAGAAAAATATTTTGATAGGGAGCTCTGATATATCGCCAGGAGTTTTCCTGATGTATGAGGAGCAGATTTTTTAGGCGAGTTGCATTCAGTCTAAAGTTAAACATAATCAAGGGATAGATACTGTCTTCCTTTCGAGAGGCCATACACTGTATACACATACAACTATACATCTGCTTAAATGGCTAAATAACAATTTCGATGCAGCACAGTATCCAAAGTAAACGTCAATAGTTCGATTTGGCCCTAATGCCTGATGTTTTATGCAAACCACTTTAGGTCAGTAATATTGCATGATGCTGATAAACACAGTTCTAGCTTAGCTCTCAAACAAACGTGGTCAAGTCAATTAGGAAATGGCCACTAATTTTGACTGATTTTGACTAATGTAAGGTTAGGGGAAAGGAAAGATGTTTAACCTTTATTTATGATCATGCTGTAATAATTAGTGTTAGATAACAATTCTCGGTCAATTTCTGAATCCTATGTAAAATCGAGTCTATTAAAGTTTTTGGATATGAGGTGGTGGAGCACTTCTGCCTCACACTGAGGGTCAACACCATGATTCTGTTCTCTAAAATGATTTCAAAATGTCTCTGTTAATTGAATATCAATGAAGCAGTATGGCAAGGCACTAAATCTCTGATGAACGGTTATTCCCAAGACCATACCAATTCAAAAAGTGAGCCATAATATGTAAAATATTTTGGGATGGAAAGTTAAAGGCACAATGCAGATCGAGAAGTATTTCATAATTTTTAATTCCAATTCTAACATAAGCACTAAAAAATCTCTATCATACCTAATAACAAACACGCTCTATATGCGACTGAACCATATTGGACACCACAACAAAAAAAAAATCTTGAGAAAAGCGTCTGATCCTCAACCATCTACAAACTATTCTGTATCACATCCACTGTCAGCTTTCATGACCTAATAATCACTGGTACCACTCGCAAAAAGTTAGAAAAGCCACGGTTGCCCTAGGCATTTCACTGACTATTTCCACTTTTACTAATAAGAAGAGGAGGTGGACAATTTTCACCGACAAAGAGAGATAGAGGAGATCTTGGTGTAATGTTCCTGAAGAAGGCTCAAATGCAGTCTAAATATTAAGGCTACCAAAAGTGATGCAAATGTCTGGTTAAATTCCTAAGTTCGGTAGTTTTGAAGTTTAGAATTTATTTCTGCCCTCCCCAGGATTGGTAGCCCAAGCCTCCTCTTTCTCCTCTTATCGATCGGTCAAGAGTACCTTAATCATAGACAAACCCTTTGGTAGACTTAAAGTTTAACCTTTCTTTGGAACTGATACCCCAACCTCGCCACTCTCTTCTTTACTTTTAAAAGTAGAATAATCTAGTTTTTTGCACTCCAATTTGAAGAATAACCTAGCAACCCCAATAAGCTGAAACTATAAATTGAGTTTGCAGCTGTTCCAAATCCTAAAGGGCAATTTTAAAGAACCCATGAAGAAAAGTTTCACTTAGGCCCAGATATTGTGACTTGAACCGCCCTGAAAAAAAGCACCATTGTCACCAAGTGTCACAAAATGAAATAAATTAGCAGCAATGCTCTTCTTATGGTGTGGTTCAAGTGCCCATCAGGTTTGAGATTCGATTGAACAGGGGCTGATTGTGCCAATTCTGGTGAGTCACATGTTGCTCTCATTCTCTTCGTCGACTGCTTGGCAACATATCATCTACTTGTCATATATTTTGAAGTTCTCGGTATTTTCTTGGTTACCGCTAACTCCCGTGCTTGTCTGCACTGTGCTTCTTTTTGTTGCATTGGTTCTACTTTTATACCATCAGAACTTGCAACTCATGTTTTCCTTAATTGGTTAACTGTGAAGTCCATGAATAGTGGTCGCTTGTCTTTTATCTTCGTTGAGCTTCAAGTTCCACATAGTTAATCTTTACTAAATAGAGACTTTCAAAAGTTACAGACGGTCAAAGTTGAGAATTGAGAAAAAAGTCGTTATACCCCCCTCTAGACATTTAAAAAAAAAATTAAAATGTTTTTGCTGTTTTTGATCGGAATAGCACGCTTGCAATCCCTTAAAAACGTAACAAACTCAATTCGAATGAAATTAACCTCGAGAAGGGTTTTTTTAAAAAGGTTTAAAAACCGGATTCTAAAAGTGCCTAAAAATCGACCACCGAAGGGGTCTATTTCCGAAAATATTGCTCCTGTGGGTCTTCCATTGGTGGGAGATGAAACAGGACATCAAGAAGAAGGAAAAAGAGTTATATTCACTCAAATCGGTCTCAAGTTATAGGCGGTCACAGTTGAGAATTGAGGAAAAAGTCGTAATGCGGAAGAAGGAAGCTTCTGAGAAAGATAAATTTTGCATCTTTTATGGTCCCAAGAGGAAGGTTGTATTCAAGACGTTAGTTAGGCCCCAAGATGATTCAGGGATTAGCCTCAAAGTGCCAGAAAGGATTTTTAATAGATCCTCAAAAATGGATGCAGAAAATGGAGCAGAGTTCTTCTTTTCCGCTTCAGAAACCGATGGTATTTGTTTCCACAGACGCAAGCGATTGAGTGATCAAACATCTCTCAATATGTCTCCAATGTGAAAATAGCCATTAAAGCACTTTCTTTGAGGCAGAAAGATTCGATTCTATAAAAAAAAACATCTAAAGCCCCCTTTAGCCAGACCACAGTGGAACTGACAGTTAGGCAAGAAGCTTTTAAGAAAGATAAATTTGCATCTTTTATCGTCTCAAGTGGAAGGTTGCATTCAGGACATTGGTTAGGCCTGAACTGTGTCTCTTCCCAAAGAAGAAGATGCTTCATGGATCAGCCTCAAAGTGCCAGAAAGGGTTTTTGATAGATCCTCAAAGATGGATGCAGGAAGTGGAGCAGAGTTCTTCTTTTCCGCTTCAGAAACCGATGGTATTTGTTTCGACAGACGCAAGCGATTGAGTGATTAAACGTCTTTCAATACGTCTCCAATGTGAAACTAGCAATCAAAGCATTTTCTTCGAGGCAGAAAGATTCGATTCTAAAAAAAACATCTACAGCCCCATTTAGCCAGACCACAGTCAGTAGTAAACTAACAGTTAGGAAGGAAGCTTCTGAGAAAGATAAATTTTGCCTATTTTATGGTCCCAAGAGGAAGGTTGTATTCAAGACATTGGTTAGACCCAAAACGTTGCTCTTACCGAAGAAAGAGATGCTTCAGGGATTAGCCTCAAAGTGCCAAAAAGGGTTTTTGATAGATCCTCAAAGATGGATGCAGAAAATGGAGCAGAGTTCTTCTCTTCCGCTTCAGAAACCGGTGGTATTTGTTTCCACAGACGCAAGCGATTGAGTGATCAAACATCTCTCAATATGTCTCCAATGTGAAAATAGCAATCAAAGCACTTTCTTTGAGGCAGAAAGATTCGATTCTATAAAAAAACATCTAAAGCCCTTTTTAGCCAGACCACAGTGGAACTGACAGTTAGGCAGGAAGCTTTTAAGGAAGATAAATTTGCATCTTTTATCGTCTCAAGTGGAAGGTTGCATTCAGGACATTGGTTAGGCCTGAAACGTGGCTCTTCCCGAAGAAGAAGATGCTTCATGGATTAGCCTCAAAGTGCCAGAAAGGGTTTTTGATAGATCCTCAAAGATGGATGCAGAAAATGGAGCAGAGTTCTTCTCTTCCGCTTCAGAAACCGGTGGTATTTGTTTCCACAGACGCAAGCGATTGAGTGATCAAACATCTCTCAATATGTCTCCAATGTGAAAATAGCAATCAAAGCACTTTCTTTGAGGCAGAAAGATTCGATTCTATAGAAAAACATCTAAAGCCCCCTTTAGCCAGACCACAGTGGAACTGACAGTTAGGCAGGAAGCTTTTAAGAAAGATAAATTTACATCTTTTATCGTCTCAAGTGGAAGGTTGCATTCAGGACATTGGTGAGGCCTGAAAGGTGGCTCTTCCCGAAGAAGAAGATGCTTCATGGATTAGCCTCAAAGTGCCAGAAAGGGTTTTTGATAGATCCTCAAAGATGGATGCAGAAAATGGAGCAGATTTCTTCTCTTCCGCTTCAGAAACCGGTGGTATTTGTTTCCACAGACGCAAGCGATTGAGTGATCAAACATCTCTCAATATGTCTCCAATGTGAAAATAGCAATCAAAGCACTTTCTTTGAGGCAGAAAGATTCGATTCTATAGAAAAACATCTAAAGCCCCCTTTAGCCAGACCACAGTGGAACTGACAGTTAGGCAGGAAGCTTTTAAGAAAGATAAATTTGCATCTTTTATCGTCTCAAGTGGAAGGTTGCATTCAGGACATTGGTTAGGCCTGAAACGTGGCTCTTCCCGAAGAAGGAGATGCTTCATGGATTAGCCTCAAAGTGCCAGAAAGGGTTTTTGATAGATCCTCAAAGATGGATGCAGAAAATGGGGCAGAGTTCTTCTCTTCCTCTTCAGAAACCGATGGTATTTGTTTCGACAGACGCAAGCGATTGGAGTGATTAAACGTCTTTCAATACGTCTCCAATGTGAAACTAGCAATCAAAGCACTTTCTTTGAGGCAGAAAGATTCGATTCTATAAAAAAAACATCTAAAGCCCCCTTTAGCCAGACCACAGTGGAACTGACAGTTAGGCAGAAAGCTTTTAAGAAAGATAAATTTGCATCTTTTTCGTCTCAAGTAGAAGGCTGCAAGAAGATGCTACGGGGATGAGCCTCAAAATGCCAAAAAGGGTTTCAATAGACTCTCAAAGATCGATGCAGAATATCGAGCAGAGTTCTTCTCTTCTTCCTCAGAAACCGATGGTATTTGTTTTGACAGACGCAAGCGATTGAATGATCAAATATCTCTCAATATGTCTTCAATGTGAAATTAGCAATCAAAGCACTTTCTGTGAGGCAGAAAGATTTGAGTTTATCAAAAGACATCCGAAGCCCCATTTACCCAGAACACCGTGGAACTGACAGTTAGGAAGGATACTTCTGAAAAAGATAAATTTTCCATCTCTTATCGTCCCAAGAGGAAGATTACATTCAAGACATTGGTTGGCCCCGAAACGTGGCTCTCCCCGAAGAAGGAGATGCATCAGGGATGAGCCTCAAAGTGCCAGAAAGGATTTTGATAAACTCAAAGGGTCTAACTCCGAAAATGTTGCTCCTATGGATGTTCTGAGTTATGAGAGTTCTGGTGGGAGGTGAAAGAGGACGTTAAGAAGAGGGAAAACCAGTTGGATTCACTCAAATCGGTCGAGGCGTTCTCAAGTTATAGGCGGTAAAAGTTGAGAATTGAGAAAAACGTCGTAATACCCCCACTTTACACATTTAAAAAAAAAAAATCGGGAAAATTTGTTTGCTGTTTTTGATCGGCATGGCACGCTTGCAATCACCTAAGAACGTAACAAACTCAATTCGAATAAAATTAACATCAAAAAGAATTTATTTAAAAATGGTCGAAAAAAAACGGATTTTAAAAGTGCCTAAAAATCGACCACCGAAGGGGTCTATCTCCGAAAATATTGCTTCTATGGATGTTCCGATGGCGGGAGATGAAAGATAACATCAAGAAGAAGGAAAAACAGTTAGATTCACTCAAATCGGCAGAGGCGTTCTCAAGTTACAGGCGGTCAAAGTTGAGAATTGAGAAAAAAGTCGTTATACCCCCCCTTTAGACATTTCAATCTTAGACCAATAGCGGAAAAAATTTCGGGAAAATTTGTTTGCTGTTTTTGATCGGAATGGCAAACTTGCAATCCCCTAAGGACGTAATAAACTCAATTTGAATGAAATTAACCTCTAGAGGTTTTTTTTAAAATGGTTAAAAAATCGGATTTTAAAAGTGCTTAAAAATCGACCACCGAAGGGGTATATCTCCGAAAATATTGCTCCTATGGATCTTCCGATGGTGGGAAATGAAAGAGGACATCAAGAAGAGGGAAAAACACTTGGGTTCACTCAAATCAGTAGAGGCGTTCTCAAGTTACAGACGGTCAAATTTGAGAATTGAGAAAAAAAAAATCGGAAAAAATTTTGTTGTTTTTGATCGGAATGGCACGCTTGCAATCTCCTAAGAACCGTAATAAACTCAATTCGAATGAATTCAACCTCTAAAGCGGTTTTCTTAAAATTCGACGTTAAAAAAACGCGATTCTAAAAGTGCTTAAAAATCGACCTCCGAAGGGGTCTATCACCAAAAATATTGCACTTACGGAACTTCCGATGATGGGAGGTGAAAGAGGACATCAAGAAGAGGAAGCAACAGTTGGATTCACTTCAATCAGTCGAGGCGTTCTCAAGTTATAGGCGGCCAATGAAGTTGTTACTGACTTTCTCAGTCAAAATGGTTAGTAAGTGACAGCGGAAATTAACATAGACAACGTGGAATTTCCGCTGAAATTTTTGAAAATTACACTACTCTTATGGGAAAATTTATGCATGAGGAAAATATTCGTCAAAATTTAACAAAAAGTAGACGTAGCACCTCAAAAAAAATTTCACGTAAATTTTTTCTTCATGCTATTTTGAAGAAAAAAAATACAATTTTTTATAATGGTGTGGAGCGAAAAACCTCCTGGTAGTCCCTGGAATACGATTTCTTCATAAAGCTCTGGAGCTTTTGTTCTCCAATTTATTGATGAAGTTGGGTATAATAACTGTTCTGCTTGGCCCTTTTTTGACTTGAAAAACTCAGTAAAAGTTATGTAAACACTAACAAATGATCTCAACTTTGCAGTTTCTTCAATAGCAACTCCAGTCGGTCATGGCCCTTTCTTTATGTTTCTTCAATGTCAATGTTTATAGTAAATTAAGCATGGAGACCCAAAGTACCAAAAATTATACTTTATTGCCATTAATATTTGGTATAACTTTAATTTGTCGTAGAACTTAAAACTCGATTTTCCATAGCGCACTCTGCCGGTTGAGCACTTCGCATTCGGCCTCACGTTCGAAACTTCATCTGCGTGCGATATACCCTTAACATCTACCCTTGTTGTACAATAAACTAATACCCTACGGGCGTGAAAAAAGTATCCACTTTTTGCACTAATTTTGATGTAAAAAGTTACTTTTAATTCCCTTAATGTTAAAAAATGTTATCACACGCATTGTGGGTACTATAAAATACTTCTCGATGATGAGATAAAAGCACAAGTAAATCTAATTTAAAAGAGGTGTGAAAGTGTACGCTCGGTGATAAAAAATTGTGAGGCAAACTTGTTTTTAACTTAAATATCTATCTTTTTTGTCTTTAGAAGAAAGAACGAACAAGAAAAACGAATATTGAATTAATGTCGGCTGTCCTGGTGCCATATCATCTAAAATTAACAGATCAAAATTTGCATTCGCCGCCAGATGCCCTTCGGGCGATATACGTATATGCATGCGTATTCCATACCTGCTATTATCATACCGATCTTAAAATCAGATTCGGCTGCGGCTGCCCAGTTATTGGTACTAAACAGTATACTTTGAGTGTTTCTGGCCGACGTCAGTGAAATGCTTGTTATTATTTAGGTATAATTACAGCGAATTGGAATGTACGTTCCAGTTAAGCCTTACTGCCGAGCTGAGCTCTCGGGACACTGGTCGTGGTGATATAAATGTGGTAGTACCTACCACAGATATTATCTTTATTGAGCGTGTTGCGTTTAGACAGTGCAAAAATAAGCTAATTTGCAATATGCAATGGATCGTTGTAACGATAGGAGCTTAGAATTCTCAACTTCAAAGCCCTACAACCAACATTGGCACGTCAGAATTGGCTTAAATTCCTCCCAATATTCGTATTGTTGCGAACTCGGGGTTTGATAATTGCAGTGTAACGATTTAACACGAAAACACTATTTATTTATTCCACAAATATACACAGGTACAATTCGACTACTAAATAACTCACTACTTAACACTTTATAGCCGTCTAATATCGCTTCGTACTTTAGCTTACTTATAGCTCGCTTAAAATAAGACTACTACTACTCGGGCGCTCTATGCGCCTTTTATATACAATCCTAAAATTACAGAAAAACCTAGAAAGTTCTTTATAAGAATTCTTGAATAATCTCACATAAAAAAACGGTTGTAAACAACTGCCTTCTACACACAACACGCTCCCATGCGTTGCCCCGCCTCCCATGCGGCGTTGCTGCGAATCGTAACAGTATAATAGTGTAAACTGCAATTACATATGAATTGGGAATAAGTGTTAACATTTTGGAGCCCCACTTATTCTTTACAATGTTCGGGCCCCTTCTCACAACCGGCGAGGATCACAGAACAGTGATCCTCGCCGGTTCTCCAGTTCAGCGTTGCCAGTGCTATTACAATTATCGTAATAGATCTTTTACGTTTTCACTTTTTTGTTACGTTGTTAGGCCGAAGCCGGTATTTTTCAAAAACTATTACGTTTTGTTTAACTAGGCTTGTCCACCCATAAGTTTTTAATGGTGTCTACGCCTTTAATCAAAGTTACCAACACGACCTTTATCAATCAAAGTTACCAACATGGTATTTGCCAATAGCCTTGCTTCAGATTGATACTGGAGATACAAGAATGGCACTGATGTAAGGTAACGGATATGCGTGTGATGTCATTCACTCTCTGGAAGTCAATACAAAAACGGTGTTTCCCCTCCTTTTTCACAATAACCACCAGAGAACTCCATGGTTCAATGATGTCCTCTTCTAGCATCTTTACAACTTCAGAGTTGATAATTTCCTGCATGTGGGGATTTCGGGGCCGGTAGTGCTGTATAGGGAGGAATTTCGGGTCCGATTTCAATAGATTGATGGCATGCTGGGTTAGTGGAGTGGTTCCTGTGGTATCGTCGCATTTTACCAATTCTTTTTTTAGAAAGCTGTCCAGTTGATGATTTTCATCGACCGACAGGGTTAGATTGGCTGTGGGGTCGATGGGGTTGATGGTATACTGTTGTATTCTGGAAGTCCACTCGAAACTGACTCTGGTGTAGTAAATCCATTCCGATTATCATGTCTGAAGCCATCGTGGAAAGTGTCCTAAGTTGCCCGTGAATTGTCGTCTGCCGGATCTGCAGGTAATTTGGTAAGTTTTGCATACATTGATCACTGATCCATCGGCCACTTCAGCATTATATTGCCGTCTTGCTATTTCCAGACAGTTCTGTTGTTGCACAGCCTGGCAATGGAATCCCCTACATAAGACTGGGCGGTTCCCGTGTCCAATAGAGCAGAGAATGGTTTCCCATATATCCATACCTGGATATGGGGTCGACCTACGGGACCAATAGGTTGTACAATCGAGGTTGAGGCACGGGGAAACTGTGATGACCTCGCAGCAACATATCCCCATCTTTTTCTTCTAACCGTCGGCAGGGGCCGTCTCAGGATATTACTCTTTCCTTCTTACAGCGGGAGCAGAACAACCTGGGTGATTCCCTACATTCGGCACGGTAATGGCCGGATTTTCCACATTTAAAACATTGCCTACCCTGTCCCTTTCTTTGCTCCCTGCTCTGTGTCTCGCAGTAAAAGAGTATTTTGTGACGGAAATTTAGGGTTTCCGGCATTTGGTGCTTTTCATAACTCCTCTAGTAGTCGTTCGGTTTCTCTGGCCACTCGCCAGAAACTAATTATGTCGCTGAACATATATGTAGGCAGCAGGTTTCGGTAAAGCCATTTTAGTTCCTGTTCGACCGCCGAGAAATTTAGGTACTGGTACCGCAGATATTGAGGTTAGAATGAGGGACAACGCAACGCCTATCTCTCCTCCCAACCTTTGTCCTCGAGGATCTGGCGCAGCAGTCACTAACGCTCGATCAACGAGAATGTATACTACCAGTACCGCGGATGTGGAGTTTAGGATGAGGAACAACGGAACGCTTATCTCTCTTCCCAAACTCTGTTCTCGAGGTTCTGGTGCAACTGTCACCCACGCCAAACCGCCGAGAAATTGGATTAGAACGGTGTATAGGTCTGAATGAGTGACAACGGAACGCCAATCCCTTATTCGAACGACGGCTATTTCTTTCGGGGTTCAATCGCAATAGATCACCTACGTTTGACCGCCGAAAAGGTTAATCGTTCACGGAAAGAAAACACAAACCCTGCTTACTTGTCCCTGGATATCTAATATTTACCTCAAGGTCCTTACTGCGATCTGCTTCGGACGGAACTCGTTTATCAACTGAATTCCCGGCCAATCGCGGCGGCTTGTTTACGTTGCCAACGATAGTAGCCATGGCTCGTTTGCGATACAGGCGCATAAGATATTTTTGCTTCAATTATAGTAGTCCGAGGGCTTTTACGATAAACTTTAGTAACTTCGTTACAAAACCATCTTCTCAGACCCTTGAGCCACGAATTCTGCCGTCTGCCCATAGATCTTTTGCCCTCGATCCTTCGCTCAATAACAAGGAGGAGTATTTTATATCGCTCCCCTCTCATGATGTGACCGATGCATTGCAGTTTTCTTTCTTTTATTGTTGGTAATAGATCTTTATCTTTATTCATCTGCCTGAATACCCCTTCGTTGGTTATTCGGTCTATCCAGGATTCGCGCAGAATACGTCGATATAAGTACATCCGACGCCCCAGTACTTCATTTAAGGTCCAGCTTTCACATCCATATAGAAGGACCGGGGCTGCGTAGCATTCGCACACGCAGCTGCAGACTCAGGTCACGGCAAGCGAAGAAGCTCCTCATTGATGTCTGGCCTGTTCGATCCTTGCAAATATTTTATTTCTTTAGGGTCATTGGTTTCGTTGACGAGCGCGCCAAGATATTTTAGAGCCGAGACTTGTACAATCGCGTTGTTAATTCTGAGGGTTGCTAGCTTTGATGTTGATCTTGATCTTGGCAACGTTCATTTGTAGTCCGTGCTGCATGCTACGTTCGACAATAGGTTTCATCATGCTCTGGATGATGCGGCAGTCATCGACAAAGCATATGTTGTTAACGCAAATGCCATTGATCTTGATGCCCTCTCTCACATCTTCCAATGCTTCACGAAAAATCACTTCGGAATATATATTGAAAAGAAGGGGCGACAGAACACAACCCTGTTTCACTCCCCTCCGAATCTCCACCTCTTCAGATGTTTCGCCCACTATTCTGACTTCCGCCATCTGATTCCAATATAGTTGGGTGATAATGCGCAGGTCTCTATCGTCAACAGCAATGGATTTGAGGATCTCAGCAAGTCTCTGGTGCGAAACGCAGTCGATTGCCTTACGGTAGTCAATAAAACATGCGTATATATCTACATTCATGTCCCTGCATCGCTGCGTTAGAATGTTGAGAGTAAAGAGTACCCATTCCGTTCCTAAATCCGAACTGCGTGCTACCAATCTGTCCTTCGCATCTGGCATATATACGTGTGTGGATGACACGGAGGAATACCTTGACGATATGGGACATCAAGTTAATCATGCAGTAGTTATCGCACTGGGAAGCGTGCGATTCTTTGGAGAGCTATTGCCCTTTGGAGACACAAAAATCTTTTTGTATCACTAAATTTCTAGATTTGAAATCTATTACGTTTTACATAAATCTATTAAGTGTTTAAATAGGAATCTACTGCTCCAGTTCAGTTTCACTATAAACATGGACGAAGACGTGTTGCGGTTTGCTTTGCTCGTGCATCGTAAGCCACATAAAAAAAGGAGATGGTCGGTGCATCTTATTTTGTCGTCACGGCCGAAAAAAGGCTTTGATGATTCTTTCTTTGGAATGTCTTTTTCTAGAAATGTGGCATTTTTGTCTTTTCACAGTGACCGTGGTTTGAGGTATTTTTACCTTCTTACTCTACAGTCACAATTTGGCCTCTTTGTCACACCTCTTCTTGTTTGTAATTACCATGCCATTCACAAATTGCTCTTTAACTATTTCGTGTTCAAAAAGTGTTATTTTGTACTAAATTATTATCTCCTCTACGGGGTGTTTAAAAGAATGACATAATCAAAGTAAATGAATTTTTGTTTGTTCATACTTTTCTTTTGTTCTATACTTAATCAATTTCCAAAAACTTTTCAAAAACATTTTTTTTACCAAATTTTTGAAAGTAGATTGGACGAGTGTAGTAACACAAATTTCAGACACCTGTCTTGCGTTTGAGCTATCTTGAAGGTTGTCCGGTCCTGAGCAAAGTGGCCATTTCTGGGTCCTATTTACGGATGCCCCGCCGACTGGGGCTCTTCAGGCGCTCTTCTTGTCTTCATTTTTCTTTATTCGTCGGCTGTCTTCTTTTCGGAATTACTTGTTTTTAAATTGTGGTAAATAATACAATAGCGGAGAAATATTGCATCTTTACCCCACCCTAACGAGTGTGGGTTTGGGCTGTGGGTAAGGGACGGAAGCTTCCCCCCCCCCCCTACTGAGGGGGCAGGATTGCAGAAAAAGTTAGCACCAGTTATCCGCATGTTATAGTCCAGACTCGCTGCCCGGGAGGTTTTTGTTTGTTGGTGGAAGTTTTGTCTTTGTAACATCTTTTTAAAAATATCATGTTAAACTGTATCATCCATAGTGTGTCACATTGCAAACGGCAGTCATGAAAGTTGGAGAGCTGGGTGCAGGTTAGTTGGAGGCAAGGAGATTCCTTTTTGTTGTTTAATGAGCGCCACCGTATTTTAATTTAGCCAGCAAAATACAGAAACCTGGTAAGATTTGATTTCAATGTCTGGATGAATAAAAACATAAATGTTCCCAACAAAACATCAATTCTATTACGTTTTCCAATAAAAAAAATATTTACATATAAGTGGTGCAGGTTGTTAGGATTCAGTTACTTAGATATACAAAAATGCATTTTACTGTCTGATTGACCCTATACTATTGACGATATTTTCATGAACCCTTATTCTTAAAATTAAGTTTATAATTACTCTCTTAATGAAATTTTAATTGAAAAGCCGGGAGAAGGATTGATTGATAAAATTGAAATTGAATTATATAAGTTAAGCAAAAACTCACATAGTCAAGTCCCTTCTCAGGTGGTGATGTTTGGTGGCGACATAAATTGCCTATCATCAAGGTTGAGTGGTGGTATCACCAGCAAGAAGATGGAGGACTGGCAGAGTTGGTTCCAAAACCTGTTGCTATGGAGCCATGGTTGACATAGAGCTGCCCAGAGTTGGGGGTTAGAACTACGGCGACGCGCACGTAGCTAAGTTACATTTCGGTAGGTGGCCTGGGATCTATGTCCCTAAGGAAGAAGCAGGTGAGTTTTGGAGCCATATGTGGCCTGCCATATCGGCCTTTAGCCCTTCATGTTCGATAGAGGAGTCATGCTAGAGGCTATCTGCTACCTCTCGGTACCAGGTCGGAAAAGCAAAAGGGCTTTAGAAATGTTTTCAGATTAATCTATTTCAGAAAAAAATAGATGAAAGACAAACATTATATAGCATAGATTGGACATCCATCAATCAGCTGACATTGGATCATAGATGTGGTTACGGATAGAAGGGATTGGTCACCAGGACTGTATGAAAACTTTGAATCTTGCCATATCGTCACCACCATTTAAGAATACAAACAAAATGAATATTTAAATTAACAATTAATATTGATATTTGATTCGATTATACCGAATAAATACTCTTATAAACGAAAAACAAGATAAGTGTAGCTCGCTTGCTCAATGACCTCCATACTCAGAGTAAACTATGTAGATAATAATAAATAATAGTCTCCTTAAAATAATAAACCGTTACATCTTGTCACTTCTGGTCTTGGCTTCCTGTTTATCTGTAAAGCAGAAAATGTAATTAGTAATTTTATCCATTATGTAGCAGCTGGAATCTCATCGCCATCTTCATCAGCTGGTTGGAGTGGTCCTTAGAGCTTCACGAGACCACGAGAATAAGTCTCGAGGTCCGAGATCTAGACTTTACTATCAACTTTGAGACCGAGACCGAGGCTGTCTAGGTCTCGGTCTGCGAAACCGAGACCGAGACCGATACTGCCAATCAAGACTCTCGAAAGTCTCTGTCTCGAAAAATATCATTCGTTTGCAAGGTATTAGGTATTATGTAATCAGCAGGCGAGAGGTCCTTATAACAGTGCGTTGCGTATAGTTATTCTTAGTACGAAAAGACACTTTACTTTAAATACGTACTAGACGAGTACTCTAGGACAGACTTACCTGAGTTTTCTATTTTCATCATTTTATAGAAAAACGAGATTTTGTTTGCTTACAAAGTAGTTTCACCACGAATGAAATCGACTCAAATCGAGTAAGAACCAAAGACGAAGACAAGTGTAAAGTGTTACTTTCCGCCCTTTATATTTATAAATAATTATCAACTATCATAAATAAGTTCTATGGATTCCTAAGTGTGACTAGCCTGCCAGTTAACAATATGATAATGAAAATTTTGTGTTTGCAAAAAAAATTGTATTATTTCTATACAGGGTAATTTTTTAGTTGGTTTAAATTACTTCATTCTACCACAAAATAAAACTAAAAAAATATGAATTTTTCCATTGGCAGTATGTGCACTTTTTCGACATGCATATTCGAATTCACAATATAAAACCGATTTGAAATAATTCCATATTTTCAATGAAATTTTGTAGATGTGTCGATAGCTAAGACAGGACGCATATTTTTTATAAAAGTTTAATGTTTAGTAGCATCAGTGGCAACCTACAAGCAGATCTAATGCAGTTTTACATTAAACTAACCTGAACTAACCTGATTCTACCTAAATTGAAACCCTCAATAATTTCAAATTTTGATTTTAAATAAACATTTATAAACAAAAAAGGACATTTCTCTGAAAACTGTGCGTTATAACTCAATAATTTAGAAGAAAATTGAATATGCAATTCAAACATAATAAGATTTTTTGAGTTACTATCTTTTTTTCGAGACCGAGACTCGAGTTGCTACTACAAGACCAAGACCGACACCGAGACTCAATTATAAATTTGACACCGACACAGAGAGTATGTAAGTCTCGGTCTCCGTCTCGGTCTCGTGAAGCTCTATAACAAATAGTCCGATAATAAAAAACAAAAAATAAACTTGTAAAATAACAAAATAGAAAAAAAAAAAAATAAAATAATAAACAAAGAATACTAACCAGAACATTTAAATGCAGTAACGAGCAAAGAAGAGAAAAAAATTTTACAAAATCAAAAAAAAACAGAACTTAAACTGATATATATGGAAAAACTGTTAAATAAAGCAGTCTAGAAATGTCACAATTAGTATGAAATAAATTAGAAAAATATCTGGTAAATATTGTCAAGTAAGACAGGTAGCAAACCGATTCACACTGAAGAGAAAACAGAAAGGGAAATTAAGAAAAAATGTTAAATTTAGGAAAAGGAGAAAAAGTAGGTCAAAGTGAGTAAGGAAAGAAGTCGAGAATATAAAAGCAAAGAAAAAATTATGGATATTACAAATGCTGAATAGGTGCTTGAAAAATCGAAAGAGAGCCAATTAAATTTAAGAATATAAAAAAACGGCAATTGAGAGAAAAAGCAACTGAGCTAAAATTTAAAAATTTAAAGAATAGCAGAACGTTATTCAAACAAAAAAACATTATAGTACTCTCAAAAACAAAGTAAGAAGTAATAGAAATAATAGTAAATGATCTAAAATATAAAGGAGTAAAAATTTTGCGAATGGAGGAATAGACGTAAACCAAATAGAGAGAAGAAATTTAATAAAAAAAAAAACAAAAACGAAGAAGGGAACTTTATTGGCAGAAAATTATAATGAGAAAAAATGATCAAAGATACAGGAATTAAAAAGGGGAGCAATTGATCCACAACTTTAAAAAAACAGAAAATATTACAGAATGTAATTGGAAAAAGAAAATGAGTTGAAATAATAAAAAAATATCAAAAGGAAAGTGGCTGAGAAATGATTCAAAAAATTTATTCAAATTATAGAAAACGTAAAATGACTATTAAAAGAGAATAGTAAATGAAGCAAAAGTCTGTTAAATATGGAAAATATCACGGAATAGGACTTGATGAGGAGCTTGATGAATAAATATAAAACAACAGATATGTAAACGGTGAAAAGATGTATGAAAAACCAAAAAAGGAAAAATAGTAAGAACTTGGAAAAGAACAATATAGGGAAAATGCAGAAGAAGGCTAAAAAGGAGTGTGAAGCCAAAAAGGATTTAAAACTAAATAAAAACGTAAAATGAGGCAAAATTAAAAAAGTTGCAATTTGTCAAAAGGTTCTTAATAGATGGTCCGATATTAAATGTTAAAAATCGATCACCTCCCTTCGGTGGACGATTTTTATGCACTTATAACATCGAGTTTTTGGCCAATTTTTTTGAAAAATTATTTCAAGGGTTAATTCCGAGTTGGTTACGTTCTTAGAGAATTGCAGACGTGCCGTTTCCATCAAAAACAGCAAAATAAAAATAAAAATTCTGAAATTTATTTGAACTTGACCAAAGAGAGGGGGGGGGGGTGAATGACTTTTTTCTCAATTTTCAAGTTTGACCGCCTGTAACATTAAAACGAGCGGACCGATGGGAGTGATTCTACCTGTTTTTTTGCTCTTCTTGATATCCTCTTGTACCTCCCGCCAATACAAGTAAAGTAGATGTAACATTTTCGAAAAAACCACTCTTCGGTGGGCGATTTTTAGGCACTTTTAAAATCGAGCTTTTGGTTAATTAAAAAAAATACTTTAAGGGTAAAGTTCATTTGAATTGAGTTTTTTACATTCTTCCAGAATTGCAGACGTGCCATTCCGATGGAAAATACCAAAAAATAGTCCCAATTTTTTTTATTAATCAAAGTTGGGGGGGGGGGGGTGACGAGGGAAGACTTTTTTCTCAATTTTCAACTTGGACTCCCTGTAACTTTAAAACGGGTGGACCGTTTGGAGTGTATCCACTTGTTTTTTCGCTCTTCTTAATGTCCCCTTTCACCTCCCGCTAACAGAAGTCCCGTAGAGGCGACAATTTCGGAGAGACCACCTTTCGTTGGGCGATTTTCATTTACTTTTAAAATCGATTTTTCGGCCAATTTAAAAAAAAACTACTTTAGGGGTAAATTTCATTTGAATTGAGTTACGTTCTTAGGGATTTGCAGACGTGCAGCAATTCTTTTTTTAAATTGACCGAAGAGATGTTACGACTTTTTTTCTTATTTTCAAATTTGACTCCCTGTAACTTTAGAACCACTGGACTGTTCGTAGTGAATCCACCTGTTTTTGGCTCTTCTTGAGGCCCCCTTTCATCTGCCGTCAACAAAAGGCCCGTAGGTGCAACATTTTTGGGAGTTAGGCCCCTTCGGTGGCCGATTTTTAGAAACTTTTAAATAGAGTTTTTGGCCAATTAAAAAATAATACTTCAGAGGTTAATTTCATTCGAATTGAGTTTGTTACATTCTTAGGGAATTGCAGACGTGCCATTCTGATCAACAACAGTAATGAAAGATTTCCGATTTTTTCTTGAACTTGACCAAGGAGTGGGCATTACGACTTTTTCTCATTTTTCAACTTTGACTCCTTGTAACTTTAGAACGAGTCGACCGTTTGGAGTAAATCCACCTGTTTTTTGCTCTTCTCGATGTCCTCTTTCCAAAAACCTGTCCTCTTTCCAAAATTACTTCAATTGTTAATTACATTAGAATTGAGTTTGTTACTTTTCTAGTGAATTGCAGACGTGCCATTCTCATCAAATACAGCAAAAACATTTCTGAAATTTTTTTGAATTTGACCATAGGGAGCGGGGGGCTACAACGACTTTTTTCTCAATTTTCAAGTTTGTCCGCCTGTAACTTTAGAACAAGTGCACCGATTGGAGTGAATCCACCTGCTTTTTGCTCTTCTTGATGTCCTCTTTTACCTCCCACCAACAGAAGTCAACTGTGTGTTATAACTCAATAATTCTTTATGTTTGTATGTTCTGGTTACGGACATACTAGGGCGCTCCTAGTGCCATCCTGAGAGCTACAATTTCGACTGACTGAAGGCTTTTCAGGTGCCTCTTTGCTGCATAGACCCACGTGCATTGTTTTCGGTCCTGGTGAAATGTGTTTTCCGAGTGAGGCTTTTCTCCAGCTCCTCATCTAAGTATCTGGCTGTTCCTTGCCAAGGAATTGTTTCGCTTTTAAGGTCGACTTCATTGTCTGGCCTGTGTTTGTGTCGCTTTCTGAAGACTATGGCTTGCGTTTTGTTGGCGTTTAGGTTTAAATTCCACTTGGCGTACTCTTCCAAGGCTGTGGCTTCCTCTTGTAGGTACTATGATAGTAGCCTTGCATTGGGAGAGCTTGCCATTATAGCAGTGTCATCAGCGTATAATGCAGTTCTGGTGCTGGGGGGTCATCCATTTTGAGGAAAATCATAGTTAACTTGCAATGTTTATACGGAATAAGTAAAACATTTTAAAAAAGCCTGACAAGAGAATAGTAAATTCATATTAAACTTTTAAATAAAATAGTATACAAATCTCTGTAGAAAGTTTTCTTACCACTTTCAGAGTATAGTTGGCACTTTGAGTATTGGCGCTTTAACAAATATCGTGGCTGTAAAAACAACTTTCCACCTCGGTATGTAATATACCTACTATTATTTATGTAAAGTAACGCCTTATTGTGAAATGTATAAAGTAATTTAACACTATCAAAGAGTCTCGAACCAATAATACTATCTAGTCTAATTTAAAATCTTTTTCAACTAATATTATAAAGCAAACCAAATTTTTCAGAAACTCAGCTGCTATTTGCTATTCATAATTTAGTTGAAAATAAATATTTATATTTAATTACCGTGCTGATTCTTCTTGCTTCATACAAAAGGCGTTTTGCACCTGTGCCACTACCTGGAACGCCGGTAAATCCGATTTTGTAACTTATTTTTCACTGAGTTGTGGACCGATTCAGTTTAAAACATTTTAGAGTAATTCTGAATACTTAATGGTATGCAGTGGATAATATAAATACCTACCTAATATAAAACCTAGGCCATAAAACACTGACTAAATTGGTTAGCTTCTAGACAAATTTCTCTCTTATCTAAATTCAGAACTAACTACTTAAAAAAGTTTTAATATCGGTTTACAGCTTTTGGAACCAAATACTACGGCCTCTATTTATAGTACCTATTTATTCTGGACAGTAAAACACAAAGCGTTTTTTGTCTAAAAGTCCCGAATTGGAAGGTATTCCAAACACAAGAGAAAATACCTTTCAACGGTGGGCTAAAGGTGGTTGTTTCTCACGGTAAATTCCCAAGCTCGTGCTCTGCAGTCGTTTCAGGGGATTAAGAAAATTAATTGACAAACCAATATGCCTACCTGACACAAATCCGATAAAAAAGGACCGCATCACAAAATGGAGCCGCCCGGTTAAGGACGCATCATCGACCAAAGCAAACAAAATTACAAAAAGGTTGTCCAGCTTATTTATTGACAATTGTCAGCGTGAGATTGTAAAGTATATTTTAAATGGCTCCTTATTTTGGATAATTTGTCTTTGGGTGGGTTACGTTTTAGTGGGTAAATATTTGAAAAAAACCGTATTAGATTCCTCTGCCATGCCTTGTATTTACACGCTAAGGAATGTGAAATTTTCTTACCAGTTTTTCTATAAAATAAACTTCAAACTTAGATTAAGACAAATTTCGGTTAAATATTCTAGTAAACTACTTAGAACTTACTTACTTAGAAGCTTTACTTCTTTCAAATATCATACTATTGCAAAATATATATCGAGTCTTTATATGCCTATTTCTCTAGAGCTCAAGACAATTTTACGTAAACATAAAATGTAATTTTTAATTTCTAAGTAATTATAAAGAAAATCTTGATGTAAGGCAAAAGAAAGGAATTCGGTAGTAATTAGAAGAAGAGAGTTTGGTGTTCATACTTACTGAATTATTTATATTTTACCTTAATCCCTTTTTTTATTTTTCATCTAGCAACAGTTCCAACATCCAACAAAATCTTGAGCCCGATTTTTTCTAGTGCAGAAACTTTACAGTACTTCTCTGAATAAGTTTTTAAACTTATTAAAAAATAGAGCAACCTAGTAGTCGTGCCACGAAGTCCTTATTTCCATAGTATTCGAATATTTTTCTAGTTAGAACCCTAGGGCCATACAAATCATTAAGCCATGGTTTTTGTCTGCCCCGACCCATCCCGATCTCTGTGTTAACTTCAAAATGTCAATTTGATAATTGCACTAAAATTAATACAAAGACAAGGAAAAACAGTTTAGAATTTAGTAAGATATTCTGTCTAATTGTTGCTGTTTTTGTTAAAATTTTGCAAGGGTTATCCATCCTTTCACCAGCCTCCATATCAAAAATTAAAAATTTCTATTCCGTCTTCAGAAAGATTTCAATAAAGATTTGCACGAAGTAGACAGTTTTTGCTCCCCTTCAACGTCTTCGACACCGTACACACAGCAATAACTAGTCGGCTGCACGATGTCAATGTCGATGTTTTACCATTCTTTATGTAGGGTAAGTTTCGGCAATCAAACCATCATCAATACCAAAATTCCCCAAGTGACAGTTGTTCAAATAAAGAAGGCCTCATAAGCGTCACAAAATACTCGAACCAAACTACACTTTTCAGACATGTTTTAGAGTTTTCACCAGACTCGAGCTAATTATTAAAATTCTATTTGAAAAAGGAGTCTTCTTTGCGTTAATTTTTTTTCTGTTCTATCTGTAAATTATTTTTTTGTCACATTTTTGGTTTCCGTATATAAAACAAGCGACCTTCTGTATATAAATAAATAGATAAAAAAAGGGACATATGTCTTCAAATCTTTTTAATTAGGTACCATTCACTTACTTCTACTAAGAAGTTCAATTAGTGTTAAAACCCCGATTCATGTAAATTATGAAAGATTTTACAAACAGTTTCATATTCTTTGCTCGTTTTTAACAAAAATTCGGTGCAGGAACACCGAATAGATGTGAATGGCAGTCACAAAACGCGGCGTCCTTTTGTTACACCAAAAACGTGCCAAATTTAAAGAAAACATCGTTTTCCATCTTTGATTTACCGCCCAGTTCTAGGATCGTGGACTTGAATGCCAAGGTGTGTGGCTTGAATAGCAATAGAGGATTATAGTCGAAATTTCTCGATAACTTGTAAAAAGTTGGGACTTTATAACTCGAAACTACGTGCTTACTTTGCATTATACCTACTCTCTCTGCCATAAAAGTTAAAATTTCTTTTTCAGATTAGCTTTTTAATGCAGCTGAAGCAGACTTATTTTGATTTATGGTTATTTTTATGTAACTGAGTTGTGTATAAAGTATGAAATAGTTGTCTATTCTAGTTTTTTAATTTAGCTAAAATATGCAATAATTGAAAGTGTGTAAAAGAGAGTGATTTCTATAAAAAATATGGAAAAGGTAAAAAATTAAAATGCTCGGGAAAGGTTGGAGATTTTCAAATCTGGACTGGACTATCGTCTTAGGGTGACTTTTACAAGTTCAAGTAAAACTTCAGATTAAAGATAAAACTTCAGATATAACCTAAATTGCATTGTTTATCTATCAGGTAAACAATGCAATGTACATCAAATCTGGTGTTTTATCTTCAATCTGAAGTTTTACTTGAACTTGTAAAAGTCGCCCTTAGTTGAAAAGAGTTAGTTGAAAATGAGTAAAAACTTAATTGGTTTATCTTTAAAAATACCGAAGTTAGTAAATATCTCGGGAAAGGTTGGAGGTTTTCAAATTTGGACTAGACCATCGTCTTAGTTGGAAAAAGTTAGTTGAAAATGAGTAAAAACTTAATTGGTTTACCTTTAAAAATAGCGAAGTTAGTAAATATCTTGGGAAAGGTTTGAGGTTTTCACATCTGGACTAGACCATCGTCTTAGTTGGAAAGAGTTAGTTGAAAATGAGTAAAAACTTAATTGGTTTATCTTGAAAAATAAAAAAGTTAGTAAATATCTCGGGCATGGTTGGAGGTTTTAAAATTTTGACTAACCCATCGTCTTAGTTGGAAAAATTTAGTTGAAAATTAGTACAAACTTAATTGGTTTATCTTGAAAAATAAAAAAGTTAGTAAATATCTCGGGAATGGTTGGAGGTTTTAAAATTTTGACTAACCCATCGTCTTAGTTGGAAAAATTTAGTTGAAAATTAGTACAAACTTAATTGGTTTATCTTTAAAAATAACAAAGTTAGTAAATATCTCGGGAAAGGTTGGAGGTTTTCAAATTTGGACTAGACCATCGTCTTAGCTGGAAAAAGTTATTTGAAAACGAATACAAACTTAATTGGTTTATCTTTAAAAATACCGAAGTTAGAAAATATCTCGGGAAAGGTTGGAGGTTTCCAAATTTGGATTAACCCATTGTCTTAGTTGGAAATATTTATTTGAAAACTAGTACAAACTTAATTGGTTTATCTTTAAAAATACCGAAGTTAGAAAATATCTCGGGAAAGGTTGGAGGTTTCCAAATTCGGACTAGACCATTGTCTTAGTTGGAAAAAGTTAGTTGAAAATGAGTATAAACTTAATTGGTTTATCTTTAAAATACCCTAGTTAGTAAATATCTCGGGAAAGGTTGGAGGTTATTTGTTTTATCTCTAGAAATACTGAAGTTAGTAAATATCTCGGGATAGGTTGGAGGTTTCCAAATTTGGACTAGACCATTGTCTTAGTTGGAAAAAGCTAGTTGAAAATGAGTACACATTTAATTGGTTTATCTTTAAAAATACCGAAGTTAGTAAATATCTCGGGAAAGGTTGGAGGCTTCCAAATTTGGACTAGACCATCGTCTTAGTTGGAAAAAGTTAGTTGAAAATGAGTACAAACTTATTTCTTTTATGTCTAAAAATACCGAAGTTAGTAAATATCTCGGAAAAGGTTGGAGGTTTCCATATTTGGATTAACCTATTGTCTTAGTTGGAAATATTTAGTTAAAAAAGAGTACAAATTTAATTGGTTTATCTTTAAAAATACCGAAGTTAGTAAAAGTCCCGGGAAAGGTTGGAGGTTTCCAAATTTGGACTAGACCATCGTCTTAGTTGGAAAAGTTGTTGAAAATGAGTATAAACTTAATTGCTTTATTTTAAAAAATACCGATGTTAGTAAATATATTGGGAAAGGTTGGAGGTTTCTAAATTTGGACTAACCCACTGTCTTAGTTGGAAAAATTTAGTTGAAAATGAGTACAAACTTAATTAGTTTATCTTTAAAAATACCGAAGTAAGTAAATATCTCGGGAAAGGTTGGTTTTCAAATCTGGACTGGAATATCGTCTTAGTTGAAAATGAGTAAAAACTTAATTGGTTTATCTTTAAAAATACCGAGGTTAGTAAATATCTCGGAAAAGGTTGGAGGTTTCCAAATTTGGATTAACCTATTGTCTTAGTTGGAAATATTTAGTTAAAAAAGAGTACAAATTTAATTGGTTTATCTTTAAAAATACCGAAGTTAGTAAAAGTCTCGGGAAAGGTTGGAGGTTTCCAAATTCGGACTAGACCATCGTCTTAGTTGGAAAAGTTGTTGGAAATGAGTATAAACTTAATTGCTTTATTTTAAAAAATACCGATGTTAGTAAATATATCGGGAAAGGTTGGAGGTTTCTAAATTTGGACTAACCCACTGTCTTAGTTGGAAAAATTTAGTTGAAAATGAGTACAAACTTAATTAGTTTATCTTTAAAAATACCGAAGTAAGTAAATATCTCGGGAAAGGTTGGTTTTCAAATCTGGACTGGACTATCGTCTTAGTTGAAAATGAGTAAAAACTTAATTGGTTTATCTTTAAAAATACCGAGGTTAGTAAATATCTCGGAAAAGGTTGGAGGTTTCCAAATTTGGATTAACCTATTGTCTTAGTTGGAAATATTTAGTTAAAAAAGAGTACAAACTTAATTGGTTTATCTTTAAAAATAACGAAGTTAGTAAAAATCTCGGGAAAGGTTGGAGGTTTCCAAATTTGGACTAGACCATCGTCTTAGTTGGAAAAAGTTAGTTGAAAATGAGTACAAACTTATTTGTTTTATGTCTAAAAATACCGAAGTCAGTAAATATCTCGGAAAAGATTGGAGGTTTCCAAATTTGGATTAACCTATTGTCTTAGTTGGAAATATTTAGTTAAAAAAGAGTACAAACTTAATTGGTTTATCTTTAAAAATACCGAAGTTAGTTAAAATCTCGGGAAACGTTGGAGGTTTCCAAATTTGGACTAGACCATCGTCTTAGTTGGAAAAGTTAGTTGAAAATGAGTATAAACTTAATTGCTTTATTTTTAAAAATACCGATGTTAGTAAATATCTCGGGAAAGGTTGGTTTTCAAATCTGGACTGGACTATCGTCTTAGTTGAAAAGAGTTAGTTGAAAATGAGTAAAAACTTAATTGGTTTATCTTTAAAAATACCGAAGTTAGTAAATATCTCGGGAAAGGTTGGAGGTTTCCAAATTTGGATTAACCCATTGTCTTAGTTGGAAAAAGTTAGTTGAAAATGAGTACAAACTTAACTGGTTTACCTTTAAAAATACCGAAGTTAGTAAATATCTTGGAAAAGGTTGGAGGTTTTCACATCTGGACTAGACCATCGTCTTAGTTGGAAAGAGTTAGTTGAGAATGAGTAAAAACTTAATTTCTTTATCTTGAAAAATAAAAAAGTTAGTAAATATCTCGGGAATGGTTGGAGGTTTTAAAATTTTGACTAACCCATCGTCTTAGTTGGAAAAATTTAGTTGAAAACTAGTACAAACTTAATTGGTTTATCTTTAAAAATAGCGAAGTTAGAAAATATCTCGGGAAAGGTTGGCGGTTTCCAAATTTGGACTAGACCATTGTCTAGTTGGAAAAAGTTATTTGAAAACGAATACAAACTTATTTGTTTTATCTCTAAAAATACCGAAGTTAGTAAATATCTCGGGAAAGGTTGGAGGTTTCCAAATTTGGATTAACCCATTGTCTTAGTTGGAAATATTTAGTTGAAAACTAGTACAAACTTAATTGGTTTATCTTTAAAAATACCGAAGTTAGAAAATATCTCGGGAAAGGTTGGAAGTTTCCAAATTTGGACTAGACCATTGTCTTAGTTGGAAAAAGTTAGTTGAAAATGAGTATAAACTTAATTGGTTTATCTTTAAAAATACCCTAGTTAGTAAATATCTCGGGAAAGGTTGGAGGTTATTTGTTTTATCTCTAGAAATACCGATGTTAGTAAATATCTCGGGATAGGTTGGAGGTTTCCAAATTTGGATTAACCCATTGTCTTAGTTGGAAATATTTAGTTGAAAACGAGTAGAAACTTAATTAGTTTATCTTTAAAAATACCGAAGTTAGTAAATATTTCGGGAAAGGTTGGAGGTTTTTAAATTTGGACTAGACCATTGTCTTGGTTGGAAAAAGTTAGTTGAAAATGAGTACACATTTAATTGGTTTATCTTTAAAAATACCGAAGTGAGTAAATATCTTGGGAAAGGTTGGAAGTTTCCAAATTTCGACTAACCTATCGTCTTAGTTGGAAAAATTTCGTTGAAAATTAGTACAAATTTAATTGGTTTACCTTTAAATATACCGAAGTTAGTAAATATCTCGGGAAAGGTTGGAGGCTTTCAAATTTGGACTAGACCATCGTCTTAGTTGGAAAAAGTTAGTTGAAAATGAGTACAAACTTATTTGTTTTATGTCTAAAAATACCGAAGTTAGTAAATAACTCGGAAAAGGTTGGAGGTTTCCAAATTTGGATTAACCTATTGTCTTAGTTGGAAATATTTAGTTGAAAAAGAGTACAAACTTAATTGGTTTATCTTTAAAAATACCGAAGTTAGTAAAAATCTCGGGAAAGGTTGGAGCTTTCCAAATTTGGACTAGACCATCGTCTTAGTTGGAAAAAGTTAGTTGAAAATGAGTATAAACTTAATTGCTTTATTTTAAAAAATACCGATGTTAGTAAATATATCGGGAAAGGTTGGAGGTTTCCAAATTTGGACTAATCCACTGTCTTAGTTGGAAAAATTTAGTTGAAAATGAGTACAAACTTAATTAGTTTATCTTTAAAAATACCGAAGTTAGTAAATATCTCGGGAAAGGTTGGAGGTTTTCAAATTTCGACTAGACCTTTCGTCTTAGTTGGAAAATGTTATTTGAAAACGAGTACAAACTTATTTGTTTTATCTCTAAAAATACCGAAGTTAGTAAATATATAGGAAAAGGTTGGAGGTTTCCAAATTTGGATTAACCCATTGTCTTAGTTGGAAATATTTAGTTGAAAACGAGTACAAACTTAATTGGTTTATCTTTAAAAATACCGAAGTTAGTAAATATCTCGGGAAAGGTTGGAGGTTTCCAAATTTGGACTAGACCGTCGTCTTAGCTGGAAAAAGTTATTTGAAAACGAGTACAAACTTATTTGTTTTATCTCTAAAAATACCGAAACTAACCTGAGCTAACCTGAACTAACCTGAACTAACCTGAACTAACCTGAATAATAAATATCTCGGGAAAGGTCAAAGGTTTTCAAATTTTGACTAGACCATCGTCTTAGTTGGAAAAATTTAGTCAAAATTAGTATGCACTTAATTGGTTTATCTTTAAAAATACCGAAATTAGTAAATATCTCGGGAAAGGTTGGAAGTTTTGAAATTTGGACTAACCCATCGTCTTAGTTGGAAAGAGTTAGTTGAAAATGAGTACAAACTTAATTGGTTTATCTTTAAAAATACCGAAGTTAGTAAATATCTCGGGAAAGGTTGGAGGTTTCCAAATTTGGACTAGACCATCCTCTTAGTTTGAAAATGTTATTTGAAAACGAGTACAAACTTATTTGTTTTATCTCTAAAAATTCCGAAGTTAGTAAATATCTCGGGAAAGGTTGGAGGTTTCCAAATTTTGACTAACCCACCGTCTTAGCTGGAAAAAGTTAGTTGAAAATGAGTACAAACTTAAATGGTTTATCTTTAAAAATACAAAAGTTAGTAAATATCTCGGGCAAGGTTGGAGGCTTCCAAATTTGGACTAGACCATCGTTTTAGTTAGAAAATGCTATTTGAAAACGAATACAAACCTATTTGTTTTATCTCAAAAAATACCGAAGTTAGTAAATATCTCGGGAAAGGTTGGAGGTTTTCAAATTTGGACTAACCCATCGTCTTAGTTGGAAAAATTTAGTTGAAAATTAGTACAGCAATAATTGGTTTATCTTTAAAAATACCGGAGTTAGTAAATATCTCCGGAAAGGTCGGAAGTTTTCAAATTTGGACCAATCCATCGTCTTAGTTGGAAAAAGTTAGTTGAAAATGAGTACAAACTTAATTGGTTTATCTTTAAAAATACCAAAGTTAGTAAATATCTCGGGAAAGGTTGGAGGCTTCCAAATTTGGACTAGACCATCGTCTTAGTTAGAAAATGCTATTTGAAAACGAATACAAACCTATTTGTTTTATCTCAAAAAATACTGAAGTTAGTAAATATCTCGGGAAAGGTTGGAGGTTTTCAAATTTGGACTAACCCATCGTCTTAGTTGGAAAAATTTAGTTGAAAATTAGTACAACCATAATTGGTTTATCTTTAAAAATACCGGAGTTAGTAAATATCTCGGGAAAGGTTGGAGGTTTCCAAATTTGGACTAGACCATCGTCTTAGTTGAAAAAAGTTAGTTGAAAATGAGTACAAACTTAATTGGTTTATCTTTAAAAATACCAAAGTTAGTAAATATCTCGGGAAAGGTTGGAGGTTTTCAAATTTGGACTAACCCATCGTCTTAGTTGGAAAAATTTAGTTGAAAATTAGTACAACAATAATTGGTTTATCTTTAAAAATACCGGAGTTAGTAAATATCTCGGGAAAGGTTGGAGGTTTCCAAATTTGGACTAGATCATCGTCTTAGTTGAAAATGAGTACAAACTTAATTGGTTTATCTTTAAAAATACCGAAGTTAGTAAATATTGTCACGACCCGTTTGTGGTCGTTGTGACTTATTTAATTTGCCTCGGGATCGATTTCTGAAGAGGGGTTGAAAACAACATTTATATTCTAACAACTATATTTATTAAAGTTAAAGCAAAATGGTTACAATGCGTGGGGTAAAACTTAACTAGAAAAATGGTTACAACCTAAAGTTAAAAGGTACTTACATTATCGTGGGCCAATGCATCATCGAATGCTTTAACATCTTTGGAGACCGAAGGGCACTTATTGGGTTATGGATACATTAAATAATAAATTTGTACTTCACTAATAAATTACTAAGACAGACTGGCCTCCTCTGAGGTTTAATTTCTTGAGAGTAACATCATGGCCGCGAGACTAAAGCAAAGAGCCCCTTACTAACTCTGTTTATTTCTTTTTATACAATTTCCTTCGTTCCAACTTCGAAGTGGAACGAATGGTATCCGAGTGGAAAAAAATGATGATTTCATCAGTCAGCACATTCCAATGATTCGGGATTGCGCGTTTTTTAATTGTTTTGTTATTTCCGTTTGGACCGAGGTCACCTCTTGACCCGGGTGACTTTCAAGTAATGTGACACATATTGTCGATGAGTGCATCATTTTCACCTTCAGGGAAATATAAAGTAAATTCTCATTTTACAGTATTTTCATTCGTGACAATATCTCGGGAAAGGTTGGAGGTTTCAAATTTGGACTAACCCATCGTCTTAGTTGGAAAAATTTAGTTGAAAATTACTACAACCATAATTGCTTTATCTTTGAAAATACCGAAGTTAGTATATATCTCGAGAAAGGTTGGAGGTTTCCAAATTTGGACTAGACTATCGTCCTAGTTGGAAATTAGTACATACGTAATGGATTTATCTTAAAAAATACTGAAGCTAATAAATATCTCGAGAGCGGCTGGTGGTTTCAAGAATTGGACTGGACCGTGGTCTTAGTCAGAAAAAGTTAGTTGAAAACGAGTCCATATGTAATGGCCTCTCAGATTGGTACGCATTGGGTATTTGTCAAGTAATGTCTTACTCCAAAATGTAAAAAAAATCATCTGATTAGAAATTCGAAAAGATCCCTAATGTGAACGCGCTTTACGGCGAACACATGCAACACAAACGCCATGCCATGACACCTTCCGGATTTCACCCATGTCAAGACAAGTCATGTTGACAGCTCCTTAAGCCTTCACTTTCATGGGCATTTCTTCATTTTCAAAACTTCAGTCCGATTTTACCTTCAATGTGACCATTCCGGGCCAGTTCCAAAGTTTGGAAAATTATAACAAATTTTTGTGCTACACCACCAACAGCGACCTCGGTGTCCATCATAAGAAGAAGTCTAAATTCACGTGCACCAGTTTCTCCGTATGTGTGAACTCAGGAGATCGTAATGGAGGCCATAAAAACCAGCGAAGAAGTTCCCAAAATCATCGAGAGGATCCTAAAGGGAGTACTGACAGTTTAGCAGTTCCTGAAGGGTCTTCCAAGCGGGTTTTAGATGAAGACTTGTTAGGAGATGACCATATATCTTGGAATACAGAATATAGAATAGAACATTCTCGATCGTTGGATGATGCAGCCAAGGAGGAGTATCTGATGAAGAAGGGCTACGTTTTTGACAAAATGAGGCAGTGGGATAATTTAAGTGATCATACTAAGATCGATAAGAGCTCACCTGGAAAAAAATCTGTGAATGTTTTGTTTGATGCCAGGAAAAGTAAGAGAAGCCTTAACAAATCAAGAGATGCTTAGGGGTAATCGAGACCATTCAGATTTCTCTTAGAATGTTGAATAATTTAACATTTTTTGGCAAGTACATATTGTATTAAACCTAAAAATCCATGGTTTCATTTTCAATGGCGGTAAATGTTTGCCTACTATACAAAAAACTTGACTTGACTTGAAGCAGGTCACTGCTTGCCTATCACTTTTGTTACATTGTTTTTATGCCGTTTGAGTGCAATTTTTGCTCCCAAAAGCCCTCATAATTTTTATTGCAGCTTATTACTAATAAATCATTACAAGGGCCGAACGTGCCAAAATGGGAATTTTAAATCGCCCAAAGAACTTTCAAACGTGGGACTAGACCAGCAGATAAAGGTATTGTAAAATGGCGAGTCTTTGTGGCACCAAAACTTTATTGCGAGTAAGGTTTAAACTGTGAAACACTTTATTTCTATATATATGTCTCTATATTTCTTTATATTTCTCAAAAGAATTATAAAGTATACAGGGTTTGACCGGGTTTTTCTTGACAAACACTTTAAGAGATTAGTACTACGACCAAAAATAACCTAGGTCCAAAAAAAAAACTTGCTACATAAACTGTAGTGGAAAAATATAAAAAACGGTTAATTTTAAAAAAGTTTATTTAAAAAAAAGACTTTTGATTGACGCAATATTCATCAAAATTTTGAAAATTTACTATTTCTGCAATACGAAAAAATTAAACTACGACACCAGAAACAAATGATCTTTGCAATGCTGCCAAATGTGTAGATTTATCTTAATGTTGAAATAAGTGATTTTGCATGGCATCAATTAGTGTACAAAAAAAATGCGTTTTAAAAGAACAGAAAATACCGAAATTATTGACTTTAAATAAGAAAATACCACTTTATTCAAGATTATCCCATGATGGTCCAGTGCCGCTACCCTTTTCCACGCACTCGTGTGTAACTGCAAACAGACAGCTTGTTCTCAGGCCCGCTGCCCACGATATGTGTACATTACATTACAACATTGTGCAGCTTATTTAGCTTTTCATTAGTAGCACCGCGCTAACTGGTGGTTCTCACCGGAGTTTGCTCAACTCGAGGGCGCTAATTAGCCCTGTAAAAGACCTACAATTAATATGACATAAGGATTTTTCAGTTATTTAATGGATTGCCCAACAGAGCGTAATTGTTTTAGATTCTGTCCATTGTGGGTGATAATTGCTACCAGATGCATTGCATCGATTCTGCAAATAGTCACCAATAGGTATAATGAATTAGACATCGCAGGGGCACATATAGAGGACGTAAAAGTAGTAATAGGTATCTTCGATTGAATTAGGTTTGCTAAAATATGTGCATCTTGCATTGTTGGACCCTTTATATTGTTGCGAACTTGGGTTCGAATAATTCCTGTGCAAGTAAATTAAACTAAAACACAATTTATTTACTCGACAAACAAATAACAGTCACAAGTAAAATTCGTCTATTTATAGTCTACTATTAGCCAGAACACTTTACTACAGTTTTCTATTATCGCTTTGTTCTTTTAGTTTATTTAGACTCGCTTAAGGATTACACTTACTAGATCCGCAGGGGCTCCTGCCTTTTATACCTAAAGCTTATAAACTAGAAAATTCCTTAGCATTTATCCAATAATCAAAGAATACCGCTAAACGTTTGAATAACATTAAAAATTGCGTAAGCACATTAATAAATCACCGACTCTGAAACCGTTGGAGTTAGCTGGCAAGTCTTATCTTGCCTTAGGTCAATCACTGGCGATCCTGACTTGCTCATGAACAACGTTAAGCCTTTCCTTTAACTCTTTCACAGAATTCTAAGAGTTAAGAGAATATTTTTTGTAGTGTTCCGTACATTAAATCCGCCGGAAGCCTCATTTCCCTTCTAAACATTACTTTTGCCGGTGTATAACCAGTACCTTCGTGTATAGAATCTCGATACGCCAAAAACATGAGAGGTAAGTGTCGCTCTCAATCCCGCTGATGATCGGCCACCATCCATCAAACAATTCCACAGATGTCCTCCTTACAGAAAGAAGTCGTTCGCGATGTTATGTTCTTTCAAATTGCCGACTATTTTCTTTGCATGGTCATCTAGACAATCAGATTATTCAGTAAAGCAGATCAGTAATTCAGAAAGCATCAAGTGTAATTGAGAATAGTCAAGTGTAACTCAGAAAACATAAAAAGTATTTCAGAAAGGATCAAGCGTAATTCAGAACAGTCATGTGTAATTTAAAAACTGTCACTTGTAATTCAGAATAGTCAGAATAGTCAACTGTAATTCGGAAAACATCAAGTGTAATTCGGAATAGTCAAATGTAATTCAGAAACCGTCACTTCTAATTCAGAATATTGAACTGTAATTCGGAAAGCATCAAGCGTAATTCAGAAAGCATCGAGTTTAGTTCAGAATAGTCAAGTGTAGTTCAGAAAACATCAAATGTAATTTAGAACGGATCAAGTGTAATTTGGAAATTATGAAGTATAATTCAGAAAGCATCAAGTACAGGGATCTCAATTTCGAAGGTTTTTGGTCGTATCTCTGTTACATTAAACACAGGGTGATTTTGAAAATTCTGCATTTTGGGACCCCCCTCGTATCTCGACCAGCAGTAAAAATGGAGATAAAGTAAAAAAGGGCGATTATAGATCTTTCTGAGTAGAACTTGATAGTGTAGCTAGTTTTGTACTACTCCATTTCCAACTGTAATTCAGGAAGTATCAAGTGTAATTCACAATAATCGAGTTAAACTCAGAAACCATCAAGAGTAATTTAGAATAGTCAAGTGTAGTTCAGAAATTTCCAAGTGTAGTCAGGCAGAATAGTCAAGTGTAAGTTAGAAACCGTAGCTTGCAATTCAGAAAGCATCAAGTGTAATTCAGAATAGTCAAGTGTAGTACAGAAAACATCAAATGTAATTCAGAAAGCATCAACTATAAATCGGAATTGTCAAGTGTAATCTAGAAACCGTCTTATGTAAATCAGAATAGTCAAGTGTAATTCAAAAAATGTCTCTTGTAATTAAGTATAGTCAACTATAATTCGGAAAGCATCAAGTGTATTGCGAAAGTCAAGTTTAATTCGGAATAGTCAAAGTAAGAAAGCATCAAATATAATTCAGATTAATATTTTCTGCATAAAGTATAATTCAGAAAGCAACAAGTGTAATTCAGAATAGTCAAGTGTAATTCAGAAAACATCAAACGTAATTCAGAACGGAAGAAAGTATCAAGTACAGGGTATCTCATTTTCGAAGGTTTTTGGTTGTATCTCTGTTAATATTAAAGTTAGAAAAGTGCGGTTCACGCTCACACACACAACTTGGGCTTCTTTTTGAAACAAAAGATGCCGTTGACAGTTTTGACGCTGCCATTTTGCATTCAATTTCAATAGCTAAGCAAACGGCGTGAAAACAACTGTAATTACTTCTACGGCAGTTATTTCTACCATGTCTCAGTTTGTCGCAATTTATGCTTAACGTTTGTGTTGATCGCAGCGTTCTTTTCTCTATAGTGTCGATATTGTATGCTAGATCCCTCAAAACTTTGTACCAACTTGCCATAGATGCATCCTCCTTTTCATCGCAAATTGCTATTTTTACACGTGGAGAAGCACTACACCGTTTCCATCTGTAATTCAGAAAGTAGCAAGTGTAATTCAGAACAAATCAAGGGTAATTCAGAACAGTCAGAATAGTCACCTTTAATTCGGAAAGCATCAAGTGTAGTTCGGAATAGTCAAGTGTAATTCAGAATAATCAATGGTAATTCAGAAAATATCAAATGTAATTCAGAAAAATAAAGTGTAATTCAGAAACCGTCACTTGTAATTCAGAATAGTCAACTGTAATTCGGAAAGCATCAAGCGTAATTCAGATTGATATTTTCTGCATCAAGTATAATTCAGAAAGCAACAAGTGTAATTCAGAATAGTCAAGTGTAATTCAGAAAACATCAAATGTAATTCAGAACGGATCAAGTGTAATTTGGAAATTATCAAGTATAACTCAGAAAGTATCAAGTACAAGCTTAATTCGGAATAGTCAAGTGCAATTCATAAAACATCAAATGTATTTCAGAAAGCATCAAGTGTAATTCAGAATAGTCAAGTGTAATTCAGAAATCTTTAAGTGTAAAGCAGAATAGTCAAGTGTAATTCAGAAACCGTCACTTGTAATTCAGAATAGTCAACTGTAATTCGGAAAGCATCAAGTGTGATTCGGAATAGTTCAATGTAACTCAGAATAGTCAAGTGTAATTCAGAAAGCATCAAGTGTAATTCAGAATAGTCATGTGTATTTCAAAAACTGTCAATTGTAATTTAGATTAGTCAGAATAGTCAACTGTAATTCGGAAAGCATCAAGTGTAATTCAGAATAGACAAATGTAATTCGAAAAACATCAAGCGTAATTCGGAAGAGCAAGTGCAATTCATAAAACATCAAATGTAACTCAGAAAGCATCAATTGTAATTCAGAATAGTCAAGTGAAATTAAGAAACCATAACTTGTAATTCAGAATAGTGAACTGTAATTCGGAAAGCATCAAGTGTAATTCGGAATAGTCCAGTGTAACTCAGAAAACATAAAAAGTATTTCAGAAAGGATCAAGTGTAATTCAGAAAGCATCAAGTGTAATTCAGAAGAGTCAAGTGTAATTCAGAAAACATCAAATGTAATTTGGAACGGATCAAGTGTAGTTTGGAAATTATCAAGTGTAACTCAAAAAGCATCAATTACAGGGATCTCATTTCCGAAGGTTTTTGGTTGTATCTCTGTTATATTAAAGTTAGATAGGTGCGGTTTACGCTCAGTTCACGCTATATAGGCACCACTTAGGCTTTTTTTTTTGAAACAAAAGATGTCGTTGACAAATTTGACACAGCCATTTTGCCTTCAATTTCAATAGATAAAGGGTGATTTTGAAAATTCTGTATTTTGGACCCCCCTCGTATCTCGGCCAGCAGTAAAGGTAGAGATAAAGTAAAAATTGGCGATTATAGAGCCTTCTGAGTCGAACTTGATGGCGTAGCTAGTTTTGTACTACTCCATTTCCAACTGTAATTCAGAAAGTATCAAGTGTAATTCAGACTAATCGAGTTAAACCCAGAAATCATCAACTGTAATTCAGAATAGTTACTGTAGTTCAGAAACCGTAACTTGTAATTCAAAATAGTCAATTGTATTTCGGAAAGCATCAAGTGTAATTCAGAATAGTCAAGTGTAATTCAGAAAACATCAAATGTAATTCAGAACGGATCAAGTGTAATTTGGAAATTATCAAATATAACTGAGAAAACATCAAGTACAGGGATCTCATTTTCAAAAGTTTTTGGTTGTATCTCTGTTAATATTAAAGTTAGAAAGGTGCAGTTCACGCTCACGCGCACAACCTGGGCTTCCTTTGAAACCAAAGATGCTGTTGACAGATTTGACGCAGCCATTTTGCATTGAATTTCAATAGATACAAGGTGATTTTGAAAATTCTGTGTGAATTTGCAAGTGATTTTAGAATTCTGCATTTTGGGACTCCCCTCGTATCTCAGTAAAGATAGATGGGACGCCCCTCAACCAACAGTAAAGATAGAGATAAAGTAAAAAAGGGCGATTATAGAACTTTCTGAGTGGAACTTGATGCCGTAGTTAGTTTTGTACTATAAAGAATAATTTCGCCGCAATAAAACAAACATATGTTTTTTTAATGAGGCATTCTGTATTTTCTTAGATGTGTGGAATAGGATCGACAAATTACACTTGACGGCTTCCGGATTACACTTATTGCTTTCTGAATTACACTTGGTAATTTCTGAATTACCGTTGACAATTCTAAATTACACTTGATGTTTTCTGAATTTCAGTTGACTCTTCTGAATTACACTTGGTTATTTCTGAAATACGCTTGACTATTCTGAGTTACACTTGGAGATTTCTGAATGACATTTGACTATTCTGAATTACCCTTGGAGATTTCTGAATTACACTTAACTATTCTGAATTACACTTGATATATTCTGAATTACCTCGCTGATATTAACTGGCTTTACGTGACGTAAATGGTATTTGATATCTTTATCCTGCTAAGAACTGCCTCCAATCAACTTTATAGATGCATATAGCCGTGTCATAATCAGGAGGCTTGATTTAGCAGTTGACGTGCCAAAAATCTCGTAAATAGGTACGTTGTCGTCCTCAACTTGTTGATCTTTCCAGCCCGAAAACTTTCTGGTTGACTGCTTCTAGGTTCCGGTTAATACCGTCACTTTTTCCATTATTCGATTCTTCATTTCTTGCTTGAGATAGCCCACTAATTTTTGGTAATATCGCGCCTGTCTTTCTTTTGCTCTCGATGATGTCGTTCCTGCGTGAAACTCTTCTCTAAGCTGTTTTTGTTCTTCCTTTTGCTCTCAATAACGTCTTTCCTATTCGTCTCTGAGCAGTTGTTGTTCTTTCGTTTGCGCTCGGTGACTGCTCTACCTATTGTAGCTGCATAAGGGATCCAAGATTCCCAGATTTCAAGAATTGGTCCCTCCCAGGATGTCCCCACACGTGTATATCTCTGTTATTTATTATTTATAATACGTTTTTTTGTAAAAACATATTTTTTTTTGTTTTTTTTTCGTAAAATGATAAATTTAATATTATAAGTAGATGCAGTAACAATAAAAGACAATTATTTGTTTAGGAAAATTTTCTGTTTTTTTTTAACCTGCTTTAGGACACTTTCTTGATAAAACTGACGTCCTTATGACAGCAGAACTAAGTCAATAAACGTTCAGATTTTGTCTTTATATACGACCATATGGCGTGTCTTATTTTCGACATTAAGACGTCCAACTGATCAACTAAGAGACGTTTTAGAGACAAAATGTGTTACTTGGGCATAATTCCTTGAATGTGCACTTCGCAGTCTCCAGGTAAAGTTGAGAATTATCAATAATAATGACAAAAAGAACTAAAAAATCTGAATAGTGACCCTTATTAAACGAAGAAGCTGACGGCCACTAAACCCGCACCAAGTGCTTGAAAGTACCTTTACCGGGCGTAATTAAACGGGATGCCTGAAATATTTCAGTCGGAGTCGGAATTGTGTTGCGTTCAGGTTAATTTTGTGTTATCCATACTCGTTTTCTTATTATTTGGCAAATAATTACAGGCCAAATCAGAGCGCGCCGTCCGAACAATTATGCTTTTAAAGGAAAATGAGTTTGGAAGCGAAGAGCTTCATTGGCGCAGCCAAAGCATTTTGAATCACTTATAATGTGACATCTCTTATAAAGAAACTGCAAATCACATTGCAAATTCCCTATATTACTATGTTTCTATGAAAGTGAAATTACACTTGATACCGCGTGATACTGCGGCTTCTATAACATGGAATTATAGGTACTACGCTCCTGGTATTAACCAGAGCACGCGTTCGACTTAAGGGCAATTTGACCGAAAGAAAAAAAGGTGAAAAACGAAACTGAAATAATCTGCGTTTTAAGTTTTCGTGCTCTGCGGCCAATTTACATAAGAGCAGGTGCGGATACCTATATACACAAGGTAGTGTTTGGCCGTAAATAAATTTCACTTTAGTTTTTTGCAAAATTTTTTCTTTCAAATATTGAAGGTGAATAAACTTCCGTATTCAGCACACATCTAAAAATATATATAAATTTCATAATATATATGTATATATAAAGGTTTTCATTAAGTTTTTCCAAACAGTTGGGTATGAAAATCTGACAGATTATCTCCGATCCGAGGCGAAGCAGAGTTGATATTGTAGTTGATAAAGTAGGTTCCTTTTTGTGCTTTTTGGGCGATCAAGGTTTGACATAATCCTTCGCAAAAAAATGTAAAAAAAGTGTAAAAAAAACTGTGAAAAAAAAATTAAAAAAGTGTAAAATAACTGTGCACATTTTCAAAAAAAAGAAATGTTCACCTATGGCAAATTGTTTTAAATTGAAAATTAAAATGGATTCAGTTAAATAGTTTACAAAAACTAGCAAAATTAGGAATCGTGGTCTATTTAATTTCAACAATTTAAGTCTTATGAACTTTTAATTGCTAAAAATTCAACCTCCATTTTATCGAAACGGTGCGTTGCAGGCCCTTAGTCTATTTTAAAGTTAAAACAGCTCTATTTGGAAGGAAAAAAGAAATAAACGAAGTTTTGGCGTCACCAAACTACGAAGCACAACATAAGATAGAAGAATTATAGTCGAATTATTAGGACAAAGAAAAAAAAATAGGAAGACAACGCACGGTTGCAAGAAAGCATCAGAAATTGAAACAAAAACTAACCTGAACTAACCTGAACTAAAAATTTGCAATTTTGGACGGTTTGAGTCATTTTTGAAACATTTTCAAACTGAGTTTTAGGTCTAGTTTCTATCTGAATTTCCTTAAAACTTTAAAGTTATATTTTTAAAAGGTAAAAAAAAATAAATTGATTTTCGGTTAATTTCATCTCGAATTATTTAAAAAACTCCAAATATGCATTTTTTGACGGTTTGATAATTTTTAACCGGTCTTAATTCTAATCTCATTCTGAATTTCTACAAAAACGCCAAATTCGCATTTTTGAAGTTTTTAGCAAATAAGACTGTGAAGCGTCACGGCCAGTCAAAATACAATCTAAAGTGTTTTCCGGGGTTTGAAGCCGTGGTCCAATGGAATTTCTTCCTTCTTCTATTCGTCTACAGCTGCGGCAGACATTATCAAAGGCTATGAGGCAAGGGGCGAAGTGATTTCACGTGCTTCTCCACGTTGACTGATTCAAGGTTCAGGTTAGTTCAGGTAAGTATTTATTTATTCCCCCGCCGTCGCGCTGCAGTGGTGGGACTGGGGTGGGGGTAGTTGTGACGCGGGCTTTCGGCGCATGTATAATTTCACACGAAGGAGAAAATTACGTTTCTAACGGTGCAGACCGGAAGCGAGTGCTACGACATACTTCGAGTGCACCGAAACCCCGCACCGCAACTACCCCCGCCCCAGTCCCTCCATTGCTGCGCGACCGCGGGGGAATAAATACCACGGTCGAATCAATCGACGTCGAAAAGCACGGGGGAACACTTCGCCCGTTGCCTCATCGCCTTTGATAATATCTGCTGCAGCTGTAGACCTGTAGACGAAAAGTCAGGAAGAAATTCTATTGGACCACGGCTTCAAAGCCCGGAAAACACTTTAGATTGTATTCTGACCAGCCGTGAAAGCTTTTACAGTCTTATAATTTGATACTAAACACAAGATGTAATCATCGCTTTTGATATAACTTCAAAGGGGGCGCCTCCTACAAGCAACATGTCGAATCAATGTTAGTAAACCAACCGATTTTTTTTATTTACAAATTTTAGGGACAAAAAATAAAACAATTAATGTAAGTATATAATTACAAAAATAAAAAAAAACTTTTTCAAGCTTAAAAATGTTAGTAAAAACTCTTTGTAACTTTTTAACCACTTTTGAACTTTTTAACCCTAATCCTAACATGAATTTGTCTGGAAACTTTTTAATCTGCATTTTTGACGCTTTGAGTAATTTTTTAATGATTTGGGCCATAATATCAACTTGAATTTTTCAAAACCCTCCAAATTTGTATTTTCATATGCTTTGAGTGGTTTTTCATCAATTTTATCCTTAATGCGAGTCTAACTTTCCTATAAAATATCGAAATTTACAATTTTTGATGAAGTGATTTATTTTTAATCGATTTAGTTTTTTTTTCTAAAATTCATATCTCCAGACTCCAAATTTGCATTTTTAGACGCCTTGTATTATGTTTTAAACCATCTTGACCTGAATTAGTAAAGAAACTCTTAATTTGCATTTTTAGTCACTTTGAATAATTTTTAACCGATTTTGGTTAAAAACGTTAATTTAGATTTTTCCAAACCCTCCAAATATGCATTCTTACACATTTTGAGTCATTTTCTAAAATTTTTGGCCTTAATTTTAACAAAAAACAAACATCAAAATTTTCATTTTTAGATGAAATGGGTCGTTTTAATCGACTTTAGTCCTAATTCTAACCTGAATTACTCCAAATTTGCACCTTTAAACGCTTGTATAAATCTTTAACCAATTTTGACCCTAATAATTCTAACTGATTTTTTCCATAAACTTGCAGTTTGCATTTTTGAGTAATTTTTAACCAATTTTAGCTATAATCTACGTTAAGGCCAGTGTAATAAGTGCTCGAACTGCTCGGGTAGATGACAGTGACATTTGCAATGCTTGACATTGCAACAAGAGACAAGAGACGTGTGTGTTAGGTTAGGCAACTTCATATACAACAACAACGATACCTTTTAAAAAAATATTGTTTATCTTTCGGGAAAGAAATTGTATCTACTATCATCGTGATTATTTTATAGATATTGTTAAAGTTATTAATGCCAAATTGACGGTCTTTTATCCCTACTTATAATGCTGTTAATTGCATATATATCGTATATAAATACAGTGCACTTAATATCCGCTTAATTAAAAAGGTTCAATTATTGAACCCAACCCCCACAATCTTAGTTTGAATTATTTCATACTCCTAATACATTTGTATTTTTACCCACTTTGAGCCATTTTCACAGATTTTGGCCTTAATCCTAGCGTGACTCTCGTAAAAAACCTCCAATTTTGTATTTTTTTGATGAGATGAGTAATTTTTAATTGATTTTAGGCCTATTTTTTACCTGAATTTTCCCAAAAACTTTTATTTTCAATAAATGAAAAATATCAATCATTTATTGATCGATGATGAGATTTTTTACATCACTCTTAATGAAATCGAGTGATTGTATGGAGTATTTGGAATTTTGATCCATTCGATTAAGAAAATATTCTGAAATAATCGAATGATCCAATACAATCTATGGTGTTTTCCGAGCTTTGAAGCCGTGATACAATGCAATTTCTTCCTGACGTTTCGTCTACAGTTGCGGCAGACATTATCAAAGGCGATGAGACAATGGGCGAAGTGATCTCCCGTGTTTCCTGACGTTGACTGATTCGACTTTGGTGAGCTCCGTGGTATTTATTCCCCCGCCGTCGCGATGCATTGAAGAGACTGGGGTGAGGATAGTGGTGGCGCGGCTACCCTGCTCCAATGCAGCGCGACTGCGGGGCAAAAAGATAACAGTTTAATGCAGTTATTTCTCCCACCCCCCCCCCCCCCCTCTTTACAAAAGGAGCGAATTTTCCTGCAATATTGTTAATTAAAAAAGCTTAGATAGTGCGGTTAAATTTTGAAGTTAACAGGTATAAGTACGGTTCTTGTGATGATTACCTACCTCCCTTTAAATTTATAAACGTTAGAATTTCATTGAACATGTACATGAAGATGTACTAATTGAGGATTTAACTGTCATTATTAGCAACAAAAAAATATATAAACAGTCAATATAAACAATGAAACACATAAAAAAGGGAATAAGGTACGACACGGTTTACGTTCCATTTAAAAGGTATTCTCTCATTTCTTCCATCTGACCGTCGGACACGTCCATCGGCGCCTTTAATCGTGTCCAAGCGCCCATGATTTGATCTTAACGATCTATCATCGGCCCTGATCAAACACCCGTACTGATGGCCAGACTTAAGTCTGTGTGACTAAAACGGATTCGGTGATTTGTCTTAGTTATCTTCTTTCGAGATAGAAATTTTGTCCGTAAGGAACGGTCGAGATTAATTAGATTTTAAATGGCGACGAGATTTTTATCTTTTGAAAATTGATATAGAAAAATTGTGGGGTTTAAGGTGTTAATAGGTTTGACAAAGTGTTAATAAAATTACTTAATGTTTTAATATTATTGAGTTACTAAGAAGACCGTGCATCAACCATTCGTTTAATCAGATACGCAGTATTAAAACTTAAATGAAAACGAGTAGGTACGAAAATCGAGTAAGCATAATGCAATTAATGCTCAATTTCACGCGGCATCTCTTTAAAAAGAACGCCTTCGAAAAAGAAAAAGTATGGCCTTTCTTCTTCGTGGTGACCACCCAAAAACCAATAAAAGGGGCGGCAGAATGCTCTGCAATTATAGAGGCAACAAACTTCAGATAAATTGTCTCCTTTGTGCAAACAAAACGGTTACACATATTAATGAGGCTGGGTTCCTATCTTTATTATTGCATAGGGATAAGCTTATATTTTTTTTTGTTATTTACAGGGTTAGGTAGAGCATGTAAATGTATAAATTCTCGCCACAAAACGCAGTGTCAACACGAGGATTACGGAACACAAGAGGAGTTGCAGGCTTTAAACACGACAACAATTTAAACAGGAAGGAAGAAATTACGTTTCGAAATGCAGACTGGAAGCGAGTTCTACAACATACTTCAAGTGCGCCGAAACCCCGCGCCACCACTACCCCCAACCCAACCCTCCACTGCATGGCGTGGCGCGTCGGTGCAATAAATACCATGAAGTTCACCACAGTCGAATCAGTCAACGTCGGGAAACACGGGACTTCACTTCGCCCATTGATTCATCGACTCCATTTGCGCTCTTTTCCTCGCCCTCCTAACATCTATCCTCATCTGTCTCAATTCCTCATTCGACCATTCTTTTCCCTTCCATTCATCTACTCTCACTTTCCTTATTCTCCTCCTTACTATCTTCCTGGCCCACTCTTGCATTCTCACCGCTTCCTTCTCTACGTCATCACCCCTATGATGGGCCTGAGTTTGAAACCTCTCATTTCATCCACAAAACCTCTCCAGTCTACGTTCACCAAATCATACTTAGAACTTTTCCTCACCTGCAACTCATTTTCTCCTTCCAGTTCAATCTCAATCACACTGTGGTCACTGAAAACATCCTCAGTAACCACCCTCCATTCTTTCACTCTCACTCCTCTGTACAACGTCAGGTCGACCCAGCTCTCGACGTTCACCCTACTGGACGTGGCTGGCTGGGTGTTCTCGTTCGCCATCCTGCGCCATCCATTCCAGCCATTCTTCACCACGCACATCACCGATTCCTCCTCCCCAAAGCATATGTTTTCCATTCATGTCACCACAAATCACTATTCTCCCTTCATACTTACTTGTCCAAACCTCCAGTTCATGCATTCTTCTGCTTCCTCCCACAAGCTAATCATACAAGGAGCTACCACCAATCAACTCTCCAATTCAACAATACACACATTCGAAACCTTACGAAACCTTCAATATCTTTATTTTTCTTCTAAGGTTCCTGAACGCATGTCACATCTGCCCCCCATTCGCTCGCATATCTATTCAACATAACACTCGCCACTCTTCCTCTCCCCACATTGAATTGTAAAAACTTCACTCCCATCTTACTCGTTCATTCCCTCATCCTCACTCCCCATTGCATTTTCTCTCAGTCCAGTTACACCTCCTGTTCCAACGTAGCTCGTCGATCCGCTTGTCTGTTCCAGCCTTCGCACATACACTGGACACTTCTTGTCCACTGCCGTGTGCTCTCTGTCTTCTTTTTTAACGCCGTTTCTCTTGTAGTTTGGACAGTCCAGTTTTTCTTTTTCGCGGCACTCCCTTCCCATGTGTTCCCCTCCGCACTTGTAGGAGCAATCTTTCTCCTTACACTTCACACTAGAATGCCCGAATCGGCAACACTTGAAACACACCCAAACATCCATATTTTCTTCTCATCCCCATCCATTTCTACCACAACGTTTTCCTTTCTCCCATTTATGCAATTTTTCCTAAAAACCACACTTGCATTCGTCAAACAGTCCTCCCCAAAAGGAGAGAGACATGGATGATCGCGTTAGATTGGAAGTTGAATGGAGCGCGACTAGGAGAGAGTACAAAAACAAAATAAAAGAGAAGAAGATGGAATGTGGGGAAATGGTTGTACGGGAGATCACAGAGGGGAACGAATGGAACAAGGTTTGAGAAATAATGGAAAAGCATGGGATCGTCGAAGGAAAAAGAATTGGACAAACGGCGGAGGCAATGAGGACACAGGAGCGGGAAACGGTTCTAGTGGAAAAGGACCACCCAACGTTAGTGCAGATGAAATAAATGAACTGAGAGAATACGGGCATGAAAGGGAGAGAGGGAAGAAGGACGAATATTATGATGTGGGCATTGGTAAGGCGGAGGTTGAATGGGTGGTGAGAGGTTTGAGGAGTCGAAGAGCAATGGCGGATGATAGATTTCCGAATGAATATATGAATCATGTGTTTGAGGCGATTGGGCAGGAAATGAGTGAACTGTATGATCCTTGTTGGAGGATGAGTATGTTCCCACGGGTGTGGAGAGAGTGAGATTGAGGTGTATCCCCAAGCCGGAAGGGGGAGTCAGGCCAATCAGCCTGACGCCAACTCTGGGAAAGATCCTGGACAAGATGGTGAATGAGCGTGTGAGAACGCACGAGAGGGAAGGGAAATGGAGCGAGAGGAAGTATGGCTTCAGAGGGAGAAGGAGCGGTGATGGCAGCGACAGAAGTGATTGAGATTCTAAAAAGCAATAAGCGGGTTAGTCTACACTCACTGGTGTTAGCGTTGAATCTAAGCAATGCTTTTAAAAAGGCGTGGCCTCCAGTTATGGATAGAATGATGGGAAAGCATGAGATGAGCAACAGAATGAGGAATATATGTTGGGAATTTCTGAATGATAGGACGATAGTGAGTGGAGAGGAGACCGTCTCGGTCAAGAGAGGCTGTCTCCAGATCTAGCCTAGAATAATGGTTTGTAGCACCATGTAAAACGAAAATGCCTTAAAAGCACAGGACTTCCGTTGATGGGAAGTGAAATAGGACCTCAAAAAGAGCAAAAAACAATTGCATTTATTCCAGTCGGAGCAATTATTCTAAAGTTACAGGCGGTCAAAGTTGAAAATTGAGAAAAAAAGACGTAACCCCCCCCCCCCTCCCACCTTTGGTCTGAAATTTCTTTTTTCATGTTCGTGGTCGCAATGGGACGTTTACAACCCCCAGTGCTTAATTCTAAATATCGACCACCGAAGGGGTTTATTTCCAAAAATTTTGCACCTACAGGACTTTTTATTATGTAAAGTCAAAGAGGACATCAAGAGGAGCGAAAAACAGTTGGAATCATTCCAGTCGCCCCAATCGTTAAAGAGCTACAGGGTGTCAAATTTGAAAATTGAGAAAAAAGACTTAATACACCCCCCCCCCCCTTTGGACATCAAGAGGAGCGAAAAACAGTTGGAATCATTCCAGTCGCCCCAATCGTTTTATAGCTACAGGTTGTCAAATTTGAAAATTGAGGCTCTTCCTCTTCTGATGATAAACAAAGCGTACAGGACGGGCGCCTACGGAAGCGTTGAGAGTCCTTGAAGGTGTTGCGCCATTAGGTGTGACGGCTCTGGTTATGAGCGAGTGGTGGGAAGAGGTAAGTGAGGAAAGGACAAGAGGAATAATGAGAGAGAGTGAGAAAGTGTATCCGCTTTACCAGTGGAGCAACGATGTGGAAGAATTTGACGTACAAGGATGGGTCTTTGTTGATGCTAGTTGTAGACAAGAGGTTTCGACAGTGGGGTGGTGCAGGAAAATGGAGGTAGAAGGAGGGAGGGAAGTGAGGGGAAACAAAAAGTTGAGAAGAATCGGCAGCACGGTGGAAATGGAGCTAATGGGAATGCTTGCGGTAATTGAAAAGATCGAGAGAATGAATGTAGTTGGAAGAATAATGATTGTATGTGATAGTAAAATTGTTGTGGGGATGATGGTGGAAACGAGGAGTGTGCATAGGATGGTTGGTATGGTGCAGGCAAGAGTAGAAATAATGAGTAGAGTAGAAGGAAAACACATAAAAATTGAATGGAAAAGCAGGGAGAGTGAAGGTATGACAGTAAACCACCTTCTTTTGGAACAGGCAGCATTTCTTAAAGTTCATTTCAATGGGAATTCTTTAATGTTCTGAATAATGCTGTCAGGTTGTTCAGGTGATCTTCGAAGACGATCTACATCGTCCAAATAAACCAGGCAAGTCTTCCACGTTATTCCTTTCGTGACTAGTTCTATTAATCGCTCGAAGGTTGAGGGAGCATTGCAAAGACCGAAAGGCATAACGGTAAACTGGAAAAGACCATTTCCACTTGAGAATGCTGATTTTTCTCTATCCTCGGATGCCACTCTAACTTGCCAGTAACCACTTTTCAGATCCAACGTGGAAAACCATTGTGATCCTGATAAAGTTGCTGGGGTATCGTCAATTCGTGTTACCCGTTAACTGTCCTTCTTGATGACATCGTTAAACTTCCTGTAGTCTACAAAAACTTAATTGTTCCGTCCTTTTTATTTACAAGAACAACCAGAGGCGACCATGGGCTCGACGACTCATCGACGACGCCCTCTTATAGCATGCTCTTCAACCGGTGATCAACTTCTTCTTGCTTTGCAATTGACACTCTCCTGGGGGGTTGTCGTATTGGTTGTGCCTCCTCGGTGGTGATTTTATGAACTACAAGGTCAGTTTTAGTTGCATTCTGGTTAGTATCGAAGACATCCCGTTGAGTGGTCATCAGAAACGTCTAGCCGATTCGAGTTGTTCCTTAGTCAAATGTTTCCAGTTATTTTCAAATAAATGGAAAATAGTGGACAATAATTCCTCAGAACTTCCATCACCAAGAGCACCTTGCACCACCTGCACAGAGCAGCTTGATTTTTTCTTTGTTCCTTTATCTCAAGTTGCCTTTGTTTTTCTTGTTCCTTTTTTTCAAGTTGCCTTTGTTTTTCTTGTTCTTCCAGAAAATTTCTTTGTACCTCTTTGTCCTTCTTCAGCATTTCCATAAGTGCTACCAGTTGTTCATCCATGATTTTTATTGTAGATCGAGAATATGGCATGCAGAAAAAACGAAAGTTCTTGCACTGGCCTTACCCCGCAAAATTCCACGCGCGCGATGACTTCTTTGTCCGTACAGTCAGTTTGTCAGCTAGTTTGATGAAAATTATCCCACTTCTGGCATCAGTTGTCACGGGATACGGGTTCCAATAATTTATCGTCAATTAACTACACTCTTTTATTTACTTTTAACTATTACAACACGATTAAAGCACAATTACTCTCTACTATCAATTCGCACTGTATCTATTCCATACCATTTCGCGCGGTTCGCTGGTTTATATACCCGGCCTGAACACACTCTCGTACTTTCGAGAACGGAGGCGACTGTTGCCGGTTTTCGTTTAGTCTAAATGAGTTCCCAGAGACGAGGTCGGCGCTCGGCGTTGCCGCTTCCGCCCGAATCTCTGTGGACCGACGCGACGGTCGGGCGTAACAATAGTTTTTTTAAGTCTTTTCTTTACACAATTTTTTTTAACACTTCTTTTAGAGTTTTTTTTACAATTTTTTAACGCTTTTTTTTCTAACAGTTTTTTTCACACTTTTTTTACGATTTTTCTACACTTTTTTTTAAAACTTTTATTACACTTTTATGAAGTGATTTTTCCCTCGAGTTTGGAACAAAAGTTGATATTTTAGACCACATATTGCGTTTCGATAAAATTGCGAGAGAAATGCGAGAAATTTCTAATGTAGTTTCTTTGATATTCGACTAAACATGTATTCTTTTGATTGAATGCTTTGTGAAGGTTTTGTTCAAATTTGGCTTTGTTTAGTTGTTTGTTTCTTTAAAATCGCAAAAAAAGCTTTTGTGTCGTGATTTTGTTCTTTTTTGAACTGAAAGCAATGAACCAAACACTGGATCTTTTGATTGAACGAATTGTGGGGGCTTTAACCAGTGTTTTTTGCATTATTTTTTCAAAAAAGTTAATGTTTGTCCCAGTACCGATTTTATTAAAAAAAAAAAAAGATTTTCTCAGTTGATTTTGAAGCAAAACTTAAGTTTCATTAAAATTTGCGAAAAAAAAAATGGGTTTTAGTCATTACAAAACGTTTTTTGTGTGTTTTTTTTTAACTAAACGGAAATGCAGTTTTTTTTTATTTTGACTCAAACATTTATTTTTTTATTAAACGCTTTATGACGGTTTTGATTGTTTTGGACCCAAAAAGTTAATTTTTGAATGATTTTGCAAACGAGCCTGAACGAAAAAGTCAATTTTTGTTTCACTTGACATCTCACGACAAATAATTCAAAATCGTGATTCGCCAATTGATGTGCTCTGTCGATAAACTTACGTCATGGATACCTTAAAAATGGCAGACTTTCGGCCAACACACCCATTTCTAGGATAGTATCGGCATTTGTTTGCTCTGTCCATATATCCTAAGTCATTCTTTGACATAATAGTGTTACGCCCGACCATTGACAATGGAGTAAATAAATAGACGCCGCGAGTTAATCATATATTGGCATTTGTTTACTTGGCATGATATACAAACCGCATACTTGGAGGCTTTTTTGCGTGATAAGGACAGTGCAAGAACTTTGGTGTTTTCTACATGCCATATACTCGATCTACGACAAAAATCATGGATGAGCAACTGGCAGCACTTATGGAAATGCTGAAGAAGGACAAAGAGGAACAAAGGAATTTTCTTGAAGAATAAGGAAAACAAAGGCAACTTGAGAAAAAGGAACAAGAAAAACAAAGGCAAGTGTGATGAATTCCACAATTATCCATTAAAATGGAGGCAAGACACCAACTTACCTACGAAAGTAGAAGAGATTATCCCCAGATTTCCGCTGGTTATCCGCGAGGACGGGGAGGTCTAAATCCAAACCAGGGCAGGGCATAGGACTACCAGGCGGATAGAGCCTTTAAAGAGAACTGGTCCGCAGGCCCTGGTCTACGAACATGAGAAAACAAACAACAAGTAAAACTTCAGATTGAAGATAAAACTCCAGACTTCAAATATGACCTACAATGCATTGTTTATCTGTCAGGTAAACAATGCAATGTACGTCAAGTCTGGTGTTTTATCTTCAATCTGAAGTTTTACTTGAACTTGTAAAAGTCGCCCAAACAGGTCATCGAACTGGCGAGTCAAGGGCCGTGGAGGTTCGATGGCGGATGGCCGAAAATCAAAGTAAGAGGCGGATCAACCGATTCCGGCACCAACATTAGCGGTGGAAATGGAAAGTAAGCCAAATGACGACCCCATGTATGATGTAGGACCGCACACCACTGGTACACCATTAGTAGAAGTGTACAGTCAAAATTTTGAGGCACTGTTATACTCAATGCAGCATTAGTGGATGAAACTCGCAGAAACGGAGAGATGAAACGTAACATCTTCGATAGTATTCAAGATTTCTTGCATGAAGATTTATCTATTCCACCGCCAATCTATGAATACTTAACGAATTTTTCTACTACGACAACACCAAATGTTCAGCAGATACGGTTAAATCTGCCTTATGTTGCAGTGCCCAGTGCGCACATTGAGCGACCAGGAAAGGTTCCAATTCCTTCTGGAACGTTCGGACCAGTGACTGCAACTGACCATAACAAATACGAGTGTTAACCATAACAAATCACCATGTATAACATCTCAGAGACTGATTGCGAGCAGAGACCAGGTGGTAAATTGGTAGCCTATTTCCAGTGGGCGGCCTTCCTAACCAAAATTTACTTGGTTACGGACATTAGTCTGTAACTAAGTAAGTTTTGGCCGTAATAGACCGTTTTAGATCAAATAGGAATTTCACGACTCCAGGGCTTCGAGTTTCTGGATGACAGTTCAATTCAGGGCAGATTTAAAATGTGGAGCACATGATGAGAGTAAACTCCGTATTCAATGAGATGTCCAGAACTATGCTGATGAACTTCGAGAAAGATTAAAGGAAATCCATCGAAACGTGAGGACAAAGATAAAGATTGCCAGCGATCGGATAAAAGCCAGATGTGACCTAAAGGCAAATTCTGCAGGATTTAAGGCAGGTGACTTGGTGTGGCTGTATAATCCACAGAGGAAGAATGGAAAGTCTCCCAAGTTGTCTCCAAGTTGGGGGGTCCATATACAGTCATCAAACGAATCAACGACGTGGTATGCAGGATCCAACGTACCCCTAGAGCAAAGATGAAAGTGGTTCAACTTGAACGGTTAAAGACTTGCAGTCGTAGAGATTTCTCTGATCCGGACGAACCGAACTAAGAGGGGGGCAATGTTACGCCCGAACGTCGGTCCACAGAGATTCGGGCAAAAGCGGCAACGCCGAGCGCCGACCGCGACTCCGGGAACCCATCTAGACTAAACGAGAACCGGGAACAGTCGCCTTAGTTCTCGAAATTACGAGAGTGTGTTCAGGCCGGGTATGTAAACCAGCAAGCCGCGAGGGATGGGATCGAATAAATAGTACAGTGGAGTAAATGAGCGAAATAAGCGGATAAGCGAACAGTGCGAAATGTTAGTAGAGAGTAATTGTGTTTTAATAGTGTTGTAATAGTTTAAAAGTAAATAAAAGTGTGTAGTTAATTGACGATAAAATATTGGAACGCGTATCCCGTAACAATGGCTTCACGCAATATCCAATTCCTTCTGGAAGTGGGCTTAGAGTTTTCGATAATTCAGTACTCGAGTTACACTTTGTCACTGATAATAAATATAAATATTCGTTTTTATTCGCTTTTCGAGTTACTTCAAAATACAAAAACGTATAATATACATACAATATATTTTGCAATAACTGAAGTTTGACAAAATATTAAAAAGTGCATGTAATATTGAACAGTAGAACAGTAGCTAGGTGGTGAATACACTAGATCTCCTGTTGGTTGGTCTGGCCACACTGAGAACAAGATGACAACTAATAAGTAGGGTTAAAGATGATTGGGCAGAGCCAATGACCAGTAGTTGAAGGCGAATTCACATCGATCCTTTGTGATCTTATTGATTATTGACAACTCTAATACATTCTTCTTCTCAACTTTTGTGAATTTTTCACTTCGTTCCGTTTACATTGAAAAAAAAATAACTTTGCGTTGGACATCTGACTTTGACATTTTTACCGTATCTTCTCAACAGGTGTTGAATCATAAAAAAAAATGAAGATTTCAAAAGTAATTAGAGAATATTTGACTGATGTTTTCGATTTCCACATCCAAATTTCAATAATAAATACTGCTGCGGATTTTATATACATACTTCCCAAGTAGCAATGCATGTAAATTAGCCTAATCAATTTTGAAGCAAAAAAGGACAACTTCGCCAGGAGATTCAAGTTAACTCAAAACCCACCCAACCTCTATCAGATACGGTTGGTGGGCCCAACCTGCTCTGTAATTAGATTAAAGATGTCACAGTTTAAGAAATAATTGACTGTCCGGTCCCAGTTTTAGTGGTCACGAGAGGCCCGATATCCCGATAAGCTCGATGTTGTTTTATATTCGGTGTCACAGAATTAAGACGTTTAAAAGATACTTTGATAGGTCTCGGAATGCTCGGAACTCCGACGATGAGGATTGAGCGATCCGACAGTGTCGTACCCAATCATGCTTCTTTCGCTATGAGGCTTTCAATCGCTGTAGAGCAAATTTTTTGACAACAAATTTCTTTATTTTTGGAAACAGTTTTATTCGTCATGTTTCACTAAATTTTAATATAATGCCAGCCACATTTGGAAAGACTCTATTCGTTGCACAGGAATTAATTATTGGTGTCAAAGATCAAGGCAATAATTTGGTTTCGGATAGATATAGATAAGAAAGGACGACAAAAAAGTTAATTATGTTACACCACTGTATGCCCAAGTTCAACTTTTATCTTATCGGCCGCCGCTGACTCTGTACCTGCAGCTCGCAAAGTGTAATTATTTCAGTCTTAAGTAATCAGTTATCCATGAAGTTTACGAGTTGACCGGTACGCACCGTTGACACTTATTGTTTTTGGACCATTTATTTTAGCTGACGTTGACTAATTTTTGATAAAGGCCGCACACGCACTGCACAGTGTCCCTGTCACTGCCTCTCTGGTTGACATAGGTTGTGATAAGGCAAATTGGATGTTTGTAGATCGGCAAACCGTCTTGGAACATGGCTTCGAACTGAAAATGTTAGGCTTGTTTCAACTTGCGACCCGCGATTCGCCACAATAGTTGCCTAGGGAGAGGGAAAATCATATTTCATTCTCAGTCTATTCGTCAATTTGATATAGACATTCGTCAAAGTCACAGATATGAGAGATATACTGTAGATGGGCAATTGAAATGATACCGGTCAGGATTGTGGCGTTAGGCGGGTGAAGGCATGAACTAATAATTGGCGCGATTTTCAAATGGGGCCTACATATTAAATCTGGTTTTAAATTCTCTATTAAGTAACAGTTACTAGATTATCATAAAATTAAGTGCCCCATTAAAATTTATAATAGTTGTTACATTAAATTAATACAAAATGAAACTATACGGTAAATCAAACTATAAATATATTTACAATCAAAAGTGTTTTCCGGGCTTTGAAGCCGTGGTCCAATGGAATTTTTTTATTTTTTATATCAAAGGCGATGAGGCAATGGGCGAAGTGACCTCCTGTGCTTCCCGACGTTGACTGATTCGACTGTGGTGAGCTCCGTGGTATTTATTCCTCCGCCGTCGCGCTGCAGTGGAGGGACTGGGGTGGGGGAGTGGTGGCGCGGGGTTTAGACGCACTTGAAGCAGCATTCAGTAATATACCGGGTGTCCAGCACAACCCTGGACATAGGAGATTAACATGGGAAATCGGTTTTTATTTTTTGCGCCTGTACAATTGATTGAAAAACTTTTAAGAGTAAAGTTGTAGAGCGTATACTCAGCTATCATCCTGTAATTTATTCAACACCCAAGTTTTGGCCGTTTTTGTGTGTGTGTGTGTGTGTGTCGCCAACATATTTTCACTGCATAATCACGTTAATTACTTCATGATAGTCCCTCAAAATAAATAAGAAAGGAAAATCGGCTCTGACTCTTACATAAGAAATTATTATGTTGGCGACACTGCACATGCATGGCGGGGGTGACGCGCCAAATGCAAATTCTTGCACTTTTCGGGGCGTTTTTCCAAAAAAGCAGCCAAAACTGAGGTATTGAAAAAATTACAGGATGATAGCTGACCATAAACTCTACAACTTTACTCTTAAAAGTTTTTCAATAAAATCAACCGTACAGGCGCAAAAAAATAAAAACCGATTTACCATGTTAATCTCCTATGTCCAGGGTCCTGCTGGACACCCGGTATAACAAACTCGATCACTCGACGGTTGGCACCGAACCTTTCTGCCTCTGCCCTCTCTACCCTAGTTCTCTTTTCTGGCTAGCAGTGTAGTATACAGTCGAAAGAAGTGAAAATAGCGGGTGTAGGACAGAATCTGTCCTACACCCGCTATTTTCACTTCTATCGACCTGATTAAAGGACGCAAAACGTCTATGACAGTGTCGACGCAATAAGCCTGCGCTTGAACATAAAACCCGCATCACTCACGTTACCTTTAGAATTCAGACCCCCCGTATTCCGTCTAATAACGCCACAGCAAAAAAATTTCGGTATTTTGCATAGATGAAGGGAGTGCTCGACCTGTTTCTATTCTTAAACTGTGCTTGAAATATGTCGTAGAACTCGCTTCCAGCCTGCATTCAGAAACGTAGTTTCCTCCTTCCTGTTAAAATTGTTGTCGTGTTTAAAGATCTCAATGATCTTTATCCTCAGGCGCGGATAGAAACGTTGCGATTGATATAAGATATTCACCTCGTTGAAAAGGATGTCGTGACCCTCGCAGAGAGCGTGCTCTGCTTCTGTTGAATTTTGTGTTTGTTCCAGCCTGCAACTCCTCTTGTGTTCTGTAATGTGGACGATGCTCCGGGTACCGATAGGGGATCTCTGCGGTTTTTGGCCTATCTCAAGCTCCGTTGTATTGTACGAGTGGGTTTAAAGACGGTTTTAAAATTGTGCTTTTCCAGTAGTCTGCCGATCGTGTTTATTACTTTGTGGATGAATGGTAGACTAGCCCATCCGCGCTTTTCTTCATCTTTTCCCGTTGTTCCTTTCTGGCGTTCTACATTCCTTGGACGGACGGCCCTATCGAACTCGTGCTTGGTGTATGCATTCCAACCAAAGGCTCATTCCAGATGCTTCATCATCATAAATTACTCGCGTAGGATATCCTCTATGGGCGTAGGTATGATGTCTTGCATACTTTGTGCACTGGGTGCTGGAGATGCCATTTCCTGTCTCTGTTGCCTGCATGGACGAGGGAATAGGCAGCCACTGTGGGCTTCCCTATCATACCCTTGATTGGGTGATGCTGGTTTCTTCCTTTTCGCAATGTTGGTCACATGTGAGTATGCTGGACTTTGTGATAATGGACTTTTGGTTGTGTCTAGGTCGAGGTGTCTTTGCGATACTTCAATTAACTCTGTTTCTTGTCTGCGAAATGTTCGAGGAAAATCCCTGCGAATGTCTCCTCCAAATCCCTCCCTTGTTTTTCCTTCCGTCCCTGCATCATATGTCTTAGGTACTAACTGTCTGCCATCAAAATATGAAATGTTTTCTGTAACCAGGTGCCTTTTTATTTCTTTTTGGTGTCCATATTCTGGGCAATCTCTGTCTGTTGCCTTATGCTCTCCTTTGCAGTATATAAACTTGGGATTTAGTATACTAGGGAAGTCACTTCTTCATGATTCTCTCCATCTTGGACATCTTTCTTTGCTGCTACATTGTTTCATTGAGTGGTCGTACCTTAAGCGTTTGTAGCACAGCATTACAGGGGGTGTATATACGTCAATATTTGCATTATAGTAGTCAATTTTAATGTTACTTGGAATTATCTTACCTTCAAAGATTATGACTACCGACTCACTCAGACTAAATGGTTACTTTGTACTTTTGAGGCATTAATTTAGTCCTCAATGCTTTGCTTTTCTCTCAGGGTGTGTGTCATAAATAATCACGAACTCAAATTTGATCATATCATGTGTTCATTATAAAACTTCATCTAGTTGGCTGCAGCATGTGAAAATGTCATGTCAAAAAAATAGGATGGAGCAACAAACGTCCATCTATTACCACTTGTTATTACTATTTAAGTAAATCAGTAATTAGGGAGTAATGCAAAAAAACGACGTAAAACCTTAATTTTATATAATTATTTTGAAGGTTTTTGAAATCTTACTGCAAGACGCAGAATAAAATAGGGTATTCCATGATATAAACAAACGCTTAGACTATCACGCCCTTTTAGACATCCTATAGGTTTGATAAAGTGTCACAATCTTTCTAAAAAAGCCTACTAGTTTTATGTAAAACTTTTTTTTTTACATTTTATTGAAATAGTTACAAAGTTGCTAATTGTTAATGGAACACCCTGTACATTTTTCCAAAACTTGAAAGATCATTTTTTTTTCTGATTCTAAATGAATATAAAAGATTGACATTTTTTGGTTTTAAAGTTATTTGCATTTAAAAATCTAGATATTATTCTATTTACTATAAGAAACTATGACTCATTTACGTTAACGAGAATTTTATTATTGCATAATGAAGATTTTTAAATTCAAATAATTCAATGGCTGAACCATTGAATATCAAATTTCATAGAATTTAAAAAAAAACATTGTGAAAAGATATACCTACAGGGTGTTCCATTAAAAATGTATTATCTACGTAAATTTTAGTAACATTGCCATGTTACTAAAACATGTTTTGTTTCTTTAGATAATATTTTCTGCCGAATTACGAAAAACCTACAAATTTAAAGTTTCCTCTTTCTCCTTTAAGTAAACTTGCTAGTATATAGCGAAACTGAACTGCGTAAATAATATACGGACCAACCGAACCCTTATACTTACTACCGGAATAATTACTTTAGATTTACCTAAATTTGCTTGGTGCAACTATATATTAATATTTGTTTCGATAACCCACATGGGACTCACTTTATTTGGTTACCAAACCTTGGTAAACCCTATACAGGGTGTTCATTATAAAACTAAACTTTATCCACCAGGCTATGACGTTTTGACAGAAAACGATGTCATATAGAAAATAGATGGACCTTTTTTGCTCCATCCTATTTTTTTGACATGACATTTTCACATGTTGCAGCCAACTAGATGAAGTTTTATAATGAACACATGGTATGATCAAATTTGAGTTCATGATTATTTATAAGAGTGATAACCCTGAGATAACGCAAAGCATTGAGGACTAAATTAATGCTTAAAAAAGCACAAAGTAATCATTCAGTCCGCATTTAGTAAAGTTACGCTCTATATTTGGGAATGGGTTTGGAGCGGCACGTGACTACATTGGTTGAAAACAAAAAATATATTGTATTTGTGTGCTTCTGTACGACGGCGTAGAAGGGCCAACAAGATTTTTTTTCTTAAATTCCGAGTTCAAAGTCGGAATTTAGTTAAATTCCGAGTTTGAAGTCGGAATTTAGTTAAATTCCGAGTTGAAATTCGGAATTTAGTTAAATTCCGAGTTTAAAGTCGGAATTTAGTTAATTTCCGAGTTCAAAGTCGGAATTTAGTTAAATTCCGAGTTTAAAGTCGGAATTTAGCTAAATTCCAAGTTTAAAGTCGGAATTTAGTTAAATTCCGAGTTCAAAGTCGGAATTTAGTTAAATTCCGAGTTTAAAGTCGGAATTTAGTCAAATTCTGAGTATATGATTGACAAATCAGTGGCGTAGACGCAAGGTTAATAAAACATTTCTATTCCATGTTGTACAAGAACGACAAAATATTCTTTGTGAAATGGATCAATATGTTGTTAACTACGACGTCCTTTTTAAGACACCTATTGTGATTACTTTTAAGAGCTATGATCGATATCTCGGAACGTTTTTTGCGGGAATACCCGCGCCAATAAAACACATAGGCTTTAAAAGTTAATTGATTTTAAAATCATCGGCGTATATTGATAGTTAATAATGAAAAAAAAATAAAATTGTAGAGATAATAAAATAAAAAAGAAAACTGCTAACATAAAAGTCGATACGACATAATTTTTCGTAATTTTGAAAGCGTTTTATCTCAGAAACCACTTATGATAAATTCATAGTTTAAAAAAGCTCTGAAGGAACGTTTCTTCTAGAACTAACTACTTTGGGCAATCTTTAATTAAACCAGTTTTATCAATGTAATACGGTATAAAGCTTTAAAGTTGAACTCACTCCATTTGAATGGCGTTGGGTAGAAGAACATTTGCACTGGGGAATGGCAGAGTGGAACAATAATTGCATTTTTACAAATGAATGTAGATTTTTGTTGTATGCATCAAATGGACGTATTTTAGTGTTGAGAGGCCAGAATGAACGAAACCTGCAAGAAGATATAGAACCCAGAGTGCCATTTGGGGGTGAAAGTGTCAGCGTATGGGGAGGTGTAATGGGAAATGGAAAGACTGACTTAGTGGTTTTGATTGGTTTTAATTTTAACCTGAACTAACCTGAACGCAGTTAGATATCGATATTTGTGTATGAATGAAATTGTTATTCCCTTCGCTCAGAACTTTGGAGATGGTTTTATCTTAGTTGACGATAATGCATGGTCACACCGGGCTCAAATTGTTAATGAAGTTCTGAGAGAGAATAGCATCGAGGGCATGAATTGGCCTGCTAGGTCGCCCGATATGAATGTTATAAAGTGATGAGAAGAATGAAACTAAAACTGAAAGAAAGAGAGCAAGAATTTCAAAACTTGGATGAATTCGTAGTGGCCCTTAGGGAGGAATGGGAAGCCATTCCCCAGGAGTTTATCAGAAATTTGGTGGAGACCATGCCAAGAAGGGCCGCTGAGGTAATGCGAGTTTTCGGTGGGCCCACACATTATTAAGTACATAAATTCGTAGATTTAGTTTACCTCATTAAATTTTTGAATTGCACTCGTATCTTATGCGAGACCACAAAACAAACATCCCCAAAACCGTTCCGATATTTAGCAAACCTATTAAATAACACTTCACTTAAGTTAATAGTACATTTTTGAAGTTACAGCAAAGGAGCTGGGAAATCATTAACAGTGATGATGTCACAGAAGTAATATTAAAGTTTTGCGAAAACATCCGAAGCAATCTTTATGAACTAGAGTTCTACGTCACTAATTTTGTACTTAATGAGCTTTTAAATTTAGTTTATATCATTAAAATCGGGTGACCTACACTGCTATACCGAGCAAAAAATAAAAGTACTCAAACTTTTTGAAAATACCTTGTAACTTTATCTCGAGCATAAAAACAAAAACCGCCGGACATGTCCCGAGATATCTACCAAGCCTATAAAATGACATGACAAAGTTGAAAAGTTAAGATTTACCGTAGATATCAAATAATGCAATCAGTTCAAATTTTACATTTTTGCGCCGTTTCAAAATGATAAAACTGGTTTAGTTAAAGATTGGTTCAGATAGTTAGTTCTAGAAGAAAAGTTCTTTCAGAGCCTTTTTAAACTATGAATTTATCATAAATGATTTCTGAGATAAAACGCCTTGAAAATTGCCAAAAATTAGGTCGTATCGATCTTTTTTGTTAGCAGTTTACTTTTTTATTTTATTATCTCTACACCTTTATTTGTTTGTTGTTGGATTATTAACTGTCAATATTCGCCAATGATTTTCAAATCAATGAACTTTTAAAGTCTATTAGTTTTATTGGCGCGGGTATTCCCGCAAAACACTGTAATTTATAGAAAGGTGCAAAACTTTTTGTAAACGTCCCGTAACTCTTCTTGTAGACAAAAAAAAAACAAAAAACCGCAAAAAACGTCCCGAGATATCGATCAGAGCTCTTAAATGTAATCACTAGATGAGTCTTAAAGTTAGGACACCTACCATGAAGTCGTAGTTAACAAAATATTGATCCGTCTTTTAAACATTTTTTTGCCGTTCTTGTACAACATTGTTCTTGCGTCTACGCCACTGATTTGTGAATCATACGTAACTAAATTCCGACTTTAAACTCGGAATTTAACTAAATTCCGACTTTGAACTCGGAATTTAACTAAATTCCGACTTTAAACTCGGAATTTAGATAAATTCCGACTTTAAACTCGGAATTTAACTAAATTCCGACTTTGAACTCGGAATTTAACTAAATTCCGACTTTAAACTCGGAATTTAACTAAATTCCGACTTTAAACTCGGAATTTAACTAAATTTCGACTTTGAACTCGGAATTTAAGAAAAAAAAATCGTGTTGGCCCTTCTACGCCTTCGTACTTCTGCATCAACATAACTAAATTTAAAGTTTGGATCCCCCAAAAACGCCTTAGTAGGATTTAAAATTAATGCAAAACGATCAATTTTATTGCAAACATTATGTAATTAATTATTAAAATGAGGTTATATTTACTAAAATTCTGGCAAAATGACGTCATGTGCACGAAGCCCATTGTAGACGCAATTTTAAGTTGCTTGCCATAGGAAAACCGCAAATATCCGCAACTTTTTTAAATAGGACATTGAAATGGCTACTTCAAACTTTAATTTAGAATTAAAATCAGACTTTGATATCCCTTCAAAATGTACTAGAAGATTATAAGTAAAATATTTTTTTTTTAATTTTCAATTAGCAGAAAGCCTCGCAAATCAAGGTGTAATATAGGTAGCTAATCTTGAGTAAAAACCGATAAAAGTCGACAAATATACGCAACACTAACATAGCAATAACATCCTACACAATACTGCTGAATTACTTAATGTCAACTAGTTTGTAATATTTTAAAGTTTAAGATAAACTTGAATGCCTATAATACGAGCTGGATAGCTGATGGTCATGCCTAGGTTTTCCTCAATTTTTCTTCTTTTATTTCTTACATTCTTTAGATGCTTCGAATTTAAATTTTTCGATTTTTGTCCGCTTTTGGAGCTGAAATACCCCTATGTGCGTCGGGAAGCATGGGAGATCACTTCGCCTATTGCCTCATCGGCGCCTTTGATAATGTATAACTTCATTTACTTATCCTTGCCATCTTGTTTTCTTTGAAATATTTTTTGTGTACGTATCTCTTTTCAGTACACGTTGAGAAGATACGGCAAAAATGTCAAAACTCAGATTTGCAATGCCTAGTTAATGTAAATAATAAGTGAAGGCTTATACGTGCAGTAATGGCTTTCAAACTATATTTCTTAAAAACAGTTAATTATTGAATCGTATTGTATGAAGATATGTATGTCCTCTTTACTTACTTAAGAATCGTCAACAGATTTATACTCACAACAATAAACTTCAACCAAATTTTAACCTTCATGGGCCATCTGCCTCGATTTATAATGAATGGATTGTTCTCTATAATTTGTGTAAAAACCTTGATCGCGGTAGGTAAATGTTTCTCAGGGTGGGTTTAGAATAATATTAAGAGTATCTTTGACACTGAGAAATGTGTCTCGGGATTAATTTAAGATAAACTTTGGATGTGGACTCTAGTGGCTTTGCGATCAAGATTTCGAGATTAGGCCCAATAATAATAAGTCAGGTTGAATGGGTTGGGTAGAGCAAGGATTCTTTTTCTCGCGTGTGGCGAAGAATAATAAAGTAAACAAGGACCTATTTTTCTTTCTTTTTTTTTATGGGGTGTTTATGAATGACATTATTAAGGTTAGGGACAAAGAACCTGACGCTTTCTTTGGGTGGTGCAAATCAAGGAATTGTTTTTACTGAGCATGCATTTTATTTTTTTATATCTTATAGGATGCAAGTCTTTAGAGACTTTTGTCCGAATCCTAAATGAAAATAAAATATTACCCATTTTCCATTTAGACTAATGAAATCGCCACTGATCGCAGGAACAGATATCAACTGCAAAACCCATCAAAATTAATTGGGTACCTTGGCAAAATAAATACATTCATTAGGTAGGAAAATGAATGTCTAAAATTTAATCGTACTCAATTACTCTTAAACGAAATAGCGGACCTGTTGATGAACGTACCGACAGCTCCGAAACGAGTTAAGACATTAATTTCAAATTTCGAGAGATACTTAATTTAGATTTACTTTTGACTTACAACGGCGTAGGTGGTCCGCTTTAGTGATGGTTGGAACGACCAAGTCGATAAGTTCTGAAGAAGCAACTTTATTTAATATAGCCGTAGCAGCGGTAGCGAGATGGGCAGGTACCGCTTTTTTTGTCTCGTTATAATAATTTGTATTTCTTTTTGTTGCTATTCGCATAGACGTCTTTATTTGAATATGTGAAAGGACCGACTAATAAGATAGATGAGTAGGTAATAATAAAGAAAGGGGCTTTACAGAAATTCGAGAACAAATTAATTGGCAATAATATAGAGGTGGTCAAAACTTGATGTAGGTGTACAAGTCATTCCCTTATTATTGTCATCAAGTAGGCATTGGAAATTTGACTTGATTCAAGGATATAAATGCAAGGTATCGTCAACAAACTGCACAAAAGCAGGTCGGCACCCATCCCTGAAACCCAAACCTGCCAGCAATCTCACAGCCCGCCGCTGCAGAGCGAATACCCTACTCGTCCCCGCAAAATGTCCCCATGCAAGAATGACATACCAAGCATGCGATTGAACAATAAAAAGTAGGCCGACCTGGCCACTCCATAAACACATTATTCGTTAGGTTTCTAAGGATATACTGGGTGTCCAGCAGAACCCTGGACATAGGAGATTAACATGGGAAATCGGTTTTTATTTTTTTGCGCCTGTACGGTTGATTTGATAGAAAAACTTTTAAGAGTAAAGTTGTAGAGTTTATGGTCAGCTATCATCCTGTAAATTTTTCAATACCACAGTTTTGGCTATTTTTTGGAAAAACGCCTCGAAAAGTGCAAACATTTGAATTTGGCTCGTCACCCCCGCCAAGCATGTGCAGTGTCGCCAACATAATAATTTATTATGTCAGAGTCAGCCGATTTTCCTTTCTTATTTATTTTGAGGGGCTATCATGTAGTAATTAACGTGATTATTGATAAAGTGTACCAGCGTCCTACCAGCAGTACTAAATCGACTCAAAGGAGTACGCAAGAAATCGCAATTTTTCAGGATTTTTTGTGATGCTGGAAGGACTTTTAGACCTACCTTTCGATTCAGAAAATTAAGACCATTAAGGGCATGTTTTTATCACGGTAGTATGTTTTTTCGTTTTCAAGTTATAGCCAAAACAATGCAAGGGTATGTCAGTCGCAAAAAAAAAACACGCATGCTTGGAGTAGTCAACAGTTCGGAAATCAGTAGCGTTCGGCACGATATTTTGGAATAATAAAAAATATTATCAAATCAAGTAATTGCGCATCGGTGTTATGGAATATTGACAACAATATTTCAAAAATAGCCATTAGGAGAATTCAGTTGAAGGAATTATTGGTCAACAGAATCGTGTTCGGGGAAAAGCTTCGGACTGGGTTTACACCGTTTCGAAGAAATTTTGAAATTGATGTCGTTTTTGAATTTGAATGACGAACCGCAGACAGGTGGTATCACGTTCGTCCGTTCTTTGGCTATTGATATGGCTAAAATTGAATGACATCTTTACTCCCGGTTACAAACTCACATATATTTATTGAGACCTGTGAGACTTTCCTCGATAGAACTTCAGCTAAGAAAAAAACGCTCGTGAAAATGACCGAGCTGTTGTCAAAGAAGTTCCCAGGCCCCAACTAGTGGAAGAATATTTTGATGGGGCGCTTTTCGCAGATATCCACAATCACATAAGGCAAAGCGGATTGGCATTGGAGGAAGTGTGGAATACTCAACGCTGGGAACACCGAATGTTTGCCAGCATGTATGGGATTATATGCTTTTTTTAGCTTACAAATATTTTAAACGGGATACAACTATAAAACATTCGAGTTTTACAGAAGCCTTGGCCCTTCAACTGATAAAGGAGAAATGGAATAATGAAAATCAAGATACCACAAATGAAAATGTTGTCCATGGCAATCTTGGACAGGAACGCGAACAATTATTACCAGCAGCAGACGCAGAAGAAGTACCAATACCTGACCGACGAATACATATTGGAGGAAACCAGGCTCTTGTTTCATTGAGTTTTGCTAATGATAGGCAGAGGGTGTAAAGAAAATGCATTATTTGTAGCCGTATTAGACATGTACAACAAAAGGCATGTTTTATGCAATCAAGACCACGGTTTAAAACGTAATTATAAAATAGTGTTTTTTTATCTTTTCTTTTCTTTTTTTGTCTATTCTACGTTACTGAACTCCCACAAAAGAACTTTTACTATATTTCTGCTAATAATACATTTCTAGGTACTGCCAGTAGGACGTCAGCGGTCCTCTTGGAAGGACAAGCTTACGAGCGCGGAATCGTCCTGCTGGCAGGACCAAGGGGTCTGTACAAAACTACTTCAGGAAGTGCTTCCAGCAGGACAAGTGCTTGTACACTCTATCATTATGCAGTGAACATTAACCGAAAACCTGACGATAATGTTCTTAAATCATACGGTAAGTAAAAGTTACGTTTATTATTATCATAATTAGTAAAAGGAAAATCATTCCAATTTGTGTATGGCTGGTTGTCTAATTCATTTTAGATTAGCAACAGACAACGTATCGACGATATGTCTCTTGTGTTTGTCATTGGTAAAGCTAAAAGCTAGGTTAATGTTAAGAATTATTAAGGACGGCGAGTTGGGTGGATACATTTGTTGAGCAAACCAAGCTTGAAATGTGATTGTACTCTACAAAATGATTTATCGTGGAATTGGCGAAAAGAAAATACGGATTGGCGGCTGTTAAAAGAACCATTTAATTACATACTACAAAGAAAGTGATTAACCACCCATGTGTTTAACATCAAACACAGAGGTAAACAAGAACAATAAACAAATAAATAAAATACAAGACTAGATGTGGCACATCAGAGAAATTGTTCAAAATGACCACCTTCTGCAAAGGTACAATATGCAAGGCTCTGTTCAAAATTGCGACATTGTCCAACATCACCACCGTGACTTGACCACAAATTTCTTGAATGGCAAGTTTCAACTCTTGAACATTTGCATATTGTTTATTTCTCTGGTAGAGACGATCTTGAATGAATTCCCAAACAAAAAAATCACAGGGATTCAAATCCGGAGAGCGAGGTGGCCAATTAATTGCTCCAAACTTTCCGATCCACCTATCACCAAAGCTTTCGTTTCAAAAAACGTCTATTTTGCAGTGCAGTGTGACACGACGCCCCATCTTGCATGTAAAAAACCCGTTCTAATGGCTGGATGGCTTCTACAGCAGGCAAAATGTCATTGCGAAGCATATTGCCATATTTGTTGGCGTTAAAACTACCATCAATGAAAAATGGAGCTATAACATGGCGCCCCAAAATGCCGATCCACACGTTCACAGTTGCTCGACGTTGGTCCCCATTGTCATGCACTATATGTGGGTTTTGGAGTGCCCAAATCTGATCATTTTGTTGATTTGAAGAGCCAGTCAATCCAAATGAGCATTCATCCGTGAAACAAATGTTTCTAACAAACCCTGGGGGCTGCAATAATTTTTTCGGTCAGGATTTCACAAAACTCCATTCGGGGGAAAAGGTCGGTAAGAGATTTTGATGGTTCTCTTTTTTGTAGCTTTTAAAACCTTCTTTTTGCAGATAATTACAGATGGTCGATCTACTAAGTCCAGTTTCTTGGCCCATCTATCGAATACTCTTGGAAGGATCATCGTTTACTGTAGCAAGAACAACAAGTTTTGCCACATTTTCATCCTCTGGAGCCGCACCAGCTTGAAGTCGTCGCTTTCGCTCACAGGAACATATCGGATTAATACTCCCAGTTTCCTCAAAACGAGCAACCACCGCCTGAAGTGAACTGCGTGCTGGTATTGGTCGTTCAGGAAACAATGCAGCAATGTTGTCTCGAATTTGAGTAAAGGAATTACCAGCCCAGTATTGTTTTAAAACAAGTTTTCTCTCCTCAAAATTCATAACTAATGAAACATTTAAATAAGCAATAATAAAAATAAAATTTTACACTGTATCAACAAAATGGTTCCTAATTTCGATGTTCAATTGTTTTTTGCTGTCAAAGTGAACAAATGAAAATCGAACCTTTAATATCAATAAATACAAGCTTTCTGTATACATTACATTTTTATTTCGGGGAAATTGTGTGTGAAAAAGTGGATGTAACAAGTACCAAAATAAGTATATTTATATAATCAATCTATACATAAATTTCTTAACGGAAGAAATTAACAAGTGGACATGAAAAAGAAATGTAACATAAATTTATTTAATAACACAGATAACAACAATTATTCCTATAAGAACACTATCACCTTTATTAAGATTTGTTTTCACTGAAAAGAGTTTTTTTCACAGGCACTATAGTCTCCAGATACATAGATAAAACATGAAAGAAACTGGTCTTAGCAGATCAAACATCCATCGCTATCTGCTTACTGGTCTTGCTTGTTTGCTACAAACATTTGTTCCACCAATGAATGTTAATTTGGATTAATGGGTCCCTCAAATCAACAAAATGAATGAGTTTGGACTCTCTAAAATCCACATACAGTGCAGGTCAACCGAGACCAACGTCGAGAAGTTGTTAATGTGTGGATTGGCATTTTGGGGTGCACTGTATTTGGTTTTCCAATGAGATTTTGTCTGTCATAGAAGAATCCAGCACTTAACAAGGGTTTTTTACATGCAGGATGGAGCCTCGCGTCACACAGCACTGCAAAATAGACACTTTTGAAGTAAAACATTTGGAGATAGATGAATTCACCTCAATAACAACAACAACGAACACCCTTAATTGGCGACAAGAGACAAATTGTCATGTCATCGTGGCTGTCGTATTGCTAAACTAAAATGAATTAGACAACCAGCCATACACAAATTGTAATGATTTTCCATTTACTAATTATGATAATTATAAACGTAACTTTTACATACCGTATAATTTAAGAACATTATCATCACGTTTTCGGTTAATTTTCGCTGCATAATCACGTTAATTACTACATGATAGTTCCTCAAAATAAATAAGATATAGTCGTTTTCAGGAAGATATTCATCTAGCCACCCATGACATTGTAAACGCACCTTTTAAAAACAATTGAAAAGTTACCAGAAAAGTTACTAGATCGGAGAGTGGTGCGACTCGAGCTTAACGAACGAATTTATCGGGTTTTAACCTCAAATTTTGTAATTTTCAAACATAACTACTTTATTTCTCAAATTTTGCTCAAATCCAATTGTTATGCTGCGTTTGTAATGTAGAAAAAGTAAACTGGCTTAATAAGCAACTAACTACCACACAGAACTATTAACACAATTCATCGCATGATCCAGAAAACTCATCTGCAACCTGCAACCTCCAACTTCTGCAAAGGAAGATGCCAGAGTAGAATTACAAAAATTGAGACAGGAAGACCACATTCAAGCAGTTATTGATGAGAGGACTGAACTGGACCATCAACCATGAACAAGATTTACAAAAGTACCAAATATACTCACCCAGAAATTACCTTAGTGTCCAAATGCCCTGGGAATAGACCATACATTTAACTATGCTTATGCCTATATTTTACATAATATTATATAGTTTACCACTTTCCAAGCTAAAAATTGAATGCAGATTGCAGTCAATTAAAAGTTATTCCAAACACAGCAACATTACCTGAGAAAAGATTATGTTTCTACCAGACTGAATTTAAGTAGGTACTGGTACTGCCATATGATTTGGATTGTGTGATTAGGATCCGTGGTGAGAGTCCCAGTGGCCTTTTCATATAGGTTACCTATATGCCATATGCCATCCATAATTCCTATATTCATACACCATCCATAATGCTCCTCGATGATGACTATGGATTGAGTTAATATTAGTTGAGATTATTCCCCATCATAAAGAAAAGAATATTTTCTACCAGATGAATTTACTGTTATATCATTTCAGTTGTCATTTGGGTATAGCTCCATTATTGGAGTTCAACTTATAAAAGTTCAGTTGTATGTGTCGGTATTTAGAAAAGTGTATTTTTGTTTGTTACCTATATATGATTATTGATTTTAAGTTATAAATGACTTACACAAAAAGATGTCTTGCCTAATTGAGCATTTAATTTCTTAAACTACCTAAATATCAAGAAACTAAAACATTTGTGTAGTGATTTAATATGAGGTTTGTTCCAACATGCTAGAGAACCATTAAATGAACTTGAAAACGAGCAGAAATTCCACTGCTCGAAACGTCGTGAAAAAACTCAATAAAGACAATGGAAATCCAAGATGTTTAATTTAATAATACATCATTGTCTATCACCTTTAAACAAATGCTAGAGAACCATTGCAGAACCTTTAAAAAAATTATTTTGGCCGACTCACTAGCAAACATTTCAAATTGAAATGAGGAACCATCTTGACGTTTGCAGAACCACTCTGGACAAGCACATTGTTTATTTCAATATCATATTAGTGAGTTGTCAAGAATGATAGATCATTCTGGAATGGTTTCTTGGTGGAATCGAACAACTTTTCAACTAAGAGAGCTACAGTTCTTTAAAACTAAATGGCATATAAGCTGGGGCCATTTGTTATAAACTCAGTTGAAAATGTTTCGACTTATATGCATAGAATTTGAAGTAACTTTTCGAAACAAGTAAAGGCTATTTATTAGTTTGAAATTAAGAACACCCTTTGCAACTAACTTACTATACCTGGAATAAAAATGCTGTTGAAGTTGCAAGAACTTTTTTATTTTATATACAAAGCAAAACAAGTATCGTGTGTTTAATTGAAAAACTCATTAAGTTGGCTGTGAATTATCAAGAGACAAGAATGCTGGAGTAATAAAGTACCAGCTACTTTCATTGTTCTATGCTATTCTATGAAAACTCACAAACAATCTATACACATTTTGGAAAATATTTAAAAAATTATAACACACATATTGGTAGTTTTTTTTTATTACAATATATATAGTATAAATATTTTATATTGGATATTAGGACTTTACTTTCCACTACAGGATGTCTACCTTAACATGATTTCGGAAGTGTACAGAGCAGGTCAAGGTCACCGAGTTGTTTGTAAACATTTTTTTCCCAATGTGGACTCTAGGACATACCTTGGGCTCAAAAGATGCACTTGAGAGTTTGTGATTTGGATACAAACTTTCAAACTCCCTCATGCATTGTTTTGGAATTTTTAGTGAAATGAACCATGACATGACATAAAATAAAAGGTTTCTGCTTGGTCTCTGTTAAAATCTCAAGTATAATTAAAAATTATATTTGCAGAAGAAAATAACTCCATACACATGCCGTTGGCTTTTTTCTAAGAATGGAAGATCCACTTCAAAGGCACATTAAGGGTCTTTGTAGTAATACATTATACAAAACACTTAAAATGTATGGTGATTTAAATATTAGAACCCAGGTTGTAAACTTCAAGCGGCCCCTTTTGAGGTCCAGTCCTTAGCAATCACAATAACAAAAAATTAATATATCTAATATGATATGCAGGAGTATGATAATATATAAAAACTTAGTGTTATTTTGATAAATGGTGAGATGTTGTACAGAGCATCCATAGATTTTTGGCTTTAAGCCTCAAACACATGGTCTCCAATTTGTCAAGAAGCCAAAGTTGGTGACTACCAACTCTTTAAACTGTTTTGACAAATGTTATATGCATCCTTCGGAGAGATTAACACATACATAGTTAGCACTCTGTATAACTGAGGTCACAATGGTCACCCTCAAATTGGTTCCCACACAATCACTTAACAGAACACTTAATTTATAAACGGAAACACACATTTTTTGTTCAGGTTAGTTCATCCTTCCTTTGGTACATTCACAGATAATTGAGATGGTCAAACGATCATTCTTCATTTGGATAATACAAAATCATTCAGTAGCACCTTGAAGATGTCACTTGGATACTGAAAACTGGGCAATTATTTTTTTCTTTCTTTCTCAAGCATCGAGCACTTTGCTTACACTCTTCATACAAAGTCAAAAAGCAGTCGATGCATGCAGCTGCAGCTCTGCTACTGCAGTTAAGGAAATTGTTAAAAAATAGCTTCATTCTGTAAGGGATCAAATCCGTGGTAGGTCGTAGGTTTATTTCACTTTTTGCTTTCACTATATAAGTTGTTGAGTATAAAAGTAGTCATGTAAAGGACTGTTTGATGATAATATGCAGTGTAGTTATTCGAAAATTACTCACAAAAATTTTAATAAGAAAAAAAGAAATATGAGAAATAAATTCACAATATTTACAAAGATGCATATTGCATCCAAGGAATTGACGGACGTAATATTGCGCTCTCTGTCTCAATCATCGTAACGTGATTGATACCAACAGAAAATAAGAATTTTCCCAGATTTCAGTTGAAAAATTTTTGGAAGAAGGGCTGCCACTACAAAACCGATATTTCCATGGCTGGCTAGATGAATATCTTCCTGAAAACGACTATATACTCTGTTCAGCGAGGGTTCAATATGACGTCACATTCATCATCTCATTTCATTAGAAAAAGATCGCAAAAAAACAGGCGTATTATTAGTTCTTATTAATAATAAAACCACCAGCTAAAGTCAGTTTGACGCTTAATGTCAAAATGTCGTCAAAATCCGAGTCCAGCTTTTGTAGAACTAAATATAGAAACGAAAGAATCGCTTTTAAGGGATCATGTAGAAAAAGTACACTGTGTGAAGAAAAACCGGAATTTCCAAGATAGTCGAGAAACAAGGAGTTACATTCGATGAAGCGGCGGAAGAAATTCCATCAACATACGTCCCGAAGGAACTATGAATTGTTGAAAAGAAGCCCCTGTTCCTGAACAACCACCTACTGGTCCACAAAAATATCTTCCCCTGGTGTGACCTAAAGGCGAGATCCGCTTCTGTGGAAATGAATAGAACATTAATCAAAAGTAGCAGGTAGCTTAATCAACTAAAGAAAAAATGTGGAAGAACGGTGCTGCCACACAGATAAAAGCAAAACTAGGTGTCTCAAAAAAATTGCCCACACTTAGTTAGATTATGTACTCAATTTAAGTTATTTATGCTGCATGTTTTATTATCACACGTTGCATTAATTAAATTGTAAGAAAAATTTCAAGAATTGAATATACAATAAACGCCTAACAGTTTTTTTATCAAATGAATGAATTCATGCGGACACGTATTGAACTATTCCGCAGAAAAGGGTGCATTCGAACGAAAAAATATGTTTGGCGACCCGACGACAAGTGTTTCTGCTTATTGGTTTTAGAACGCAAGTTGTGAGCACTACTAGGTATAGTAAGCACACAAAAATACTCTAATATCTTGGGCCAATTTTGTCCATATCTTATGATCTACATCCATGGCTAGATGAATCATAGCAGGTGTCTATGGTAAAGCTGCTGCGGATATTCCTTCTGAATTAATACCCTAAATGGGAAAACTTTGAAATGTTTGCACAAAAGGCTAAACTGTTACCTGCCCCGTGTCAACTTGACATTTTGTTTAACTGACATTTTATCAGGACAGACGTGTTTTTTTGTATGACGTCACAATTTATGACGTAATATTGAACCCTCGCTGAACAGAGTATCAGAAACTCGGCTCTGACTCTGACATAATAAATTATTATGTTGGCGACACTGCACATGCATGGCGGGGTTGACGCGCCAAATTCAAATTTTTGCGCTTTTCGATGCGTTTTTCCAAAAAACAACCAAAACTGTGGTATTGAAAAAATTACAGTATGATAGCTGACCATAAGCTCTACAACTTTACTCTTAACTCTCATAGCTTCACGAGACGACGAGACCGAGACTTTAATATCGACTTCGAGACCGAGACCGAGAGTGTTTCCAAGGGGGCTACCAGGCGCCATTATTGTTTCTGAAGGTTAATCACCACCTTATTGTTACCGAGGGGTGCAAATCACCACCTTATTGTTCGAAAACCACCACTATTGTTGTAAGAGGCAGACAGCTACCACCATCATTTTTGGAGGGCCAATAGCCACTACCTTTTGCGTTGTTTTGGACCTAAGGCGCCTAGCCTTTGTGACCATCTGTAATAGCGTCGTGTCAAGCTAAGTAGTAGTATTTAAGTTAACCTGTTTTTTTTATTGTTACGCTTTAATGATTACCACTAGGGAGATATTTTTCAGACAATTGTGATTAGTAGAATTAAGGAAAACCTTTCACTCATTGACTAGAAGTACAATCATCATATTGTACAACATTGATTTCGTTCTTTGATATAATAGGACATAAATTAAACTTGTTAGTTTTATTTTGTTTGCAAGTACTATGGGTATTTTGGAAGAGGCTAAAGGGAACTGATCAGCTACCTAACAGCGTAGGTTTTTTCCAATTTGATTGATTAAAATTGGTGGCGCCCCGAACTCACTTTACCGGCCGGTTTTGTAGCAGTTTTTGTTCCTAACCTGATACTTTTCCCTGACCACTTTTGAATATTCTAAGATACCTTTACTGAAAGTAAAGCGTAACAATTTGGCGCCCAACGGGGGGCTCCATAGGTCAGAAACAGTAGTAAGACCGAGACCAAGACTGTCTAGGTCTCGATCTCGGTCTCGGTCTGCTAAACCGAGACCGAGACCGATACTGCCAATCGAGACTCTCGAGAGTCTCGGTCTCGAACAACAACATTCGTTTGCAAAGTATTATAAACTGCAGGCGAGCAGCTCCTTATAATAGTGCGTTGCGTATAGTTATTCTTAGCACTAAAAGACACTTTAATAGAAGTACTCTAGTACATACATACCTACTGAGTTTTCTATTTTCCTCATTTTTCAAATCGATTCAAAGCGAGTAAGAACTAAAGACCATTAAGACAAGTGTAAACTGGCACTTTCCGCCCTTTATATTTATAAATAACTATCACTTATCATAAATAAGTTCTATGGATTCCTGAGTGTGACTAGCCTGCCAGGTAACAATAAGATGATGAAGTTTTTGTGTTTGCGAAAGTATTGTATTATTTCTATATAGTTGTCCTAAGGATGACTTTTACAACTATCAGTAAAACTGAAACTGAACAATGTAATCTACGTCATTGCTGGTGTTTTATCTTCAAACTGAAGTTTTGCTGATAGTTGAAAAAGTCACCCTAAAACTTGTATCAGAGAGGTAACTAGTTATTTTATTATAATGTCTATCTAATGGTAAGTAAGGGTACGTTTAATATATGGCAACTGCGTCAATTGGTTAAAGATTAACTTTTCTCGGCGTAAAGTTATCCATAAAACTTATTTCCTATCCGAAATCTGAAGTTTTACTTGAACTTGTAAAAGTCGCCCTAAAGGGGAATGTTTTGGTACTCTGGTAAAGAGTACTTTTAGTCATAATTGAGCAAGCATTGTTACATGCCTATAGGTATCTACAAAAATAACTAAATATTATAATATTGAAAACGCCACCTCAATGAGTCACCCATCTGTAAAGTGTCACTAAATCGATATCGCATACAGACAAATCAGTGGTCGTCCGCAACTCGTTTCACTTTAAATTAAATAAACAAAGACGTATTATTTGTCTGGCTTGATGGGAGTTTCATGATTTGTAGAATGATGCTTTGTAAGGGGCACGAAAAGCAATACTTAGGTAATGAGGCGGCAAGATATTTTGAGTTCTAATAACTCTGTCGGACGTTGGATTTCGTTAATCCTGTAAAGAATTTCTAGACATGGTCGGTCATTAGGTGGTTGCTTTATAACGCTAATTTGTAATAGCGGTAACAAGAAAGAATTTGCAAAAATATAATAGGAACGGAGGTATGTAGCTCTAAGGGTGACTTTTACAACTATCAGTAAAAGTTCAGTTTGAAGTTATAACACCAGATATGACAGAGATGTAGATTGCATTGTTTATCTGTCAGGTAAAAATGCAATCTACGTCATATCTGGTGTTTTAACTTCAAACTGAAATTTTGCTGATAGTTGAAAAAGTCACCCTAAAACTTGTATCAGAGAGGTAACTAGTTATTTTATTATAATGTCTATCTAATGGTAAGTAAGGGTACGTTTAATGTATGGCAACTGCGTCAATTGGTTAAAGATTAACTTTTCTCGGCGTAAAGTTATCCATAAAACTTCTTTAAAAACGGCACACGAGCTCCTTTCTAACAAGTAGAAGAAATTACACTAGACTTCCCTGCAGCATCATTCTATAGCATCTAAAACATCCATAAAAAAAACTTCAAAGAGTTTCAAAAGTAATTTTCAAGCTACTTGACTTGATTTCAATTAAGTTTGAGGAAGAAAATGTCAAGTCAAATCATATAGTTTTTAAAAGTCAGCAGTGACAGAGCACGCTCTCTCCGAAGGTCACAACATTTTTCTCAAAGAGGTGGATATCTTATATCAATCGTAGCGTTTCTTTATCTTTATTATCTTTAAACATGGCAACAAATTCAACAGGAAGGAGGATATTACGTTTCTAAATGCAGACTGGAAACGAGTTCTACCTACGACATACTTCAAGTGCGCCGAAGCCCCGCGCTACTCCCTCCACTGCAGAGCGACGACGCGGGGAGGGGGGAAATATATACCACGGAGCTTACCCCATTCGATTCAGTCAACGCCGGAAAGCGCGAAAGATCACTTCGCCCATTGTCGCGTTTGATAATGTCTGTCGCAGCTGTAGACGAAACGTCAGGAAAAAAATGTCATTTGATCACGGCTTCAAAGCCCGGAAACACTTTAGATTGTAGGTCCTGGTCTTAGTCCCCGTTTTCAGCAAACTTTTTGTAAATAAGCCAATAAGTATGCAAATTATTTTTTTTATGTTTAAATCGGTTTCGAGATATTTATTAACTTTTCAAAATAGACCCACAAAGTTTCTATTTGTTTTTAATTAATTTTTGTAACCAACACAAATGTCTAATAAACTTTAAAAAAAAAGATTTCGAACTACGTAGCACCAACTGGACACACTGTATATTAGGTAGTGGCAGTAGCTAAATGCCACCAAAAGAATATTTGAAATTAAACTTGAAAGCAACGTAACTATTTCTTATGTCAAAAAACTATATTTTTTTTAATTTTTCGAGAAAATTTAAATTATGGCCAAAATCAATCAAAAATTACTAATAGCGTCAAAAATGCAAATCTGAAGCCTTGGAGAAATTTAGATTAGAATTAGAAATGAAATTTTTGGAAAAACTTATACCTAAAAATAACAATTATGTTTTTGGAAAAAGTCAAGCTACCATTAATGCCACAATACGTAAAAAAATTCTTTAAGTGTGAAAGAATACAAATTTGGAGTGTTTGGCAAAATTCAAATTAACAATACGAATTTCAACAAAATGAATATTAAGTTAGAAATAAAAATTAAGTTAAGAAAAGTAGAAACGAAATGATAATGTATTGCGTCCTCTCAATTTACAGATATAAAATTTTGCAGGCATAGGACAAATAAAACTCCCTTGTTGTTTGAATAACAGCCAACGTTTCGACTTTTAATTAACGTCTTCTTCACGGCTAAAAAAAGTTCTATATACTTATATTAGGACAGTCCGCATGTTTTTGAAAACCAAAAAGTTTTTTTTAACGTTTTTTGGTGTTTATATCTTTCTGTTTTTTGAATTTGCTTTTAGCCCTCAAGAAAACGTGAATTAAACGTGGACGTCGAAACATTGGCCGTTATTCAAACGACAAAGGAGTTTTATTTGTCCTATACCTGCAAAGCCCTACATCAGTAGAAACAAACTAAAAAAATTATCCACATTTCGCAGGTAAAGGAATAAATTTAAAATATTTCTAGTTTTGTTGCAAATTTTCCTTATTACAATATGTATCATAAAAGACGTTTCCAATTGGTCAGTCCCTAAAAAAAATCAATTTTGTGTCAAATTTCTCTCAAAAGAATGAAAACCTAATAAAAGAACCTAATTTAGATGAAAGAAAAAAATTAAAACAAAAATTTAGAATAGAAGTAGAACTAAAATTGTTTTAAAAGAACTCGTTATACCTATAAATGGCAATTTTGATGTTTTTTGAGAGTCAGGCCAGGATTAAGGCCAAAATACGTGAAAAACGATTCAAAGAAGGTAAATATAAAAACTTGAGGGCTTTGGAAAAACTGGAATTAAGATTATGGCCAAAATCAATCAAAAATTACTAAAAGCGTCAAAAATGTAAATTTGAAGTACTGGAGAAATTTAAAATAAAAATTAGAAATGAAATTTAAAAAAAAATCATTTAACCAAAAAATACCAATTTTTATGTTTTTTTTTTAAGTCAGGCTAGGATTAAAGCCAAAATACGTGGAAAATCACTCAAGAAGGGTAAATATACAAATTTGAAGGCTTTGAAAAAAATTCAAAATAAGATTACGGTTAAAATCAGTTAAAAATTAGTAAAACTGTCAAAAAAATCCGATTAAAAGTTTCTAGCCAAATTCACGTTAGGAGTAAGATCAAAATGGTTAACACAGAGCGTCTAAAAATGCAAATTTGGTGTCTTTCAAAAAATGTACAATAGAATTAGGACTAAAATTGCTTAAAAGTAACTCATTTCATCAAAAAGACAACTTTGACATTTTTTGAAAAACTTAGGCTAGGACTGAGGTCAAAATACGTAGAAAATGGCACAAAGTGTGTAAGAATACAAATTTGGAATTTTCGAAAAATATCAAATAAAAAGTATGAAAGTGAAAAATGCAGAATAAGAATTTCTAAGCTAACTCAGTTTAGCACTAGGACTTAAAAATTACACAGAGCGTCTAAAAATGCAAATTTGAAGTCTTTGGAGAAATTCAGATCATAATTAGATTTAAAATTGTTTGAAAAAATCTCATTTTTACCTAAAAATTACAATTTTATAATTTTTTTAAAAAGTCTATTTTAATTCCAAGTTACGTGAAAAGATTTAAACAACAAAAATTTAGATTAGAAGTAGAACTAAAATTGTTTGTAAAGAACTCATTATACCTAAAAATGGCAGTTTTGATGTTTTTTTAAAAAGTCAGGCCAGGATTAAGGCCAAAATACGTGAAAAACGATTCAATGAAGGTAAATATAAAAACATGGAGGCTTTGGAAAAACTGGAATTAAGATTATGGCCAAAATAAATCAAAAATTACTAAAAGCGTCAAAAATGTAAATTTGAAGTCTTGGAGAAATTCATATTAGAATTAGAACTGAAATTTTTCAAAAAAAAAACTTATTATATATAAAAATAACATTTTTTATATATTTTTTTGGAAAAGTCAGGCTAGGATTAAAGCCAAAATACGTAAAAAATGACTCAAGGAGGGTAAATATACAAATGTGGAGGCTTTGAAAAAATTCAAATTATGGTTACTGTAAAAATCAGTTAAAAATTAATGAAACTGTCAAAAAATTTCGAATAAAAATTTATAGCTAAATTGGCGTTGGGATTAAGTTCAAAACTATTTAACAAACAACACAGAGCGTCTAAAAATGCAAATTTGGTGTCTTTCAAGAAATCTACAATAGAATTAGGGCTAAAATTACTAAAAAACAACTACAAAAAAATTACAACTTTGACATTTTTTGAAAAAAGTCAGTCTAGGATTAAGGTAAGAATGACTCAAAGTTTGTAAAAGTACAAATCTGGAAATTTCGAAAAAATTCAAGTAAATTTATTTCATAGTTTTTTTCTCTTTTCAATGCTTTCTATGATCTCTCTTGAAAACTATTTGGAGTTTTGATTTGTTTTTTTATTGGGATTGTTTCTTCTCTAAAACCCTTTTCTGTTCTTTTCACATACTAATCTCACTCTTTATTGATGTATTCTGTAATTATTTCAATCAAATTAAAACGTTTTTTGTTTGTATTATTTTTCCCCTCAAACTTTTTTCTCTACATTTTACTGTTTTATTTCGCTGATTTATTTCACTCACTATTCTGCATATTTTTTTAGAATGAAATATTTTTCTTGTAATTATCTTCTATAAATTATTTTCTCATATTTTTCCGACCTTATTTCCTTAACTGATCTATTCTGCAGCATTTTAAAGAATTTTAGTTTGATGTTTTTGTTTGATCTTTTTTCCTCAAACTTTTTCTCTACATTTTACTGATTCATCTCACGTATTATTCTGCAAACTTTTTTAAAGTTAACATTTTTTTTGTTATTTTCTTCTATAGGTACACTATTTTCCCACATTTTTGCAGATTTATTTCCTTAACTGATCTACTCTGCAAATTTTAAAAAAATTTCAAACTTTTTTTATTATTAGATCAATTACAAATTACTTAAAGTTTCAAAAAGGCAGAATAAAAATTTCTAAGCAAACTTAGGTTAGCTTTAGGATTTAAAAATTACACAGAGCGTCTAAAAATGCAAATTTGACGTCTTTGGAGAAATTCAGTTCAGAATTAGGACTAAAATTGTTTGAAAAGACTCATTTTACCTAAAAATAACAATTTTAAAGTTTTTTGAAAGTGTCAGGCTAGGTTTAAGGGCAAATTACGTAAAAAAATACTTAAAAGTGTAAGAATACAAATTTGGAGTGTTTGGCAAAATTTAAATTAACATTATTTCAACAAAATTACTATTAAATTAAAAATAAAAACTAGAAGAAGAAAAGTGAAAAAGCCTAAAAAAATATCAAAAATTTGCAGGAAAAGGAATAAATTTAAAATATTTCTAGTTTTGTTGCAAATTTTCCTTATTAAAATATGTATTACAAATGAATATACATTCCAACTGGTCAGTCCTTAAAAAATTTTGTGCCAAATTTCTCTCAAAAGAATGAAAACCTAATAAAAAAAAACCTAATTTAAATCAAAGAAAAACGATTAAAAGAACAAAAATGTAGATTGGAAGTAGAACTAAAATTGTTTGAAAATAACTCATTATCCCTAAAAATGGCAATGTTGATGTTTTTTTGAAAAGGTCATTCCAGGATTAAGTCCAAACTAAGTGAAAAACGATTCAAAGAGGGTAAATATAAAAACTTGGAGGCTTTGGAAAAACTCGAACTAAGATTATGGCAAAATCAATTACAAATTACTAAAAGCGTCAAAAATGCAAATTTGAAGTCTCAGAGAAATTTAGATTAGGATCAAAACTGAAATTTAAAAAAAAAACTAATTTTACTTAAAAATAACAATTTTTATGTTTTTTGAAGAAGTCAGGCTAGGATTAAAGCCAAGATACGTGAAGAATGACTCAAGGAGGGTAAATATACAAATTTAAATGCTTTGAAGAAATTCCATTAAAAGTTTGTAGTCAAATTCACGTTAGGATTACGATCAAAACTGGTTAACAAATTACACAAGGCGCCTAAAAATGCATTTTGTGTATTTCAAGAAATTTAGCATAGAATTAGGACTAAAATTGTTTAAATATAACTCATTTCATCAAAAAAATTACAACTTTGACATTTTTGGAAAAAGTCAAGCTAGAATTACGTAGAGAATGACTCAAAGAATGTAAAAATGCAAGTTTGAAAATTTCGAAAAAATGTAAATAAAAAGTAGGCAAAAACCAATTAAAAAGTTCTAAAAGTGCGGAAAATGCGAATAAAATTTTCTAAGCAAACTCAGGTTAGCATTAGGATTTAAAAATTACACAGAGCGTCTAAAACTGCAAGCTTGAAGTTTTTGGTGAATTTCAGATTAGTATTAGAACTAAAATTGTTTGAAAAGAACTAATTTTTACCTAAAAATAACTATTTTAATCTTTTTTGAAGTCAGCCTAGGATTATGGCCAAATTACGTGAAAAATTACTTAAAGTGTGAGAATACAAACTTGGAGTACCTATTTTGCAAAATGTAAATTAACATTATTTAAATAAAATTAATATTAAGTTAAAAATAAAAATTAGAAGAAGAAAAGTGAAAAAACTGAAAAAATTATCCAAAATGTGCAGAAGAAGGAATAAATTTAAAATACTTCTAGTTTTGTTGCAAATTTTTCTTATTAAAATATGTATTACAAATTAGCATACCTTCCAATTGGTTATAGTCCTTAAAAAAACAATTTTGAGCCAAGTTTTATCAAGAGAATGAAAACTGATATCTTCTCTTCGATCTAAAAATCCAATTTAGATCGAACAAAAAAAAAAGAACAAAACGTTTGCACAAAACATAATAAAAAATATTTGAAAAATCAAGAAAACAGCAAGAACTTGGTGAAATAAGAGAAGACAGAAATGTTTATAGTTTATAGCAGAAGAGAGCGCAAACAATTCCAAACAGCAGTAAAGTTTGTTTCGGTATTTTGTTGTTGACTTAGAGTAGAAACAAATAACTAACCTTCATGAATCTTAATTGCAGAACTGCCACACAGCAAACAGGAGAGATACTAATTGCAATTGAAAAATAAATAAAATAGAAAAACCATGAATTGTCGAATTGAAAAAGTCGATGAAATCATCAATGAAAATCAATGAAAACAAATTTATACGAAAAAAAACAAAACAAAAGCAGAAAAGGTGACAAAGGATACTTAATAATAGAAACATAATTATTACAAAAATGTGCACTAAAAACCTTTTCTAGAACAGAAAAAATGTTGCTTTATTAAAAAAAAAGTTTTGTTTTGATGTATTGTATTTCAGTATTATTGATATCCATTTAGTAGGCAGATGAATTAACTAATTTGTGAATTCCATTTATATGCAATTTTTCGGCCTAGTACATGAATATTTATTTGAAATAATATAGAATAAAATTGAAATATGAATGTATACAAATATTAAATTATTGGTATGTCTAGATACTACCACGGTATAAAGGTTTGTCGCATTTCAGGTATTAAAAACTCAAAAAACAGGTGAAATACAAACATTCATAGTCCAGTAGATAATGCTAAAATTACCTTATGCTTCAACGAACAAATCACATCTTGACTCCGCCCGTCTGACCCCTACTCATAAACTTCCTGCCATACAATTGGTTGATTTAGCAGAGAGGCATCTTTAGCGAGCGGCACGCAACCACGATGCCGCACGGTTTACATCAAATGTCAATAGAAAGAACTTGGCCGCTCTATATTTTGTGTGAACCGAGCCTAATCGAAGAAAAGTGGTGGGGATGGAGAGAGCATCGAGACCCAAAGAACCAAGAGGATTCGGGAGCGAGCAAAGTGAATTTTTCAGACTGCCGTTGACCGTCGAAGTGTGTGGTCGTCGATAAGTGGTGTGTCGTAATCGATAATTGAATCGTGTTTTCTCGTAAATAAAGACAATTTGTGAAAACACAATCTCTGGTGTTTGGAATAGAACGGACTATTAGTGCTACTACTTCTGTGGATTTAACAATGGGTAAGAAGGGCGTTTATTGATTTTTTACCTATGTTCTGTTGGTTGGCAGTAGTAGGATATGAATTTGAAACTGGAAAGGTTATTGATATTGATATCAACAAGGGTCAACAGCTCCTTGTAAAATCGATATTTATAGTGGTTTTTGTTTTCTTTGCTTTTCTGCTTAGCAAAAATTACAATTTTCTATTTCGGTTTTTATGTAAGATGACGTCAAAACAGCATGGAAATGAAAATCTTTTCGACACCGGTTTTCGTTTTTGTTTTGTAATGTTGGTATATAATCATATCAAATGTCATTTTTAATAGAGATTTAAAATGAAACGATATTAAATTATTTCCATGAAACTTAATATTTACAGCATCTAATGCGATCTTTTGCAATTTTGGACAATTATTACAACTTACTTCTTGGTTCATTTTAATATAAAGGTTATTGATAATTATTCATGTGTCAAAATCTGACATATACTTTACATGTAAATGGCGGCATTGGGGATGTTTGTCAGGTCTACCAACCTTTACCGATATTAGAAGTTAAAAAAAGGTACATATTTGAGAAAATTAATTATATTTATTGAAAATATGTAAATATTTTAGCTTGGAGTGATGATACCATAATGAGCTTCCTTATAAAATATTTGTATCCTAATATATACTATTTTATGTTAGGTATTTGGTAATATCAATGAGCTAGTATATTACATCTGGAGAAACCCTCCTGTTTTACAGTTTTGGCCAACCTTTTTAACAGTGGGTACCTTAAAAATGGCAGCCTTCAAATTTCATTTTGTTCAAGTAAAAAAAGGCAATCAATTTTGTTTTTTTTTGAAGATTCTTATAATCTTATTGTTTTCTCTTATGAATAAAATTAATAATACAACGGTTCAGTCCACGTTTGGAAACCTTGAACTATTCTCGAGATCAGTCTCAAGCCGTTCTCAAGATATTTAATAATTTTCTAATTTTCCAAAATAAACCCATAAAGTTTATATATTAATTTTCAGCTATTTATTTCGAATTAAAACAAAGGTTCGGTCCAAATTTCGAAAACTCAAAGAGCTCTTGAGATATTTACACATGTTTTTTATTTTCCAAAATCAAACACAAAGTTTCTGTTTCTATGTCTATGTAGCTCATTTTCTCCAACAAACGTGGTAGTTTAGTGTATTTTTTGAAGTCTCTAGCCATGCTCAAAATTTTTAATAATTTTCTAACTCTCCAAAGTAAATCCATGAAGTGTGTATTCATTTTTAGCTAATTATTTCCAATTAAAACAATGGTTTAGTACAAGTTTTGAAACCTCAAACGGTTCTCGAGATATTTACACATTTTTTTATTTTCCAAAATCGATCACGAATTTTCTGTTTGTGTATAGCTCATCATTTCTAACCATTCTAAGATATTACATAACTTTCTAAATTTCCAAAATAAACCCATTAAGTTTGTATTCGTTTTTAGTTAAGTTTTCAATCGTTTATGGTAATCTTGGTGACTTCAAACCGTTTGCAAGCTCAAGATATTGAATAATTTTGCTATTTTGCCAAATATACAAACGAACTAACAAGATCCTCTATGAATCTCGGGGAACCTCAAACGGTTCCCAAGATCATCGTCTCATTCACTTTTTCTAAGGTAACCAAATATGCAATTAATTTTTTTGTTTTTTAAATCGGCTTCGAGATATTTTTCAAAATAGACCCACAAAGTTTCTATTTGTTTTGAACCACTTTTTCCCAAGCAACAATAAGCTTTTCGAGAAAAAAAATTTCGAACTTCTTAGCACCAACTCTACACACTCTATACTAGGTCCGTACTGGTAGTAATTAAATGCCACTAAAATAATATTAAACTTGAAACAAACACAACTATTTTCTTATATCAAAAAACCATTTTTCTGAAACCAAAATCAAAACCCGCACCTATAACCATTCGTTATAGGTACGGACACGATTGACTGATGTCTAAAAATTAGTATTTTTTTGTTTTTATTTTAGCAATAAAATGTGTGAAACGGAAATTACATTAAAATTTCCTCTTCCTTAACTCTACAAATTTGTAAATTTCTGTTACTTTTAGACCACAATTTCTTATTACCAAGTCAAAATTAAAAAATTTTGTGTTATGTTTAGACTAAGATTTCAAGTCGAAATTTTAATATTTTGTGTTACTTCCAGAACAAAATTTTGTGTTACTTTGAAGTTAAAACCTTTTGTTACTAAACAACATTTTTTTTTGTTTCGTTTATTTAAACTACAATTTCGTGTTACTACAGTAAAAATTTTTTAATTTTGTGTTATTCGCTTAACTTCCAGACCAAATTTTCGTGTAATGTTTCGATTAAAATTTCCTCTTGCTTAAGTCTACAAATTTGTAAATTTCTGTTACTTTTACACCACAATTTCTTGTTACTAAGTAAAATTAAAAAAATTTGTGTTACATTTAGACTAAGATTTCAAGTCAAAATTTTAATATTTTATGTTACTTCCAGAACAAAATTTCGTGTTACTTTGAAGCTAAAATTTTTTGTTACTAAACAACATTTTTTTTATATTTGTGTTACGTTTGTTTAAACTACAATTTCGTGTTATGTTACTATAGTCAAAATTTCTAAATTTTGTGTTATTCGCTTAACTTCCAGACCAAATTTTCGTATAAAGTTTAGATTAAAATTTCCTCTCACTAAAGTCTATACATTTGTACAGTTCTGTTACTTTTAGACCACAATTTCTTGTTGCCAAGTCAAAATTAAACAATTTTGTGTGGCGTTTAGACGAGGATTTCAAGTAAAAATTTTATTTGACTTTATTTTATATTATTTATTTATTTATATATATTTAATTTGTTTGTATTCATCGAAAATCTTCACGTTACCTTTTTTAAGTAAGTCTTAACAAATAACGTTGGCCTGGAAATTGAGTTTGACCCGAAAAATCAAATATTCGTTTAAAGGCTTTTTTAGTTGCGTTTTTTTAACCTCCTTTGTTGCGAAAATGAAATTTCTCTGAGAACATGAAATAAATACTACTTAAACTTTTTTACTTTTAGGGTATATTTTAGACGTTTTCCGTCAAGTTTATTCGTATAAGAATTCAGCCGGATTGCTCTCAATCAATTTTAACCAATTTTAGTACGAAAAAAGAATTTGAAATTCAACTAAAAACATCAAAATTACAGTATAGACGTTTTCCATTTTACCCATTTTGATGCTAAAACAAAAACAAAAAATACTAATTTTTAGACATCGGTCAATCGTGTCCGCACCTATAACCAAAAACAGTAAATTTTGTTCCGGAAGTAACATCAAATCTTTTAAGTTTCCGTTTTGGTAAAATAAATTTTAACTTAAATGTAACACGAAATTTTGGTCTGGAAGTAACACAAAATATTAAAATTTGTTTAATTTTGACTTGGTAACAAGAAATTGTGGTCTAAAAGTCACAGAAATTTACAAATTTTGGCTTAGTAAGAGCAAATTTTAATCTTAACGTTACATAAGAATTTGGTATGGAAGTTACACAAACTCTCAAAAGTTTGTAAGCGTCAGCAAAAGCCTAAGCGTAATACGAGATTATTTAATTTTGACTTAGTAACAAGAAATTATGGTCAAAAAGTAACACAAAATTTAAAAATTTCGACTGCAGTAACACAAAATAGTAGTCTGAACGTAACACAAAATTTAAAAAATTTAACTTGAGACGAAAAACCGGTTGAAATTGACAAAACATGTCTAGAAATGGACATTTCGTTTTATTGTTTTTAGTAAAATTCGGTTTTAGGATCAAAGCTGATTAAAATTGTCAGAATAAGATAAACGTGTAATTTTATATTTTTTAGGTAAAAAAACTGTTCAAAATGCTCTCAATCTAAAGTGTATTTCGGGCTTTGAAGCTCAATTTTGCTTTAAACATAATGCCACCTGGAATTAACCGACATGTTACTGTCTTTTAAGTTAATAAATACCAACAGATTCTATTTTATAAACAATAAATTTAAGCTTTATCAAAAAAAAATCTAAGCAAGCTAAATCCGTTGATTTCGGAGGCCATTCGATTAGTCTCCTTCTGCCAATCAATCTATCCAGAACTCGATTGCTTAACCATTGAAAATAATGAGGTGGAGCATTGAACTCTTGGAAATATAACAGATTCTTCTGCGTAAGTAAAGTACCTTTTGCATATCAATTTGAGTTTCTAGCTCGTGAGTTATAAGTTCAGTTCTCACACTTTTCGTCCTTACTTGCCATGAGTTTCTTCATAAGCCAATTGATTTCAACTTCAGGGGTCCAAAACTCTAGATTTCTAGAGTGACTCGCACCTGATTTGCACGTTCCAGTCTTGGAAACAGTCAGGAACAAAAAAGAAAGAAGCAAACTGCTCCAATTCCGGTTTCGTACTCTAATTTACTCATTTAAATTTATTAAAATTATAAATTATATGGAATTTGGTGCAAGAGAGCACAAATTCGGTGCAGGAGAGGCGGTGTGATGTTATGAAGGATTTCGACTAATGCTACCACCTGTTAGTAGGTCGGTGAAGTTTCGGCGCTGCCACCTGTGAGTCGGTAGATGAAGTTTCGCCACAATTCCAAAAAACGAGTGAGATAGACTGATGCTCGTTCCGTCTTGGAGTTTGAAAACGAATTTGTCAATAAACTGGCATTGACATTGATCGATTGAGCTTTGAGTAATTGTCAAGCTCACATACATTAAAAAAATGTGCTATAAAGAGGCTTCAAACCCGGCATATTTGATTTCCTTCTCTGGCTTCGTACTTTATGCTTTATGATCGTATTGATCATCCTCGTACAGTTTAGCTATTCTATTCACCCTTGTTTTACAATATACTATTACGACTCCCTCGAGACATGATTATTGATCCCGATTCCCGCACTCCCATGAAATGCCAGAAATACGTTTAAACCTGTTCGCAACTGGACAATAAAAATAATAATGAACGTAAATCCGGAAAACCCCACACAAGTTGCTTATACAACAAAGCGGTTCGCACTGTTCGCAGAACTTTGTCAGACTTGCTGGAACCTGTCACTAAAGCAGACGAGTTGACCTCGATCAGGCGGTTCCCAGTGTGACGACAGTAGTACCGCTCGAATTTCTATATTTACGTTGGTAATGGTAATGCCGCACTAATTAGCGAATGAATGAATGGTTTTGAAAACGGATATACATACATTGTTTGAGAAGTTGCCCAAGCAGCGTTATTAAGACGTCAGAGAGTATAATGGTTTTGGGAAAGGTCGTATAGAGATTTGTTTACACAAGGTATGTATCGTATTTATGTGGGTCAAAGGCATTGATTCGAATCATGACATAGCTGTGACGTGTAAATTATTATTAGATATTCTTAGGTAACTTTGCGCAATTGGAAATACCATTAGATAACTACGTCAATAATAGACGAGGTAGAAATCAATGCAAGAAGCTATAAATAAAGTGCTTTAGGTACCTATATTTTGCATATTCTTCAAAAACATCAAAATTTGCATTTTTTAGACCATGTGTCAAATTTTTCCAAAAGCTGCACTTTTGCATTGTCCGTCGTTCGAGAAATTTTTAAACGATATTGGCCCTAATCCTATCCCAACTTTCTCAAAGAACCTCAAATTTAGTTTTATGTGTTTCGCTTATTTTGATCCAAAAAATGTAATTTTACCATTTATCTGAACCAATTTTGCCTGTATTTATTCTAAAATCGAATTTCTGCAAAAACATAAAAATTCGCATGTTTTGCCGACGTGGATCACTTTAAATCGGACGACACGCAGTAATATGTGTGTCGTCTTTTATGGTGCTCGTTTGCTCGTTTTTTCGTGTGACTGGGGATATTTTAATTTCAGTGGAAAGTTGTTCCTAGTTGACAAACGTCGTTTATTGAAAAAGCCCTGAGGAAGACCTCAATAAAGGTCGAAACGTTGGCTCTTTCACAAGTGTGAAGTAGTTATTTCTGTCTTACACCCGCTATTTTCACTTCTATCGACCTGATATAAAGGACGCAAAGCAATCCAGAAACAGACCAGAAACTTATATTTGGCATTTTTATAAGCTGTGAGTCTTTTATTTTTAGACTATTTTTATCCTATTCTTGATATGCATTTTTCCAAAAAATTAAAGTTTGCGTTTGTAGACGCTTTAAGTATTTTTAACCGATTTTGACCCTTATCGTAACGATTTTTTTCTAAGACATTTAATTTGCAATTCTTAAATGCTTTTAATCTTTTTGTCAACAATTACTCCAAATTGTTATTTTTATATTGTTGGAGTTGTTTTTAACCATTTTGAGCCCTAATGCTAAACTCACTTTCACGAAAAGTGTAAATATACCACAAAGAATAAATCAGATGGTTTGGATAAGTTTTGCGTTATTTTGTCCTAAAATACAGTTTCTCCAAAAGCATCAAAATTAGCGTTGTTAGTATGTAGGTCATTTTTAATCAATTGTAGCCGCCTAAATTATAACCGGCAATTTAAAAAAAAATCAAATTTGCATTACTAAACGTTTTAAGTATTTTTTTAAGCGATTTTGGTGTTAATCGCAATCCATTTTTTTACAAAAATTATTCGGTCTCGGAACCTCTAGTCTTGGCACATTTGGCTTGCGGTCCTGGTCCTGCACAATACTCGGTTCGTCGTGTCTTTTATTTTATTTTGTTCTTTCCTTTTTTTTTAATAAATATTAGTTTTATTGGCTTTTAAATCTCATTATCAATCTTAATAGTTGAAATTCCTGACATTTTGACAATTTTAACCTGAATCCAAAATTTAGGTTTTCACAAAAATTTTTCAGAAGCGAGATTTTTTCATTTTTTAGAGCTACAGTACTTTTTCCGAAGTAGAATGCTACATGTATTTATTCTAAAATCGAATTTCTGCAAAAACATTAAATTTTGCATTTTTTTGCCGAACTTTAAATCGATTTTAGTCTTAATTCCCAGCTGAATTTTTCCGAAGACTTCACATTTGCATTTTTAGACCCTTTGAGTCATTTTTAACTACTTTTGTCCTAATCTTAATTTGCATTTTTTCAAAAATTTAAAATTTGCGTCTCTTGACGCTTTAAGTATGTTTTAAACGATTTTGACTTTTATCGTCGTAACTTGACTTTTTTCTAAGACATTTAAATTACATTTTTAAATGCTTTTAATCGATTTTGGCAATAGTCATAATCATAAAGTTATTTTTTCCAAACACTCAAAATTGTTTTTTTTATACGGTTGAAGTTGTTTTTAAGTTATTTTTGCCTTAATGCCAAACTCATTTTCAGGAAAAGTGTAAATATACCACAAACAATAAATCAGATGCTTTAGTAGATCAGTTTTGCCTTATTTTGACCTAAAATACAGTTTCTCCAAAAGCAACAAAATTATCGTTGTTAGTATGTAGCGGAGGTTATTTTTAATAAATTGCAGCATAGATTCTAACTTGCATTTTTTAAAAAAAAGATTTGCATTATTAGACGTTCTTAAGTATTTTTTACCGATTTTGGTGTTAATCCTAATAAAATTTTTTTCAAAAACTTAAATTTGTATTTTTACACGGTTTGAGACATTTTCCATGACCTTTGACCTTAATCTTTACTAAATATTCAAGGGTTCGGAAAAAACTTTTCTCCCAAGCCAAGAAATACGAAAAATTTGAAAAAAGTGCAAATTGAAAACAAAATAAAAATATAAGGGTTTTAACAAAATAAAAATTGTTGCAATCAATTTTTTTGTTAACCTAGCCTAGAACAGAAAATGAAAATAAATATAAAAAATTATTCAGTGTCGGAACTTCAATTTTTTGAAGAAAAGTCTATTACTGCCTTTTCCAACCCGACGTCTTAATCAATGTTAACATTAAAATCTTTATTTTATTTTCCATATTCCCATGTTTTTGCATCCTTCTTAAATGTTCAGTTTTTTTCCTGGAATAGACAAAGTTTTTTTTCCCAGCAGCCAATTTTCTCGAATTTTTTGAACCTCTAGTCTTGGCACACTTGGCTTGCCTTGCGGTCCTGGTCCTGCACAATACTCGGTTCGTCGTGTCTTTTATTTTATTTTGTTCTTTCCTTTTTTTGTATTTTTTTTTATTTTTATTAAGTATTAGTTTTATTGGCTTTTAAATCTCATTCTCAATCTTAATAGTTGAAATTCCTGACATTTTCACAATTTTAACCTGAATCCAAAATTTAGGTTTTTACAAAAATTTTTCAGAAGCGAGATACGCTACAGAATTTTTCCGAAGTAGGATGCTACATGTATTTATTCTAAAATCGAAATTCTGCAAAAACATCAAACTTTGCATTTTTTTGCCGAACTTTAAATCGATTTTAGTCTTAATTCCTAGCTGAATTTTTCCGAAGACTACATATTTGAATTTTTAAACGATTTGACACATTTTTAACCAATTTTGGCCTTAATCCTAATCTGATTTTTTCCAAAAACTTACAATGTGCATTTTTAGACCCTTTGAGTCATTTTTAGACTATTTTTGTCCTAATCTTAATTTGCATTTTTTCAAAAATTAAAAATTTGCGTCTCTAGACGCTTTAAATATTTTTTTAAATGATTTTGACTTTTATCGTAACGGGATTTTTTTCTAAGACATTTAATTTACATTTTTAAATGCTTTTAATCGATTCGATGAATCGATGGGAATAGTCATAAAGTTAATTTTTCCCAACACTCCAAATTATTATTAATTAATTAATTATTATATTAAGTATTTTTTTAACCGATTTTGGGGTTAATCGCAATCACATTTTTTAAAAAACTTGAATTTGTATTCCTACACTCTTTGAGGCATTTTCTATGACTTTTGGCCTTAATCTTTACTCAAGATTCAAGGGTTCAGAAAAAACCTTTTTTTCCAAGCCTCAGAAAAAAAAGGAAAAGGACGAAAAATTTGAAAAAGTGCAAATTGAAAACAAAATTAAAAGATAAGGGTTTCAAAAAAAAATAAAAATATTACAAAAAAATAGTTGCAATCATTTATTTTTTTGTCATATTTATTCAAATTCACATATAAATTCAAAACATTTTTTAAATATTCAGTCAAATAAGTATTCAAAGGCACATCAGAGTCGGAATCCGAATCCTAAGTCTCGAAATTTGAATTTTCTGAAGAAAAATCGGTTTCTGGCTTTTCCAAATCGTCGTCTTGGTCAATATGAACATTTTTAAAATCTTCATTTTATTAATATTAATCAAATTCTAAAAAATTATAACCTATTTTCTCGTATTCACCTACATGTTTTTGTAGTTTTTCTAAATTACCGTTTTTTTCAATTTTTTCCTGAAGTAGACAGGGTTTTTTTCCAGCAGCCAATTTTTTCGAATTTCTTGAACCTCTAGTCATGGCTACCAATCTTTACCTACATTTGAGGTTAAAAAAAGGCACAGATTAGAAAAAATGACTTATATATTTATTGAAAATATAAAAATATATTCTTCAATATGATGATTATGTATTGCGTCTTCAATTTACAGATATAATGTTTTCCAGGTATAGGACAAATAATACTCCCTTGTCGTTTGAATAACGGCCAATGTTTCGACATTTAATTCACGTCTTCTTTAGGGCTATATTCGGCGACCAAGGATGATGTCAATCAGGAACAATTTGTTGCTGTGATGGTGCTGGCGTGTGTAATGTGTGACGTGCATCATGGATGTAATCTTGTTTATTGACGTCATCCTTTGTCGCCGAATATAGCCCCGAAGAAGGCGTGAATTAAACGTCGAAACGTAGTTAATGTATTATGCTGTAAATATTTTTATTTATTTTTCTTGAAACTTCTATTCTTAGTAAGCTCTGGCACCAAAGTTTTTGGTAACAACAATATTACAATCTAAAGTGTTTTCCGGGCTGGGTCCAATGGAATTATTATCCTGACATTTCGCCTACAGCTGCGGCAGACATAATGATTGGCGATGAGGCAATGGGCGAAGTGATTTCCCGTGCTTCTCGACGTTGACTGGTTCGACTGTGGTGAGCTCCGTGGTATTTATTCCTCCGCCGACGATCTGCAGTGGAGGTAGTGGTGGCGCATTTGAAGTATGTCGTACAACTGGCAGTTTGCATTCAGAAACGTACTTTCCTCCTTCCTGTTGAAGTTGTTGTCATGTTTAAAGATCTCAATCACTTCTTTCGTTAGTGTTTTTTTTTGGAACGAAAAAATTAAGCATCTGGAAAGAGCCTGTAGTTGGAATGGATACAGAAAGCACGACAGCCGAACCCCGCCCCACCACTGCCCCCACCCCAGGACAAAATTCCATTGGACCACGGCTTCAAAGCCCGAAAAACCCTTTAGATTGTAGTTTGACCGACCGTGAAAACCTTCACAGTCCTATACAACAACAGTATTTTCTTATCTTTAAATTTTTGAAATATAACCAAAAATACTGACACCATTAAAATTTTATACAGGGGATGATCTGTCAGATTTCCATGGCCACCTGTGTCGAAAAACTTAATGAAAACTTTATAGGTACTGTTTTGCTCGAAACCGCAAAAATTAATATTCTAGATTTATTGTGTTGGGTGCAACATTGAGGTAGGGAGCTTCCAAACAAATTCCGATGTATTTCGCTTAAATTTGTTCCGTTTTTTTGACCGGAAGTCCGCCATTTTTGTGTGACCCATGACGTAATGCCATCGGCAAAGTACATACATTGGTGAACCACGATTTCGATTCATTTGACATTAGACGTCAAGCGATCTCACTTCCTGCTGCTTTCGCGACCATTTTTGTGTGACCAGGGGGGGGCAAGACTGTAAACTACGAGGGTCTCTCCATTAGATTCTGTTATTCAATTAACTAGCATTTTATAATCATCTCCATTGTTACAGTAATTAATTGGAAAATTTCTAAGTGGTAACGAATTCGTTGGGGCATCTAACTAACAATCAGCCAGGAAATACGTAGTAAAGTAGTGGTTTAATTACCGTACGGCTCTAAAAAAGTTATCGTTCTGGAACAATGCGTGGATATAATTAAGTAGATTGTGAAAGTAGTGTAAATTATGTAAAACCGTCTTGCAGGGAGGAACAGAGCGTGGAACTAAAATGTGTGTAGGAAAATTAGACTTTCAAAACAAGCAGTTGCAAACTACCAAGCAAGTTAATATAATCGTGAGGGTACCAACAGAAAAAGTAAAATTTCTCGAAGCGATAACACAATGACCTGATATATGCTTAATCGATGAACGTACCTTAAAACATTAAAGAATTAAAACATGAATTGATGACAGATTTTTAAATTAACAACTGATTGTTCCTGTTATAAGTCCAAACTATTATCCCAATTATTGTGCTTCTATACATCGTCTTATCATGTGAAATGTTGAAATTCATCCATTTATTTATTTACACCTTCTCTAAACTTTCCTACGTTTCAAAACAGTACATGTGTGTTAATTAAGGAGCAGAATAGGGCTCTTTGTTCATTCTTTTCTCTCAGATCCCGAACGGTATATAAAACATGTAACGGTTAAATTGAGATTTGAAATCAACACTTTAAACAATTAGCTCCATCAATCTGTTGAATTGAGTTTATTGAGCGTGTGCCGCAAAAAAACTCATCACTACTGCCATTTGTGCGACGTACTTTTCCTATTGTCCTAATTCAGATCACATTAACTAATTCGAAAGTCGGAGCACGTTCACCTGCCCCCACATAACTTGCGTTAAATTACACAATGCTATCCGGAGAACAATTTTTCTATTTGATGATTCAACCAAATTGTTTTCAAGGAAGTCAATTGACCTGATGAATACCTGATTTGAATTCTAACTAACAAGCGGTGTCATTCACCATTTTAGACCGGATGTCTATCGTTAAGTACTAGCGCCGCTCAACCTGCCACCACAATTTTGCAATATACTTTAACACATTAACTTTATGTGTGTATTTATGGGATAAATAATGAATAATGGTTTAGAGGACCATGACAACTTGGCAGGACCAAACCGCATATTTCATATCTATCGTTATTTAGTAAATGAAGTTTTGGTCGGAAACCAAACATGTGTAGGGTTTTGGATCAACAGTTTGCTGGTCTTCAGTACCAGACGAATAAGACATAAGACATGTGGGTATGACTCATTCTTGGCATAATAACCAACAACAACGGGCATTCCTCGCAAACCATTCTTCGTCGCGTACTCCTGGATTTTTGTGAGTCGCGGTACCATTGCTAAGGTGGGTGCCGCGCGTGGGACTCGCGCTTCGGGCCCACGCGCTACGGCGACGACGGCCAGGTTCCCACGATTCCGTCCGACACGTTGCCATATTGAGCTATTTATGTCAGTTTTAGATCTCTAATCTAATCTATTGATGCCAAAAACATTTGATAATAGGAACCGTTTTAGTCGCAATACTTGAACTATCCATCTATCACCATAATGCGGGAAGAGACTACGACTGCACATTTCTCTTCCGTCTGCTGTTGTTTTGTTTAGAAACACAATGTGAACTTCTATAAGGATGTAAAACATAAAATTGTCTTAGATCGGCCAGTGTCTCCGAGTTTTGTGTCTTTTCAGATAATGATCATCGTAATTATGTCATCGTACTGACTCAAATCAACGTGAATTATTTGGCTGATCGAAAGCCACTGGGGCTAAAAAGTTTTTTTGGGGCCAACCCACGAAAAAGTTTGGTTTAAGTTTATACAAAAATCTAACTTCTGCAAAGAATTTTTGATTTGGTGTGGTTCAAAAGAAAGGTTGGACTAGTCGAAGAAATGTAATAGTTTTATACTGTCACAAAGGATCAAAAAGACATACAAATTGCAGCATTCTTAGAAATGGTCGGCAGATGACCGCTTTAGTACCAAGCACTAGTGGATCCAAATTTAAAAACCAACCTCGCAAATTTATTCAACTTGTGGGTACATCGAACCGCTCATGCACGTCATGGAAAAGAAGGTTGCGATGGACTCGGGAAAATTCGCTGACGATAAAACTAGCACTAGCGTTCTTGAGGGAGAAACGTCTGTCGGCTGGGGGACTCACAAAGGAAGTCCGGTTTCTTGTTGGTTGAACGCCGAACCGGGTTCCTGCGGTTATAGTCGTTACGCCGGAAGGAACGAACAACCACCAACCATCAGGTACCAGCTCACTGTTTAAAAGTAAAAAAAAAAAAACAAGTTGTTTGAGGAACTCGCGAAGGAGTCGTTTTTGGGGACTCACGAGGAGAAGGCGGTCTGGGGGACTCACGAAGGGTGTCGCATTATTGAGGGACTTACAGGTAGCCGTTTGAGAAGCCGGGTTCGGGCTGTTTGGAGTCGCTACGCCAGAAGGAACGAACGACTACCATTTAAAACCAGCCCACCGTTTAAAAGTAGAAAAATATTTGTTTGAAGGACTCGCGAGAGGAATCGTTTTTGTGGACTCGCGAGGAGCAGTCGGTCTGGGGGACTCACAAAGGGAGTCCGGTTTTTATAGGGACTCACGAGGAGTCGTGCGGGGAGTCGCGTTGGGAATGGTCAGAGGTCGACATTACGCCGGAAGGACGAACGACTACCATCACGTTTGCGACTGGTAGGCCACTGTTTAAAAGTAGAAAAAGGTGTTGTTTGGGGGACTCACGAGAAGGACGGTTTTAAGGGATTGGTGAAAAGGGGCCGAGAAGGAGTGTCGTTACGCCGTCAGGACGAACGATCACCACCTGAGATCACCAGTCGAAGCATACAGCCAAGTTTGGTTTTCAAAACTAAAGTTTTGTCAGCTTTGCCTCTCATGAAGTCTCATACTTTCTACATTATGAACGTTGTCAAGATTTTCTTCATTGATAATTATCATTGAAGCATCTACCGCCATTCGGAAGCAAACTATTTCGGCCTAATCTACCTATCAATGGTTATTGGCTTACGTTGCATGATTTACAAAGAACCGATCCATACATTAGGTTCCATGTTAAGATAGACTTATGGAACGTTTTGTATAATTGGTGGAAAAAAGTGTTGAAAAGGTATAATTTTGAACAGAACACATTGGGATATACAGGCTCGAAGGACCAATGGAAAAACGGAAAGAATGGAGCATACAAAAATTTTTATTGTAAATAATAGAAAGAGAGTACAATTTCGGACAGAAGAGAGTGAGATAAAAACCGGCTCGAAGGACCAGTAACAAATTTTCCATTTTAAATAATTTAAAAGTCCAAAAAGTACAGAAAAGTTACAATTGTCGACAAAAAACAGTGGGATAAACACGGGCTCAAACGATGAAAGGAAAATGCAGAAAAATGGAGAATAAGAAATCTTTTAGTTTAAATGGGTTAAAAAGACCAAAAACGTTTTTATACATGGCGATGGTGGTAAGTAATAGATTTACGATAAAAGCAGGAAAATGGCAAAAAGTAGTTTTCAAAGAATCGTAGAACTAAAAAAAAATATAATTTTTGTTGGTTTAAGTAATAGATTTACGATAAAAGCAGAGGAACAGAGAAAATTTGTTTTCAAAGAACCGGAGAACCAAAAAAATATGGTTTTGGCTTAAGTAATAGATTTACGATAAAAGCAGGGAAATGGCAAAAAGTAGTTTTCAAAGAATTGTAGAACTAAAAAAAATATAGTTTTTGTTGGTTTAAGTAATAGATTTACGATAAAAGCAGAGGAAAGAAGAAAATTAGTTTTCAAAGAACCGTAGAACCAAAAAAATATGACTTTTGTTGGTTTAAGTAATAGATTTACGATAAAAGCAGAGGAAAGGAGAAAATTAGTTTCAAAGAACCGTAAAACACATTGGGATATAGAAGCTGGAAGGACCAATGGAAAATACGGAAGAATGGAGCATACAAAAATTTTTATTGTAAATTATTTCGAAGCATCAAAAATGTTTTAAATGTTTAGTGTAAAATGGTGCAAGAAAGGTACAATTTCTGACAGAATTCAAAGTCCAAGAAGTGCAGAAAAGTTACAATTGTCGACAAAAAACCGTGTTATAAAGACGGGCGCAAAGGATGAAAGGAAAATTCAGAAAAATGGTGCATAAGAAATCTTTTAGTTTAAATATGTTGAAAAGACCAAAAACGTTTTTATACATGGTGATGGAGGTTTAAGTAATAGATTTACGATAAAAGCAAAGAAAATGCAAAAAGTAGTTTTCAAAGAATCGTAGAACAAAAAAAAATATGGTTTTGGCTTAAGTAATAGATTTACGATAAGAGCAGAGGAAAGAAGAAAACTAGTTTTCAATTGTCGACAAAAAACAGTGGGATAAACACGGGCTCAAACGATGAAAGGAAAATGCAGAAAAATGGAGAATAAGAAATCTTTTAGTTTAAATGGGTTAAAAAGACCAAAAACGTTTTTATACATGGCGATGGTGGTAAGTAATAGATTTACGATAAAAGCAGGAAAATGGCAAAAAGTAGTTTTCAAAGAATCGTAGAACTAAAAAAAAATATAATTTTTGTTGGTTTAAGTAATAGATTTACGATAAAAGCAGAGGAACAGAGAAAATTTGTTTTCAAAGAACCGGAGAACCAAAAAAATATGGTTTTGGCTTAAGTAATAGATTTACGATAAAAGCAGGGAAATGGCAAAAAGTAGTTTTCAAAGAATTGTAGAACTAAAAAAAATATAGTTTTTGTTGGTTTAAGTAATAGATTTACGATAAAAGCAGAGGAAAGAAGAAAATTAGTTTTCAAAGAACCGTAGAACCAAAAAAATATGACTTTTGTTGGTTTAAGTAATAGATTTACGATAAAAGCAGAGGAAAGGAGAAAATTAGTTTTCAAAGAACCGTAAAACCCATTGGGATATACAGGCTGGAAGGACCAATGGAAAATACGGAAGAAGAGCATACAAAAACTTTTATTGTAAATTATATCGAAGCATTAAAAATGTTTTAAATGTTTAGTGTAAAATGGTGCAAGAAAGGTACAATTTCTGACAGAAGAGAGTGAGATAAAAACCAGCTCGAAGGACCAGTAACAAATTTTCCATTTTAAATCATTTCAAAGTCCAAGAAGTGCAGAAAAGTTACAATTGTCGACAAAAAACCGTGTTATAAAGACGGGCGCAAAGGATGAAAGGAAAATTCAGAAAAATGGTGCATAAGAAATCTTTTAGTTTAAATATGTTGAAAAGACCAAAAACGTTTTTATACATGGTGATGGAGGTTTAAGTAATAGATTTACGATAAAAGCAAAGAAAATGCAAAAAGTAGTTTTCAAAGAATCGTAGAACAAAAAAAAATATGGTTTTGGCTTAAGTAATAGATTTACGATAAGAGCAGAGGAAAGAAGAAAACTAGTTTTCAAAGAATCGAATAACCAAAAAAAATATGGTTTTGGCTTAAGTAATAGATTTACGATAAAAGCAGAAAAATGGCAAAAAGTAGTTTTCAAAGAATCGTAGAACTAAAAAAAATATAATTTTTGTTGGTTTAAGTAATAGATTTACGATAAAAGCAGAGGAACGGAGAAAATTTGTTTTCAAAGAACCGGAGAACCAAAAAAGTATGGTTTTGGCTTAAGTAATAGATTTACGATAAAAGCAGGGAAATGGCAAAAAGTAGTTTTCAAAGAATTGTAGAACTAAAAAAAATATAGTTTTTGTTCGTTTAAGTAATAGATTTACGATAAAAGCAGAGGAAAGAAGAAAATTAGTTTTCAAAGAACCGTAGAACCAAAAAAATATGATTTTTGTTGAAGAAGTAATAGATTTACGATAAAAGCAGAGGAAAGGAGAAAATTAGTTTCAAAGAACCGTAAAACACATTGGGATATAGAAGCTGGAAGGACCAATGGAAAATACGGAAGAATGGAGCATACAAAAATTTTTATTGTAAATTATTTCGAAGCATCAAAAATGTTTTAAATGTTTAGTGTAAAATGGTGCAAGAAAGGTACAATTTCTGACAGAAGAGAGTGAGATAAAAACCGGCTCGAAGGACCAGTAACAAATTTTCCATTTTAAATAATTTCAAAGTCCAAAAAGTGCAGAAAAGTTACAATTGTCGACAAAAAACCGTGGGATAAAGACGGGCGCAAAGGATGAAAGGAAAATTCAGAAAAATGGTGCATAAGAAATCTTTTAGTTTAAATATGTTAAAAAGACCAAAAACGTTTTTATACATGGTGATGGAGGTTTAAGTAATAGATTTACGATAAAAGCAAAGAAAATGCAAAAAGTAGTTTTCAAAGAATCGTAGAACAAAAAAAAATATGGTTTTGGCTTAAGTAATAGATTTACGATAAGAGCAGAGGAAAGAAGAAAACTAGTTTTCAAAGAATCGAATAACCAAAAAAAATATGGTTTTGGCTTAAGTAATAGATTTACGATAAAAGCAGAAAAATGGCAAAAAGTAGTTTTCAAAGAATCGTAGAATTAAAAAAAATATAATTTTTGTTGGTTTAAGTAATAGATTTACGATAAAAGCAGAGGAACGGAGAAAATTTGTTTTCAAAGAACCGGAGAACCAAAAAAATATGGTTTTGGCTTAAGTAATAGATTTACGATAAAAGCAGGGAAATGGAAAAAAGTAGTTTTCAAAGAATTGTAGAACTAAAAAAAAATATAGTTTTTGTTGGTTTAAGTAATAGATTTACGATAAAAGCAGAGGAAAGAAGAAAATTAGTTTTCAAAGAACCGTAGAACCAAAAAAATATGATTTTTGTTGGTTTAAGTAATAGATTTACGATAAAAGCAGAGGAAAGGAGAAAATTAGTTTCAAAGAACCGTAAAACACATTGGGATATAGAAGCTGGAAGGACCAATGGAAAATACGGAAGAATGGAGCATACAAAAATTTTTATTGTAAATTATTTCGAAGCATCAAAAATGTTTTAAATGTTTAGTGTAAAATGGTGCAAGAAAGGTACAATTTCTGACAGAAGAGAGTGAGATAAAAACCGGCTCGAAGGACCAGTAACAAATTTTCCATTTTAAATAATTTCAAAGTCCAAAAAGTGCAGAAAAGTTACAATTGTCGACAAAAAACCGTGGGATAAAGACGGGCGCAAAGGATGAAAGGAAAATTCAGAAAAATGGTGCATAAGAAATCTTTTAGTTTAAATATGTTAAAAAGACCAAAAACGTTTTTATACATGGTGATGGAGGTTTAAGTAATAGATTTACGATAAAAGCAAAGAAAATACAAAAAGTAGTTTTCAAAGAATCGTAGAACAAAAAAAAATATGGTTTTGGCTTAAGTAATAGATTTACGATAAGAGCAGAGGAAAGAAGAAAACTAGTTTTCAAAGAATCGAATAACCAAAAAAAATATGGTTTTGGCTTAAGTAATAGATTTACGATAAAAGCAGAAAAATGGCAAAAAGTAGTTTTCAAAGAATCGTAGAATTAAAAAAAATATAATTTTTGTTGGTTTAAGTAATAGATTTACGATAAAAGCAGAGGAACGGAGAAAATTTGTTTTCAAAGAACCGGAGAACCAAAAAAATATGGTTTTGGCTTAAGTAATAGATTTACGATAAAAGCAGGGAAATGGAAAAAAGTAGTTTTCAAAGAATTGTAGAACTAAAAAAAAATATAGTTTTTGTTGGTTTAAGTAATAGATTTACGATAAAAGCAGAGGAAAGAAGAAAATTAGTTTTCAAAGAACCGTAGAACCAAAAAAATATGATTTTTGTTGGTTTAAGTAATAGATTTACGATAAAAGCAGAGGAAAGGAGAAAATTAGTTTCAAAGAACCGTAAAACACATTGGGATATACAAGCTGGAAGGACCAATGGAAAATACGGAAGAATGGAGCATACAAAAATTTTTATTGTAAATTATTTCGAAGCATCAAAAATGTTTTAAATGTTTAGTGTAAAATGGTGCAAGAAAGGTACAATTTCTGACAGAAGAGAGTGAGATAAAAACCGGCTCGAAGGGCCAGTAACAAATTTTCCATTTTAAATAATTTCAAAGTCCAAAAAGTGCAGAAAAGTTACAATTGTCGACAAAAAAAAGTGGGATAAAGACGGGCGCAAAGGATGAAAGGAAAATACAGAAAAATGGAGCATAAGAAATATTTTAGTTTAAATAGATTAAAAAGACCAAAAACGTTTTTATACATGGCGATGGTGGTTTAAGTAATAGATTTACGATAATAGCAAAGAAAAGGCAAAAATTAGTTTTCAAAGAACCGAAGAACGAAAAAAAAATGGTTTTTGTTGGTTTAAGTAATAGATTTACGATAAAAGCAGAGAAAATGCAAAACGTAGTTTTCAAAGAATCGTAGAACAAAAAAAATATGGTTTTGGCTTAAGTAATAGATTTACGATAAAAGCAGAGCAAAGGAGAAAATTAGTTTTCAAAGAACCGTAGAACCAACAAAAATCATATTTTTGTTGGTTTAAGTAATAGATTTACGATAAAAGCAGAGGAAAGGAGAAAATTAGTTTTCAAAAAACCGTAAAACATATTGGGATATACAGGCTCGAAGCACCAATGGAAAATACGGAAGAATGGACATACAAAAAGTTTTATTTTATAAATTTCGAAACATCGAAAATGTTTTAAAACTAGTGTAAAATGGTGCAAGAAAAGTACAATTTCGGACAGAAGAGAGTGAGATAAAAACCGGCTCGAAGGACCAGTAACAAATTTTCCATTTTAAATAATTTCAAAGTCCAAAAAGTGCAGAAAAGTTACAATTGTCGACAAAAAACAGTGGGATAAAGACGGGCGCAAAGGATGAAAGGAAAATTCAGAAAAATGGTGCATAAGAAATCTTTTAGTTTAAATATGTTAAAAAGACCAAAAACGTTTTTATACCTGGTGATGGTGGTTTAAGTAATAGATTTACGATAAAAGTAGAGAAAATGCAAAAAGTAGTTTTCAAAGAATCGTAGAACAAAAAAAAAATGGTTTTGGTTTAAGTAATAGATTTACGATAAAAGCAGAGGAAAGGAGAAAACTAGTTTTCAAAGAATCGGAGAACCAAAAAAAATATGGTTTTGGCTTAAGTAATAGATTTACTATAAAAGCAGGAAAAAGGCAAAAAGTAGTTTTCAAAGAATCGTAGAACTAAAAAAAATATAATTTTTGTTGGTTTAAGTAATAGATTTACGATAAAAGCAGAGGAAAGGAGAAAATTAGTTTTCAAAGAACCGGAGATCCAAAAAAATATGGTTTTGGCTTAAGTAATAGATGTACGATAAAAGCAGGGAAATGGCAAAAAGTAGTTTTCAAAGAATCGTAGAACTAAAAAAATATAGTTTTTGTTGGTTTAAGTAATAGATTTACGATAAAATCAGAGGAAAGGAGAAAATTAGTTTTCAAAGAACCGTAGAACCAAAAACATATGATTTTTGTTGGTTTAAGTAATAGATTTACGATAAAAGCAGAGAAAAGGAGAAAATTAGTTTTCAAAGAACCGTAAAACACATTGGGATGTATAGGCTCGAAGAAACAAATTTGCGACAACGCAAATAAATACACAGTAGTCCTTAGTTAATTTTTAGATAGACCAGGCCATATCTTGCCACTCAATTAAACGGACCTCGTAGCTGCAGCAAAATGACATATGGGAACAAAGGAGTGCTTCCGCCCTTCTCTTCATTTTGAAAACCAAACTTGGCGATATGCTTCTACTGGTGATCTCGGGTGGTGATCCTTCGTCCTTACAGCGTAACGACACTCCTCACTCCCTTTTCACCAATCCTCCAAAACCACTCTTCTCGTGAATCTCCCAAAATCGCTCTATTCTTTCAACTTTTGTCCACAACAGTAGGCTGGTACTTGATGGTGCTCGTTTGTTCCTTCCGGTATAATCCGATACGGATCCGTACGATCTCCAACCAGCCCGAACGCGGGTTCCCGCACAACTCCTCGCGAGTATAAAAACTGGACTCCCTTCGTGAGTCCCCCAAATTAACTGCTCCTCGTGAGTCCCCCAAAATCGCACTCTCTTCTTGAGCCCCCAAAACAAGACTTCTCGTGAGTTCCCAAAAATGACTCTTTTCGCAAGTCGCACAAACAACTCCTTTTTCTACTTTTAAAGAGTGGGTTAATACTTGATGGTAGTCGTTCGTCCTTCTGGCGTAATGTCGACCTCCAACCAGCCCCAACGCGGCTAAAGTACCTATATATAGTAAGCAAGCAAATGACTAAGGACTGAAGGAACGATAATCACGTGAGTCGATCCTGAAGACAACATCTGAGACTAGGGTACGATCTGCTTGGATTATTTCCTCGTCACAACACATCTGCAGCGATGAGTGATGGCATTCTCAAATGGCGTTTTTTTTTTTAGTTGTAAAGAGGAGGACTAAGAGGAGAGTAAGTTAGGTTGACTCCTATTACGTTTGGCCTGTTGATATCGCGAGTATACAGCAGTTGGCTAGGAGATGGTAGTTTCTTCCAAAGATGTGTCCGGGTTGCCAAAAAAAAATTATTTTCAGATATTTTTGGTTAGTTGGTTAGAAAACTTATTTGTTCTCATCCTCATCCGGCGTCTGTATCTGTATCGTCATACTAGTTCATTAAAAGTACAAGACAGTGCTATAAACGACATTATCTGAGACGGCGACGATTCTTAGATCAGGTGTGGTATTTTAAGCGAACAACTTGGCAACGTCGCGTCAAATCCTTGTCTCCGCTTTATTTGCGCCCCGGTAGAGGTTAATGTCATTACAAGCGGCGCGGCGCACCGTTTTATCAAGAGGCGCCGGCATTTTTGGGCCGCTATATATGGCTCAACGGGGCTACGCCTGTCAAATCGTAAAAACGCGACCAGGTGAAAAATGGGTCGCTAATTGGAAAATATAAGATCGGACGGGAAGAAGTTCGTTGTTAGGTTGGGTCGCGGCTCCTATTATTTACTACCTAATTTATTGGCTTTTTATTTTATTTTCTGCGTTCGTTATTGTCTGGAGGTTATATTTTTTATTTTTAAATTTTGTTGGGTCAGACACCCAGAGGAGTTCGCCCGAATGCTATTATTGACCGTGAACATGTATGAGGAAATGTTTCATTTCAAGTGAGAACGGACGTTAAGTCAATTAGTAGATTTAGTTACAGACTCAGTACGTTTATTGTTTTTTTTATTGCTTGATTACCAAACGCCGCCATGGGAAAATGAAAGTTTTCTTTGAAACTCATTAACAACTCTCTTAAAATTATAATCTTCAATAAACCGAAATATTACTCGGTTTTAATAACAGGTCTTCGTATTTGTGCACACCAAGCTCTCTATATGAACCATGAAGAATGGAAAATTGCGAGAATTTCAATTCAACCGTATCTGTGAGAATCGCAGCGACAAAATACCATTTAACCGTTTTACAAGCAATGGCGGCACGTTGACACTGTCTAGCGATGCAAAAACGGTCACGGTCGCCAATTGACGAAACGCAAACACCGATTTCAAGAAAAAATTGCCCTATTGTTATGGTACTCCAGTGAAGTAATACAGTTAGCTCGTCTGATTAAAATACGTACACCAACCTATCCAAGTAAATGGAGTGGATCATGCTATTGATTTTACGCCGAACCAGGTCCCTATTGAGACTGCGTGGGGACATTACACTCGGTCTACCAATGGTGCGTGTCCCGATTTTGTTTCAGTTTCTTACTTGTCTTGATCCAACTTTACGTTGGTTCAATTTATTTATTTTGAATCCCCAACGCCCTTTCTGCTACGAAAAACACGTATAGAATCTAATGTGCCCTAGAACTAACCGTTATTAAATTTCAAGGTTTTAAAAACTAAATTTACTCACTAATTTCCCTCACAAAAATCGCCTTTATATGTCAAGATTTTTTACTTATATTTGAGCTCCGTGGTATTTAGAAACGTAATTTCCTCCTTCCTGTTGAAATTATTGTTGTCGTGTTTGAAGATCTCAATGGCCTCTCTCGTTAGTCAGTCCACTAACGTGATTCATTTACCACAGTCGAATCAGTCAACGTCGGGGAGCCAGGAGATCACTTCGGCTCATTGCCTCATCGCCTTTGGTAATGTCTGCCGCAGCTGTAGACAAAACGTCCGGAAGCTGTAGACGAAACGTCTGGACCACGGCTTCAAAGCCCGGAAAACACTTTAGATTGTATTTTAACCGGCCTGAAAGCCTTCACAGACATTTTTAGTTTAAAAAAAAAAACAAAAAGTAACTCAAAATAACAATACTTTTTATAATTCGGTTGGTTCCGAAAAGTTTGGTTCTGAAAAGTTACTAGTCGCTTTGCATTAATAAATTATCTTTAATTCTTTTCTTTTTTTTTCTGCCTCATGTTCCATAATGTCACTGTCGCACTCATCCATTGGAGTCGCTTCGCTCCTCCTTTAGCCAACTGTCTTATGAAACTTGTATCTTAATGTAATATTGTTGGATATTCGGTGGGTTCAAATTATTCCAGTGTAATTGATTTTAATTAAAAAACTATTTATTTACTTCACGAACAATTACAACTTCAACTCGCCAATTTAACGTTCACTGATAATCAAATAATTACCACAAACACTTTAATACCGTTCTCTACAATCGCTTCGTTCTTATAACTCACTTAGGCAGGGTTTACTCAACTTCTTTATTCTTAATTCCTTATTTATAATTCTTATTTGCCAATTCTTAAGTTGTTAAATTAAAACCATGTTATTTAATGGCACTCTTTATACAAGTTCCTAATTACTAATTCTTAATTTTTGTTCCTAATGCTTAACCTTAAAAGTTCAGATATTTTAACTTTTAGCAATTAAGCATTAAAAATTAAGAAAAATGTTTCATTGCGCATGCCCAGTAGATGGCCTATAGGGTATGACATAACCTCAAATTTGTGTTTTTGTTTAATTATTTTAAATCCCAGTTAATAAATTATTGTGTTAGTATCATAAAATATATTTTTACAAAAGAAAATCATGGATATTCAAGAACCAGAGGAATGTTAACTGTCAATAGTGTCGCTTGCAAATCCTTAATGTTTTGCGAATTAGAAAATTGTGTAAACCACATTATGAAATAAGAATTAAAAATACGTATTAGAAATTAACTATTAAGAATTAAGAATTAAGAATAAAGAAGTTGGATAAACCCTGCTTTACACTCAATTAAAAATCGAACTATCTGACCGTAAAGGTCCGTGCCTTTTATACCTGAAACATATAAACTAGAAAATTTCCTAAAATTACTCGGATAATAAGTTAACATCCAAAATAGCGTAAACAAGGTAATAAATTACGCTCCGTCGACAGGTCAGCTAGAAGTCGATCCTGCCCGGCCGGCCCTGTCTCGTAACCACCTTCCGTAACACTATTATAGCCCGGGTTCATTAGAAAACGTCACCTAGAAGACTATGAATTTTTGACAAAAAAGGATGACATAATCAAAGTAAATGGACTTTCGTTCTATCATTCTTTTATTTTGACATTTTACAGCCAACTAGGTGATGGTTCCATATGAACACTTCCTATATGCCTGTGAAGGCTTTCACGGCCGTTCAAAATACAATCTAAAATAGATAATTCCTAAATCTTTGAGGCGGATTATTCATCTTTTACTACTTTCGTGGGTATTACGCCTCAATCCAATTTCTTTCTGTTTCTTTTATTGTTAGAGACCGAATTTTTTCACTATTCTCAGTAAAGTTACTGAGAATACCAATTAACCCTGAAAAGGGCTCGGGCGAAACACCTAGTTAACGTTTTTCGGCAACTTTTCTGTTGCCTTCTTCAGAACAACCTACAAGAAAAAAATTAAATTATGAATTTAAGATATTACCTATATAGTTTATTATAAAATCAGTTTGTAATGCTCATTTGAGCATTGCATGCCGAAACGCTAACCAGGTGTTTCATCCGAGTCCTTTTCAGGGTTAATTGGTATTCTCAGTAATTTTACTGGAAATAGTGCAAAATTCGGTCTCTAACAACAAAAGAAACACAAAGAAATTGGATTGAGGCGTAATACCCACGTAAGTAGAAAAAAAAAACAATCTAAAATGTTTTCCGGGGTTTGAAGCCATAGTCTAATGGAATTTCTTCCTAACGTTTCGGTTACTGTTGCGGCAGAGATTATCAAAGGCAATGAAGCAACGGGTGGAGTGATCTCCCGTGCTTCCTGACTTTAACTGATTCGACTGTGGTGAGCTCCGTGGTATTTATTTCACGTCGCGGCCGTCGCGTTGCAGTGGAGGGACTGGGGTGGGGGTAGTGGTGGCACGGGGTTTCGGCGCACTTGAAATGTGTCATAGAACCGGTAGAATTCGCCTCCAGTCCGCATTTAGAAACGTAATTTCCTCCTTCCTGTTTAAATTGTTGTCGTGTTTAACGATTTCAATGTCCTCTCTCGTTAGTCTCGGATAGAAACGCTGTGATTGATATAAGATATCCACCTAGTTGAAAAGGATGTCGTGACCTTCGGAGAGAGCGTGCTCTGCTACTGCTGCCTTTTATGTTTGTCTCAGCCTGCAACTGCTCTTGTGTTTCGTAATCCTCGTGTTGACACTGCGTTTTGTGGTGCCAATGTATACCGAGCCACAGCTGCATGGAACTCGATAAACTCCGTGTGCCGATAGGGGATCTCTGCGGTCTTTGGCCGAGCTCAAGTGGTTTTAAAGACAGTTTTAACATTGTGCTTTTTCAGTAGCCTGCCGATCCTGTCCGTTACTTTGTGGATGTATGGTAAACTAGTCCATGCGCGCTTTTCGTCATCTTCTCCTGTTGTTCCTTTCTGGCTCTCTACATTCCTTGCTGTATCCATTTCAACCAAAGGCTCTTTCCAGATGCTTCCATTCCAAATCATCCGGCTCACAAATTCTCTTGGCTCTCACCGACAGACTCTTTATGACTCCCCTTTTCAGTCTTAGATGATGATTTGATCCGTCCTACCGTTTTTGGATGTTTTAGTATCAAGGAGGCCGAATGGGAAGCTTGCGCACACCGTTTATAGAAAACCACCACACACACTCTTAGTTTTGGGGGAATGTTGGGATTGCAAAGCCCAAGCATATTCTGCCTCCGGAAGTAGCTAATGAAGAAGAGGGTTTGAGACAATAGACTCTTAATAGGGTACACATAGGGTACAGACTCTTAATATGATCAGTGCTTATCAGTTAATTTAAAGGCAACTGGGAATGCTTAGTTTTCTTATCTAGAGTGGCCCATCGAAAAGGATCCAACTCGTTTTTCTTCCAATTGAGTATATACATCGAAAATCGCTTTATCGACACGTCAACTTTAGTTTTTAGGGGAACACATTTTTGAGTAGTTTCAAAACCTAAACCTCCAAGTGGGGGTAAGCATTGAGCTTGAAATTTTAAATGGAAAGGGAGGTCGAGTGATACCTGGTCTCGAAGGTCTCATCATTATTTGTTCATTTGCTATATTTCATGTAATTTGTTAAAGCCAATCCAAAATGGCGGCCCATTATATTTTGTAAATTTGTAAATTTAACGGGCTTTAATTTAAGTTTTTGCTTTGGTTTTTATTCTCCTGTCAGGTTAGGGGGTTGAAACGCCTCAAAAATGTCTTTCCCTAAAAACTAAAGTAGACGTGTTTGAGCGATTTTCTATGTATACAGGGTGTTACAAATTAGAGTCATTAGCATTGGTATCTTGGTAACCATAAGAGATAGAAAGTTGGTTAAATGGAGGCAAAGTTGCACATTTTATTACTGAATACTTTGCTAAAAAGAAACATAAAGTCAAATTCTCTTTTCATTTGTTTACGACTTTATTATTGATTATTTTGGAAAATCAAGAGCACTTTCTTAAGGTTTTTTTTTACGCTCTTCAACAAATTACTTTTATTTTTCAGTTATCATTCATCATCATCAACTTTGTTTTTTTTTTATACAGACCTGCATTTTTTTTCCTTTTTGAGTAGCCTTTAACCTCCCAAAAGTAATGAGTTATAACACTTGCCAGAAAAAGTTATTCTAATAGTTTGAAAGCAAACAATTGAACTACGCTTAACTTGACAGTGTGCAACATACTTTCTTTACTGGGTGAATTAAATGTCTCTCTCAAAATGTAAAGTGAAGAGTGAAATATGCAAAAAGGCCTAAGTGCGAGTTTTTACAAAAAAATTATTTTAATGCGGCCTTTGGATCCATGTGGCACCTGGTACTTGCAACAATTCCGGATCTGTTAGGCCGCCCCCTAGGATAAAGCTTTGCATTTTTATTATTCCATCAAACAAGCCCAAGTGCCACTAACGCCATAATCTGTCTAGGGGAATATCACTTTTTGCCCCGTATTCAGAAATCCAAATATCTATCACCATTTAAATTTGAAAGAAATGTGGACTAGAGCTTCACGAGACCGAGGCTTTAATATCGACTTCGAGACCGAGACCGATACTGCCAATCGAGACTCTCGAGAGTGAATCGAGGCTCTCGATTCACACTGAAGAGAAAACAGAAAGGGAAATTAAGAAAAAATATTAAATTTAGGAAAATGAGAAAAAGTAGGTCAAAGGGAGTATGGAAAGAAGTAGAGAATATTAAAGTAAAGAAAAAATTATGGATATTACAAATGCTGAATAGGTGCTTGAAAAACCGAAAGAGAGCCAATTAATCTTAAGAACATAAAAAAACGGCAATTGAGAGAAAAAGCGGCTGAGCTAAAATTTAAAAATTTAGAGAATAGCAGGAATTTATTCAAACAAAAAACAGTATAGTACGCTCAAAAACAAAGTAAGAAGTAATAGAAAAAATAGTAAATGATCTAAAATAGAAAGGATTAAAAATTTTGCGAATGGAAGAACAGACGTAAACCAACCAGAGAGAAGAAATTTAATAAAAAAAAACGAAAACGAAGAAGGGAACTTTATTAGCAGAAAATTATAATGAGACAAAATGATCAAAGATACAGGAATTAAAAAGGGGAGCAATTGAGCCACAATTATAAAAAAACAGAAAATATTACAGAATGTAATTAGGAAAAGAAAATGAGTTGAAATAATAAAAAAATATCAAAAGAAAAGTGGCTGAAAAATGATTCAAAAAATTTCTTCAAATTATAGAAAACGCAAAATGACTATTAAAAAAAATAGTGAATGAAGTAAATGTGTTATAAATATCGAAAATATCACGGATTAGAAACAATACAAATTAGTCATACAAAGAACAAAGCAGGTCAAAAGCAGTGCGAGAATTAAAAGAAGTGGAGCTTGATAAATAAATATAAAACAACAGATATGTAAACGGTGAAAAGATGTATGAAAAACCAAAAAAGGAAAAATAATAAGAACTTGGAAAAGAACAGTATAGAGAAATAGTAAATGCGTTAAAAAATGCAGAAGAAGGCTAAAAAGGAGTGTGAGACAAAAAAGGATTTAAAACTAAATAAAAACGAAAAAAGTGGACGATTTTTAAGCACTTATAACATCGAGTTTTTGACCAATTTTTGGAAAAATTGCTTTATGGGTTAATTTCATTAAAATTGAGTTTGTTACGTTCTTAGTGAATTACAGACGTGCCATTCTCATCAAAAACAGCAAAAAAAAATCTGAAATTTATTTGAATTTGACCAAAGAGTGGGGGGGGGAGGGGGCGAGAATGACTTTTTTCTCAATTTTCAAGTTTGACCGCCTGTAACATTAAAACGAGCTGACCGATGGGAGTGAATCTAACTTTTTTTTGCTCTTCTTGATGTGATCTTGTAAAATCGAGTTTTTGGCCAATTTAAAAAAAAATTCTTTCAGGGTTAATGTAATTAGGATTGAATTTGTTACGTTCTTAGTGAATTGCAGACGTGCCATTCCTATTAACAACCCCAAAAAACAAATTTCGGATTTTTTTTTGAACTTGACCAAAGGGTGGGGGGGCTATAACCACTTTTTTCTCAATTTTCAAGTTTGACCGCCAGAACGAGTGCACCGATGGGAGTGAATCCACCTGTTTTCTGCTCTTCTTGATGTCCTCTTTTACCTCCCGCCAATACAAGTCCCGTAGATGCAACATTTTCGGAGAGACCACCCTTGGGTGGGCGATTTTTAGGCACTTTTAAAATCGAGCTTTTGGTTAATTAAAAAAAAACCCACGTTAAGGGTAAAGTTCATTCGAATTGAGTTTTTTACATTCTTCGAGAATTGCAGATGTGCCATTCCGATGAGAATAAAAAAAATGTCCCATTTTTTTTTAAATTGACCAAAGGACCGTAACACCCCCCCCCCCCCTCAAAGGAGGGGGGGGGGGTGTTACGACTTTTTTCTTGGATTCGCTGTAACTTTAGGACGAGTGGACCGTTTGGAGAGTATCCACCTGTTTTTTCGCTCTTCTTGATGTCCCCTTTCCTTCAACAGAAGTCCCGTAGGTGCAATATTTTCGGAGTTAGGCCCCTTCGGTGGCCGACTTTTAGGCACTTTTAAATCGAATTTATGGCGAATTTAAAAAAAAAACTACTTCAAGCGTTAATTTCATTCGAATTAAGTGTTACATTCTTAGGGAATTGCAGACGTGCCTTCCGATCAAAAACAGCAAAGAAAAATTTCCTAAATTTTCTTGAACTTGTCTAAGGGTAGTACGACTTTTCTCAATTTACAAGTTTGACCGCCTGTAATGTTACTTTAAAATAAAGTGCTTTAAAATGAGTGCACCGATTAGAGTGAATCCAACTGTTTTTTGCTCTTCTTAATGTCCCCTTTCACCTCTCGCCAACAGAAGTCCGGTAGAAGCAACATTTTCGGAGAGACCATCTTTCATTGGGCGATTTTCATTTACTTTTAAAATCGATTTTTTGGCCAATTAAAAAAAAAACACTTTAAGGGTCAATTTCATTTGAATTGAGTTACGTTCTTAGGGATTTGCAGACGTGCCATTCCGATCAAAAACAGCAAAAAAAATTCATTGTTGTAATTAGCGTCCTTAAGTTGTAAGTAGTTGGTGAAGTTAGCGGGATTAGGACAAATAATGCACCTCTTCTTTATTCGAAAATGGCCGACGTTTCGACTATTTATTTAGTCTTCATCAAGACTAAATAATTATGGTGCATTATTTGTCCTAATCCCGCTAACTTCACCAACAGCAAAAAAATGTCTAATTCTTTTTTTAAATTGACCGAAGAGGTGTTACATTTTTTTTTTTTATTTTCAAGTTTGACTCCCCTGAACAAAAGTCCCATAAGTGCAATATTTTCGGAGTTAGGCCCCTTCGGTGGCCGATTTTTAGGTACTTTTAAATAGAGTTTTTGGCCAATTTAAAAAAAAATACTTCAGAGGTTAATTTAATCAATTTTCAACTTTGAGTCCGAAAACCGAACCTGTTTCCTTATTTCCCTGTTGGCCCTCGGATTTTCAATGCTCCAAACATGCTCATACTTTCGATTGAAAAATCCACAATTTGTGAATTTTCAATCATCCGACTGTAGAATGTTTCTTGTTTAAATCACCGTCTCTATCAATTATTTGTCTTCTTAACCAGAAGCAGTAATTTAACCCTCTTTCCGCATCTTTCGGATGCAATTGTTGTGAGATGTGGATTTTTAAGGGTTTGTAGCCACCACTTTTTAATATTCTCCGTGCTTTTACATGTATCGTGTATCGTGGGATGGTTCACATTTTGTTTCGCACCAAGTTCTCACCATCTCGTTTATCAATTTGTCCAGTATTTTCCCCAGTGTTGATGAGAGACATATGGGTGTCACGCCTCCGTCGTTTTTTGGAAGCCATCTCACTCTCGCAACCTTCCATATTCCCGGGAAAACACACACAATATACTTACCAGAGTTTCTCCCATGACTTCTCAAACATACTTCATACATTCAATCGGGATCCTATCATCCGATACCACCTTTCTATTTTTGAGACCTTTAATTACTCCTGCAACTTCTTCCCTTGTAACCTTAGCTTCATAGTAACCATCCACGTTTGTCGGTTGTCTGTTGTATATGTAATTCCGACGATCTTCCCGTTGTCTGTCCGTTAGGTCCGAATGATACTTATCTACCAAGTACTCATCTGCTTGTTCTCCGTCCAGCTCCTCACCTTGCCCGCCAGCGACATGACTCACCCCTTCTCTTATCCTGTCTGCGTTCTTAACTGATACACCTTGTCCCAAGGCTGTGATTCCATCAGTGTCTGCATGTTCTCTTCCTGCCTAGTTTTCTTTTTGTCCTGTATTTGTTTCTTATATTCCAGTCTTTGTCTCCTCCATATATTAGTTTTAAGTCTTCTAGCTGTCTCTCTTTGATATTCCCTTCTTGTTCTCTTAACTAATACCTTAATATGTTGTAATTCCTCATCCCTTTAATCCAGTTTCGCTTACTCCTGCTAACCACTCCCTTTAAATGTCTCTGGATCCGCTCTGCCTCTCTCTCTCTAAGTCCTCTGGTGTTTCTATAGTGCCCAAAATGTACCTCCCCGCGTCCCGCTTGAGGAGTTACCAACTTGTCCCCTCAAAATTGTAGGTCCACTCTTCCCTGTTCTTCGTGGAAAACGTAGGCGCTCGCCACCACCAACACTTCCACTGTCGCAGAAAATTATTTCCCGTCGGTTGAAGTAACTTTCGGTAAAATCGCACTGGTTTAAATTATTTAATAGTATATTGTGCAACTAGTGTCGAAAATTGCACTTTTCACACGAGTGTGACGGTTTGGACACGAACCGTAGGCGAGTGATACCACGTCACACGAGCTTCGATGGAGCTCTGTCTGCTCTTTCGATGGCCCCATTCGTGATTGTCGGTCTTATTTGCGTCACGTATAGCCACATAGTTTGTTGGGGCCTTATTCCCCATGATTTGCCGTGCGGTCAGTAATGTTACGATTCACATATGGGGTCCATGTGAGTGATTTGTTCAGGATGACTCCTAGAAATTTTACTTCGTTGGGTGGTTTCTTATAAGGATAACGATGTCGTCCGCGTATGCTTGGACCTCGACTACCCATAGTTCCATAGTAGCCAGAAGGTCGTCCACTAGTAACGACTACAAGAGTTGTGAAAGGACTCCGTCCTGTGGACAACCCCCCGCTGTTGTGAATCTGACAGTGTCATCGTTTAATGATGTAGTGATCAGTCCGGATTCTAACATGTTGCCAATCCAGTTGATTATTGTTGGTTCGATCCTTCGCACTTTACTGGCGCTGAGGAGGGAGTCTGTAGATGCATTATTAAAACCCCTTTGATATCTATGAAAATGCCAACTGCGACATCCTTTGAATCCAGGGTATCTCTGTCTCAGTTCCAAAGTATTCAGCATTAAAATGCACAAGTGAAGCCTCCATTTTACTAACTTTTTATCTCTTATAGTTACCAAGTTACCAATGCTAATGAATCGAATTTGTAACCACCTATATAGTCAGTTTGATGAAAAACGAGGTGGATCCTTTTCGATGGGCCATCCTGTATTTAGTAATCATGCGTTTTGTGCTCGTTCAATCGCAATCTGTTGATGCCCCATTGCAAATACCAACAACAACCCGCATCCAGATGGATACTTGTTTGCCACTTTACTATTATTATATATTATATATATATTATATATATAATATATTAATTTTATTGACATTTCTAGTGCTCATTATACCTTATTGCAAGTTGCATAGGTTTGACCCTCAGGCCTCAACCCGAGCGGTAAAAGAATAAAGATATTAAAGGGTGCTCATATTTACCGTGACGCCCCTAGCTCTTCTCCATTAGCGGACAAAAAGGAAAGGACAAAACTAAGTGACGGAATTCGCTACGCTTTATTGCATTTCGAACGTCGTCCCTCTAATCAAATTTGCATATGTTTGAAACTAGTCCTAACGAAAAAGCTTAAAAAATAATCCCATTAACTTTTGGACGGTTCATTCCGTGCGTTATTTTTGCTGGCGCGGCGACTTAGCGCCCTATAATAAAACAGATCAACCGTGAGATGACTTATACAGGTCCGAACTTAATCAAGTTCTAAAGACCAGGTACCTAAGAGGCGTAAGGATCCTTGCAAGATCTGAACCCATCCGCTAAATGACTCAGACCTCGAAAACAGCGACCACGACATCGCTCCATCTTGAAAATGGTACTGAAGTACTGCCCTGGCAATCGCAGCAGTTAACAATTTTATAATACCATGTTAAGTATTCCGAGCAAGTTTTAGGGTATAGTAGGCACCTGCCACTTTTCTTGGTGATTAAACTTAACCGATCTGTCTGAAGGAGTTACGAATAACAAAAAAAAAAAACATCTGGACAGGAGCAGAGCACGCGCTTGCCGACTACTTTAGAAGAGAGCGCACAAACTAATTTAGTTGTGAAAATAAACACGAAAAGAAGTTCTCAAATTGCATGTCTGTGGTTTGTAATTATTATGGAACGTATGCCGCGGTTCGTGTTTGAAACGATTTAAAAAATGCAGTTCTGTAGTAGAGAGGCCGTTTAAAAGAGCATTTTTTACATGTGCAGTGTATTTGATTATAGCAACTGTCCTTAAATATTGAATTAAATTCTCTGAGCATCAAAGTGTTGGACACAGTGACAGACTTGTCCGGCGCTTAAATAATGCGTAGTGAGTTTTTCCAAATGCGGGTGTACGTTAGCAGGGAGAGTCAGCACATAAATTAGATTTACGTGATTAGCGAGCAATCCAAACTTCAATGACCCAATAACTCTCTAATCTCTAACTTCACGTAGACTCCGCAAATGGTTCGAAATCAAAGACATAACTCAAATTTTTGCGGTTATAAATATTTGACTTGATTCGACTCCTGTGGAGTGAATACGTATAGATATATGCGTTTCTCCAAGTAGATTTACTTTTAAGGTGTGGACTGCTCAGTGACGGCGACGGATAAAGTGAGCTAATAAGTGAAGCGAATTATGACCAGTTTGTTATTTATTATAATGGAAGTACAAAAGAAGATTAATTTAAGGTGAATGGTTTCGTTTGGATTAATAAAACGACCACGGGACGGGAACCGTTATAAATATCGACGTTTCGGCTCTAAAACAGAGCCATCCTCAGGACAAAACAACACTTGCCAATTCCTGTGCGTCACACCCAAAATAGCTAATGTAGAACATCTTATATATAAAACGAATATTGATATTTCCACTATAGTTCGTTAGTGTAGTTTGGAAGGCGGACAAGACGTGTAGACAGTATCACAGCTAAAATAGAATTAATGATTCTGCTTTAGCTGCCTGCACGTCTTCTCCGTCTTCCAAACTAGACTAACGAACTATTCAGATTAGTTCAGGTTAGTTCAGGTTTGCCCTAAATGGCATTGACAAAGAACTAACCTAGAGATTGAATTCGGAGAAAACGTCAACCCAAGGAATCTAATAAAATTAATGATGGAATCAAACTAAAAATGGAAAAAATGCGCAAAATACATGACAGGTATCGTACATAGCATTTAGCTTAGTTCAGGTTAGTTCAGGTTTGCCCTAAATGGCATTGACAAAGAACTAACCTAGAGACTGAACTCGGAGAAAACGTTAACCCAAGGGACCTAATAAAATTAATGATGGAATCAAACCAAAAACGGAAAAAATGCGAAAAATACATGACAGATATCGTACATAGCATTCAGGTTAGTTCAGGTTTGCCCTGAATGGCATTGACAAAGAACTAACCTAGAGACTGAACTCGGAGAAAACGCCAACCCAAGGAACCTAATAAAATTAATGATGGAATCAAACCAAAAATAGAAAATATGCGAAAAATACAAGACGACAGATATCGTACATAGCATTCAGGTTAGTTCAGGTTAGTTCACGTTTGCCCTAAATGGCATTGACAAAGAACTAACCTAGAGACTGAACTCGGAGAAAACGTCAACCCAAGGAACCTAATAAAATTAATGATGGAATCAAACCAAAAATGGAAAAAATGCGAAAAATACATGACAGATATCGTACATAGCATTCAGGTTAGTTCAGGTTTGCCCTGAAAGGCATTGACAAAGAACTAACCTAGAGACTGAATTCGGAGAAAACGTCAACCCAAGGAACCTAATAAAATTAATGATGGAATCAAACCAACAATGGAAAAAAGCCGCAAAATACATGACAGATACCGTACATAGCATTCAGGTTAGTTCAGGTTTGCCCTAAATGGCATTGACAAAGAACTAACCTAGAGACTGAACTCGGAGAAAACGTCAACCCAAGGAACCTAATAAAATTAATGATGGAATCAAACCAAAAATGGAAAAAGTGAGAAAAATACATGACAGATACCGTACATAGCGTTCAGGTTAGTTCAGGTTTGCCCTAAATGCATTGACAAAGAACTAACCTAGAGACTGAATTCGGAGAAAACGTCAACTCAAGGAACCTAATAAAATTAATGATGGAATCAAACCAAAAATGGTAAATATGCGAAAAATACAAGACGACAGATATCATACATAGCATTCAGGTTAGTTCAGTTCTGTTCTTGCCATAGACAAAGAACTAACCTAGAGACTGAACTCGGAGAAAACGTCAACCCAAGGAACCTAATAAAATTAATGATGGAATCAAACCAAAAATAGAAAATATGCGAAAAATACAAGGCGACAGATATCGTACATAGATAGCATTCAGGTTAGTTCAGTTTTGTTCTTGCCATAGACAAAGAACTAACCTAGAGACTGAACTCGGAGAAAACGTCAACCCAAGGAACCTGATAAAATTAATGATGGAGTCAAACCAAAAACGGAAAAAGTGCGAAAAATACATGACAAATACTGTACATAGCATTCAGGTTAGTTCAGGTTTGCCTTAGACAAAGAACTAACCTAGAGACTGAACTCGGAGAAAACGTCAACCCAAGGAACCTAATAAAATTAATGATGGAATGATTCTGCTTTAGATTCTTCATTAATTTTGCTTTAGCTGTGATACTGCTTTAGCTGTGGAGCCAAATTCGGCGCAAGAAAGTCGGTGTGATGTTATGAGGAATTTCGACTAATGCCGCCACCTGTGAGTCGGTAAGTGAAGTTTCGGCGCAGCCATCTGTGAGTCGGTGGATGAAGTTCCGCCACAAATGTCTTTTTTTGCTTCATTCTTTTACTCCCACTTCAAAAGATAGTCTAATCATGGGTGATTTTTATTGGTACTAAAACCATTTCTTTCTTCTAAAAGATGAGGAGATAGAATAACTTGTTCCTTTATCAACATTTTTAAATTATCTTCCTCTTAAGGTCTTTTGGCGTTGGTATTTAACTGACTTTATATTGAAGTAGCGCTCCCTTATTTCCAGAATCCAGCCCAAGCAGTACCTAATTTGCAAAATTCACGGTTCTTTGCTTTACTTGGTGCCCACTGCCCGTGTTGCCCTTTGGGAAAGGGACTGAAAGGGAGGACATTTTAAAAAACCGGTCTTACAAACATGCTTATGCTAACACTGTGAATATTAGAATAAATTTGATGTGGAATCTTCCTTCTAGTTTATGTTTGGTGGACAACTACAACGAGCCACCCCGCTATATTTCTTAGACCGTAGTGACTGAAAAAATTTCCAAAAACACGTTGATTGATTTTGTTTAGAGGGCATGTTTTGACGTACATTTGAAACTCGGACAAACCCCCTAATAGGGGGCGCGTCAACCCTCAAAATTAAATAGGGAAGAGGGTTCAAATTATACGTCATTTTAAAGGTCTTGGAAGACTCGGAACGGTGTAGAAAGAGGAAAGTAATTTTGACGAATCGTTTTCAGAAAACAACAAAAATATTTCTTTAGTTTCGGTTAGAAGTAAGTTACTATTTTGCCGATTTGATTAAAATTAGTTATCATGTACACAGTTCATGAACATGTTGAGCTGGTAAGCCTTTATTACCAAAGTCAAAAGTGTGCCCGAGCGTCTGCATAGATAATTAACCAAAATCATCCAGATTGTAACGTTGTAATTGATGGAATTGATGTTAAATGTTGAGACCGATTCAGTAATGGATAAAAAAGGGCACCCATTGACCCATTGGTACTGTGAATGATTAAGGTGCATCTTTGGCGGTATTGAGACTTGTCTACTTTATGCCAAACACGCAATCTGTACGGCATATTGCTGCAATTTCTGGTCTGCGGCTCTTTAGCCAATCTAACGTGTTTAGAATTTTACCTAAAAGTTTCATCAGTACAAAAGTACAAAACAGTGGCGGCTCTTGGTTTTTTCTTTTGGATGTTCCGCAATTTTTGAACATCAAGTCTATCCTACGTTCTTTTATGTTACTTTTTTATTAAAATGGTCTATTTCGGAGTTAATTTTTTTTCAATAGATAGAATGGAAAGGGCTATTAAACGATGCTCAGACATTGAATTTCTGTATAAGTAAGTATTTTGATTCTTTTTTGGGTTTAGAAACATCGTTCGACCTGTGATGTCATGGGAGTTTTTTACCTCCTTCTAGGTATCTCCTAGATTGTTTGCTATTAGAAACTTTAGAAGAGGTAGTGCGCTAGAATGTCGAGTAAAAAATCGTTACCGGCAAACAACCGATACTAAAACCCTCAATACCGCGATCGCTGGCGGCGCTGGACTAGTAACTGTCTACTTAAATTCACAGCTTTTTTTTGAAGATACCAAACATCCTGAAAAGCTAAATGTTTGGGTAGGGATTTTGGGAGACAATCTAATTGGCCCAGTGTTTATTCCTGGTAATTTAAATGGTAAAATGTATCTTGATGTGCTGGAAAATACGATTAATCCATTGATAACAAAAAAACTTAGAAAACGTTCCTCTGCTACCTTAACAGCCATTTGCAAATGCCCTGGTCGTGGGTTTGGAAGAACAGGTGTTATGGAGTGCGATCTCCTGATCTGACCCCTCTAGACTTTTTCTTGTGGGCACATTTCAAGTCCAAAATTTTCGACTCAGCCTGCGAATTTGGAAGAAACTACGACAACGAATAGATTTACGTGTCGTCAAATAACTCCAATTGTACTGAACCATTTCAGAGACAGTTTTCACTCAAGACATTTGATTTAAAAACATCAGATTGTATTCATGGTTAGTAGCGTCCCGAATGTTGAAAAGTGGTCGTGGAGTGTAGCGGGTTTAGGACAGGGTAGAATGAAACACCTTTATTATTTCAAATTGCCGACGTTTCGACCATATATTTGGTTTTTTTAAGTGTTTGGACCTAAAGGGTCAAGGTTTTCCTGTCAAGGTCTAGATTGTTACACGTGTTCATGACACATTTGTGATTTTTTAGAGAACCAATTCGACTGTCGTTGCACGTTTGTCGGTTGTGCTGTTTGTCCGAGTCGACCACATATCAATATCAACGATCATATCAGGGGGGGGGGAATCACAAGTGTGTCATGAACACGTATAACAATCTAGACTTTGACAGGAAACCCTTTAGGTCCACACAGCCAAGGTGTTTCATTCTACCCGGTCCCAAACCCGCTACACTCCACGACCAATCAGATTGTATGAAATACTACGAGTGTTTGGCGTCCCAACAAACTAAGTAGTAGGTGGATTAGCGGGATGGGGACAAAAATAACGACAATTCAGCTTTTATCAATTGCCAGCGTTTCGACCATATGTTGTGGTCTATATCAAGGCTGTAAAGACAAGAAACATCGATCAGTTTATGGCAAGGGGCATGACTAAATTAAAATTATAATTATACATTTTACACAAATTAAAAATACATAAATGAAGTTGTTTTAACAATTAAAATCTCCATCATTTATGTATCCTCCTTCATTTATGTTAATTCTATTATTCTGTTAATTCTAAACTCTTAAAGAATCGAGTTGTAAACGAGTGGAGAAAATAGTACAAAGCATCTCAGGTGTTTTTGCTTCACCTGGATTATTATCCTCACTACCTGTCTCTTTAGCAATTATTTTTAATTTAGCGTTCTTTGTTTACTTACTAATATAATTACGATCGTTATTTTCATCTTAGTTGTCGTGCTAATCTAAGCAAGGAAGTGTAATTTATTAAATTGTTCGCCATTTATCAGCGATGGGAATCAATTAAACCTTTACAGATACCAATATTTAGTAAACCATTATGTAATTTTCAAGTTATGAAAAAGTGGAATAAAGTAAATTTCTTTCGGGTAGGTTAGACAAGCTTTAATTATAAGCAATCATTTCTTACGACATGTGCTGATCAAATTAATTCTTAAAGTTTACGTAAAAAGCAACACTTTATGTATAGATCATGGTTAGGACATTATTTTGATGCGCAACTTTGCAACAAGGTTTCTTTAGAAGGCTTTCACGGCCTCTCAAATTACAATCTAAAATTTTTTCCGCGCTTTGAAGCTGTGGTCTAATGGAATTTCTTTCTGACGTTTGGTCTACGGCTGACCCAACAAGTCTAAGAATATGTCAAAAAAAAAAGAAATAAACGAATAAAAATTTTGTGGAATAAAAACACTATATTAAGTATAAATAAAAATATTAAATATAAAAACATTGTATTAAATTCGAGTTTGAAAGGCGATTTTCCCATGACTTTTGGGGAATTTGAAAGTGTAAAATACGAATTTGCGCCAATCAGAACGGTGTAGCCAAGATCTGTTTTTGTCTCGCGACAAATTCCGAATTTTTCTTTTCTTCCCCTGTCAGGTAGTAATTCTATGGAGTTCAAAGCGGACACCTAAAAAATGGCGGCGATCTCCTCCAGAAGTGACGTCACCTAACATTTTACGTCAAATAATTATAAATCGTGATCCATCAATTGCTGTACCGTGAAGATAAAATTACGTCGTGGGTACCATTTCTAGGGGAATATCGGTATTGGTTTGCTCTCTCCATATCTTCTAGGTCATTGGCCTACACTTTACATTACCTAGCAATAAAGAACGTCAAACGAATTGTTAACATTGTTGACCCTTTATTCGCATTACTCTAAACTCTAAATACAGAAGATGCTCGCATCAATTCAAAGCTCGCTCTTCGCTCATATTAAGGATGAAATGTTCTGAAATAGAGCATTTTTGCTCGAATTGGCAACACCGCCCAGTCCCTCCACTGCAGCGCGACGGACGGGGAATAAATACCGCGGAGCTCACCACAGTCGAATCAGTGATCGTCGGGAAGCCCGGGAGATCACTTCGCCCATTGCCTCATCGCCTTTGCCGCAACTATAGACGAAACGTCAGGAAGAAATTCCATTTGGCCACGGCTTCAAAACCTGGAAAACACTTTAGATTGTAAAATTTCTGTAGTCAACTTCCTTTATCATGTCCGCTCACGAAACTGACAGTTTTGCTTTCAAACCCAGAAGTTTTGTTGTAGTTTTAGTCCTTGAAAAAGGCATCACAATGTTTTCTTTGTCCTCGAATTCAATTAATTTAAAAATTCCTTGCGCTAGATATAGCAATAGAGTGTTTTAAAATATGGATTCAATAGCATTACCTACAAATTGGTACGTATTTAACTCAGCTTGAGTTCGCTCTCACATCGGCACGTTCCTTATTATCATCCACTAATACATTTTGCGGTTATATTTCAAACGGGTCTAGGAATTCTAGAAATACCGACGTCATGCTTAGGGAAAAATAATCAATAAGTTCTATAAATAATAAAACGGTGGACATTTAATTTCATATGGAGCGAGAAACACCGCGGGTGTGTTCCTATATAGGTAGTTCTTAAACGTTTAGCTTAAGATCGTCGAGAGGCAGTTATATAGATTTTGTACGGGTATGCCGATAACATAAGCATTATGTTAATAGACCATCAAGAATAGATAAAGTAAAAACGTCTTGGGGACAGACACATCCACGCAAATTCGTGTTAATGCCACAATAGAAAACGAACAAAAAAGGAAAATTACGGTATTATGTTATAGAATTTAAATAAACGGCAAATCACTTTAGCACCGCATTTGTCTCCGTTGTGTTAAGTTCTTGAACCTAGTTCCCACGTAACGATTTTATATCGAATGTTGCAAAGCTATGGCAACTCTGAGGTAGACGGGAAATATGCAAGTAATAATGGCAGTTGTACATATTAACAGTGTTATTTTGGGTCGAGGTGAAACTATTGCGTAATTCTTCTAATATTCTTTTGGATTGTTTCATGCACCTATGCATTTCTCTCAAAACGCGCAGATAATGTGACGCAGCACTTCATTTCAATGCCACAGCGGCCATAGGTCCCTTATTGAATAGTTGTAACTACTATATTAGCGACCCGCGAAGCAAACATAAAGAAATCGCACTGCAAGACCACTGCCGCTCTATAATACGGTCTAAGTCCGGTTATAAGATATTTATTAACATAAAACGCATAGTTTCTATGGCTAGATAAACGCAAATGGTTGTATTTGAGGCTTTTTGATTCTATATAAAGGCGATAACTTTACCGTGATTTGATTGGTAATAACTTTACTTGGATTTAACTATTTATCAACGAGTGCTTAATAGTATAAGGTTAACTGCCGTTTGGTTTCGTGTCTGTGACAGCCATTAAACAGTATTCAGTATAGTTTTGTTGCAAATATGGATAATGTACCGTATCTTGGGTTTAAGAAGGCAAATTTCATTTTGTAACATTTCACATGGACGAAAGCACTGACTGAGGGGACAAAGGAGACAAAGTAGATGTTTGATGTGTGAATTGATTTGATGGTTGTCTACTGGATCCCCTTATAACATGAAGACTTTAGGTCGATAGTTTATGAGTAAATCGCATTTACTTTTGCTGGTTTACGGATTCTTATAAGTCATGAGAAACTTATTGTAACAACGGCAGATAAGGGAAACGTCACTGTCATCATGACATTAACAGACTGTGAGCCATTCTTTCAGACAATAGTTACTGCACCTTGATTCCAACTGATCCAACTATGCATTCCAATATGTAATCAGAGCTCCCCCAAGTTCTATGGACTGCCCAAAATCCACAAACTGCAGATTTGCCTCAGGCCCATTATGTCCTCAATTAATTCCCCCAACAGCAAAATAGCCACTTTCTTAACACATATTCTCACAGAAGCATGTAATAAAAACAATTCTTATTACACTAAGGATAGCTCAGAGTTTTCCAAATTTACTAAAGGGTTGAAGATTCCCTCTAACTCTTATACACTTTATTGCAACATCCCATTTACGTAATTACTGAAAGCATACATAAACATCGAAAACAGATAAGTGAAATTACAACTTTCAATAGAAATAACATCAAAGAGATGCTTTCTATAGTATGGGATCCTGCATACTGCTCCTTCAAAAATCAGTTCTACAAACAGACTCTTGGCACTCCCATGGGAGCCACCCTGTCCCCGATACGTGGTAGATGATCTGCTGGACGACTGTATGAGAGTCCAGCTAAAGTTAATTTCCAATCCCCATTTCTGAATAAGTTTGTGGATGATAATATTACTGCAGTCTCGAAGGATCAAGTTAACCTCACACTTAACCTGTTACATTCTTACAATCCCCACATAGAATTCACTGTTAAGAGGGAATAAGTTCCAGTTTTGGACGCCTTAATAACAAGGTTACCGACGCAAGAGATAATAAGACTGTGAAGGCTTTCACAGCCGGCCATACTACAATCTTAAGTGTTTTCCGGACTTTGGAGTCGTGGCCTAATGGAATTTCTTCCTGATGTTTATAAATACCACGGAGCTCACCACAGTCGAATCAGTCAACGTCGGGAATCACGGGAGATCACTTCGCCCATCGTCTTTAGATTGGAAAACACTTTACGTACAAGAGATAATATTGGACGGGTACCAAAAACCAACAAATTCTGATAGGTGTCTTAATAACCACTCGTCACACAGCCATAAAACGAAGATTAATTTGGTACTCGCTTTAAAAACAAGAGTCGAACGAATATCACATGACTCGTTCAAGTTGAAGAATTTCAAAAAACTCAAGGAAATATTAATCAACAATTCCTATCCCACAAATCTAATCAACAAACTTTTCTTCAACGTTCCCCAACTAGACCTAATGCAAAACAACATAGCCAACAACTCACTCACCACCATAGATGATAGGGTCGCTGGATTGGTTGACCTGAACTTTCAAGGTACTATCATGAATCTAAGTATACAGTCCAATCAAATAAATCAAACTCCTACTCTACTATAAACTGAAAACTAAAATTATTGTTCAAAATGCTCTCCATTGACGTCCGCAACCTTCAAACCAATGATACGTAAGTAGATAAGTTGATTTTCATTTTTTTTTAGAAACATGTTTAACACCCTGTATTTTCCTAACAAAGCACTTTTTAGTTTTGGGTTATTAAGCAAACCACTATTATTTTTGAACATAGAATCAAATTCAAAATTGGGCAAAAATTCTGAAAATACAAATTTAAAAAAATCACATTTAAAAATAAAAAAGATGTCGCATTTTTTTTTGTTTTTGTTTAGAAAATGAATTTTATCTCAAAATGGGACAAAATCCCTAGTCCCGAAAATGAGAATATTTATTGGAAAATTAAAACATTTCTTGATGATGATTGATTAAAATTTTCTCTAAGACAAAATCAATGTATGTAATTGAATTGAAATCATTAAAAAATCTTTCAAAGATGTAATTTCTGAAAATAGAAAATTGAAGTAATTTGAATTTTTGATAAAGTTGACTAAAATCCTGTAAAATAATAAGAATTATGCGATATTTTTTCTGGTTTTTGTTCCAAATTTTATTCGATTAAAAAAAATAATATTGTACCAATAAGGCATTCCGGACAGAGTAACATTCCGAAATTTTTGCAAAATATTTCTGGTTCAGAATTGATTAAAATGTTCTCTAAGAGTCACTTTAAAAATTCTTCAAAAGTATGTAATGTCTTAAATTAGAAGATTAAAGAAATTTAATTGTTCGAATAAAATTAAACAAAATATATAAATTACTGAAGAGAAAATAAATTGTCCCTCGTCAAAAATTAAATCTTTTGTAAAATAAAATAAATGTATACCCGACAATAAGAAAAATCATTAGGAAATAAAAACATTTCTTGATCCAGATTGATTAAAATCTTCTCTAAGAAAATAATCATGTAAATCAGTTAAAAAGTCCTAAAAATGTAACTTCTAAATGTAGAAAATTGAATAAGTTCATAATTTTGAACAAAATATTGTAAAATAAATGCAATTTTTGCAATTTTTTATTTCGCGTTTTCTTTAAAAAATACATTAATTTCTTACCAAAATGGGATAATATTGTGAGGTCCCTGGATATGAGAATAATCATTGGGAAACAAAAACATTTCTTAAACAGAATTGATTAAAATCTGCTATGAAAAAAACAAAAAGTATAAAATTCAGTTAAAATCATATAGAAATCCCTCAAAAAGTGTAATTTCTGAAAAAAATTGGTTTTGCAAACAAAATTGGGCAAAAATTTTTAAAGTAGAAGATTTGGAAAATTAAAATTTTCGAACAAAGTCGAGCAAAATCTCATTGAAGTTGAAAAATAAAAAACAGGTGTCGCATTTTTTCTCCTGTTTTTGTTTAAAAAATAAATTTTATCTTTTCCAGATCCCGAAAAGGAGAATATTTATTGCAAAAATTAAAACATTTCTAATGAGAATTGATTAAAATCTCCTCTAAAATAAAATAAAAGAATGTAATTAGAATTAAAATAATTAAAAAAATCCTTCAAAGATGAAATTTCTGAAAATTGAATTAATTTAAACTTTCCAACAAAATTGACCAAAGTCTTGTAAAATAATAAGGATAACGAAATTTTTTTCTCTGGTTTGTCATTTAAAAAATTAAATTTTACTCAAAATGGGTTAAAATCGTACCAATGAAAGCATTTCTTGATCAGAATTGATTAAAATTTTCTCTAAGAGTCACTTTAAAAATTCTTAAAAAGTAAGTAATATTATGAAATAAAAATAGAATGAAATTGAAGAAATTTAATTTTTCGAACAAAATCGAGAAGAATCCTTTAAAACAAAAAAGAAATCACAAGTTTTCATTTGTTTTTCGTTTAAAAATTAATTTCTTTTCAAAATGGGATAAAATCGAGCAAAAACTGTGAAAGTTTGTTCACATAGTTATAAATCACCCTGTATACATAGCGACTATACTTAATTATGACCCCCAATCTTTGACACCTCAGGTCTACCCGCTTCGGGATTTAAACTTGGAGTTTGCGTAATAATAAGGTACTTACAACCTTGGTACTATTTTTCCTTTAATCGATTGAACAAAATAGGCGGTGTTCATTTGAAAACGTCTTCCAATTGGATGTGAAATGTCAAAAGGATGAAGGAACAAAAGGCGTTTTCTTTCTTTCTTCTTTTCTACTTTGATTACGTGATAACGTTTTCTAATGATCACTCTGTATGTATTGAACTGTTATTTTTTAGCCCTATTGATGCGAGGTTTGGTGGTACACTTATACATACTGTTGACCTTATTTTAAGAGCTATAAAATTTTATTGATATACGTAGCAAAAAAAAACTGAAAATATGTATAATCAGGCTTGGATCGAAGATACTATACCGGGTGTCCAGCACAACCCTGGACATAGAAGATTAACATGGGAAATCGGTTTTTATTTTTTTGCGCCTGTACCGTTGTATTGATTGAAAAAGTTTTAAGAGTGAAGTTGTAGAGCATATGGTCAGCTATCATCCTGTATTTTTTTCAATACCCCAGTTTTGGCCGTTTTTTGGAAAAACGCCTCGAAATGTGCAAAAATTTGAATTTGGCGCGTCACCCCCGCCATGCATGTGCAGTGTCGCCAACATATTTTCACTGCATAATCACCTTAATTACTACATGATAGTCCCTCACAATAAATAAGAAAGGAAAATCGGCTCTGATTCTGACATAAGAAATTATTAGATTGGCGACACAGCACATGCATGGCGGGGGTAACGCGCCAAATTCAAATTCTTGCACTTTTCGAGGCGTTTTTCCAAAAAACAGCCAAAACTGAGGTATTGAAAACATTACAGGATGATAGCTGACCATAAGCTCTACAACTTTACTCTTACTTAAAAGTTTTTCAATTAAATCAACCGTACAGGCGCAAAAAAATAAAAACCGATTTTCCATGTTAATACTGTTGTACACTATAATACAGGATTATTCACTCAACTCAATAGACATAGAACAAGTGCTTGTGATGAGGCAATGGGCGAAGTGATCTCCCGTGCTTTTCGACGTTCACTCATTCCACAGCCGCCCTCGGCCTCGATTTCCCACCGGTGCCGGTAATCTCCCAGAGAAGCTGTCACCCTACGGTTGAGGAGCGCCGATCTGACGAAGCATACCAACTGTGTTGGAGTCCCCCGAGCCCTAAAGGCCTCGAAAATGTTATTTGTTCTGGATTTGTCGAATGCTCCCTCAATATCGAAAAAGACACACAGAGTGGCGAGCAGTGTCAGTCGACTTCCCTTTACTGTAGGCATGTTGATCTTTGTTTATGGGTTCCCAAAAATACTTCTGTGATGTACCGATCGACTATCTTTTCTAATATTTTCATCAGGAAAGATGTCAAACTTATGGGTCTAAACAATTCAGCAACAATGTTGTCAATTTTCCCAGACTTTTGAGACCGCGGTCGCGGATCTCCATGCTTGAGGGACGTATCCCAGTGCAACGCTCGCCGTGAACACTCTGTTCAGCGACAGAAGCACATTGTCCAGTCCCTCCTGTAGCACTGCTGGAAATATACCGTCTAGTCCCGCTGCCCTAAATGGACTGAATACTGAATTCGGTCACCGTCCATCAAATGACTCTGCCGGTCACTACTTCCCTTGCAAGTATCGAGTCCTCCCGCACTGGGATTTGGCGAATTTGGCCGATTCCGGAAGGAAGTCCATCTCTCCGCAGAATTCTCTCTCTCTCTCTCCGAGTCAGCTCGCTCTTCTTCGCCTTAACTCTCTGCGGCTTCGATGTATCCATCCCCCTCCTGCGCACCCTTCCTGTTAGCTCAGTAGAAGGACATTTTGGCGTCTAACCTAAGACGCTCCAGCGTTCCATTCCATCACGGAACTCTACGAGCATCCTGCTTTCGTCGTGGAGACTTTCCACTTCATTATCTATTTCCTCTGTGGAGAGCAATCGCAGGTTGCAACCCGTGGGCTGACCTAAAAGCTCATTAAACTTTATGCAGTCTGTGGTCCTTGGATTCCTTTTCGGCGGTGTATCTGTCCAGTGTAACTCGATTTCAAATCTTATCATCCTGTGATCGGACATTGAAATGTCCTCAGATACTCTCTAGTTTTTTTATTTCTCGGCCATCCGTTGCGAGACGACCGTCACATCTAGACCTTTTGTCGGAAGATCTATGAGTAACTTTCAGTTCTCCAAATCCATAAAGACAGTATTACTAAAAAAATGCTATTTATAAAAATGATAAATTTCTTAATCAGTCATTCTGTTTTGTGATATTGTTATAAAGTTACTCTATTCTATTCTACTCTATGAGGGGCAAAAACGCATACGGTATGTCTTGTAAAAAGGGAGATGAAGAGAAACTCAAATTAAACCATCCGGCATGAAAGACGACACTGTGGAAGTCTTCAAAGATCTCTATTCAAGAACGCTACGTCAACAGGAACCACCTGTAGAAGAGCTGGAAGATGATACCCTGGAAAAATTGTCCATCAAGGACAACTATGCCAGACAATGGAGCAACCAAGACATATCAAAACCTCAAACGATTCAACTTAAATTTTCTTTAAGTATTCAAAGTCACAAACACAGACGTGCAACTTTGCTCAACGTTGATCATCGTTCTTTATCTACTTCGTAGCCATGAGTAATCATTGTCCCACCAAAATAGGTACTACTGAAGAAATAGTTCGTTCTTGATAATCTTAGTATCCGTTTCTCTAAATAAATGCAAAGATCATATCAATAATGCAGTTACAATTCTTCAGAAACTCCGTTTTTCATTAAGTCATTTTCCTTAGGAAGGTAGTGAGCCACAACCACTTTTCTTACTTTCAAGTTACGTCCAGTGTTTCATTACAAAGATGTAGGTAACTACAGACTCTGCATGTGAAAAAAACGTGTCTTAGTAAAATGTTGCTGCGTTTCGATATACAGGGATATACAATACTCTGATATTCCTGTTACACTTGTACCTTAGTGTGTAATCCTATTTTTGCAATTTTGCAATTCACCCATTGTCAATTCAGATGTGGAAGAACCGGACTGGTAGAGAAGATAACCACAACACTCAACAATACAGAAGCTTTGTTGGTAGCGGCAATAATGTTATGTTTTCGGTAATTTACACTTTTGGACTAAAGTAAATGACATTTGGCTCAAAATGCCTCAAACTGCAAATTTGATATTTTTTGGGAAAGTCAGGTTAGTATTAATTTAAAAAATCGGTTAAAAAGTGGCTCTAAATATAAAAGTTCAAATCTAGAATTTTATCAAAAACTCATTTTAAAACATCGGTTTAAAATGATTCAAAATATTTAAAAATCAGTGTAAAATTACATTTTTGCACCAAGATAAGTTAATTTTTGTCTCCTGCAAAATCCAAATTTGGTGTCTTTGGATAAAGTCAGGTTACGAGTGTGGCCAAAATCAGTCGAAAATTACCCAGTTTGTGTAAAAATATTAAATTGTAGTATTCGAAAAAATTCAGATTAAGATTAAGGCCAAAATCGTTTAAAAATGTTACGAACGACAGAAAATTGGAATATGGAGAATCTGGATAAATTGTGGTTAGAATTATTGCAAACATATTTTCATAACACATTGTCTAAAAATGAAAATTTTTAGGTTTTTGAAAATACTCAATTTTAGAATAAAATGAGGCAAATTAATTCAATTTTCTAATTTGTTAATTATAAAAAAATTAATTTTTTAATCAAAATATGTAAAACTTTACAAGAGTTGCCTAAAATGTATCCTCGTATTTTTCGAAAAAGTCACGTTAGGATTAGGGCCAAAAACCGTTAAAAATCACTCAGAGTGTAAAAACACAATTTTGATATTATTGGAAAAAATCAGATTATTATTGGTATCAGATAAAAATCAGTTAAAAAATGACTTGAGGCGTCTAAAAATGCAGGTCAAAATTAGACCCAAAATGTATTAAAAATTGACCTGCATCTTCTAAAAAAGCAAATTTCTATGTTTTCGGAGAAACTTAAATACAAAATAAGGCAAAACCGATTAAAATATTCTGATATGTTTTTTTTTCTTAAATTACACTTTTGGTAAATTTGGGTCAAAGCGCCTCGATATGCAAAATTGATATTTTTCGAGAAAGTCAGGTAAAGATTAAGGCAAAACTCGGTTAAAATTTACTCTAAATGTATAAAAACGCAAATTTGGAATTTTTTCATAAATTCATTTTAGGATTAATGCCAAAATAAATTAAAAATTACTCAAAATATTTAAAACCGCATATCCAGTGTAAAATTACATTTTTTATGTTATGACAATTACTTATGAAAGAAATACTTTCGATAAACTGGAAATTTAAACATCATATTACTGAATGATGAATGAACTAACCTGAACTAACCTGAACTAACCTGACCTAACCTTCTCCATCATAATCCAAAAAGACATGGTGAAATTTGGAAAAAAAACTGAAAAATAAACTCTATGAACAATAAGTCAGTCAGCCTAATAGCCTTATTGACACTCTAAGGTAGGAAGTAACCAAAGAGAAGTTACAAAATGTCTTGAAGACACTAAAAATCATATAAAGTTAGTTGAAGTTCAGTTCCTGATTCACTACCAAAGCGGCTTTACTAACGAAATACGAGAACCAGTGAATTAAATGTGATGTACTTCTGGTTGTCGTAAACAAATTCTGGGAGTTAAAATAAAGTAGTGTTAAGTAGCCTGCGATGGCTGCTTAACGAAGAAACTGCTTTTGAGGAAAGAATCATAAAATGTTGCATCAAATTTGCATGAAGATGGAATATACGAATGAATGTTTCTAATATGCTGAAAATGTTACCCATGTTGAAATATATCTGTATCACATCTCGAAAGCGATTAAAATCTTTCCGAAGTAGAAAATATTACCTTACAAATTGCATCTAGCAAATCAATTAACCAGTCAATTGTAGCATGATTATTGGATTAGAGCCCCAGTTTATTTTCCAAGCAGAAACCTAATTGCTAACAAGGCGAAGCTGATGCGTAGGAAAAGAATTTATAAAGCTGATCGATTGTTTATACAATAAATTAAACCCGTATATTTTGATACGCCTTTAGTCCATGATATTTTCCTTTCGAACATCGATTGCTTCTAGTCATACCTTTAAGACCTTGTTGCCAAAATAACATTTTAAAACTTCAGATTAACTCTGTTCTTGTCTCTATAGCTGAGCATCTATTAATTTCTGTTCTATTCTCTCTTTACTTAGAGTTTTAAGAGCTGGTTCTATGAAACTTTTTTCCCAGCCGTTTGAATTGAATTAACAATTAAACCATTTTTGGCTGCGCTTCACGTAAGTATAAAATAGATTCTTACAAATTTGGCAACAGAGCAATGACTGTAGAATAAAGTCAACTAAGACGCGAGAAGCCAGACATGTAAGGTGTGAGTCAAGTACTTATAATTAGCTTGTAAAGTCTAGGGACCCCCAATGGTCGAAGTCCACTGACACTTTTTGCTCCACATGCAATAAGTCAGCTGATTTAGCTTAGCATTCTGAAAATAGCATGTAGTTAGTTAATGTCACGGATGTGGATTATATTATTAGAGCAATTTTCAAGGTATTAAATGCAGAAATTCCACCTACCGCCAACCATATGGGTCCGGTACCTACGGGTACACCGCTACCTATTGTTCAACGTATCATTCTGTCATTAGTTCATAAATAATAAAAAGATACCTATCTGCATTAACAAAACTGAACTTCCTCTGCAAGTTAATTATGAATGCACGGTGCATGAAAAGTACGACTACCTACTATGTGTAGTAAGTTCATTTTTAGTGACATTCATTGCGGCGTGTTTTATGACTCCCAAACAAAAGCACCAACAATGAATGGAATCATTTAAACTAGTCCGAGTTGTTGGGTAACTGCAATATCCTGTTACAGAATAATGTGTTTTATACAATTAACCGCGATGTGATGTGAGAGTTGTTTTAACGCTTTTTGGGACTGTCATATCTGGTTGAGAGAACATCGTGCGTCACAAGCAACAAACCCATTTTCTGAGTAAAAATAATACAAAACTCATACAGTCCATATCGGCGACTTATTTGTTCAAACATTACATGGATTCCCATGGTTGTAACTACGGGCACACACACCTTTGTATTGACAAGTTCATTTGTTAACCAAATACGGCGAGCAAACATATCAATTTATAAAACAATTCACTTTTTAGAACCCATAAATATCCGAAGAATTCGCTTTATCAGTGTGTTTAAGATTAGAAAAGCATTCTGTTCCCACACTTTCTTGCTTTGGTTAATTGGTGCTGGACCGGGGCTTTATTTATAACACTTATTGCATTAGTAATAATGATAATTAGGATTTAATTTGCGAGAAGAAGTTATCTGAACATAAAAGGAATAAACCGTGGTACTGTTAGACCGTGATATGAGAAATAGGTTACTGAACAATGAGTTTTTGCCTACGTTTATTATTATGCGGTTATAAAGAGTGTCTTGTGAATGATAGTTATAATTGGATAATTGGTCTCACTACAGACCAAACGCAATATATTACTCGTTTTTATTAAGCAAAATTCAATCACCAATGTGATTGAAATGTATAATCATTATAAGAGTGAGGGCTTTCACGTCCGGTCGGGGGTTAATGGGCGAAGTGATCTCCCGTGCTTCTCGACGTTGACTGATTCGACTGTGGTGAACTCCGTGGTATTTATTCCCCCGCCTGCGCCGACGCGCTGCAGTGGGGGTAGTGGTGGCGCAGGGTTTCAGCGCGCTTGAAGTATGTCGCAGAGCTCGCCTCCAGTATGTATTGTTGCGAACTTAGGGTTCAATAATTCCAGTGTAGCGATTTAACACGAAAACACTATTTATTTATCCCACAATTACAATTTGACTACTAAATAACTCACTACTTAACACTTTATAGCCTTCTATTATCGCATGGTACTTTATCTTACCTATAGCTCGATTAAATAAGACTACTCTAACGGCGGCGCTATTCGCCTTTTATACCAAATCCTAAAAATACTAAAAAGCCTAGAACATTCTTCGAAAAAAAAAATTTATAATAGACTCACTCTCATTGGGCTCATTTCCAAATCGTAGTTGCAGAGAGTGTACTAAAGCTGTATAATTACTTTGATCAGCTGCCGACAGAGATTGGAGTAATTCAGCCGCTTTTCCATGTAGTGTTACATCTATACAATCTTTGTTTTATTAGTCCCATAAGAAATGTATTTTGCATAGAGTTTTAAATCAAAATCCGGAATTTTTTGACAACCCGGCATCAATGCGGAAATTCGGACGCGAATCGATGAAGAGTGTCTGCGCTTGAAGCCGTTGAAGTGTCTGATCTTTGCATCGAACTTAATGCTCATAACTTAATAAACATGATTTTAATGTTTAAAGATTCAGAAAAATATCCACAGCTAACACCTGAAATGTTTTGTTTGCCAATATTTAGCAGCCAGGCATGTGAAAAACTTTTTAAGTCGCAGGGTTGCTAACTTAGGGACTTAGACCCTAGATCTAGGGACAAATTTCGGGTCTAAGGGTAAACTTAGGGACCATAATTTTTTCGGGTTTTTTCTAGGGTATTTCTTTTTAATTTCTTGTTAACAATTATCTGGAAAGTTATCTGAGCATTTAAAGATTGAGCTATAACTAGCTCCTCCATTAAGTTCAGTTAGCACTGTTAGGACTCACCATATTGCAAGATTATCCTAACTTCTATTATATTTATATTTCGCGATTTTGCATATAAAACCTTAATTTGAAAGTCCAGAGTCTTCATATTTATGAATTTGATTCAAAAGAAATTAATAATTAATTTTGGTCAAATCAATTAAATGTCTACCGTCGACAACTATGACATTTTGACTTGACACTAATAATTGTGACAATTATAACAGGTGACAGTGAACAGGAGTGTGCTCGAACATGCAAGGTATTCTAGGATAATTTGAAAATGTTTCTAGGGTCCTGAAATTTTAAGAGTTGGCAACCCTGTAATAAGTCGGCTCGATCAATTACGTCAACTTTTTCTACAGTTATAAACTTCAGTATTAAAGAACTCTTTGAGAAAATTGAACGAATTAAGATGATTATGATTAATACACTTTTGTGTGATCTTTCAGATACAATAGTACTCCCGCGTGAAGATTTTGACCCAACCAAAGTTTTGTTGGGTTCCTCTCAAGCCGTTTTGTGGTCCTGTGGTATTTCGTCTAAAGTGTACTATAAGTCCGTAGATGTGTAAGTGCCGACATGGTACTTTATTTTAATTTTCATGACAAGTTTCTCTGATTGCAAAAACCCTGAGGAAGACCTCAATTAAAGATCGAAACGTTGACGATTTCTAAAAATTGAGTAACTTTCTTTTCTTGTTCTGCACCTACTATTCAAACGTTCACATTAGTAAATAAAGGACGGTAAACACAGATGATTCTTTTAAAATGTGTGCTCATTCAAATTTTATACTTTCAATGTTTCAGATTTGTATGGCTCATATATTTTTATTATTATTAGTTCGCATCTATACTGACATAACCAATCATATAACTACAAGGAATGTTTTATTTAGCAAATATTTATACAAAAATGTATGAAATTATTGATTTGGTGAATGTAAAATTTCCATACTTTTGTCTAATGGTTCAACTATTTTCTGGTACTTATAAGGGCATAATATTTATATATTTTTAAAATGTTCTTAATAGAAATAATAAACATTCACATAAATATTGGCTTGTACTACTTTATCACTTTTTTATGCCCTGATGCAGTGCAATTTTTGTTTTAGCCAATAAAGTTCTCACGCAATATTGAGTTATTTTATTTTATTAAGAAACAGTTGCTATATCCATATTGACTTGTTTTTCTACTTCTGAAAATTATTTATTTTACATAAAAAGAGGTTTCAAGGGCGTAACATGGTTGATATTTGTAGGAATTAGTAGGCATTACTAGGGCATTACTGGGAATTAGAGGCACTGACGAATTTTTTGGCATTACTGGGGAATTAGGCATTAGTGTACAAAATTTTAGCCAGCGGTTTACCCCTCAGCAGCTGCCTCAAATTGGGTTTTACAAATTTCCCAGGCCGTAGTAGTTGTTTCCCGAATTTCCTTTCTAGCTCGAGAACCTTCTAGTTGACAGCTTCGAGTCGTTTATTAACGGATTGCATTATTCTTTCTTCCAATTGTTGCTCCCTAGCTGCGAGATGGTTCACTAATTCTTCTTTGAACCGTTTCTGTTTTTCCTTTTGTTCTAGATGACGTCGCTCCTGTACTTGAACACGTCTTTCTTGTTCCTCTTTTTGTTCGTTATAACGTTTTTCCTGCTCTTCCCTCTGTTGTTGCATAAGGGAGAGCAGGGTGGCAAGTGGATCCTCCATCGCCTGATGTTGACTTCTAGTCACTGGCACAAGCACGTAATGTCCGGCAATGAAGCACTCACTTCAGCAATATTATTAGTCCTCAAATTTCCACTGGAATGACACCAATTGTTGCTCATCAGGGTTCAACTACTAAATAACTCACTACTTAACACTTTATAGCCTTCTATTATCGTTTGGTACTTTAGGTTACCTATAGCTCGATTAAATAAGCCTACTCTAACGGCGGCGCTATTCGCCTTTTATACAAAATCCTAAAAATACAGAAAAGCCTAGAACATTTTTAGAAGAAAAATAATTGATAAAAGACACAGAAAAAAAGGTCATAAATAACTACGTTCTAAATAAATAGAGCAATAAATCACTCGTGATATGTATTCCAAAATGGAACATCTGTAAGACTAAAAAATAACAGTTTAATACATAGAGAGTGATCATTAGAAAACGTTATCACGTAATTAAAGTAAATGGTCTTTTGTTTCTTCGTCCTTCTGACATTTTGACACCCCACTAGATGATGTTTTCAAATGAACACCGCTTTTTTTGTTTGTTCAGTTCAATTAAAGGAAAAATAGTACCAAGGTTGTTAAGTGCCTAAACTTATTACCCAAACTCCCACTTTAAATCCTGAAGCGGGTAGAGCTGAGGTAAGATTGAGGATCGTACGGATAATCGCGATGTATACAGGGTGAGTCATAACTATGTGAACAAACTTTTACAGTTTTGGCTCGATTTTATTCGAAATATTAGATTTATGGAATTTTCTACTTTAAGGAATTAAATTTTTGTGGAATTTTTGTTGCTGCCAGTGACTCTAGAACATCCCCGCACTCCTGAATGAGCTTTGAACTCGTGGTGTTCCTGCTGATGGCTCGCAGGACCGCCGGACTGTCGGAGTAGATGAAGATGTTCTGTTCTGCTCCTTGTTTGACTTGGAAAACCGTCGTGTCGCTTTCCAAGGGAAAGCTCTCGCCCTTTTCATAGCCTACTTTGTATATTCCTGCTCGTGACGACTATGAATCAACCGTTCTTTATCCGTCTGTATACCATAGCTGATTATTCTCAAAAGGTTCCTGAAGCAGCTTTTCTTTGAATTATTCACTTGTTGAGATGTTTGATGAACCACGAACTGGCACAAACCTGACAAACCAACTAGAACCACCCCAAGAGATAGAGACTAGGGAAAACTGTGAAAAACCACAAAAGAAATAAAAGAAACAACAGTATCACCCGTCGAATATCAATCAAATCTTCAAATCGAATAAAAATTTAGCAATTGGAGGTTATGGTTTATGGTTATTGTGTGTGGCCTCGATCGCGTTTCTTCAAGAGTCGAATGTCGAATTATCGCAATGAACGGACTGTGACTGTCAGTAGCACCAATATGAAGTGTTGACCCATTTTATGGTGTTGGTTGCCTACAAAATGTGAACCGAAATCTTTATCATCTGCCCAAATATCTTCATCATTTTGGCTGATAAAACATGCATTACCGAATTACGGCGCTTTGACGGATTTTTCAATGTTAGTTTTTAGTGCAGAAAATTCCTAAATTACGGCGAAAAAACGTGCATCTGGCAACCCTGCAGTGCCTCCCACTGCAGCGCGACGGGGGGGGGGGGGAATAAATGCCACAGAGCTCGCCACAGTCAAATCATTCAACATCGGGAAGCACGGCAGATCACTTCACCCATGGCCTCATCGCCTTCGATAATGTCTGCTGCAGCTATATGGACCACGGCTTCAAGCGCGGAAAACACCCTCTCGAACTTTTTTGGTTCTACACCCCCATCAAGATTTATTTCAATCACCATTTTTAGCCCTATTTTTTTGCCTCTTAATAACCTTTCTTAAAGTTCTTTACTTTATGAAAAATTTTAATAAAATGCTTGGCTGCTTGTAAAAGAAGCTTGTGAAAGAACTTGAACTCAATTAGATTCCAACAAATGAAACAGAAAATTGCAAAAATAAAATAAAGTTTAAATCTGTTTAAAATGTTTTTATTAATTAAATGAAGTATTTCTCAAAATATTGATGTCACGTTTGTTAGACGTATCAAGTTTGATGCGCACATTTTAAAATATAGAATTAAAAAATTAATGAGACAGCTAACGTAAATAAGAGCTCCATGTATTTTTGCCTCCCTCTAACTTTTCTCGTTCGTCACCAATGGCTTTCAATCAAGATTTGTTTAAAACATAATTTTTAGTTCCATTTTTTGCCTCTTAAGAACCTTTGTTAAGTTCTTTATTTTATAGAAATTTTTAAATTAATGCTCAAAAAAGATTGAAAAAATAAAATCAAATTTCAATATGTTTCACATGTTTTTATTTAGTGAGTGAAGTATTTCTCAAAATATTGATTTTTTTTATTTTAATAGGACAGGTAACGCAAATAAAAGCTTAATGTATATATTTATAAAATAGAAAATTATGAAAAAAGATTGCAAAAATAAAATAAAATTTAAATATGTTTACAAAATATGGAATCCATTCTTTGCATTCAATTTAAAAAAAAATGTTTTGAAAAATCCAACTTTGTCACCCTGCAACTCAAAATTTTGCACGTCTAACGATGCAACACATCAAAAATTGAAAAAGATGTCATATTTTAAGTACCGGTTGAAATGAAAAATAACACATCAGTTAAGGAAATTTTGTAACAAAATAAGTGTGAAATTAGAAAATGAAAGTTATACACTAAGTGGTTTGAACATGATCCTCACCGACTACCTGAATTTTGCGAGAGGAAATGTTATTGCAGTTTTTTTACATTCCTTTTAGCAATGAAGACATGGGACTATAAATAGCCAGACTTGCAGATAGTGATGAGAATACCTATGAACTCCGTGAGGGTCATATTCAATTTCGTCAAAAGTTAATGTTTGGGTGGGCATTTTGAATGAACACATTATAGGCCCCATATTTTACAAGAACAAATCTTCTATTTTTATTGGAAAATTAAATGGTCCCAGATACCTCAAAATGCAAGGCACCATCCCAGTGAATGCACAGGGTGTCCCGTTATAAACGCCACCCAGTTTAACATTGTTAGTTTTCATTTTAGAGAAAAAAAGTTTTATAAAAAGGTTGAAGCGTTTTAGCGAAGAATTTGAACGCAACCTATATGGAATATACAGTCTGTCATAGAAAAATGTGACAGACCAAACATATATTTTTTTAAATGGCACACCCTGTATGTTTTTCGAGGGTTGAAGCAAATCGAGGCAATTCCAACATTTAATAAGTTAAATTACTTATGGCAAACAACGTAAAAATGCAAATTTTTGTTAGTTAGGACCCTTAAAGAATTTTGTTTACTTCAGAAGTAGGTGCAATACCCCAGACCTAATAAAAAATGTAGTAATTTACGAAATAAATAGAATTAATTAACACTCATCATTGAGCAATTGCACAATCAATAGAAAAATTAATTAATACTTACATTAGTTTTTAACATTACTCATTCAATTATTTGTTTTGTTAAAAATAAACGATTTTCTAAAATTCAGATATATATAGGGTGCCCACTTTCAAAAAATATATATGTTCAGTCTGACACACTTTTCCGGGACACCCTGTATTTTCCAAATGGGATGCGTTCAAATCTTTCGCTAAAATGCTACAACTTATGCATAAAACGTTTTTCTAAAATGAAAAACAAGGAAGTTGAAGCGGGTAGCTTTTATAACGGGACACCCTGTATGATGCGGCAACGTTGTTTGATTTTTAGTCGAATTTAGGTTGGTTATTAAAATACTCAAATTTAACTAATTAAAAAATTAAAAATTAAAAAAAAAGAAATGAAGAAAGTTGTTTTATAGTACTTTTCTATAGTTAATTATGGCCACAAAATAGATACATTTTAACGCCGATTTAAATTCAACTTTCGGTTGGTTATTGGCATCTAGATTGTAAACTAAAGTTGTCAGATAGTTGCAGAACCCCAATGTAAAACAATATAACAATTTATTAATAATCTGAGCGTCTTGTCAGAAAACGCACGAGATTAACGAAACTCTAATCCTTTAAAATATCGCCGACATCTACTCATCTTTAAATAATAACACCCACTCGAGTGTCCATTATTTTTTATTGTGATTTGCAAAGTTTAAATTACCGATTTGATATGCTACGCTACTGAACCGGCGCCAAACATTGACCCAGCCGCCAACACACAATAGTCACCGTAACAACGGAACAATTCTCGCCCATACAAATTTCCCAGCTAATTATGATGTACAACTATTAAAAATAGTTTGTTTTGACTTTTGTTTCATAATTTTACACCTCTCGGAGAAAACTCGAAGTTTACGAGGCAATAACGTAATTCTTACTTCCGCCTTTTCTTAAAACATCATTTGTAGAACTCCAAAGAACATGAAAAGTGTTAGATACGCTCTTGACTGGACACAAATAAAGATTTATAGAGATCTGCACATAATTAGCATTCACCGGCAACCTCATTTACTGGTAACAATGTTGCTTTCGCACCTGTCTTCCATCAAATCTCGATTATCGTCTTTGAAGATAAGTAACTCAATCGCGTCCAGCCTAACCTCTAATTAAGTTATTTAACGCGACAATGAATCGTAGTCAAAATCAATTTGTCCATAAGCTCTTTATCTCGCCGGATCGTCCCGTGAGGCATCTCAATCAACCTTCATTTAAACATTCATTTGTTACTCGTTATTAATCGTCTTTCTAGTTTCTTAACTCCCGCGCTGCTCAGAACTCCGGCGAAGATTATGAAGATTATTCTTCAGAGCGTCGTTGCCAAATATCCGTTCAACCCTTTCCATAAACTTTTGGTTTCAAAGTGGTTCAAGAGATGAACTTGTCATAAATCTTAGAGTAGCATCAATGTATGAGTAACTCAACTATGGTTCGTCATTGGTCACATCAAAAGTACTGAGGGATTTGTCACCTGCTATATATTTGTCCAATTGTTTGAAAGGTAATGTCAGTGCGTCAGGTAGTGGTACTGGTAGAAAAACCAGTCAGTACGGCAATCCGGTACCAAAAGAATGCACATTTGTTAATGGTTTTGTCGGAGGTCTCTCGCATCTCGGTTATTTGCGTTTAAAAAAAATGAGCGGCCGATTTATGAAAATAAATCACCTTCTCGGCGGTTCCGAGGCGGTCTATCACTAAAAACCATGAATAATAATGGTAAGCATGCGGTACTGTGGTACCACCGAGTTGACTCGGTAGGTCGGCTCCGTATCATTATTACCGGGTTAAATTGTTGAGTACCTAACATTTAATTGATTAAATTTAACACATCAGACAGAAAGGATTGGGGGAACATACGATTATGATTAACTTCGTGTACCCAATAATTATTTCTAGAAGAATTAGGTTTTGTATCTTTTCACCAGATCGTTGGTCTTGGCGTTACTAAAAACCAATTCGCAATTAGCAGGAGGCTTAAAAATGCTCACTTTAAATTTCCCCTGGTTAATTAACAATTACATTCTACGCAGGTTCGCCTTTCTTATCTTTGCCATCAAGATCAATAGCTGGTTGCGTCGATTTATTTAAAAGATGAGACTTTTTAATTGCGCCCGGTATAGGCTTCGCGGTCGGCAATTCATTTAAGGGCCAGTCTACATATAACTCATCTCGATTAGATCGGAATGCGAAAGAGATCGTACCACATACACGCCCTCTCGGTTAACTAAATTAAACCATGTAAATGAACACTTCGGATTAATTAAATATCGGGTATGGGGTGAAAATTATGTTTTGTTTGGCAATAAGTTAATGACAGTTCGTCATGAAAGGCCATGGGCGAGCAACAGGAATGTTACGCCTATGTACTTTGTACTAAAAAACGCACATTTGCGTATGTGAGAGTACACAAGAACAATTGGCCAAAGAATAGTACAATCACAAAACTTGGAGCGGAGCAGGATTCAGTGTTGACAACACAACTCATTGAAGTTTTAAAGACTACAGAGGCATCGAGGTTCGAATTGTTTCCTGACAGAAACTTTGAAGGCTACGGAGACACGGATTTTTCAAAAATATTAATACTTGTTCAGAGTTACACAACTCTGAACGAGTTTTGTATCGACTAAGTTTCCAGTAACAAGCGTAAAAAAAGTCTCTAAGCAAGTTATTCGAGCAGCAACGTAATTTCTCTGTAGTCTTTCTAAATCAATTCCATCAAGAAATTCTATTGAAACTAGCACAAACTTAATCAAACTCCTAAAGAATTATCTGAAAAGCCTAAATAGTTATCCGACAACAAGAGTAAAAAAAAACGCTTTTAGATAAGTTATTCGAGCAAATAATTTATCTGTAGTCTTTCTAAATCCATTGCTACTCCTGCAGAACAATGAAATTCTTTTGAAACTAACACAAACTTAATCGGAATCTTAAATAATTATCCAAATAAACTGCATAGAAGTTTTAAAGACTACAGGGACATCGAGGTTCAAATTGTTTCTTGACAAGGATTTTGAAGGCTACAAAAACACCGGGTTTTAAAAAAAAATTTCAAGTAGTGTAATCGACTGAATTTCCAATAACAAGAATAAAAAAAGTCTCTAGGCAAGTTATTCGAGCAGCAACGTAGTTTCTCTGTAGTCTTTCTAAATCCATTGCTAAGCCTACAAAACACAGAAATTCCATTGAAACTAACACAAACTTAAACACAATCCTAAATAACTGCATTGAAGTTTTAAATACTATAGGGACATCGAGGTTTAAACTGTTTCTTGACATTGATTTTGAAGGCTACAGAGACACCGAGGTTTCAAAAATATTAAAACTTGATCAAAGTAGTGTAATCGACTGAGTTTCCAACAACAAGAATAAAAAACGTCTCTGAGCAAGTTATTCGGGCAATATGGATTTCTCTGTAGTTTTTCAAAATCCATTGCTAAGCCTACAGAACATAGAAATTCCATTGAAACTAACACAACCTCAATCGGAATCTTAAATAATTGTTCGAAAACACTGCATTGAAGTTTTAAAGACTACAGAGGCATCGAGGTTCGAATTGTTTTCTGACAGAAATATTGAAGGCTACAGAGACACTGATTTTTCAAAAATATTAAAATTTGTTCAGAGTTGTGTAATCGACTGAACTTTCAACAAGAGTAAAAAAACGTCTCTAGGCAAATTACTCAGGCAATATAATATCTCTGTAGTCTTTCTACATCCATTGCAACGCCTACAGACATTGAAATCCCATTGAAAGTAACACAGACTTAATCATAATCTTAAATAATTGTCTGAAAAAACTGCATTGAAGTTTTAAATACTATAGGGACATCGAGGTTTAAATTGTTTCTTGACATTGATTTTTAAGGCTACAGAGACACCGAGATTTCAAAAATATTAAAACTTGATCAAAGTAGTGTAATCGACTGAATTTCTAACAACAAGAGTAAAAAACGTCTCTGGGCAAGTTATTCGGGCAATTTGGATTTCTCTGTAGTTTTTCAAAATCCATTGCTAAGCCTACAAAACATAGAAATTGCTTTGAAGCTAACACAACCTCAATCGGAATCTTAAATAATTGTTCGAAAACACTGCATTGAAGTTTTAAAGACTACAGAGCCATCGAGGTTCAAATTGTTTTCTGGCAGAAATGTTGAAGGCTACAGAGACACTGATTTTTCAAAAATATTAAAATTTGTTCAGAGTTGTGTAATCGACTGAACTTTCAACAAGAGTAAAAAAACGTCTCTAGGCAAATTATTCAGGCAATATAATTTCTCTGTAGTCTTTCTACATCCAGTGCAACGCCTACAGACATTGAAATCCCATTGAAAGTAACACAAACTTAATCATAATCTTAAATAATTGTCTGAAAAAACTGCATTGAAGTTTTAAAGACTACAGAGGCATCAAGGTTCGAGTTGTTTCTTGACAGGAATTTTGAAGACTACAGAGAGACACCGGGTTTAAAAAAAATAAAACTTGTTCGAAGTAGTGTAATCGACTGAATTTCCAACAACAAGAATAAAAAAAAGTCTCTACGCAAGTTATTCGGGCTATATAATTTCTCTGTAGTCTTTCTAAACCCATAGCTAAGCCTACAAAACAGAAATTCCATTGAAACTAACACAAACTTAATCAAAAACCTAAATAATTGTCTGAAAAAACTGCATTGAAGTTTTAAAGACTACAGAGACATAGTAGTGTTCAAAGTAGTGTAATCGACTGAATTTCCAACAAGAGTAAAAGACGTCTCGTCTCTAGGCAAGTTATTCGGGTAATATAATGTCTATGTAGTCTTTCTAAATTCATCGGTACGCCTGCAGTACAGTGAAATCCAATTGAAACTAACGCAAATTTAAGCACAATCTTAAATATTTGTCCGAAAATCTGCATTGAAAGTTTAAAGACTACAGAGACATCGAAGTTTAAATTGTGTCGTGACCGAAATTTTGAAGGCTACAGAGACACCGAGCTTACAAAAAAAAAAACTTGTTGAAAGCTGTTTAGAGAGTGGCCTAACCTGAACTAACCTGGGCACACAACAAGGGAAGAACATAACTGAACTAAACTAACCGAAACAAAAACTTAAGAGAACTAGCCTAAACCAACCTAACTAAAGGGCCCCTCATAGAGAATCAGAGTGGCTCTTACGGTCGAACGGGCGAAACCTAAACTAACCTATCCAAAAGTAAAAATATAAATGAACTAATCTGGACTAATCTCAGCAGAGAAAAAATGTAACTGAACTCATTTGAACTAACGTAACCAAAGGACTCAATGAAATATCACATGGAAAAGCAGAGTGGTCCTAATAGAGAAAGACTTGGCATAAAATAAACTAAGCGAATTGACTTCAGAAATGTTACGCCTAGGTATAAATCATTCACTTATAATTGACATCAAAAAATGCGTTGGAAATTTGACTTTAACATTTTTATCGTATCTTCTCTACATGTGAAAGGCGATATTAAAACGTGAAGATTTGAAATATAACGAAATGTAAAAATTAAGCGAATGAGTTATACTTTGTACTCAAAAATGCACATTTGGGTATACGACACTGCACAAGTACAATTGACCAAAAAATAGAACAATCAACAAACTTGGAATGGATTCAACAGCACGACGAGCAATCGGAGCAAGTGTCACTGTCAGAGTTTGAGGTAATAATTATCATCAACAAGGGAAAAGTGAAAATTGTTGAAAATGCAAAACTTCTCATATTTACAATATGGCGAATGCGCCAAGCTAAAGTACATTCTATAACAATGAAAAGTACAATTTAGCCGCCAATATCGGTACACTTTCTTGCCTTCCTATAACAACCCTGGTGAGCAACAGGATTTCTGGCAGGCAATTACCTGAATTCCAGCAACAAGCTGGAAGAAGTTATGAGTAGAATCATGAAATGACGATTTACTACTTTACTATCTAAGCTTAAGTTTAATAGTTATTTACGTAGTGATCTGATTGTTTCAGATGACTGGAAAACGATCGAGAAGCTTTAAATGTGCCGTCCACCACAGAGACCGGGAGGTTTCGTCCGAGAACGATTTTCATTTGCTGCTGGTCGAACCACCGTTATTTCGTAGGTAAGTAATCATAAACGATAATTCATTATCGATAACTTAATTGACTCGATTAAGTGATATTTTTTAATTTTTTTAAAAACATTTTACGATATTTGAGTACCTCTTCTTGATCCTCCTTACCACTGTTTAAAATTATTTGTATTTGACCCCTGATTTCATATAGATGGTCTAATGTACTCATCTCAGATGGTACTTCTCGACTTCTTGCTAAGTGCCGTTATATTGAGTTAATGATAATAAGGTAACTGTGCATAAACTAACCTTAAACTGTGCATCTAGCAATGTGAGTGGAGAGTTCTCTAAAGAAATTCGAGAATATTTTCCAACGGAAATGTTCAAGGTAAAAGTTTGCGGTATCGGCCTTTAAGCCATCATCAGCGCCAAAAATTCGTCAAATTATTTCTGAAAATATATTCTCGATGGAGGAAAAACCACCCGCCATAGATCCTTAGTTCTACGTAGAGATGGGTTTTCACCCGGTTTTTTCATTTTTTAAGGTTTATTCCCTGCACACATGCGGGAAAATTCCGGGTTTATTCCATTATAACCTCTAAATTTAACTTTTTCAATACGCTTAACTCTTACCAATTAAGCAATAATTAGTTGGTTTGTGCGGCTTGAAGCTTTTAATCAATTAACCACTGTTTTTATCAAAAAACAAACGAGAATCTAGATTTATTGAATTCTAATCTAAAATCTAACCTTAAATCTTGAAACTGCCGGGTGCTGTCAAGAAAAGATGGGAGAAAACCCCAGTAAAAACCCTAAATTGGGTTTAAAGGTTTTTTGGGAATTTTCCCTTGGCCCATCTATAGTTCTACGTCAGTGTGAATTAGAGATGGGTTTTCACCCGGTTTTTTCATTTTTGAGGGTTTATTCCCTGCACACATCCGGGAAAATTCCGGGTTCATTCCATTATAATCTCTAAATTTAACTTTTTCAATACGCTTAACTCTTACCAATTAAGGAATAATTAGTTGGTTTGTGCGGCTTGAAGCTTCTAATCAATTAACCACTGTTTTTATCAAAAAACAAACCAGAATCTAGATTTATTGAATTCTAATCTAAAATCTAACCTTAAATCTTGAAACTGCCGGGTGCTTTCAAGAAAAGATGGGAGAAAACCCGGGTAAAAACCCTAAATTGGGTTTAAAGGTTTTTTGGGAATTTTTCCTTGGCCCATCTATAGTTCTACGTCAGTGTGAATTAGAGATGGGTTTTCACCCGGTTTTTTCATTTTTGAGGGTTTATTCCCTGCACACATCCGGGAAAATTCCGGGTTTATTCCATTATAACCTCTAAATTTAACTTTTTCAATACGCTTAACTCTTACCAATTAAGGAATAATTAGTTGGTTTGTGCGGCTTGAAGCTTTTAATCAATTAACCAGTGTTTAGTTTATCAAAAAACAAACCAGCATCTAGATTTATTGAATTCTAATCTAAAATCTAACCTTAAATCTTGAAACTGCCGGGTGCTTTCAAGAAAAGATGGGAAAAAACCCGGGGAAAAACCCTAAATTGGGTTTAAAGGTTTTTTGGGAATTTTCCCTTGGCCCATCCATAGTTCTACGTCAGTGTGAATTAGAGATGGGTTTTCACCCGGTTTTTTCATTTTTGAGGGTTTATTCCCTGCACACATAAGGGAAAATTCCGGGTTTATTCCATTATAACCTCTAAATTTAACTTTTTCAGTACGCTTAACTCTTACCAATTAAGCAATAATTAGTTGGTTTGTACGGCTTGAAGCTTTTAATCAATTAACCACTGTTTTTATCAAAAAACAAACCAGAATCTAGATTTATTGAATTCTAATCTAAAATCTAACCTTAAATCTTGAAACTGCCGGGTGCTTTCAAGAAAAGATGGGAGAAAACCCGGGTAAAAACCCTAAATTGGGTTTAAAGGTTTTTTGGGAATTTTCCCTTGGCCCATCTATAGTGTGAATTAAAGGGTAATATATGAAATTAATAAAATATACATAAATAAAACAAGGACAAGGACAATAATTATAAATAGTCAGAAGAACTAGACTTTAAAAGTCTTTTTTTTAGTTTTCAATGTTTGTATTAGAACCATCATCTCATCAGTATTTTTATCATTTTATAATTTAGTTCAAATCTCTGAAAGTGATTTAGGGCAAGGAATTCATGGGTGGTGCACACCTCATACGTAAATTTGTTGCAAATTAAAAAAACACCAATCGCACGGCGTACTGTGTTGCCAGATGTCCTTACACTTTTGAAAACTGGGTAGAACTGAATGAAAACTGATAATTAGGGGATAAATTTAGAATCAGAAGGGGGGTCAAAGTTGTGATGTTGTGTTCTATTAGACGATTGCCAAATAGTGATTTTTATAGCTTCTGCGAAATCAAGTCGATTGTAATTTACATTGATTGCCAAATTTAAAATTTGGTTTTTTGTGGTTTAGCACTGCTTGATCAAAGACCAATTTCTGGCATAATTTAAGTCACTTTTCTATGAAAGATACGACAGAAAGTCGTTAAAAAAGTTGCTTTTTATTATTTTTTTTATTTTTCCAGTTGGAAATATGTCAAAAAGTCATTCGTAGCCCAAGCAGCATTACAGTTACAATTTATATGGCCACGACGACTCAGGGGCTTTCACGTATTTAAAAACACTTAAAAAAGGCAAAAAAAAACTTGGAAGTTAAGACAATTATTAATTGTTCCATATCACCGAATGCAGAATTGCAAAGTACCATTTAGAATCCTATGTGAAGACTTCATAAATTATAAAAAAATTGTTGATGATGGTGGCATAAAAACGAAACGTCGCATTTTAAATTAAAATATTCCACGTTGAAGTAAGTAAAAAGTGTTGCACTTTAGAGGTTAATTTCATTCGAATTGAGTTATTACGACTTTTGCGCAATTTTCAATTTTGACCGCCTGTAACTTAAAAACCTTCGACCGATCGGAGTGAATCCAACTGTTTTTCTCCTTCTTGGTGTCCTCTTTCATCTCCCACCATCGGAAGTTTTGTACGTGCAATATTTTCGGAGATAGACCCTTCGGAGGTCGATTTTTAAGCCCTTTTAGAATCGCGTTTTGGACCATTCTTAAAAAAAGCTCTTTAGAGGTAAATTTCATTCGAATTGAGTCTTGTTTGCTTTTGGGGGATTACAAGCGTGTCACTCTGACCAAAAACACGAAAACAAAAATTCCAAAAGTTTTTGAAAATGTCCAAAAGCGGGTATTACGCTTTTTTTGCAGTTTTCAGCTTCTATCGTCTGTAACTTGAGAACGCCTCGACCGATCGGAGTGAATCCAACTATTTTTTCCTCTTCTGGATGTCCTCTTTCACTTCCGTAGAGTTGTTTTTCTTCACCTTCGAAACTACAAGTTTCGTAGGTGCAATATTTTCGGAGATAGATCCCTTCGGAAGTCGATTTTTAGGCCCTTTTACAATTGCGTTTTGGAACATTTTAAAAAAATTGAGTTTGTTACGTTCTTGAGGGATTGAAAGCGTGCCATTCCGATCAAAAAGTACAAAAAAAAATCCGAATTTTTTTCGAAAATGTCCTAAGGGGGTATTATGACTCTTTTTCTCAATTTTCAACTATGACCGCCTGTAACTTAAGAACGCCTCGACCGATCGGAGGGAATCCAACTGTTTTTTCCTCTTTTTTATGTCCTCTTTCACTTCCCACCTTCGGAAGAATGTGTGCAATATTTTCGGAGATAATCACCTTCGGAGGTCGAATTTTAAGCCTTTTTAGAATCGTGTTTATGAAACATTTTTAAAAAACCTCTTTAGAGGTTAATTTCATTCGAATTGAGTTTGTTACGTCCTTAGGGGAATGCAAGCGTGGCATTCCGATCAAAAAGTACAAAAAAAAAACCGAATTTTTTTCGAAAATGTGCTAAGGGGGGGGGATAATACCTTTTTTCTCAATTTTCAACTTACATCGCCTGTAACTTAAGAACGCCTCGATTGAAGTGAATTCAACTGTTTTTTCCTCTTCTTGATGTTCTCTTTCACATCACAGCATCGGATGTCCCATAGGTGCAGTATTTTGGGAGATTCGGAGGTCGATTTTTAAGCCCTTTTAGAAACGCGTTTTTGGACCATTTTTTAAAATTCTTATTAATTTTATTCGAATTGAGTTGGTTACGTTCTTAGGAGATTGCAAATGTGCCGATCAAAAACAGCAAAAATATTTTTTCGAAAATATCCAAAGGGGGGGGGGGGGGGGTATTACGACTTCTTTCTCAATTCTTAACTTTGACCGTCTGTAACTTGAGAACGCCTCTACCCATCGGAGTGAATCCAACTGTTTTTTCCTCTTCTTGATGTACTCTTTCACTTCCACATGGGAATTTCCATAGGTGCAATATTTTCGGAGATAGAACCCTTCGAACGTTGATTTTTAGCCGTTTTAGAATATCGTTTTTGGACCATTTTTTAAAAGCCTCGTTAGGGTGAATTTTATTCGAATTAAGTTACGTTCTTTCGAAAACTTTCGTGAGTGTTCTATTAACATTTTCTAGTTAATAAGCCATATTTGTTTGACATTTGAAACTTAATAAAAGGATTTACGCAAAAAATTTGTTTTTTTTCTCAAACGAGCTTGGTGCAAAAAAAATTCCAAAGTTTTTTTCTTAACTTCTCAAAAATTATTTTGTTTAAAACATTCATTATTACCATTTAGCATTTCGTTTTTTAACGTAAAATAAGAACAGATTTTTTTAAAACTTTTCCAATAATTACCAAAAATGGAGCTGCACCCTTCTTGCAGCTAACTTCACCACGGCTTAAAAGCCCGGAAAAGACTTTGGATTGTATTTTGACCGGCCGTGAAAGTCTTCACAATCTTTTTTGTTCAGTTTATAAAAATTAATTTTTAGTGGAGGTAGTGATTTTTATTTTGTTTTTATTTTAATTAACTTTATCGCGATTTTTCCACGACTTAGATGCTTACAATGCAGAGCATGATTATCTTCATTGCAGTCCACAGCATTGTTTTTCTAACCAACCTGAAATGTGTTTTTCTATTTTTAGGATGCTTTGCTACCTGTCGACCTATTTTAAAATAAAAAACTTGCAGTATTATCACATATTAAGATGCAAAAATGTTTTCTTTACCGATACGTTTAGCATCCATGTAAACAAACACTTATTACTTTGCAACTGTGCCATTCCCTCTCAACTGTATATTTTTCTTTTCGGCATTTCATGAAGGAAATCTGGGTCATTCTCTTCCAACACTTTATATTTTATTTTTAGCCAATAAATTAAACCATTTTCACCAACAATAAATAATTGTGCCGTTTATTTTCTTGTGATGTTTTGTCGACTACATTAATCAGATTTCTTTTATTTTCAACATGTGTCATCTTAACCTTAGCCCGTATTTAAAATAGACAAAAATTTATTTTTTTGTTTTCTTTTCTATGTGATTCACTCATTAATTGGTATGTAACCAGTGCACCTTGGTGAGGAGTTTAAACAAATATTCATCAACCGTAATCAATAATTTATTCTCCGACAATTTGAGCTTGAATTTTGTGGCAACCTGAACAAAATTAGATGCAACATGAATGTCGTCTGCTCTATTTTCAGCGCGTCGATATTTTCATTGTCGTTTGGGTCGTTTTTTGATTGTTTCCGTTCTTCGAGTTTCCTGTCAATTTTTCTGCCACGTCATGCCCCTCTTAATTTTACACAAAACCATTGGCGTATACCAAAAATCGTTTCATATAATCAACCATATTAATAATTATCGATATTAATATTTACAAAATTGTACGATTGATAATGTTTTTTACATAATTGTTGATAGAATTAATCAAGAATGTCGTTAAAAGTTCAATGTGATACCGCGATCTTTTAGTATAAAAATCGGGGTTTATTTTAAGGAACAGGAGGATCTGTCGAAGATTACATGAACAGGCACTGCTTGAGCTCAATGTTTTGAACTTGGTCTTGTTCGACTTCTTTTTGTTTGTGTTACGACTAATTTAGTAGTTCTCTTTGAAGATCCAGACTTAATAAATGAGGTGTTTAAGGTGCAACCCACTTTAGAAGGCCAGTGACGGCGAAATAAATATTTCTACACTTTAGAAAAGTCGCGATCAGGACGCTTTTTCTATAGGAAAGAGTGAAAGTGAAAGTGAGAATTGCTGGCCAATGGAATTCGTCAACAGAATTTTTTGACCAATCAAGGTTGTCAAAATTCTCACTTTCACTTTCACTCTTTCCTATAGAATAAGCGTCCTGGTGTTATAAGATGATCGATAATTTAAATGCAGCTCAAAACATAGACAAACTTATTTACTAGATTGAACTCTTCCGTTAAAAACAGGTGAAGCCTTACAGTTTATAAAAGACTTTGACAATCAGAATTGCCAACTCGAAAATTTAAATTAGCCCATTTAATTTACCAAAAACGCTCCCAGGGAGCGCTGGTCTTAATAAAAATCCTCGCGTGTTTCGCATGCGCAGCCAGGGTTGCCAGATTGGGCGACTTGTCGCCAAATGGGCGATTTTGCAACAATTAGCGATTGGCTATTTACACAGAATACCTGTTTAAAATTAAGTTTAGATTGGTTAAATAAAATAATAAAAAGTGCCTTAAATTTGTGTCCTTTCTTCATATTTTATTTTATTAATCTTAAAAAAAACATTTTAGAACTGAGTGTTGTGTTGGTTAGAGTTGGAAGAGCTGGCGACATCTGATATTTAATTTGGCGATTGCTCAAAGTAAAAAACTGGCAACCCCGTGTGCAGCATAACGTAATTAATAGCAGTTTTGGCTTGACGTTCTAAACCAATCCCAGAGTACCTATCTCTATTCTCTACTAACGGAAACAAATTTTAAAGTTTTATTAGTATTTACTTTGAAGCTTTTTATTCAAAATTTGTTGTTTACACCAACGAGCTAGCAATTTACATCTGAAAAGACTCTCCTGTTTTACAGTTTTGCCCCACTTTTTTATCAGTGGGCACCTAAGAAATGGCGGCGATTCCGCCGGAACTATAATCAAAGGTTTTTTTTTTCAACTTTCAGTGGTGAAATATAATTTAGGTTTGTATTTTTAACTAATAGAAATCGCTTTAAAAAAATTAGAGTCACTAGTAATGTCGAAAAAATGAACTAAAAAATAAAACAGAATTTTTAATTAGTGAGTCTGTATGTAACTTTTATAGAACTTTTGCAAGGGGGGTAACCCCTCGCAAATGTTTCATCATCCTCTCACTGTAGTTTTAAAGAGATTAAAAAAAAAACGCTAAAGACATAGTTAAAAATAAATGACACTTTTTGCTCTTTTCAATGTGGTATTTTCATATTTAAAATCAGACGTTTTCCTTTTTCACTTTTCTTTATTTTTTAAATACAGTATCTGATTTTTTATATTGTATTCTGCTTCTCCTTGCAATTCGTCATTTCACTTCAGCTGACATTTGGAATCAGAATTCAGAATTGATAATGGTTCCAAAAAAAAACAAAAATCGGATTTTAAATAGGAAAGTAACACGTTGAATAGATCAAAAAGCGGCTATGTGTCATTTATTTTTTATTTTTTCTTTAAATTAAGACCAGAAAAAATAAAAAATTTTTCATAATATTAATAATTTGCGAATATTTCCGGAACCAGTCGGAATTTTCGAAATTTGAAAACTGTGTTGCGCAAAACTGTGAGAAAGATGATTTAAGAAATAATAACTCTGACACTACAAAATATGACGGGAAAATAAATTAAAGCAACAAACATAACAAGTTGCAAAATGAAACCAAATTAAATGAGCGAAACACAGAAAAATCGAAAAAAAAAATGAGAGAAGTATACAGAAAATAACAGATAAAACTTTTTTATAAATAAAAGACAAATAAAACAACAAATAAGGAATAAAAATACAAAAAAAGACAATTTGAGAAGCAATCACATACCTATAGATTCATTAAAAAAAATGAAAATAGAATTAATGAGCCCAATAAGTCTAAAAATATCTCAAAAAAATGAAATAAACGAATAAAAATTATAAGTGAAAAAAAACACTATATTAAGTATAAATAAAAATAACCTCGAAAATAACAAATATAAAAACACCGTATAAAGTAACTCTATCGAGTTCAAAACGCGATTTTTCCATGACTCAAACTGACTTTAAAAGTGTAAAATACGAATTCGTGCCAATCAGAACTAGAGCTTCACGAGACCGAGACCGAGACTTACATAGTCTCGGTCTCGGTCTCGAATTTATAATTAACTCTCGGTCTCGGTCTTGTGCATCGAGACCGAGACCGAGACTCGCGCAATCTCGGTCTTGGTCTCGTAGTATCAACTCGAGTCTCGGTCTCGAAAAAAGGTAGTATCCTGAAAAATCTTATTGTTTGAATTCCATATTCAATTTTCTTTCCATTTTTGTGTATGAATATTTACTTAAACAAAATTTGCAATTATTGAGAGTTCCAGTTTCCACTGTAGAATCAGGTTATTTCAGGTTAGTTTAATGAAAAACTGCATTAGACATGCTCGTAGGTCCACCACTGCTTAGAGTAAAAGGGGGGGGGGGGGGAACAGAACATCTGCAGGAAAAAATAGCGCCGCAAGCAAAAATTTCCTAAAATGTATTTATTTTTTGTTCGGCGTTAATTTATTAACTTACTGTCCGGCTAAAGAGGGGGGGGGGAGGCAATAAAAATGGACACCTAAAAAATGGCGGTGATATCCGCCAGAAGTGACGTCGCCTGACATCTTTTGTCAAGTAATTAGAATAAGTGATTCATCAATTGATGTACTGTAACGATAAAATTACGTCGTGGGTACTTTAAAAATGATGGACTTCCGGCGAAAAAAAACGGGACCATTTTTAGGCGAATAGCGGTATTGGTTTGATCTGTCCGTATCTTCTAGGTCATTGGTCTTCACTTTACATTTCCTGGCACTAAAGAACGTCTCAAACGTCAATGTTATCATTTGACGTTGTTGGTCCTTCGTTCGCATTACTCTAAATACAGAAGATCCTCGAAAAATCCAAAGCTCCCGTTTCGCTCACATTAAGGATAAAATGCTCCGAAATGGAGCGTTTTCGCTCGATTTGGCAACAGTGTTGACGATACATCATCCCGCCAGATGGCGCCATTTGACATTGAAAAACTGCAGACAGGACGTTACGTCAATCATTTGACAATATTGACGGAGCATGTCAATGTTATTATGATGACATCAGCGAGATTACTCTCAAATACAATGCTCTCAACTAGCATCAGCGCAGTCTATTTTTTCATTTCAAGAACTTCGAGCGGTTGATTTGAATACACTTTCCTACCAGTGTTAATTAGGGCCCAGACGCAATTATTAAAAACTTGAGCAATAAGTTTTATGTTTTAAGTGTTTTCGCTCATCTGATTGGCAAGAGCTAAATTTTGGCAAATCAGATGAAGAAAAACATCACTGATCCCTAAGAAAAAGTCATCAGCTTGGAATGGAATTTTGATAAAGGATGAACTAATAAAAGTTGATAAAACTCTTGTTTTTCCTATCTCTTCTCTTGATATTTCCTATCCAGTTTGATGGTCGTTTTCTTTTGAACACCCCTACAATGCAGTATTGTACCCCAATAACGATTATATAATAATTTTGTTGTTTAAAATTACGTTGCCAGAGAGACACTGACGTTGGTTTCCAGTGAATAATATATATATATTATAACGATGCTTTAATAAGGCTGTTAACGCATCACTGTCAGTGTCTTAATAACGAGCTAAACGCACCGAATTATATAAAATAAATAATAGCATGTACTTCATAAAGCATTCTTCAGAAAGCAGTTTTCTGGTCGCAAATATCTAGAAGGAACAGATCCTATTTTCAATTTCTTGATTCTCCCAGTTTGCTTCAAGTCGGCAGAATCAATATGTTTTCTACCACATGTTGAGAAGATACGATAAAAATGTCAAAGTCAAATTTCTAACGCCTACTTGACGACAATAATAATTGAATGGCTTATATGTAGGTATTAACTTTACCAAATAATGTTAGAAACAAAAGTTGGAGGGTTTTGTATTACATAATATAGCTATTCTTGGTCTGATTATTCAGAGCAATCAAACAATTTAATGAAAATTATATCAAGCAAGTTGCCACTAATCCACTTACTGGCTTATATCCAAAATTTGAAGTGGAATAGTTGCAAACTGGCTGATTGAAACTTCGTTAAATCCTAATCGCTAAATAGAGGAAATTTGGAACAACGTAAAAATTGAACAAAATTGTAACTGTAAAAAGTTTGTGGCCGTCGCTGCCTCCAAGACCTAGGTCTTATAAATACGAGATGAACATCAGGAAATGGATTTTTTAATCTTATGTAATATACCAAAAATTCATCTTTATAGGCCTTTCCGAAACATATGGAAAACCCTGGATAATAATACATGTTTTACCCTACGTGCAGTACGCACCTACATGTCATTACAATACTGGAAAAGTAACAAATTTCATACTAACATTTTCCAGACCCTGAACCCATTCGGGTTTGGTTTGGGATGAGGAAATCTATATCTCCCACTTTTACGGGATGGCTTGCATCTTCTGCGCAGCCTGACCTGCCCATATTGTCTAGATAACACGGTTTGTAACTAAACACACTGAAACACAGCATAAACTTAAATCAAATTCAAACTTAGACCATAAACAACAAAACAGCGTTCTACTTTGCAATTTCTGGAGCTTCATTCTGTTGTTGTGAGAGTGTGAGAGTGAGAATGAAAATCTTGATATCCTTGATTCTTGATTGGTCAAAAAAATCTATTGACCAATTCCATTGGACAGAGATTTTTCACTTTCACTTTCACACCTTTCTATAGAATAAGTGCCCTGATCTGATGTTTGTATTGTAACAAACAGAACAGTAACCGTAGCAACAGAAAGACATCCAAGCAAAATGACATATAGAATACTAATGGCGCTAGCTTATATTTTCTTTCATTTCCCTCCATCATGTATTCGCAATCACGAGTGAGATAGACCTATGTTCGTCTCGTCTGGAGTTTCAAACCGAATTAGACAATAAAGTGGCATTGACATTGATTGATTTTTGACAAATTGTCAAACATACTCTGCCATCTGGTGTATAACATTGCGTTCTAAGACTTTAAAAAATGTCAAAAAAACCGGCTTCAGACCCGCCATTTTTTATTTTACTCTATAATTAGATACTGGGTGATCGTAAAGAAAATGTCATCTCGATTTTTGCCTTAATTTTGATATCATTAGAAAGCTTATGTTAAGATTAGCAGATTTAAGTAAAAAAATTCTTGGATGGTCGGGATTTGTAAGAAAAAAATAGAAAAATGAAGGTATGGAAATACATTACTCATACTTGGAAGTTGCCTCAATCTTCTTTTGTAGCCACAACACACATTTCACACACTCAATTCATGGTTTTTCGATTTTTATGATATAATTTAAGTTTCGAACGTCTCATAAATTCAAATGTTTACAACTTACAAATTTTTGAATATATAAAACATGAAGTTTGTTGACGTTTTTAAAGGCAGTGTTGCAAAGTCTTTTTCTTGAAAATATTCGATTATTACAACTTAAAATTTAATATATTTTTTTTTTGATCAGGTAGTTCCGTTCTAGTTTTCCTGGTTAGGTTAGTTCAGTTAGATTTTACGTTTAGGTTAGGTTAGATCAGGTTAGTTCAGTTCTACCCTTTATGTTAGTGGTAGAGAATAATATAAAATGCGGGCCCGTGAGGGCCCGCTTTTTTAAAATTTTTAGAACAGGTTAACTTTCTGTTACTTCAGGTGAGGTCTCGTTAGTTCAGGTTAGTCCAGTTCTAGTTTCCCTTGTTAGTTTAGTTCAGTTACACTTTTTACGTTTAGGTTAGGTTAGCTCAGACTAGTTCAGTTCTAGTTCTTCTTGTTAGGTTAGTTCAGTTACACTATTTACGTTTAGGTTAGGCTAGCTCAGGTTAGTTCAGTTCTACTCTTTAGCGCTTTTTTTTATTTTTAGAACAGGTTAACTTCCTGTTACTTCAGATAAGGTGTGGTTAGTTCAGTTCCAGTTTTCCTGGTTAGGTTAGTTCAGTTACACTTTTGACGTTTAGATTAGACTAGCTTAGGTTAGTTCAGTTCTACACTTTATGTTAGGGGCAGAGAATAATATGAAAACTGGACCCGAATGTGTTTACCTCCGAAAATATTGCATCCACGAAACTTTCGTTCGTGGGAGGTAGTGGAATGTGTTTTCTCCTCTCCTTGATGTCCTCTTCAAGGAGAGGAGAAAACAGTTAGATTCACCTCAATCGGTCGAGGCGTACTCAAGTTACAGGCGGTCAAATTTGAGAATTGTGAAAAAAGTCGTAATTCCCCCCTTTAGACATTTTCAAAAAATATTTGAGAAACTTTTTTTACTGCTTTTGATCGGTATGGCACGCTTGCAATCCTCTAAATACGTAACAAACTCAATTCGAAGGAAATTAACATCTAAAGTGTTTTTTTTTTAAATGGTCAAAAAACGCGATTCTAAAAGTGCCTTAAAGTCGACCAACGAAGGGTCTATCTCGAAAAATATTTTGCCTACGGAACTTCTAGGTGGAAGATGAAAGAAGACATCAAGAAGAGAAAAAAACAGTAGGATTCACTTCAATCGGTCGAAGCGTTCTCAAGTTACAGGCGGTCAAATTTGAGAATTGAGAAAAAAGTCGTAATACCCGTTCCTATAGACATTTTGAAAAAAAAAATCGGAAATATTTTTAGCTTTTTTTGATCGGACTGGCACGTTTGCAATCCCCTAAGAATGTAACAAACTCAATTTGAATGAAATTCGAACTCTAAAGAGGTTTTTTTTTAAAAACGGTCAAAGAAACGCAATTCAAGTGCCTGAAGATCGACCCCCGAAGGGGTCTATTTTCTAAAATATATTTTTAGAACAGGTTAACTTTCTGTTACTTCAGGTGAGGTCTCGCTAGTTCAGGTTAGTCCAGTTCTAGTTTCCCTTGTTAGTTTAGTTCAGTTACATTTTTTACGTTTAGGTTAGGTTAGCTCAGATTAGTTCAGTTCTAGTTTTCCTGGTTAGGTTAGTTCAGTTACACTATTTACGTTTAGGTTAGGCTAGCTCAGGTTAGTTCAATTCTACTCTTTATGTTAGGGGTAGAGAATAATATAAAAAGCGGGCCCGAAAAGGCCCGCTTTCTTTTATTTTTAGAACAGGTTAACTTTCTGTTACTTCAGGTGAGGTCTCGTTAGTTCAGGTTAGTCCAGTTCTAGTTTCCCTTGTTAGTTTAGTTCAGTTACATTTTTTACGTTTAGGTTAGGTTAGCTCAGATTAGTTCAGTTCTAGTTTTCCTGGTTAGGTTAGTTCAGTTACACTATTTACGTTTAGGTTAGGCTAGCTCAGGTTAGTTCAATTCTACTCTTTATGTTAGGGGTAGAGAATAATATAAAAAGCGGGCCCGAAAGGGCCCGCTTTCTTTTATTTTTAGAACAGGTTAACTTTCTGTTACTTCAGGTGAGGTCTCGTTAGTTCAGGTTAGTCCAGTTCTAGTTTCCCTTGTTAGTTTAGTTCAGTTACATTTTTTACGTTTAGGTTAGGTTAGCTCAGATTAGTTCAGTTCTAGTTTTCCTGGTTAGGTTAGTTCAGTTACACTATTTACGTTTAGGTTAGGCTAGCTCAGGTTAGTTCAATTCTACTCTTTATGTTAGGGGTAGAGAAAAATATAAAAAGCGGGCCCGAAAGGGCCCGCTTTCTTTTATTTTTAGAACAGGTTAACTTTCTGTTACTTCAGGTGAGCTCTCGTTAGTTCAGGTTAGTCCAGTTCTAGTTTCCCTTGTTAGTTTAGTTCAGTTACATTTTTTACGTTTAGGTTAGGTTAGCTCAGATTAGTTCAGTTCTAGTTTTCCTGGTTAGGTTAGTTCAGTTACACTATTTACGTTTAGGTTAGGCTAGCTCAGGTTAGTTCAATTCTACTCTTTATGTTAGGGGTAGAGAATAATATAAAAAGCGGGCCCGAAAAGGCCCGCTTTCTTTTATTTTTAGAACAGGTTAACTTTCTGTTACTTCAGGTGAGGTCTCGTTAGTTCAGGTTAGTCCAGTTCTAGTTTCCCTTGTTAGTTTAGTTCAGTTACATTTTTTACGTTTAGGTTAGGTTAGCTCAGATTAGTTCAGTTCTAGTTTTCCTGGTTAGGTTAGTTCAGTTACACTATTTACGTTTAGGTTAGGCTAGCTCAGGTTAGTTCAATTCTACTCTTTATGTTAGGGGTAGAGAATAATATAAAAAGCGGGCCCGAAAGGGCCCGCTTTCTTTTATTTTTAGAACAGGTTAACTTTCTGTTACTTCAGGTGAGGTCTCGTTAGTTCAGGTTAGTCCAGTTCTAGTTTCCCTTGTTAGTTTAGTTCAGTTACATTTTTTACGTTTAGGTTAGGTTAGCTCAGATTAGTTCAGTTCTAGTTTTCCTGGTTAGGTTAGTTCAGTTACACTATTTACGTTTAGGTTAGGCTAGCTCAGGTTAGTTCAATTCTACTCTTTATGTTAGGGGTAGAGAATAATATAAAAAGCGGGCCCGAAAGGGCCCGCTTTCTTTTATTTTTAGAACAGGTTAACTTTCTGTTACTTCAGGTGAGGTCTCGTTAGTTCAGGTTAGTCCAGTTCTAGTTTCCCTTGTTAGTTTAGTTCAGTTACATTTTTTACGTTTAGGTTAGGTTAGCTCAGATTAGTTCAGTTCTAGTTTTCCTGGTTAGGTTAGTTCAGTTACACTATTTACGTTTAGGTTAGGCTAGCTCAGGTTAGTTCAATTCTACTCTTTATGTTAGGGGTAGAGAATAATATAAAAAGCGGGCCCGAAAGGGCCCGCTTTCTTTTATTTTTAGAACAGGTTAACTTTCTGTTACTTTAGGTAAGGTCTGGTTAGGTCAGTTCTAGTTTCCCTGGTTGGGTTAGTTCAGTTACACTTTTGACGTTTAGGTTAGACTAGCTTAGATTAGTTTAGTTCTACTCTTTATGTTAGGGGCAGAGAATAATATGAAAACTGGACCCGTTTTAATTTTTAAAACAGGTTAATTTTCGGTTAGTTCAGGTTATTTCAGGTTATTCCAGTTCTAGTTTTCCTGATTAGGTTGGTTCAGTTACACTTTTACGTTTAGGTTAGGTAAGCTAAGGTTAGTTCAGTTCTACTCATTATGTCAAAATTAGAGAATTATAAGAACTCACTAGTCGTTGCCGCAATTTCGTTGGGCATATTCGCAAACGTTATGTGTTAAATTAATACCGCTTAAATTTTCCTAATATCAGTTATGCAATTTTCTTCCTAGATGCGACCACATATTTTCATTGCACTTAATGATTAACTCCGACGTTTGGCATCACTGGAAATATATTTCTAACCCTACTGTCAGATTCGAGAGTGTTCGCATCAATTTTGTCACACATTTTCAATTTGTATTTTCTTGTTTCTCAGTGAAAAGTGGCTAATCCAAGAATTTTTTTCTTTCAATCTGTTTTATAGACCGTAAGCTTCTATTAAAAAAAGGAAAAACCTTGAAAATCGAGATGACATAAACTTTACAAGCACCTAGATACTGTATGGCTTAAAATGAAAGGCGATAAAAAAATGGTTTGGTTGACTGACATCCCATCAACGTCTTCCTGTCATTGATAAATGACATAGATTGTCAAAACTTAATAAAAATCGTTATATAAAAGTTGGAATCGTTGCAGGATGGTCACCATAGTGGCGGACGAGTTCCTCACGGACGACAGAGACAGAAAGTACTACGCTGACCACTACACATGCTGCCCTCCTCCCCTTTTTATCATCATAATCACTTTAGTCGAGGTAAGTTGTTCTTGTAATCGTGATTACCATTTTGCATTAGTTGAAATACGTTAAGCATATAGTGTATAAATAAACTATGGGCAGATATTCAGGAACAGCTGTTCACCAAGGTTCTTAAGGTAAAGTAGGAAGTAATCAATCGCAGGTCCCGTGCTGCATTTGTATTTTCTACATTTGGGGAAATGCACACACATGCTGCCAGTTTTAGGACCGAAACTTACTTTTATCCGGTACGTTAAGGATTTCGCTTCGAACCACTTGTGACTTAAAGTTGCGTTACCTTTAGTTCATTGTTACCCTTTTTGTGTAGATAATACTATCCTCATTTAATGTATATAATAATATGCTACATTTCGGTGCAGTTATAATATAGGAAGTCCTTGCGAAAATGCACCGTGCTCCCTGTTTCTGGGCACGTGCTCAATGTTTCTACCTTCACGACGTCTGCCAGTAAACATTTTACCCCAAATTTGGATTCTTTTGGCTTAATCGACTCCGGCATATGGCTAAAACAGACCCAAAATGTATCTAATTAATGCGGTCTATGGCAGTTGTATGTGTGTTCGATATAGTGTGACATTTGGTTTTCGAGATAGAGCCCATACGGCAAATTGTGCCTTTATTCCGTTCAGGTACTAACGTCGCTTAAATAGAAATATCAGCAATATATCTAGATTTATCGTTAGATCTTATTTGTTGGTAACTAGAAACATGATTAATTTTCCTTGTTAATAGTTTCTTCCAATAAGAATAAGATGGTCTTATATTATTGATCGACTGCTTGGTGTGCAAACCTCAAGGCGACTCCTCGAGACTAGGTCAGTTCCTGGTATAGGTAGTTAGGTTTAATGCCAATGTCACAGAGTAATTGGCAAACACTAATAGACCTAGAATTATTATTGCGTTAAGTTAATGATTCACTCTGATTGCTTTAATTAGTTAATGATGGTAATTATAATCGTTGCTAATAGAATTACACAATTCTTTGAAATATATTATTTGTGAACAAAACATATGGTTCATATTGGTCTTGTAAATGAAATCCTGAACTTTGAGGGAATGTAAACTTGAGGTGTTCTCCGAACTGCGATTAGGCTACAAATAATAGATGGTGTTTGACTAATGAGGAAGTGAAGACAGTAAAGTTGAGAGATGTAGAGTATTAGAAAGAGTATCTAATTATTTCTAATACTCGAAAATATTAGGCTTAATATTTATCATTACCCCTCCCCCCCCCCTCCTTTACCAAATGTAACAATTACGAAAAGCAATACCTAGGGATCTACGACTTCACTTGTATTTCAAGTTACTTGACAATTTTAAAGAACTTGACTTGATTTCACGTCATGCTTAAGGAACTAAGGTAAAGTACAATCTAACGTATTTTCCTAACGACAATGGGCGAAATTTTGCCATAACACCTTCCAGGATACATGTGGAAGACATTATTGCAAATGTGGAGAGTGGAGAGCGGAATCCGGCAGCTGCCAATTTAGACTTCTAAGCAGATAAGGATGGAGACGTCACAAATTCCACAACGCGTAAAACGTAAAACCCCCAAAAAGCAATCTCACCTTTGCAGAAAGGAAAGCTCTGAAAGGACAAATATATTCTCGTTTTACCAGCAAGTAAAGGAAACGCAACAGTAGTAATGTCAACATCAGCAAAAATCAGGACACTGTTAGATTCCACCACCTAGAATAAGCTAACTCGTGATCCGACCGGATTCTGGGGGCCGCCAACAATTTAATGAAGGACGTGGCATCGGATGAAATGATTAAGCTTAAAACATCAGAAGCCTTGCCACCAAGGGTGTAGGGGTGTAGTTTCACAAAGCTGATGTGCCACTGAGACCCATCGTGCGCACCATAGGAAGCCCGACCTACGAACACGCGAAGTCATGATTCTTCTTCATTATTTTCGTATAAACACCGAAAATTCTGTATATTTGACCTCAAGCAGTTTGCCAAAATCAGCTGTTATGGAATGGTCAGTATCTTCATCTCACTTGATCCTTACTTAACAAAGGTAGGTGCGAGATGCCTTAGACCTTACGATATACGAGGAACATTATCACACATGAAGGCAGACAACGAAGCTTCATATGCGCGCTCATTTGTTTATGCTGTAAGGTCAGAGACCTTTAATTACCAGACACCAGCATGACTATACAACTTGTTACTAAAATGTAAGATATACATATTTTACCCTTTCTTTCGCTATAAATGTATGTTTTATCTCTGTCATAGCACCGGGTACGAGGGGAAAAGATGCAAGAAAACCAGAGGTCGTAATGTAGAAAGAGATGGTTAGAAAAAAGAATGTTGGGCATTTTGGCGACAAAGTCTATTCTGCGCCGTATGACCACGATCGTGTCTAGTAATGCAACGGTGTCTGCCTACTCTACGTTTTTCTTACAAATGCCCCCGTCCGGTGTAGAGTTGAAGATGGTGTCTTTTATGAAAGTATATTTACATGTTCAGGAACCATAATTGGTCTCACAGCTGAACTGATACCTCCTTTACGTCGCAGAGGATTCCTTAACTGTTTTGTTTCATTACTATACATGCAATGAAAGCAAAACCATTCACTAAGATAAAAAATATAAAAAAGTCATTAATTCTTAAAGCCTGATCAACTGTTTTACTGCAGAAAACAAATTTTACTATAGGCAACCAATCATACACGAAATCCACAGAACCGCAATCATACTCCTTACTACGTCATAGCTTCATCTCACTTGATGTTTACTTAACAGATAGAGATAGATACATTCTTGTCAGCTGCGGTTTAAGGCATACCAGGGAAAAGATCACATGTGAATAACGCGCCATCATCGTATCATTTTTATTACGTTCTAAGGAAAGAACGCCATCTTGATAACGCGTTCCGCTTTACATTTATAGAAAACCAACACACACTGACCGATATCTCAATAACGGATCAAATCATCATCCCAGACAGAGAAGGGGTCATAAAGCTCTAAGCAATATATAAAGCAATAAGCTCTCACAGACACTGTCTGTGAGAGCCGAAGAGAATTGGAACGGGAAATGAAGCACTTGGGACAAAAAAAAATATCTGCCGCAGCTGTAGACAAAACGTCAGGAAGAAATTCCTGGCGTTTGAAAGCCCGGAAAACACTTTAGATTGTATTTTGACCGGCCGTGAAAGTTTTTACTGTCTTATAAAAATTAATAATTGTATTATTTAAATATACGCAGTTTCTACCCTATGTACATATATGTGGTGTTGGCGCTTCGTCCCGGGGTCTACCTTGGACTCGTCAGTGTGACGTGGTAGACCTTGCCTTTTCAGTAAGTTCATAGTTGGAACTTGTATTTGAAGACAAATTCGGCGCAGGAAAGGCGGTGTGATGTTACGAAGAATTTCGACTAATGCCGCCACCTGTGAGTCGGTGGGTAAAGTTTCGGCGTTGTCTCCTGTGAGTGGGTGGATGAAGTTCCGCCACATATATAGTGCCGATGCAGTGAGTGAAAAGAGAGAGTCTTGCTAGATGCAGCGTGCGGTGAGTGCGAGAGAGAGCTACTCTGGTAGTCTCGTGGCATTGAAGCGAACCTTGTTGCGGCCTTGTGTTCGGAAGATTGCGTGTTGCTTTTGTCGAGGGTCACCAATTACAGCGTGGAATAATGACGTGTCCTAGATGGGGCTTGTATTTGAAAACAAATTCGGCGCAGGAAAGGCGGTGTGATGTTATGAAGAATGACTATTGCTGCCACCTGTGAGTAGGTGGGTGAAGTTTCGGCGCTGCCCGCTGTGAGCCGGTCGATGCAGTTCCGTCACATATACAGGGTGTTACGGGACGAAACGTACATACTAATATGGGAGATAGGTTTTGACCATGCCAACACCAGTATTACAAAAGTTCGGAACTCATTTCTTACTGATATACAGGGTTTTGTATAAATTTTGCCCAAAATAAAATCAATCATATTTCCCAGAATTGACCCTGGGAAAGACAACTACTACATCAGGCAACTAGATAAATATATAATATTTTTGGGGTAATGGTCACCAATAAATAAACAAAACAGTAAGATTTATTTGTAATTGAAATTATTTATCTATTATGCTTGTTTGTTATTATTCTCTCATCTCTGTTAATTTGTTTTCTGTAATTTTTTTTTGTCATAAATATCAAGAAATGGCACAATAAATAATAAGGAGGTACGCAAGTTTAAACCTAATAAGCCATTTGTAATACAAAAGGCAGTTGATTAAAACATTAAAAAATTGTAAAAAAAAACCAATAGTGAGACCACTTAAATTCTTGCGATTTCTTATTGTCTGACAGTTGGTGAACTTCACATCTATTGCAAAAGTTTTAAAAAATCGTACACTGAGTGTTTGTTTTGGGACATCATGAAAACAACAGCTTTATTAGTACAGCTCCGGAAATTTAGAACTTTTTAATACCTTCCTGGGTTCTTGTCCTCCAACGTCTCACGCACATGCAATTTGAATTCATTTCTGCAAAAATTCTAAGAAATATGATTGATTTTTCTTTTGGGTTAAATGGATACAAAACCTTGTATATCAGTAAAAAATGAGTTCCGAACTTTTTTAATACTGAATATGTGCATGGTCGAAACCTATTATCTCCCATATTATTATGTACATTTCGTCCCGTAACACCCTGTATAATGGAGATGCAGTAAGTGAAAGGAGAGAGTTTTGCTAGATGCTGCGTGCAGTGGGCGCGAGAGAGATGCCGCTCTGGTAGTCTCGTGGCGTTGAAGCGATCCTTGTCCTACAATAACAGAGATAGGTACAATGCTATGTCAAAAGTGCAGTGTTTTAAAAATGTCCTGTATACAGAATTGGAAAGTTGTCTAGTTGTCTTGGAAATAATGGAACCATAAAATGTATCTTGAAAATTAGAAAGTGCACTCAGATTTCATCTATTACAGTTCATAAATCCATTGAAAAAGACACCACTCTGTACTCAAGATTGAACTTTTACAATAGCAGTGAATAACAACTAGACCTCTGGACAAAATACTGGAATACTGATGGATTCCAAAAATGCTATAAGAGCCCACTGGAGAGACCTCAGAGAGTGCCTAACGGGGTGTGTACTTAGGGTTGCCACCTTTAAAGAAGACCCAAGCCGGAGATTTTGTAACAAAGCTACAAATAGCGCAAAAGAGGTGCCATGCCCACTTTTTGATAAATTGTGACTTAAATTTTTCTTTGGTACTAAAAATTTGCTAGAAACAATTGTTTTGAATTTCATTCACCACCAAATGTTTATTGAATTAATATTTCTTGAAGCAGATATTTTGTTTTTTAAGAACATGGCCTTTTTTCACAACTCATAAAAGCTCAAAGTACTATATCCTAATACAAAGTACTGTCCTTTCAAATAACAGACAGGTGGCAATAATAGCAACAGCTTGTCTTCCGAAGGCCTTGTCTTCGGAACATTGCGTGTTGCTTTTGTCGAGGGTCACCAATTACGACGTGGAATAATGACGTGCCATTCATGGGACTTTTATTTGAAAACAAATTCGGTGCAGAAAGGTGGTGTGATGTTATGAAGAATTTCGACTAATGCTGCCACCTGTGAGTCGATGGATGAAGTTTCAGTGCTGCCACCTGTGAGTCGGTGAATGGCGTTCCGCCACATACGTATATGAAAATAATCTGAAAGCTTTAAAAATTTTAATTTTTTAACCAAGTACATTCTAGATCTACATCAATACTTCAGCGTTGTTGAAAAAACTTTACTATTACTGCACCAAGATCTTCAGTAAATTGAGTTTGCGAACCAAAATTGATTAAAAATTTGCATAATGGAAAAAAAAACAATTTTTTTGAGGTTTTTGACCCTAAAATACTGTCTGCAAGTGAAAACTGTGTGAAGAGAATTCAATTGCCATAATCCATAATTAACACACATTTTTGACGTCCAGTTACATTTCGGGTAAACAATGTCTACATTGCAAGCCTCTTTATTTTAAAAATTTTCAAAAGACCTTTCTTTGGTGTTTGTTCATAAGAGTAAATTTATTTCCCTGTTGAGACGAGAATATCCATCTAGTGTCTTAAAAACTAGAAAAATAATGTTCAAAAAATTATCTTTTTTTTTAGATGATTTCCACTTGCATGTACATGATAGAAAAGATTCACTATATCAATAAAAATAGCTCATATCTAATTAAAACGTTTTGTGTGTGGCACGAACCAGTTTACGTTCTCATGTAAGCTGCTCAGTAACATCATTAATAAACAAAACCTAGGTTTACGATGTCAGGGGGCTTTCGTGAGAAATTATTATTTAATGTCCCATTTTTTAAGTACAAAGAATATAATAAAAATTGTGTTTGCACGGTAAACTGCTACTTTATATAAATTGACATTTTTTTACTACTTGCTGACTTGAAACACTGAGCGTCAACGCCTTGAAATTGATTTCAGCAGTCAGTTTTGCTTATTTTAACATCCAGTGTTCTAAAAATATAAAACCACAGCTAATAAGCGAGATAAACAGCAATTATCACTGTTGTAATTGGCTATCGACGATTGACTAACGTCAATAATTTTAAGCTGCGAGAGACATCATCGTTACATATCATGAATCATGGATTTTTGTTGAAGTTTTGGTTTATATTTTTCATGAAAACCGTATAAACCGATATAGATTTTTTTGGGCAAGCACCCTTGGCCAAAAGACGCCAAAAACGTCCTCGAAGGGTCGTTAACTCGAGCCGCTCGTTCCGCTTTCCTTATACCGAAAATAAATGGACCTCATTTTTCGACACATTGGCCCTAATTTAATGCGAAATAGGGGAGGGACGGAGATAATAACAACAGTAGTCAAACCGCCTCAGACCACGTTGCCATATCTACAATAAAGCAAATGATGGACACTAACTAACTCCTTTGAAACTAAAAAAAAAAACAAATATCTTAGCAGAACGACGTCTAACATAAAGCAACAAGTTTACCTACCAATTATTATGAAAATCACTCTAACGAGTAAACAAACTACTCGTCATAATAAATGTTAGATGCTGATGATGGCTTGAGAGCCGAAACCGTTTTTAATCTCCTTTCTCATTTAATACTTCCTCTACTCACTTGTCTGTCGTCTTATCCACATAATGCTGTTTAATACGACTTCTTAGTAGATTTACTCACGGGATTGCAAAATCAACTTGGGTCCTTAATGCTTTCTTAAAAACAGGAAACAAATGGCAACATCGTAATTATCCGGTGGCTCCAGCTGCTGTTTGTACGGCGGCTTGCGCTTTGTTTCCTAAATATTGAAAAGATTCGCTTTGTCATCGAGATTTTGTTTTTGACCCTCCCAAAACCTTCAATCAAACCTAATTTGGTATAAAATTGGGGAATTGGTAAAACTTGTACACGCGTACGTAAATTTAATACTTATTTAATTGGTAAAGGTAGTTGATGGATTTCAATTAACTGTAAGTCGGAATGTATTCCTGGAATAAAATCAGCCGAGAACAAAGAAAGTCTCAATGCCACTCGAATTTAGGCCACGTTTTACAGCTATCCAGGGTGCAGACAGGGCAATGGCATGAAAAGATGTTTTCCCGGAACAAAGGAAATTATATCCACTTTACTAAATGGGGTAAAAGTGGGAGTTTGTTGGGGTGAAGATAAAGTGGCTACAAGTTGAATAACAAGCCAGATGCATTCATTATGCCACATTTAAATGTGACTACGTACGTGAGTACGTGAGTATGATTGTGAAGTGACACAACTTTACAGGATAAAATGTTGCTTACCGGTTCTATAGCATTAGGTATGCAAAAATATAATTTATTGTTAAATAGTATTTTGGACATTTTCATTACTTTAGCAACTTAATTTAATTAAAAATTTAATTACAGGATGATCCTGGGATATTGGTGGCAGCTAATCTAATAATCCTCATTTCAGGACGTCGCGTCGGTCGTCTATATAAAATTCTAATCTAATTTCGCATTCTAGGGCGATCCCCGGAATAATTTGTCGCGACAAATATCCGACCTATCGATCGGGTGCCGGAGTCTTACAGACGAGCAGTGCAGCACACCAAGGTAGCAGCTGCTGCATACAATGTACGAGTTTTTCCAACAAGTTCACTCTAACCCTATGGAGTTTTGGTCTTGAATTTCGCGCTGGAATTTCGTATCGTTCTCTTCATCAATTTCATTCAGCTCAGGTCAATCATATTAGGAAGAAGACCAAAATGTGTAAAACATTATGATACAATCCACCATATACTCGAGAACTCTAAAAGAGGAATCAAAAATATTCGTGTGGCGGTTTTCAGCTACTTTTTTCCAACTAGGAAAATGCCGTTGTCACATTTAACGTATCTCTCACGTATCTCGAGAAAAACGTAACTTTCTTATTTTCAAAGATTGACCCATCGAGTTTGTACTCGTTTTCAGCTACTTTTTTCCAACTAAGACAACGTCGTTGTCAGATTTTACTTATCTCTCACGTAGTTCGAGAAAAACGTAACTTTCTTATTTTCAAAGATTGACGCATCGAGTTTGTACTCGTTTTCAACTACTTTTTTCCAACTAAGACAATGTCGTTGTCAGATTTTACTTATCTCTCACGTAGTTCGAGAAAAACGTAACTTTCTTATTTTCAAAGATTGACGCATCGAGTTTGTACACGTTTTCAGCTACTTTTTTCCAACTAAGAATTGCCGTTGTCAGATTCTCTCACGTATCTCGAGAAAAACGTAACTTTCTTATTTTCAAAGCTTGACCCATCGAGTTTGTACTTGTTTTCAGCTACTTTTTTCCAACTAAGACAACGTCGTTGTCAGATTTTACTTATCTCTCACGTAGTTCGAGAAAAACGTAACTGTCTTATTTTCAAAGATTGACGCATCGAGTTTTCAACTACTTTTTCCCAACTAAGAATTGCCGTTGCCAGATTTGACTTATCTCTCACGTAGTTCGAGAAAAACGTAACTGTCTTATTTTCAAAGATTGACGCATCGACTTTTCAACTACTTTTTCCCAACTAAGAATTGCCGTTGCCAGATTTGACTTATCCCTCATGTAGTTCGAGAAAAACGTAACTTTCTTATTTTCAAACATTGACCCATCGAGTTTGTACTCATTTTCAGCTACTTTGTTCCAACTAAGACAATGCCGTTGTCAGATTTCACTTATCTCTCACGTAGTTCGAGAAAAACGTAACTTTCTTATTTTTAAAGATTGACCCATCGAGTTTGTACTCATTTTTAGCTACTTTTTTTCCAACTAAGAATTGACGTTTGTCAGATGTGACGTATCTCTCACGTGTCTCGAGAAAAACGTAACTTTTTATTTTCAAAGATGGACCCATCGAGTGTTTACTCGTTTTCAACTACTTTTTTCCAACTAAGACAATGTCGTTGTCAGATTTTACTTATCTCTCACGTAGTTCGAGAAAAACGTAACTTTCTTATTTTCAAAGATTGACGCATCGAGTTTGTACTCATTTTCAGCTACTTTTTTTCCAACTAAGAATTGACGTTGTCAGATGTGACGCATCTCTCACGTGTCTCGAGAAAAACGTAACTTTTTATTTTCAAAGATGGACCCATCGAGTTTGTACTCGTTTTCAGCTACTTATTTCCAACTAAGACAATGCCGTTGTCAGATTTGACTTATCTCTCACGTAGTTCGAGAAAAACGTAACTGTCTTATTTTTAAAGATTGACCCATCGTGTTTGTACTCATTTTCAGCTACTTTTTTTCCAACTAAGAATTGACGTTGTCAGATGTGACGTATCTCTCACGTGTCTCGAGAAAAACGTAACTTTTTATTTTCACAGATGGACCCATCGAGTTTGTACTCGTTTTCAACTACTTTTTTCCAACTAAGACAATATCGTTGTCAGATTTTACTTATCTCTCACGCAGTTCGAGAAAAACGTAACTTTCTTATTTTCAAAGATTGACGCATCGAGTTTGTACTAATTTTCAGCAACTTTTTTCCAACTAAGAATTGCCGTTGTCGATTCTCTCACGTATCTCAAGAAAAACGTAACGTTCTTATTTTCAAAGATTGACGCATCGAGTTTGTACTCATTTTCAGCTATTTTTTTTCCAACTAAGAATTGACGTTGTCAGATGTGACGTATCCCTCACGTGTCTCGAGAAAAACGTAACTTTTTATTTTCAAAGATGGACCCATCGAGTTTGTACTCGTTTTCAACTACTTTTTTCCAACTAAGACAATGTCATTGTCAGGTTTTACTTATCTCTCACGTAGTTCGAGAAAAACGTAACTTTCTTATTTTCAAAGATTGACGCATCGAGTTTGTACTCGTTTTCAGCTACTTTTTTTCCAACTAAGAATTGACGTTGTCAGATGTGACGTATCTCTCACGTGTCTCGAGAAAAACGTAACTTTTTATTTTCAAAGATGGACCCATCGAGTTTGTACTCGTTTTCAACTACTTTTTTCCAACTAAGACAATATCGTTGTCAGATTTTACTTATCTCTCACGCAGTTCGAGAAAAACGTAACTTTCTTATTTTCAAAGATTGACGCATCGAGTTTGTACTAATTTTCAGCAACTTTTTTCCAACTAAGAATTGCCGTTGTCGATTCTCTCACGTATCTCAAGAAAAACGTAACGTTCTTATTTTCAAAGATTGACGCATCGAGTTTGTACTCATTTTCAGCTATTTTTTTTCCAACTAAGAATTGACGTTGTCAGATGTGACGTATCCCTCACGTGTCTCGAGAAAAACGTAACTTTTTATTTTCAAAGATGGACCCATCGAGTTTGTACTCGTTTTCAACTACTTTTTTCCAACTAAGACAATGTCATTGTCAGGTTTTACTTATCTCTCACGTAGTTCGAGAAAAACGTAACTTTCTTATTTTCAAAGATTGACGCATCGAGTTTGTACTCGTTTTCAGCTACTTTTTTTCCAACTAAGAATTGACGTTGTCAGATGTGACGTATCTCTCACGTGTCTCGAGAAAAACGTAACTTTTTATTTTCAAAGATGGACCCATCGAGTTTGTACTCGTTTTCAACTACTTTTTTCCAACTAAGACAATATCGTTGTCAGATTTTACTTATCTCTCACGCAGTTCGAGAAAAACGTAACTTTCTTATTTTCAAAGATTGACGCATCGAGTTTGTACTAATTTTCAGCAACTTTTTTCCAACTAAGAATTGCCGTTGTCGATTCTCTCACGTATCTCAAGAAAAACGTAACGTTCTTATTTTCAAAGATTGACGCATCGAGTTTGTACTCATTTTCAGCTATTTTTTTTCCAACTAAGAATTGACGTTGTCAGATGTGACGTATCCCTCACGTGTCTCGAGAAAAACGTAACTTTTTATTTTCAAAGATGGACCCATCGAGTTTGTACTCGTTTTCAACTACTTTTTTCCAACTAAGACAATGTCATTGTCAGGTTTTACTTATCTCTCACGTAGTTCGAGAAAAACGTAACTTTCTTATTTTCAAAGATTGACGCATCGAGTTTGTACTCGTTTTCAGCTACTTTTTTTCCAACTAAGAATTGACGTTGTCAGATGTGACGTATCTCTCACGTGTCTCGAGAAAAACGTAACTTTTTATTTTCAAAGATGGACCCATCGAGTTTGTACTCGTTTTCAACTACTTTTTTCCAACTAAGACAATGTCGTTGTCAGATTTTACTTATCTCACGTAGTTCGAGAAAAACGTAACTTTCTTATTTTTAAAGATTGACCCATCGAGTTTGTACTCATTATCAGCTACTTTTTTTCCAACTAAGAATTGACGTTTGTCAGATGTGACGTATCTCTCACGTGTCTCGAGAAAAACGTAACTTTTTATTTTCAAAGATGGACCCATCGAGTGTGTACTCGTTTTCAACTACTTTTTTCCAACTAAGACAATGTCGTTGTCAGATTTTACTTATCCCTCAAGTAGTTCGAGAAAAACGTAACTTTCTTATTTTTAAAGATTGACCCATCGAGTTTGTACTCATTTTCAGCTACTTTTTTCCAACTAAAAATTGACGTTTGTCAGATGTGACGTATCTCTCACGTGTCTCGAGAAAAACGTAACTTTTTATTTTCAAAGATGGACGCATCGAGTTTGTACTAATTTTCAGCAACTTTTTTCCAACTAAGACAATGTCGTTGTCAAATTTTACTTATCTCTCACGTAGTTCGAGAAAAACGTAACTTTCTTATTTTAAAAGATTGACGCATCGAGTTTGTACTCGTTTTCAGCTACATTTTTCCAACTAAGACAATGCCGATGTCAGATTTGACTTATCTGTCACGTATCTCGAGAAAAACGTAACTTTCCTATTTTCAAAGATTGACCCATCGAGTTTGTACTCGTTTTCAGCTACTTTTTTTCAACTAAGACAATGCCCTTGTCAGATTTGACTTATCTCTCATGTAGTTCGAGAAAAACGTACCTGTCTTATTTTCAAAGATTGACCCATCGAGTTTGTACTCATTTTCAGCTACTTTGTTCCAACTAAGACAATGCCGTTGTCAGATTTCACTTATCTCTCACGTAGTTCGAGAAAAACGTAACTTTCTTATTTTTAAAGATTGACGCATCGAGTTTGTACTAATTTTCAGCAACTTTTTTCCAACTAAGAATTGCCGTTGTCGATTCTCTCACGTATCTCAAGAAAAACGTAACGTTCTTATTTTCAAAGATTGACGCATCGAGTTTGTACTCATTTTCAGCTATTTTTTTTCCAACTAAGAATTGACGTTGTCAGATGTGACGTATCCCTCACGTGTCTCGAGAAAAACGTAACTTTTTATTTTCAAAGGTGGACCCATCGAGTTTGTACTCGTTTTCAACTACTTTTTTCCAACTAAGACAATGTCATTGTCAGGTTTTACTTATCTCTCACGTAGTTCGAGAAAAACGTAACTTTCTTATTTTCAAAGATTGACGCATCGAGTTTGTACTCGTTTTCAGCTACTTTTTTTCCAACTAAGAATTGACGTTGTCAGATGTGACGTATCTCTCACGTGTCTCGAGAAAAACGTAACTTTTTATTTTCAAAGATGGACCCATCGAGTTTGTACTCGTTTTCAACTACTTTTTTCCAACTAAGACAATGTCGTTGTCAGATTTTACTTATCTCACGTAGTTCGAGAAAAACGTAACTTTCTTATTTTTAAAGATTGACCCATCGAGTTTGTACTCATTATCAGCTACTTTTTTTCCAACTAAGAATTGACGTTTGTCAGATGTGACGTATCTCTCACGTGTCTCGAGAAAAACGTAACTTTTTATTTTCAAAGATGGACCCATCGAGTGTGTACTCGTTTTCAACTACTTTTTTCCAACTAAGACAATGTCGTTGTCAGATTTTACTTATCCCTCAAGTAGTTCGAGAAAAACGTAACTTTCTTATTTTTAAAGATTGACCCATCGAGTTTGTACTCATTTTCAGCTACTTTTTTCCAACTAAAAATTGACGTTTGTCAGATGTGACGTATCTCTCACGTGTCTCGAGAAAAACGTAACTTTTTATTTTCAAAGATGGACGCATCGAGTTTGTACTAATTTTCAGCAACTTTTTTCCAACTAAGACAATGTCGTTGTCAAATTTTACTTATCTCTCACGTAGTTCGAGAAAAACGTAACTTTCTTATTTTAAAAGATTGACGCATCGAGTTTGTACTCGTTTTCAGCTACATTTTTCCAACTAAGACAATGCCGATGTCAGATTTGACTTATCTGTCACGTATCTCGAGAAAAACGTAACTTTCTTATTTTCAAAGATTGACCCATCGAGTTTGTTCTCGTTTTCAGCTACTTTTTTTCAACTAAGACAATGCCCTTGTCAGATTTGACTTATCTCTCATGTAGTTCGAGAAAAACGTACCTGTCTTATTTTCAAAGATTGACCCATCGAGTTTGTACTCATTTTCAGCTACTTTGTTCCAACTAAGACAATGCCGTTGTCAGATTTCACTTATCTCTCACGTAGTTCGAGAAAAACGTAACTTTCTTATTTTTAAAGATTGAGGCATCGAGTTTGTACTCATTTTCATCTATTTTTTTTCCAACTAAGAATTGACGTTGTCAGATGTGACGTATCTCTCATGTAGTTCGAGAAAAACGTAACTTTCTTATTTTCAAAGATTGACCCATCGAGTTTGTACTCATTTTCAGCTACTTTGTTCCAACTAAGACAATGCCGTTGTCCGATTTCACTTATCTCTCACGTAGTTCGAGAAAAACGTAACTTTCTTATTTTTAAAGATTGACGCATCGAGTTTGTACTCATTTTCATCTATTTTTTTTCCAACTAAGAATTGACGTTGTCAGATGTGACGTATCCCTCACGTGTCTCGAGAAAAACGTAACTTTTTATTTTCAAAGATGGACCCATCGAGTTTGTACTCGTTTTCAACTACTTTTTTCCAACTAAGACAATGTCGTTGTCAGATTTTACTTATCTCTCACGTAGTTCGAGAAAAATGTAACTTTCTTATTTTCAAAGATCGACGCATCGAGTTTGTACTCGTTTTCAGCTACTTTTTTCCAACTAAGACAATGCCGTTGTCAGATTTCACTTATCTCTCACGTAGTTCGAGAAAAACGTAACCTTCTTATTTTCAAAGATTGACCCATCGAGTTTGTACTCGTTTCCAGCTACTTTTTTTTCACAAACTTCATCCACCGACTCACAGTTGGCAACTCTTAAACTTCACCCACCGACTCACATGGCAGCATTAGTCAAAATTCTTCATAACATTACACGGCCTTTCCTACGCCGAATTTCAAATTCAAATAGGAGTTGGAGACTATGAACTCTCACCCCGGCGCCGGAGTATAAGGCAGGGGTCTACCATGCCGTATACTGCAAAAATCAGAAGAAGAAGCGTAATAGACTAACCCCCTAGATCTCCTGACCTCAGTCCGTTAGACTTTTATACGACTATCAGAGGTTGAAGTTCCACCCTGTATTTGTCTGTCTTTGATATAAAATTCTATTAATATGAACTTATATTCAATATATAATAGGTGAGAACCTGCTCCTTGGGAAACAAATACCACAACTTCCACACAGTAAATGCTATTGTGCAAAAGTGTGTAATACGATAGTACCGTTGCAGCAGTATTCAAATATTAATTAAATGAAGAAATGCACAATATGCGGCGTGCATTCGCACACACCCACATCATTATGGTGTGTAGTCTGGTTTTAAATGATGTGAACTTTCCCGATTGTTTCTACGGAATGTATCTTTCCTCTATCCGAACACAACAAACTTATTATGGGTCGGTAAAAAATATGCATAGTTTGCTATAAAAAGCATTTTCACATAAGCCTAGAGATAAAGACCTAGACGTGTACAACTATAATTCGCTTATTTTTGACATCTCGTTACCTTTGAAATCTTTATTTTTATATCGAGATACAATAAAAATGTCACAGTCAGATTTCCAACTTCTATTTGATGCCAATAATAAATGAATGGTTTATACTAGGCAACACATACCTTAACCTTACTTTCTATTGTTTCAGTTGGGATTTTTTATATATTACTCCGTAAGCACTGGCCAATTGAACCCGGCTGGTCCCGTACCAACCGAATCGATATTCATCTATCGACCAGACAAAAGGATAGAGATATGGCGGTTCCTGTTTTATATGCTCTTGCACGCAGGGTAAGTTACTACGAATAGGCCCCAAAATGTCCGCTTTTTGATCCTTCGTGTCTAAACTAAATTAAGCCCTAGCGTTGGCAGGAAGTCTTCAATAATAATAAGCATTGTTTATGCCCAAAACAGCGTAAACTGGTTAACGCAATGAGTTTATTAAGAAAAATTGTTCAAAACTGCTCATTAACCTCTATTATTACCCACTTTTCGAGTAAATTGTACGGCATTAAGGAAGGTTGGTAAAAGCGATTCACATACAAATATTAAAGTACATAGTTTGGCATAAAGCGTGTTTTACGGCTGAGAGCAAATATTTTAACAATAAATATTGTTTCTAGCGGCGCTATAGCGCTTGTTATTTTAACAGAAGCTTAATATGGCAATAAATTATAAATTGTATTTGTAGCCAACCTGCGGGTTGGTCGGAACTTAGCTTAGAACACTTCTCGAAGAGTTTGTTTTATTTATTATTAATTTAGGGCGCTTTTGTATTAAAGCCGACTAGTTTGGTTGGTATAAAGCTTTTCAATAAGTTTTTCGAAGCAGTTGGCTATGGAAATCTGACAGTTGGCGCCCTGTATAATTTATGAGCAGTGTCAATGTTATTGGGTATGTTATGAAAACCTTAAGCCAAGATGTCTTCGAAAAAGGCGACATCCTTAAAGTGTAATTCAGAAATATCCAAGTGTAGTTCAGAATAGTCAACTGCAATTCAGAAATTACCAAGCGTAATTCAGAAAGCAACAAGTGTAATTCAGAATAGTCAGGTGTAATTCAGGAAACTGCAAGTGTAATTCAGAATAGTCAACTGCAATTCAGAAATTACCACGCGTAATTCAGAAAGCACAAGTGTAATTCAGAATAGTCAAGTGTAATTCAGAAATCTCTAAGTGTAATTTAGAATATTTAACTGTAATTCAGAAATTTCCAACTTTAATTCAAAAAGTATCAAATGTAATTGAAAATAGTCAAGTGTAACTCACAATAGTCATGTATAATAATTCAGCAATCTCCAAGTGTAATTCGGAATAGTCAACTGAAATTCAGAAAACATCAAGTATAATTCAGCATAGTCAACTGTAATTCAGAAAACATCAAGTGTAATTCAGAATAGTCAACTGTAATTCAGAAATTAACAACTGTAATTCAGAAAGTATCAAGTGTAATTGAGAATAGTCAAGTGTAATTCAGAATTGTCAAGTGTAATTCAGAAATCTCCAAGTGTAATTCGGAATAGTCAAGTGAAATTCAGAATAGTCAACTGTAATTCAGAAATTACCAAGTTTATTTTATTCAGAAAACAGTATAAATACAATTGACTATTCTGAATTACACTTAATTGGTTCTGAATTACAGTAGCTACTTTCTGAATAACAGTTGGAGAGGGTGTACAATCAAAACTTAAAAATTTGATGTTACTTTACTTTTTTCTGGTCTCTAAATTAAATTTTTTTAATTTTGTGTTACGTTCAGACTACAATTTTGTGTTACTACAGTCGAAATTTTTAAATTTTGTGTTATTTTTAGACCACATTTTCTTGTTACCAAGTCAAAATTAAACACGTTACGTTTAGACTAGATTAGGAAGATTTAAAGTAAAAATTTCAATATTTTGTGTTACATTTAAGTTAAAATTTCCTGTTACCAAAGTCGTAACTTAGGATTTGGTGTTACTTTCGGAACAAAATTTCTTGTCACTAAACAATTTTTTTTATAGGTATTTGTATTGCGTTCAGACTACAATTTCGTGTCACCACAGTCAAAATTTTTCAATTTTGTGTAATTTGTGTAACTTCTAGACCAAATTTTCGTGTAACGTTTAGATTAAAATTTGCTCTTACTAAAGTCAAAATTTGTAAATTTCTGTTACTTTTAGACCACAATTTCTGGTTACCAAGTCAAAATTAAACAATTTTGTGTCACTTCTAGGCCAAAATTTCGTGTTACATTTAAGTTACAATTTGCTGTTGCTAAAGTCGAAACTTAAAGATTGGATGTTACTTTCGGAACAAAATTTCTTGTTACTAAACAATTTTTTTTATATATTCGTGTTACCTTTAGACTACAATTTCGTGTTAACTACAGTCAAGATTTTAAAATTTTGTGTTATTCTTGTAACTTCCAGACCAAATTTTCGTGTAACGTTTAGATTAAAATTTCTTCTTACTAAAGTAAAAATTTGTAAATTTCTGTTAATTTTAGACCATAATTTCTTGTTACCAAGTCAAAATTAAACAATTTTGTGTTACGTTTAAACCAAGAGTTCAAGTAAAAATTTTAAAATTTCCTGTTACCAAAGTCGGAACTTAAAGATTTGATGTTACTTTTGGAGCAAAATTTCTTGTTACTGAATAAAATTTTTTTATATTTGCGTTCAGTTTAGACTAGAATTTCGTGTTAGTACAGTCAAAATTAAAAAAAATTGTGTTATTCGTATAAGTTCCAGACCAAATTTTCGTGTAGTTTAGATTAAAATTACCAAAGTCAACATTTGTAAAATTCTTTTACTTTTAGATCACAATTTCTTGCTACCAAGTCAAAGTTAAACAATTTTGGGTTACGTTTAAACTAAGATTTTACTTCCAGACTAAAATTTCATGTTACGCCTAAACTAAAATTTCCTGTTACTAATGTCGAAATTTTTGTTACTATTAGACCAAAATTTTTTGTTACCAAGTCAAATATAAAAAAATTTTGTGTTTCGCTTTAGACTAAATTTTCGTATTACTAAAGTTAAAATTTAAAAATTTGATGTTACTTTCGGATCAAAATTTGTTGTAAATAAGTAATTTTCTTTTTGTTACGTTTAGACTACAATTTCCTGTTACTACATTCAAGATTAAAAAAACTTCTTTTACTTTTACAAATTTAAACATTTTGATTAAAATTTAAAAATTTTGGGTTATTTTTAGACTCAAATTTCCTGTTACTAAGGTCACATTTTTTTAATTTTGTGTTACTTTTAGAGCTTATAATTTCTTGTTACCAAGCCACAGTTAAAAAACTAGAACGAAAATTTGGATAGTAGTAGCAAATAATGTCATTCTCACGTGACAGTGACGTAATTTCGACGTTGCAAAATGACGTCATCGGTCTGTGACTTACGCCCACGCCTGTCATTATGACGGTGCTTCGACGTCGTCACATGACGTCTTTGGTCACCAATGCTTACCAAAAAATTATGTCAAAATGACGTCAACTTCCCGCCCATTTACCCTCCTTTTAAAATATTCTGTGAAGTTTATAATTTTATTGATTTTTGTTATTAAACTAAAATTCAAAACATATTATGACAGATATTTCAAGTGTTTTTGACACATAAGGCTTATATTTGCTGCTCTATATACAAGAAAAGAACTCGCTTTTTATATTATTGTTAGGTCAGATTCGCGCTGGTTAGTTTTTGCTACTTTCGAATAGCATTGGTTTGGTCAGGTTAGTTCAGTTCTCGCTAATCACAAGTTAGTTCAGTTGTGTTCGGGTTAGTTTAGATTTGATACGACGATTTTGGACCATTACATTTTGGAAATATAACCAAAAACACTGACAGGGGTTTTTATACAAAGGATAGTGTGTCAGATTTGTATGGCCAACTGTTTGGAAAAACAGAATGAAAAGCCGTATATTTAAGTATAAGTCATTAACTTATTTTTTACACTTTGTCCCCTTTGAAACCTCAATTTTATACCCATCTTCTCTCAACACATGTTGAAAAGATACGGTATGTCAAAGTCAGATTTCTAACGCCTACTTGATGTCAATAATAAGTGAATGGTTTATGTAGCATGATAGTTTCGAGTTCAAACAAAACAAAAAAAAATGAGCAGAACATTAATGTGTATCTTTTTCCTAGGTGGTTACACCTTGGTTTCAACCTAGTGGTCCAACTGCTGGTAGGACTGCCCCTGGAAATGGTTCACGGGTCGGGTAGAGTGGCCCTGATCTACGTAGCGGGAGTGATTGCCGGATCGCTGGGTACCTCCGTCTTCGATACGGACGTTTACCTGGTAGGAGCCAGCGGGGGAGTTTATGCGCTACTCGCGGCGCATTTAGCCAACGTCCTGCTGAATTACAATAACATGCAGTGCGGGATTTTGAGGCTTTTCGGGATATTTGCCATTGGTAAGTGTATATTTACTTCATCTGAACTAATCTTAACATTCACCGAACAATCAAAGAATACTGCTAAAGGTTTAAATACTACTAAAAGCCGTGTAAACAAGGTAATAAATCGCGCTCGGAAACGTCGAGGCGTGACCGGTCCAAGAGTCGCCCGGGAACAACCGTCGCCGCCTGGCGCCTCCACCAATCCTTAAGACTGTCCTCCTCTTAAGGCTGTTCGTCCCGAACAGAGAGAGATCCATGGTATTTTCTTAATCGATCTAGATGAACACATTTCATTTTTGATCTGGGGTCTGCTGAATCCTGTAGACCACGTCGTTCTTCGATTTCAGCGATTTCCGTATGCTTCTGTTAAATGATGTCGTGACCTTCGGAGAGAGCGTGCCTTGCTACTGCTGACTTTTGAGTTTATCCCAGCCTGCAATTCAGCTTGTGTTCCGGAATCCTGAGTTTTGTGGTGCCAATGTATACCGAGCTACAGCTGCATGGAACTCGGTAAACTCCGGGTGCCGATATTTCTAATGCTAGACCCTTAGCCTGTTCACATCAAACCGGTCATTGACGTCATAGAAAAGAAGGTTGCAATCGATTGGGAAAAATCTACTGACGATAGAGAAAGTTAGCACCAGCGATTTAGAGAGAGAAACGGCTGTCCGGTTTCGAGGAGGACTCACGAGGAGTCGTGCGGGAAGCCGCTTTCGGGCTGGTTGAAGGTCGTTACGCCGGAAGGATGAACGACCACCATCAGCTACCAGCCCACTGTTTGAAAGTGGAAGGTAGAACAAAATCTCTCATGCTGTGGGCCACTCACGAGAAGAGACGTTGTTGGGGATTGGTAAAAGGGGTCGAGGAGGAGCACCGTTAAGCCGGAAGGACAATGGATCATCAGTAGAAGCGTACAGCCAAGTTTGGTTTAAAATTACTGCTACCTGGAATTTCTATACTATCCAGTTTCCTCCGTTTAGCTTTAGTGTTTCGATCTGGTGCTGCTGCTCTGTTTTGTCACTTTTTTCCTGCCCTTTAAGCGCAAAGGGCTTCCAGGGGCCGTTAGGCCCATAATCTGTTAAGGTTTATGGAAGACAATAAAACAATCTTTTGGGCTCAAACAGGACAGTTTTGCCTGCCCGAACTACTCGAGTTACACCACAACAAAGATTTGTCATTGGGTATTATTTTCTCTGTTAACCACCACACCTGCTGACCACAAATTACCTATGATCGCAATTCCTGAAAAGTAATATTAAATAAAATAATCAGCTTGTATGGTAACCAAATCCTGAGTATAGTATCTTTGTTTCAGCTTCCTGCGACGTAGGTTACGCAATCTACTCCAGATACGCAGAAGAAGTAATGGGGCCCCCGGTGTCGTACGTCGCGCATCTCACCGGAGCTCTGGCAGGCCTAACCATCGGCTTGCTGGTCCTGAAAAACTTCGAACAAAAACTGCACGAACAGTTGTTGTGGTGGATAGCTCTCGGTGTGTACGCCGCCTGCACTATTTTCGCCATCTTGTTCAACCTGATGAACCCCACTGTAGAACAAATCGAAAACTTGGGAGACGGGGTAAATAGTCAATATGTTTACAGTCGCTTCGGCGTGTGAACGCAGCCTTTTTATTTGATAGTTTATCAAGTATCTTCGAAGTCTTTTGTATATAGTTTTGTACTGATGTGTTTGCATTAAGGCTTAAAATGTTTAAGTCGCCGCAACCTCCGATATGTTTAAATCGCATTAGTATTCTGGTTTGAATGTTGTCAGTTCGATGATTATTTATTATTACCTCGACGAAAAGATTTTACAAACTTGGAAAGTTGTAAAATCTTCCGTCTGTAGCATTGCTGGACTCGGGCCACTTTGCACAAATGGGTACCTTACCATTTAATATTATGTATATACAATTGTGTACATATGTTGGATTTTATTTATTTCTAATTTAATGTTTATACCAAAGACTGAAAGAGAGTAAGTTGCTTAATTTACTTCAACGTTTGTTTTCGAATTGAAGTCCTTTGCCTTTTCCATTCTTTGTTAAATATTGCTCATTGTAGGAGTTCATTGAAGCATGGCGACGACTTTTCTTTCGTATTAACGAAATTATTGTCAAGAATACTTTCTTGAGTTCCTATTTTCACTCGTTTTTCGCTGGTTGATGTAACATGATTTGTTATGTTGTTTTACCAATATGAATATTATATACCACGTACTTTCACGTACCGATTTCCTTGACAATAATTTCCAATTTAAATGTTTCGGAAAATTTCTGGAAAAAGTTTGCGAATTGAACCCTCATTGTTCAGAAGTTTGTCTAGAACATTAACTGTATGTTTGTTTTCATAGATTATCTGTTTTTCCAACAGATTATCGCCCTTTTAGTAGGCATAATATCAAAAAAATCAGAAGTCTGTTAAAATTAGTATGTTTTTGTAAGTTAACTTATGTTTAAGTTACTTATTGTTTTTAAGTTTTGTGTTTGAATTTTCGCTTGCGATATAAGTTACTTTTTTAATAGTTGTGAATAAACCGAGAGGCGGGCAAATCGTTTTGTTTCTGAGTGATATTAATGGACTAGTCATGCCACTAGATGTTTAAGTAATGTAAAGCCTACCAAAGATTGAACTAGTTAAATTATTAAAGTAATTATACACAGATACAAAGCAAATGCCTTTCAAATCGTATAGACAATAGGCAAAAAAATACAGCAAAACGACGCGCACATGAAAACCTCATAAAATTTATAAAATGTCGTGGTTTAATAACATTATTATGAGGTTCTTTTAGATGTCGGAACACCTTTAATATTTCGACCGAATTGCTGTATTTTGACGCATTTAAGGCTCAGTGTTCACACGATGATATATCACAAAGAAAATGTATTTTTTTACACTCAGGTAGAATGGCTTCACGTGTTTAATGTTAAAAAAGTTTTAAATAATTAGAAACAGTATTTTGTATCGCCTTGAAACAGCGTTTTTTATGAAGACTGTAAAAATGTTTTTGCAATTGGCGAAAAATACACTATTTGCTGCAAATTATAGAAAGTCTTTTATTTCTAAAACTAATCGTACTCGTAGGTACTAAAAACTTATCACTAGTTCACGATATTAATCAATTTGTGTTGTTGTCTCAAAATATTCCTTAAGCAAACAATTTACAAAAAGAATGATAATAAAACAAAGCTGTAAAGAGGTGGGAAATGCATTTGAGTCTAACGAATGTACTGCAAACGCGCTACTATAAAGGGTTGACACTTTTACAATGTTTACCATTGCTATCTCCGAACGGGTAAGACTAAGGTGGGTTAAAATAGAAAAAAGTTGTGCATTTTAAGGCCAATTAAGACGCGTGTTAAGACCAAAAAAGTGAAAGTATGCGAAAAATTAAAAAAAAACTGCCGTGAAGACTATTTTGATAAAACGCTGGAATTCTGACGTTTCTTGTAACAAAGCAGACAGTATTCTTGTCCGACTAGTATAAACAGGTGAGAGTGTTCTTGAGTATTCGGTCATCGGGTTTCGGGGTCAGTATTGACAGATTTTTTCTATGACATTTAATTTTTGCATACTGGCACTCTAGTTTTTCTTAGGGGCGCGACCTTGGATTCTTATACCAAAAAATATCACATTTGGACAAAAAATGTATGTCATAACTTTGACATTGTTACTACAAATTCGTTACCTACTCAGTCTGCTATTGCGTTTGTTGCTAACATGTAGGCAAATAATAAAATATGTCAATATGCAAAATAATGAATTGTTTCCACTTCTAGCTTTAATACGGACCGTTAAAGACCAGCAGAATGACTGTAAAGTAGGTTTTCTCGTTTTGTTTATAAAACAAACATAAGCGGTCTATAATGACAATGATATGGCCGATTATCTCCCTAGGGAGATTAAGCTGTCAGCTGTCAGGCACATTAGGCGCCAGGATATCGTCATAAGGCCATTTTGTTTATCGGTTGCCACGGTAACGAAGCCTCCATACGTATTGAACGCGCCTGTTCTTAGTAATAAAATATGCGGAGCGCTATCTCACTAATTTAGGCAATTTTCTGTTGTAGATTTATCGAGTCTAGTAGTGGAAAAAATCGTATATACACCCCGGTTGTGAACTACTTATGACCTTCATGTCTTAGATCCCTCAGCGCTAATTTAAACTTGACGTTCGGGACATAATAATGTGCTTCACAACCTTAGTGTATAATATACTATTATTTAATACACAAAAATTTTAAGCATTGTTCAAAATGGCCTCCTCTTTGTTGAATACAAAGCTCCGTTCTTCTGTCAAGCTTAATATAGCCATACGTAAGCATTACCAATACTTTCAGCATTACAATTTCAGTGTTTTCCGGGTTTTGAAGCCGTGATCCAATGGAATTTCTTCTTGACGTTTCGTCTACAGCTGCGGCAGACTTTACTAAAAGCAATGAGACAATGCAGTGGAGGGACTAGGGTGGGGGTAGTGGTGGCGCGGGGTTTCGGCGCACTTGAAGGATGTCATAGAATGCGCTACTAGTCTGCATTTGGAAACGTAATTTCCTCCTTCCGCCGGTTCTACGACATACATAATAAGAGACTCCATTCCGTCGAAAAATGCATTCTTTGAATCCTTCTCCAGGAGAAATTCTCGTTAGCTTCGATGTTATTTCACTCTTCACGTACCCATTAAGGAACCCATGGAACATAATAACCAGGAATTTCCACAAGATATTGCCAATTTGTTCCAACACTGCCTAACCAGTACATATTTTCAATGGAAGGAGAATTTCTATGTACAAATATGTAGCTATGGGCAGCCCCCTTAGTCCAGTAACAGCCAACTATTTTATTTTCGAAACCAAAGCGTTGGAAACAGCAAATAAGAGCCCAAAGTGCTGGTTCCGATACGTGGACGACACCTTTGTTATTTGGAGTCAAGGCGAGGGCGAACTTCAAAACTTCCTCTTACACCTCAACTCTATCAAACCAAAAATTCAATTTACTATGGAGATATAAAAGGCAGGACATCTACCGTTTTTGGATGTTTTCGTATCAAGGAGGCCGAATGGAAAGCTTGCGCACACCTTTTATAGAAAAGCAACACACACTGACCAATAACTCAATAACGGATCAAATCATCATCCTTTGACAGAAAAAGGGAGTCTGTCTGTTAGAGCCAAGAGAATTTGTGAGCCGGTTGAATTGGAACGGGAAATGAAGCATGTAGAAAGAACCTTTGGATGGAAGATACTGCAAACACGAGTTCGGTAGGGCCATCCGTCCAAGGAATGAAAGAGCGCCAGGAAAGAACAACGGGAGAAGATGAGGAAAAGCGCAGATGGACTAGTCTACCATACACCCATAAAGTAACGGACAGGATCGGAAGGCTACTGGAAAAGCAAAATTTTAAAACTGTCTTTAAACCCACTCGGACAATACAACAGATCTTGAGATCGGCCAAATACCGCAGACATCCCTATCGGCATTCGAATTTTACCGAGTTCCATGCAGCTGTGGCTCGGTATACATTGGCACCACAAAACGCAGTATCAACGCGATAATTACGGAACACAAGAGGAGTTGCAGGCTAGGACAAACAAAAAAATCAGCAGTAGCAGGCAGAGCACGCTCTTTCCAAAGGCCACGACATCCTTTTCAACGTGTCGGATATCTTATATCAATCGCAGCGTTTCTAGCCGAGACTAACGAGAGGCGATTGAGATCTTTAAACACGAAACAGTTTCAACAGAAAGGAGGAAATTACGTTTCTAAATGCAGGCTAGAACGAGTTCTACGACATACTTCAAATGAGTCGAAACGCCGCACTACAACTACCCCCACCCCGTCGGGGTACACGACCACGGGGTAATAAATACCATGATACTGCGGATCTTGGGGACGTTCTGTATATGCGTTTTGTGTACTAGGAACCCGACTCCTCCTTCGTTTATGTGTTGCCATCTGTAGAGTAGCAAATAGCCTGAATGAAATGTTAGTTGTTCTTTGTCTGTTATTTTATGCCTTATTCCTAGTATATCCCATATGATATGGAAAAGTTCTTCCTCGAGTTCTTGTAGTTTCTGGATTTTTGATAACGTTCTGGTATTTAGAGTAGCAATGGTCAGTTTTCAGTCAGCTCGCTTCCTTGTCTTTCCGCTGCCTTAATCGGGGGTGGGCGAGCTGCCGGAAACTTACCTTCTGATGTACTTACTATCATTACGGAGGTTTTAGCCATTTGCTCTACCACGCTGGCCAGTGCAGGTGGGTAGGGTGGTAAAGGTGTGATATGGTAAGGGATAATTAGCTTTTGGTTAGAATAAAGGGTTAGGACCTGAGTATTTCCCGGTTTAGGTAATGGAAGGTATTTCAGGGCTCGCGTAGGCAGGGTCGCATCCCTGAAGCAGACCTGTCCCTGTCAGGCTCAGAGAGAGTATCTACCCGCTACCACTACCGTCTTTTGAGACAGTTAACTATCAAATTGGCAGCTTATTCGCTATAGCTGAAGTTAGCTTTTTAAGACTCTTTAACCCTTGTCTGAATGATTATAATTTATTTGGTGGTTTCTTTTAATTTATTTGGTGATTAAATGTTCGAGAAAATAGACTTTTTCAATTGGTATATTTATCAAATTAGGCAACATATCGAAAAAAACCCAAATATGTCCCGAGGTGTTACTTACATCATTTTCCATATTCCTATATTCATATAAAATCAATATCATATAAAAATCAATTTTGTCTGAAAGTTATGGAAACGAGATAAAGTAAAGTCTCCTATATTGTACCACTTTACTAAAAAATGCTTTGCGATACAAGAGGTTTATTACAATCAACATGAAAATGTAACCCATTATTTGCAGTAACATTTTAAACTAATATAATTTTTTTCTGAAGAGTTGAAGTTTATAGTTTCTATTAAAATGCATTTTTTTTAAAACCTATGCAAGTGGTACAATTTAAGCAACCAGTTTCCTAAATTGGACCTTGGGGTCTCCTAATTTGTACCATGTATAATAAATTACAAAATCAACGATCAAACCATACTTTATTTAGGTACAAGCTTAACTCTAGGACACACTTTTAAAAAATATATATTTCAAAAAACTTATAGCCAGCATTTAGGCGCAAATATAGCAAACAAAATATTCATTAGTATAATAGCAGCACAGGATCTCTCAAACGTGGTGTAAAAATCGAGTGTTGTAAAGCAATTGGCCAGCAGTTTAGATGAAATTGCATACGTGACTTGAATCAGCACGACTTTCAAGTAGTTTAATTCTTTTTTAATAAGACTAAAAAAAAGGTTACTGCCATGTGCACGCTGACAAATATATGGTCGGGAAGAAAATAGGTTGTACAATTCGTGTAAAAACTAATTGCAAACCTTTTAAGGCTTTATGGCCATCATCAGAGCCAGATTCAAGCTCACCATAGTCGAATCCTCCTCCATTTCCTCATGGCCTTTGATAATGTCCGCCGCAGCTGATGCAGACGAAACGTCAGGAAGAAATTCCATTGGACCACGGCTTCAAAACCCGGAAAACACTGTAGATTGTATTTTGACCTGCCCTGAAAGCCTTCACTGTCTTATACTTTCAGCATTAATCATCAGTCATTAGATTTTATATACTGGTTGAAACTTAAAATCGTGATATTTATGGTTTTTGAGTCTCGTTTGAACTGCTAATAAACAAATTCATTTCTCTTGCAATTGATAAATGGTATTAAGGTTGAACCAGAAGCTAATCGCAACAACGCAAGGAATAAATCTAAGTTTATTCCTGCGCCTCTGTCAATCACGGCCTTATAAGTTTTCTGTTCATAATTAACTTGGATATGCGAATCGTTCACAGAAAATGCATAAGTAAATGCAGGGGCACTTACCCGATAGGCATTTCTTCTGTGGCCCCTCTACCACATAAAACACATAGAGGGTGGCGCCCGAGACAATTTCGCCATCATTGATTTAATTCAAAATCCTATAGAAGCATAGAAAGTAACCAAATTCGTTACAACATATAGGTAAGTATAATTTTTATACGGGAGGCGTTCTTGGGGTGTGGTCCTTAGGTGATGGGAAACGAAAAAAGAAAAACACAATTAGGGGGGGGGGGGGGGGGGGGAGAAGGGACGGCTTACCACAAAACACTCTCACACGGGAGACGTAGCTGATGGACTTTCCTTCCTTTCTTGTGATGTTATTTTTCTCAAAAGTTTTGTGAAGTTACTCGTGTTGGTCAGTCTTGGCATCAAGCTATGGCGACCAACACCTGAAGTGCTTCAGAAAGACGTTGCGAGCACCCTACTATTGGTCAGCGTGCTGTTCCAGTTTTTGTGGAAATGTGATGGTGAAGTTTGAATATATTTTTTTTAGTACCATAGGTTCAAAGCTAGCCAGCACCACCAATCGTGACCTCCTCCTTGGGCCTGCGTAGACTCTCAAACGTACCCACCGGGGTGGTCGCTACAACACAAACTTCATCCTCGTCACAGACGCTCCCCCAAGGGCATGTCTCGTACTCCCCTACAAACACATGGACTCCACATAATTCCTCACATTTTGCACAACTAGTAGCGTTAACACAGCAGAAGCAAGAAATTGGAAGAACTGGTGAATGGATTCCCCAGTTTCTTGGTCATAAGGAGCACCCTCTGGACACGTGTGGTGCGCCCAATCCTAGAGTGGCCACCAAAGTAACCACCAGCAGGTCTGATAAGTCGAAGAGTTTATACGATAACTAGTAGCGTTAACACAATACACTCCGGCCGTTCCGCAAGATTCTGGAAGAACTGGTGAAGGAGCCGTCGCTGTACTCGTCCATGAGGTGTTCAAGCAAATGGATTCTCCAGTTTCTTGGTCACAAGTAGTACCCTCAGTGCAAGTGTGGTACGCCCAATCGTAGACTGGCCACCAATGTAACCACCAGCAGGTCTGATAGGTCGAAAAGTTTATACGATAACTAGTAGCGTTAACACAATACACTCCGGCCGTTCCGCAAGATTCTGGAAGAACTGGTGAAGGAGCCGTCGCTGTACTCGTCCATGAGGTGTTCAAGCAAATAGATTCTCCAGTTTCTTGGTTGCAAGTAGTAACCTCTGGACACTTGTGGTGCGCCATTGGCCATAAAAGTAACCAGCAGCAGGTCTGATAAGTCGAAAATTTTATACGATAACTAGTAGCGTTAACACCGTACACGCCGGCCGCTCCGCAAGAATCTGGAAGAACTGGTTAAGGAGTCGTTGCTGTACTGGTCCTGAGGTGTTCAGGCAAATGAATTCTCCACACATACCTTCTGGGCAAGTGTGGTGGTAATAGTAATAGGTCCAAGAGTTTATACATTTAACGCCCTTGGAGCCGCACTCTTCATTAGCCTTGACGTTGGGAGGTCGGAGAAGGAGCAAAATTACCAACAAGAGGTAGTTAATTGTTATTGCCTTAATCATTGCTGCAGTGTTAATTATCAACTAACTTTAATGTACCAAAATTACACTGATAATTTGTGGTTGTCACGAAAGCTGATAACATCGTCAACAAACAATAGAGCACCTGTTCTTGCTTATGCAAATGTTTGACCTCATGGGGTTCGTGGTATAGAAACTTCCCGATTGGTACTTAAATTTGAAGAGTTCAGTACTTACACGATCCCGATTACGATCAATTAATTGTTCTTTTACACTGAACTCTGAGGTGTTTTGCGAGCTGACGGTTGGGTTATTTTTCACCATAACCAGGATCTGATTCCCAGTGTGATTAGGACTTAACATATCTGCTTTTTCTCTCAGTTCATTCCAGAAAAAAATTCAGATCCGAATCTCGACTGCATTTCCTCACACTTTAGACTGAGAGTGGACTTCTAACTTGAGATATTTCCGTGTCGAAACGTGGGAGAGAGGTTGAAATAGGAAGAACAACTGTAGAATGCTCATCTGTATCAATGGTAGAATAGATTGAGTGATTGATATTTATATGATCGTTTTGATGTGATCGGTCGGGTACTACTTTTTTGGATCTGCTTACAGGGAATTACGAGGGAAGGAATGTGTAGATGAATTGAGTCGCACGAGGTGTTGACTGTTGCAGCGAACGTCCTGTAGGTCCCGTCTGATCATTTGGGAATACTAAAATTGATAGTACCGAATACAGAATACCCATAATGGATCGATGTATTTAAACAATAGTTTATAAATCTCCTGACAATACCCCTTTTTTTCCACCAACTCCCTATTTCCTCGTACAAGAATATAAAACATATCGTGGTTGTAAATACCATAAAACCTACCGTGCTACAATACGTAAGTATGATTGAATACTGTGTTTTTATCGACCAAGTAAAGTTGGTCCTGTTAATCACTACCTAATATCTACTACCGTCTGGCAACGGAAACAATTATTATCTATCAGGGGCAAAAAAAATTCTAACAGCAATAAATAACGATGTATTACTTACGTTGTATAAAACAATAACGATTCTTTCAAAAGTAGCTTCGGAACATCGAAACAAAAGTATTGATCCACAAAGGAACTTTTCGCTTGGTGTTGGCGAGTAGTCCCCATTCGTACAAACGCTGACACTCCTCGTGAAGCTGCTTTCTCAACTGTTGGTTTTCTGTGACTATCACCAACTGAGTCTCTAAATCTTTGGTTACGGATCTGTCTCCAAAATTTGGCGAACCCACCATGGTCATGCAGGGATATTCTTCATTTGGTGGATAATACCTGGAACAAAATACCGTTTACGATCAATTGGTTAATTTAATTTTCAATTTTAGATTCAACTCGGGGACTGAAAGTGTAATTCACTAACATATTACATGTAGAGAACCAGTACCATAGAGAATTCCCTAAAATCATCTTACAATCAAAGAATATCGCTAAACGTTTAAATAACACTAACAGTCGAGTAAACAAGGTAATAAATCAAGCTCGAAGACGTCGAGTCGCGACAGGTCCAAGGGTCGCTCAGAAATGAGGGTGCCTTAATTGATAAGTTCATATGCATTTTTTTTTAATTAGATGCAGGGCAGATTTCACATAGAAGACCTTGCATAAGTAGGTTAATCAACAGACTAGCAGTAGTTTCTGGAGAAACTCACTTAATCCGTGAAGAAAATGAGAGAAAGTACAACGACGATATATGACAACAAAGAAAATCAGCCAGGGTAAGTTTATGAACTCTGTACCTACTCTGTGACATGCAGTTTAAGAATTTATAAAAACGCGTTTTTAAAAAAATTAAGTAAACAACATATTTTTACAATAAAAATAATATTTAAAAAACAAAAAAAAATTCTCTTTACCATAAGCCTTTTCCATGGTAAGTCCAACCATCCCGCAGGTACTCCAAAAGCTTAATCCTATAAAGCTGTCCATTATATTCACACATCCTCCTAAACTTCTCAGCAATCAACGAATATGCAAAAGGAATGCCACCAGCCAGACCTTTTGCGCCCAAAAATCCATTTGCTTTTGGGTGCGCCATTAATATCTCACAATTTGCTTTACACTCTTGGTTCAATGTATTCATATACTCAGATGTTAAGTTGAAATATCCAGTTGCTATTCTCAATTTGCTATTGTGTGGAGCTTCAGCAAGAATTTTTTTTGTTATAATAGAATCCTGCTCTATGCCAAGCTGTCCCATTTGGAATGTTGGAAAAATAAATGTGTCTAAAAAAAAATGTATTAGTATGCAGTAAGTGTCCATGTTCATTAAAAAAAGTCATCCAGAAGGCTGTGCATTTATGACTGAAAAAGATGACAACCAAAAAAAATTTTGTTTTGTCATCATTTTGTTTTGACATTCCACAGCGAACTAGATGACATTGTCAAATGAATTTTATTAAAATATATCTTACACTTTCAGAATAATCAAAATATATGTATTTTGAAATTCTAACTTGAACACCCAGCAACTTTTTAATGAAGCTCAATAGGTAACATATTTGTTTGACAGATTCTACTTAAAATTGAACCGAGAATTTATTTTTGACTACCCATTATAATTAACCCTGTATATATGCACCTTAGAAAAGCTTGATTATGAATATTTTAGCTTTTACTTAACTTTATTGCATTTTCCTTCCCCATATCACAATTAACATAACAAATTATAACTCAAGGATAAAGACTTAAATATACTTACCACAACCTTGCACCATATGCATATTTTGCTCAGCAATGTGGTCATTGAGATAATGTTCTATTGCATCACCTGCTTTCTTAACAAATTTCTGCTTGCTCCCTTCGTATGGTGAACATGTCCAGTCAGACTCAAAACATACATTATTCTCATGATCCAATTTCAAACTAAAGCTCTGCACATTCTTTACCAAACCACAATAAAAATCTGTGAGTTTCTTGTCTTTGATAACAAAATATCTGTCTTGTCGATTTGTAAAATAATCATTGGACAAATTTGCTCCACTGATAATCAATGTATCATCAAATATATACAGTTTCATATGTTGCAATCCTAAAAGCTCATTATATCTATTAGGCATATACTTTTTTAATAATCCTCTTAAGACTGGTGTGTGATATAAAGAAACTGTACAATTTTTGTCACTCTGTTGTAGAAGTGGTTGTAAAACTGTTCGGGAGTTTTCATTACCCCTACTTCCTCTAGTATAATCAAGCAAAACATTTATTATCAAGTTCTTGTTCTGAAACTGTTTGTTTGTAATCAAGGCATTGACTAGTTTTTTCTCCAACTCACCAGTTCCCAAATATAAACTCACAAGGGTAATTCTGTATGATGCTTCTTGGCAGCATTGCAATAAAGTGTTGTAAAACTGTGTAGGTTCAGTAATGATCTTAATATTGTTTGAGGAGATAGGGAAACAAGGGGACAAGTTAGTAAGCCATCCAAAATGTGCTGTTTCAGTCTTGGAAAATGGATGTGGACAAATTATAGCTTCAGCGGGGCTTTGAAGAGATGTCTCCAGGAATGTGTTAACTAATCTCCTTATCATTTTAAGTAACTGCAATAAAGTTAAACGTTAGTATCATACTTTGCTAATGCAAGAATTTTATCAGAATATCTAATCCTTTACCTAAACCTAAACACAACTTTAATTAAACCAAACTGCAAATGGGTTTTTACCTGTATAAAGATTTGTCCAGTAGAAGCATAACGTCTTATTTTTATTCTGTTATATATATGGTCGAAACAATGTTGAAATGTTTGTTACAAATATATTACAATTAATTTTATTTTGTAATATATTTAATATTAATTTGTTCTTTAACAAGGCCAAAAAATAAATTCAAAATTACCCAATTTTCTAGGTTAGGTTAACTTAACTTCACTCAACGTCAAACTTAAACGTCAACGTCAAATCAATTTGATCATTCCGGAATTACGTCATTTAAAAAAAATCCCCCCTCATAGCAAAATGGCGGACAAACCTATTTAAATATCAGGCGGAATCATGTTTCGTGTTTCACTTGAGATATGTTTATAATATATTTCTGAATTGTCTCTTTTTGGCAAAATCTCCAAGGCAGAATGTATAATTTTGTAGCTGAAGAAAATCCTAAAACGTGTAAAAAAAAAAAGTGTGGCAACTTGACAACTCTACACATAATTTTTCAAAGCGTTTAAGTTTACAGCTTATTGAAGTTTTTTCCTGTTTTCAATGTTTTTTGGAATAAACCAGCCCCGTGAAACCGCAAATGCATATCTGGTTTGGGGGAATTCCAGCCATAAAATATGAAACCCTACAATTTTAGCACCCGCCGACGTTATCTAGGCACTTCTTCTTTAATCGGCGAAAGCGTTCTTTTAGGGTTTATGGTTTCCCTTAAAAGTATTTCAGACCTGTACGTGACCCCAACAATAGTTTAGTCATCGAGCTAATCTGGAGACCCCCTCCTTTTTACAGTTTTGGACCCCCTTTTAGCAGTGGGAACCTTTGAACTGATGACTACTTCCGGCAGAAATAACGTCTCGGTGAGGTCATGACGTCTTACGTCAAATTATTGCAAAACATTACGCCAGGGGAACTTTTGAATCGACGGACTTCCGGCCAAAAAGGGGGCCGTTTTTAGAAAAATATCGGCATTTGTTGGCTCTCTCCATTTCTGCTAGGTCATTGAGTTTAGTAAATGAATAAAGTGGTGTCGCGAATATCGTTAATTGAAAATAAAACCTTATTCTCTCATCGGATAATAGTATATTATTCAACAAGCATTTAGTGTAGGCCATCATTATCGAAGATGTCGTTTAAGCATACGAGCGTAGCGAGTGGCGCAATTCCGCTGAGGTAATGATGCCTATAATATACAAGTTGGATACTATACTTTATCCACTGCTTAATTTACAATATTTACATAATAATTAATTAGATAACTCGGTCGTCAACACGAGTTTTCTTTTGATTGTCAATGTGACCTTAAAACCATTATGGCGGCCGCATTAGGACTGCCATAATAGAACCTTCATTTGTTTAGTTTGCAATTTTCCAGCATGAATCTCTCTGAAGTCTGATATGAATAAATCATGATATTGAATAATATTATTCACACTGTTTTAGTCCAAAGGTTATAGCACACGACGTGGACAAAAATTCTTATTTCGCATCCTTTGAATGTAAATTCGGCCGGTATATGTCCTAAACGAGTCAGTTAGGAAATTAACGTTTTTTTCTAATTTTGACTTGTAACTAGTTACGAAAAGTAAAATCTTTCCTAACTGGTGATAGAAAGTTCGTTTCACTACCAGTTGCAGGTTTCGATTGTGGCACACCGTTGCTACAGTTTTACGGTATTAAGTAGATACAAAGTGGTTTAAAAGTAAATATTGAAGTTTAATAATAATAACTCTCTCTCTAAGTAGGTATTTGTAGTCAAAATTATAAAAAATCTTGTATGAAACACGTGACGAAAAGCCTTTTTTGTGTATCTCATTCAAAGCGGTAACTCGCAAACATTAATTCGTTACACAAAATTGGACTTTTCGTAACTGGTTACATAAATAGCTATTTTCTCCAAATTTCAACCTCTTTTTTTTAACGCGTTTTCCGGAAAAGTTGGGTTTCCAAATTTATGCCCCATACCATCTGAAAAGCACAGTTACTTGCTAGCAAAGGTTGCTATCAATTTTTCTGTCGCAGTAATGTAAATTTTCATAAGGAGTTCTGGATGGTGGTATCGAGCGTCAGAAATGTACATAAACTCGGAAGCTAGGGAAGAAAAGTGTTCGAATTTTTATTCGAGAAGAAAAGATCTTGGCTACGCCGTTCTGATTGCCGCCAATTCTTATTTTTTCCTTTCCGATGTCCGTCGTTTTTTTCGTTGAAGTTCTCGAAAGAACAGAAAATTGCTTTTTTATTCTCCAAGGATTAATTATCGGCCCCAGGCCTCTATCTATTTCTTATAAGGTGTTTAAACAGTTATGTGAACGCGTTAAATATGCAGAGCGGCATGTAAGAGTCTCGTTCTTCAAATAGGGTTAAAACTAAAAACTAGTTTTGCCGACTTCCAAGAGTCTGGGAATGCCCCGCTTTCTAGTGAGCCATTTATTTCTAGCATTTTGTGGGGATATTTTTTGCTGTGACTATAATTCTCCAGCCAGCCTATCAGGTTCTGGGGCTTTTTTACTATTAAGTTTATTGACATCAGCTTCTTTTAGTTCTGCTGAGGAGACTTCTGCATATTCCACAGGCTATATGTTTTTCTTGGTAGTGTTGGTTGCGTTGCCGGAAAGAGTAGCCGGGCCGCTTTTATTTTTCTCTCCGATGTCATTTCATGTATTTTTTGTTTGTTTTATGCTGCGATTTTGTAACCTTTGCCCTAATATCATCACCTAGTTGTTTGCAGAGTTCCTTCAAGCACAATTTCTTAGGTTTTCTTATTTCGTTCCCTTCTCTTAAGCTAGTATGTTCCCCATTTTTCTTCTAGTGAGCCCTCTGGTGTTTGTCTCGTTCTCGCTGTTGTAATACGAGCGTGTCAGTTCAGTCAGGGAACCTTTAAACTGGTGACGATATCCGCCTGAAGTGACCTCTCGGGGACGTCATGACGTCTTAAATTATTGCAAAACTCATTGTCATTTTTACGCCACTGTCATTATTTTTATATATCGAATTTATATCCATCTCGATGCTAGAGCAATAAGGCTCCTGGCCCTTAGCAGACCTAGCACCAAGGTTTTCAATAACTTAACTCTCAACAACCAAAAACAATCGTCACAATCAATATCCGGTCCGGCTTTAAGTTGCTATGACGTGCGCTGACGACAACGTTACGTCATGGGAATCTTACGAGTGGCGGACTTTCGGCCAAAAAACGGGACCATTTTTAGAGAAATATCGGCATTTGTAGGCTCTGTCCATGTCTTCTAGGTTATTGGTCTGATATTTTGATATGTTGGTCCGCCATATTGCTTTAAGGGATATTATGTCAAATGTCAATGGTCAATTATTTATTTATTTATTTATATATTTTTCGAATTTTATAAGATATAATTATATATACAAATTATTTTAAAAAATTATATTTAATGTTTAATTTTAAAAATAAAAGTCTTGTTAACAATAATTTATTGATAAAGTAAACTTAGAAGGTAAGTTCTATATGCTATCCACCAGTCCCAATTTTTCAAGGTTAGTTAGAATTTTGATAGTTAAGTGGAAGTTATCAAAGTCTAATTGATTGTTTTTTTGTATTATTTGTCAGTATCTTTTAGCCCAGTTACTATACAAATTACAAAATCTTTTGAATGTGTCAGTTTTATGATGTTGAGTTTATTAAGTTATTTATTACCCAATCGTGTAGTTCAAGGGCTTACAGCAGCTTACTGCAAAAGTAAGTATTCGGTGGCATGTCCCGGTGATTAAAAGAACTGGCACACAGGGCGATTAAAAGAACAATTTAAAAATGTTTGGTATTCTACAGGGTGCTCCAAAAAAAAGATATGTATCAACCTGGCAATAACAGAATATTAGCATCAAAGCTTTGGAGTTTTTAATTTAAAATTATTTGTGATATTAAATACCTAACACCAATTATACCTATGTAGTGTATGCAAATATAAGTTTTTTCTTCAATACATAACTGTGAAGTCTAATAAACAGTAAGAATATAGCAATTGCTTAGTGATGAACTCTGCATCATGTTACGAATGGAACATCGCAACCAACTTTGTTTTCATTTTTCTCCATTACGATTCTTACTCAAGGTTTATAAAAAAATTTTTTAGTTACAGCATTGAAAAACGTAGGATACAGAGGCTCCCATAGCTCTCATATACGTGTTTCCTTATCCAGTATGAAAGTAACGGTGCTTCCTGCCTTATCAGACAACTACATGTATCTGGTGAGTATTTTATAATGAGCAGGAAGAATTATTTACTGTCCTATTTTTTTCCATATGAGGGTATAAATAAACCAGATGGATACTTTTTCTAAATAAGTTAAATGCCTTCAAGCAAATTTTTTTGATCCTATATAAATCTATGTATTGATTATATATCAATGTATTTTTTGATGCCCTTTGCAAAATTATAGCTTGAACTCGAATAGTTAATAATCTGCTATTTACTGTTGGTATCATAAGCAGTTGTGAACTTCTGTCCTTGTGCGGCTAAACAGTTGAGTGAAAATTTGTGTTTTTTATTCTTACTAGTGGTGCCATTGTTTATTCCATAGAGGATTTATCAAGGTAGAGGTCTTTATTTACATTTTTCAATATTAGCTTGCTAAAGAAACCCTCCATACAGTGTTGCCAAGATTACTTTGCTAGTAAATTGGCATGTCTTTTTTTGGATGATATCTTGCGAATCTTTACACCACGAGAATACTATAATATCTATTGCTGTGCAAATTTTTGAATGGTGATTAATGACGATAAAGGAACAAAAAATATGTTTGAGATAGCCAGCTGGTCACAATCGGCAACATTGGAGAATCCTGTGACAGGCGGTTTACCTCAGTTTTACGAGAATTATTTCCTGGTTTCCTGAATGTTTTCCATTTTTCTAGGTTTCCGTCGACTTTTTCGCTTCTAGCAATCGTTTCTGTGTTTTAATTTGTTTGTTAGCCATGGTGAGACAATATTTTGTGTGTAAAATTTGGAATTATAAAAATAAATCTGGGAAATTACCTTTTCATCAATAAGTAAGCTCATTTGTGTTTTGTGGTTATGTTGTTACTTGGCCCTTGGTCATTAGCCATTGGCCTTGTTTGTATTGTTATTCTTTTATTAAAAAAATTCAATAAATAGGTGTAGTAGGTATGTATCAAAAATTATTCAAATATAAAAATATTTGAATGTTTTGGTCTGCATCCCATAATCATAAAAATCCTATACCTATTGTTTGCTTGAACAGGAGGAATCAAAAATAAAAAAATATGATACCTACGCATATGTGTGCTTATCTCATCTGGAGATGTGTCCTTGGAGATTCAAATTGCGCCATGTGGTTTTTAGCAATGTCGGCCATTTTCTGCTTCCCCTCTACCCGAACAACCCGCAAGCCTCCAAGTATGCAGTTTGTATATCATGCCAAGTAAACAAATGCCAATTTATGATTAACTCCCAGCATCTATTTATTTACTTCATTGTCAATGGTTTATTCATATTTCATATGCAACTCTGTGATAAGAAGCATGCACAGTGAAGATAATATTATAGGATATTAAAGTTTATTTTGGAATTTTTTTATGGACTCCAACACCACTTGTAGATCTTTTATTCCAGATAAGCGATGAAGCAACCAAAGAAGCAGCAGTCGTCGACCCAGTAGCTCCAGATACTGTTTTGGAAGCAGTACAAAACGAAGGTGTTCACCTCACCAAGGTTTTAACTACACATCATCATTGGTAAGTTTTAGCCCTTATACAGTGAGAGGCAAAAGTGGGAAATAATTATTATAAAATTGAAGAGGTATTTTCGTAGAAAAACGCTCGAACACATCCATAGCATTTTTCTATCTGGCTATTGTTGGATAGTTATTTTTTATGTAAGAAAGCTTCCACACAGACTATTTAAAACATAAAAAACGTCTTGTCTCTACCTCTCAGCAAAGCCAAGGAAATTCCAGCCCGTATGCCAGTAATTTTGCAAGATAATCTCTTAATACACTCACGCCTTTGCCACCCTAGCCTGTTTATATGCTCTGTTATTTCTTAGCTTGTTATAGTCATGTAATCTTGCGGGAATGGGTGCAGGCCAGGGGCGATCCCGATATCGCTCAGCTGGCCTGTCCATGTAACATGTAACCAATGATTTATTGCTTTGAGTGAGTCAGTCCATTTCTTAGGCCCATCAATTGTACAAGTCACACTCAAAGTCAGGATCAGCCAAGTTCGATTGGTACTTGAAGCGGCGCATAAGAATCTCATTGCTGTCAAAATAATTTTATTTGTGGCATTTGTCAACAGTAAAGCTTTTCTTATGGGGGTGCCTTAAAATGCGTATTTTGAGTGTGACGTGTACAATTGCACCTTAGTCGAGTATAATGTGCAATTCTGCCAGTGCCACTCTCAAAGTCGGGTACCGTTGAACTCGACTAGTGCTTGAACCCCCTTAAGCAAAATATTACCGTCACCAAGTGTTCTACAAATTAAATAAATTTGACAGCGATGTAATTCTTATGGCCGAATTTAAGTAAATGTTAAAGTTAGGAATCTCGACAATCAATCTCAAACTTCTGGGAGCAGCTGTACAGGGTCATCCAACGAGGACTGAACAGGACAGTTTTTTTTCGGAATGGGTTAAATGATTTGAAAAACCAAAATAGCTATTTGTTATGTTCTTTACCGGTGAATCCAAAAATGATACATGAGAAACAATTGAACATCAAATAAAAGCGCTACGGCACATTTTGACATTTTTTTAAATGGAATGTCCTATTTTTTATTTCATATTTCAATTCCTGATATAATTGTTGATATAAACTGATATTTTTTTCTAATAACGTTGAACTTATGCACTTATTAAATTACAAAAACATTCACCCACGGTGAGATCACTTCCTAATAACACGTGGAGTTGCCACAAGTCAAGTTAGTTCAGGTTAGTGTATTATCTTTGGATTCACCGGTAAAGAACATAACAAATAGTTATTTTGTTTTTTCATATCATTTAACCCATTCCGAAAAAAAACTGCCCTGTTCAGTCCTCGTTGGATGACCCTGTACATAATTGCAAAAATTTTAAAATGTACTTTAAATAGACCCCCCATCCTTTCCAATTACAAAACTTTTTTAAATTGAAAAGTTAGCCATAATCTTCTGTGTCAAATAACGTGAATAACCCTGTATAAAAAAAATCATCATAAAACATATCCTTCTAATCGTTTGGTTCATTAAAAACAATCAAAATTTGCAAAATATGCGTAAGTTTGTTGGATGGTCGAACGTTTTCTCAACTTTTTCTAAAGAGAACCGATTTCCGCGTCAGCAATGATCATAAATTTTTATAAACTATATAAAGTTTTATGATCAAGTTCAACATTAAGTTTATAAAACTGTTTAAATTAGGGACCACTCAGGCGGCAATGAAGAGTTGGTGAAAAAATCCTCGGAAAAACTTGAGGTTTACGGAGGCGACAAAAGGATTGGCGCACTGACCAATGAAGTAAAGGACGGGGACAAATTCAAGATCGGAGACATAGATGTTGAATGTCTGTTTACTCCGTGCCACACCACGGGACATATCTGTTATCATTTGACAGACAAAAAAGGACAGTCTGCAGTTTTTACTGGTATGATGCACAAAAACAAAAGTTTATTTTCATTTTCGCCTTTGTTTCTATGGGTTCGATAAAAACTCAGGCTCAAAACGCAATTTTGTATTCCCACGACTTGTTTTACACCATATCAATAACGTCAGAAGACAGAAGTATTTGACAGCTTGCCGTTAAGAAGCCGTCAGTTAGGCGTCATGCTGCGAATACGAAAATTGACTTTTTTTTCAATCGGACTAAAAGTACGTTATTTGTTTTCTCCATACGCACACCTAAAGTGGAATTTATAATCCTGAAACCAAAAAAGTAGCAAAAAAGTCCTAGGCAGTAAAAGTAAAGTCATCAAAATTATTTGAACCGAGATTTGAACACTAGATGACACCATATAGACTGATCCGAGTGTATTGCCATCTTTACATTCTTATTGAAAAAACAAAGGATAGGAATAGGTACTGTCGGAGTGCTTGAGGGTACCACCCGAAACCGTTATTACTCGAAATCGCATAGTTTTTCGAATTCTGTTAATGTCATGCGCGTCATCATATTTATTTGTCAATGTGATTTTTATTAATTTAGTATTGATAATAATGCTACAAATTTTTAGTTTACTATTCATAATTTACCTAAACCACCTAAACCGTTGGTTATGATTTAATACAATTTAAACCATTGAACATTGAAAACCACCGTTCTAACACGTTCTATTTATTTTACAAATAATATACACCACTAATTGGGTCAGTACCTAGACCTGCTTAAAGAGCATGAGAGAAAATTGCAAAACTGAATCACTCTGAAATAAACATCCTAGTTTTTTACATGCTTGAAAAAAAAATAGTATATGTTACACGGAGTAACATGTCTTTTTGTGCTTCGCCCAATTGCAGACCTCAGCTTCGCTTCGGCCGTCAATCTCTGGGTTCAGCACGAAAAGACCCACTTTTACTCCTAGTGACATAATCTACTATTTTATACGACCTGGCTATTTTGGCATGTTTACCGTATCTGCTTTTGAAACAGTAAGGACAAATTTCCAGTGCTAAGGCTAACAAAACCATAAGTGATTTACTTACCGTTCTAGAGCGGTAAGTAAATCAAGTAAAATTTGGGGTTAATCTGATGTTTTAAATAGGTGTTTTGATGTCTTTCACTTGACTTTTGCGGTATTAACGAAGAACGGCTTTCTTGCCATGCATTTTCAATATCTGATTCTCCGACTCAGACCTCTCGTTGCACAAGGATTGCAGTTTCAACCAGAACACACAACAGGAAATTAATAGTTTCTAATTCAGGAATTGACGTAATTTGACCAATATGTTGACATCAATAAAGAGAAGGATGAGGTCGCCGTCACATACAGCGGAACGGAACGGAGCGGAATAGAGCAGAAATGTCAATAACGTCATTACGCATGTCACTTCCGCGTTCTGCGTTTTTTTGGTCCCGTCACAGAGCCATCAAAAATTCAATTATCTGTAGGGGGATTGCAGTTTTGAATTTGAAGCTCGGGAATCCGGGAAAGAGTTTTAAAAGTTTTAGTAAAATTTGTAAAGCGAAAAAAAGTGTTATGGAGTTTGCCTTAGTAACGTTATCTGCTACCATCGTTCCGCGAAAGTTGAAGTGAACCAAACATTTTGCCGACCGACCTTGAAATTAGCGGAATTCTAATAGCTTTTATCTGATTGGTTTAAATTCAACTGTCAAATTACGCTCCTTTGCGCTTTTAACCAAATTCCGCTGTATGTGACGTCGCCCTCAGGCCGCCGTCACATAGGTACAGCGGCACGGAACGGACCGGAACGGTGCAGAAATGTTAATAACGTCATTACACATGGCAATTCCTATTTTAGCTTTTATCTGATTGGTTTAAATTCAACTGTCAAATTACGCTCCTTTGCGCTTTTAACCAAATTCCGCTGTATGTGACGTCGGCCTCAGGCTGCGGTCACATAGGTACAGCGGCACGGAACGGACCGGAACGGTGCAGAAATGTTAATAACGTCATTACACATGGCAATTCCTATTTTAGCTTTTATCTGATTGGGTTAAATTCAACTGTCAAATTACGCTCCTTTGCGCTTTTAACCAAATTCCGCTGTATGTGACGTCGCCCTCAGGCTGCCGTCACATAGGTACAGCGGCACGGAACGGTGCAGAAATGTTAATAACGTCATTACACATGTCAATTCCTATTTTAGCTTTTATCTGATTGGTTTAAATTCAACTGTCAAGTTACGCTCCGTTCCGCGTTTAACCAAATTCCGCAGTATGTAACGTCGCCTTTACAATAGCGATATGATGACGCAGACGCGATTGGCGTAATGACAGATGTCGCATTACAACATAATCGCATTGGCGATTTCGGTTGCCGTCGATCTCGTTTAGTACTCCAATTTTAATATCTAACTTTATCCTTGTCACACCTTATTATAAGTGAAAGTTCATCAGCAAAAAATATACCAACTTTAAGTAATAAAAAATACTGAACGCCGGGATTCGCAAAATTAACTAAGAATAGGCGTCTAGAACTAAACTATCACCTGCGCACCAAGAGCTCTGATTACTCTCATTATTCCACTGATGTAGTGCCATCTATTATGTAGTGGTCAAAGGTTTTCGCCAATGACCATTGTTTATATAACTGCGCCACACAGTGTTGCTAACACTTAAGAAAAAAAAATCCCAGCACCAAAACAAGAAATTCCCAAATTTCCCACATCCCAAGACCTTATATTACTAGATACAAACATGGGCATACCGCGCAGAATAACCTCGGTTTCCAAAATAATGCGCATGCGTCATCATCGCTCTCTCTAACCATTTTTTATATTCGGCCAACATTGTTGACATTTTTTCCCCATCATGCGTAAGTTTGCGCTATTTCCAACTTTTTTCTTCTTTCCTTGAGGGCCATGTTTATCTTCATTTGAACTCGAAGCGGAACTGGAACTACTGGGAGTTGGGCTCTGGTACACTTGAGGAAAGTCGTTATTACTCAATTTTTTCGAAAACTTTCTTTAGGAATCAATAAAATGGACAAAATAGAAAATTATAGGTGGTGGTGGAAATTAAAAACATTTATAATAATATCAAGTTTTAGAATAAATATAAAAATAAATTTCGCTTACCTGAAAGAAACTATACAATGCAAGTTGATTTGACTAACGTAATGTGAGCTGTGAGGTTATGTTAAAACATTGTCATGGGGAATTAATTTAGTATTGATGATAATACTACAAATTTTTAATTTGCCATAACCATTGGTTATGATTTAATACCATTAAAACCATTGAACATTGAAAACCACCATTCTAACACATTCTATTTATTTTACAAATAATATACACCACTAATTGGGTAAGTACCTAGACCCTCTAAAAGAGGATGAGAGAAAATTGCAAAAGTGATCATCACTTTGAAATAGACTTCTTATTTCCTGCATTCTTGAAAAAAAAAATAGTGTTTGTTACTCGGAGTATCTTTTCTTTTTGTGCTTCGCCCAGTTGCTTCGCTTCGGCCGTCAATCTCTGGGCTCAGCACGAAAAGACCCACTTTTACTCCTAGTGACATAATCTACTATTTTTACTTAGTTTTTGTGACAAATGCTACTTTTTTTTACTTATTGATTTTGTAGTAATACTTGAAATTTTGGATCTAAAATTGAGTTTTTTTAAAATTGCAATAGCTTCTGTTTTTTTTTTAATCAAACGTAAATGTGTTTTTTTTTTCAATTTTAAAACATAAACTGATTTTTTTAATAACTGTAACTATTTTGATCGATTTTCGCCCAAAAAATTATTTTTTTTGTAAGTGAATTTTTGTCCTGGTACCGATTTTATTACAAAACGCGATTTTGTCAATTGATTTTAGAGCAAAATTTGAGATTTTAGTCCCTAAATTTAGATTTATTAAAATTTGCGAAACAAGTGCGTTTTAATCGTTACAAAAAATTATTTGATTGAATAATTTGTTTTGATCGCTTTTGGCCTAATAAATAATTTTTGAACGGTTTTGTAAAAGAGCCTGAACCTAAAAGTGATTTTTTTTTCTTAATAAACGCATGACGACTTTGAGCCAAAAAGTATTTCTAACATTTTCCCAATAAAAATTGTTGTTTGGTGAGCATTATTTTGTAAAAAAAGTAGTGATTTTGGAGAAAAATTTGCTATTTGAATCGGAATACAATTAATCTTTAAAATGAAATTTTTTATCGTTTTGAGACCATTTTGTTTTTTTTTAACTAAAAGGCCATTTTATCAATTTTGAACACAAGAAGTGAATCTTTTGGTTGAACGCAATAAGCCGGTTTTGATAGATATAAACAGAGAACTTTTTGTAACTTGATTTTTGCTACAAAAGCAAATTAATTTTTAGCTCTTGATCTTGTAGCTAAGATTTCGGACCAAAAATTGAGTTTCTTTAAAATTACAAAAAAAAATTGTTTCTATCTGTCGAGGTTTTTTTAATTAAATGTAAATGTAGTTTTTTCAGTTTTGAAGTAAAAATTGAATTCTTTAATTAATTGTGACTATATCTGATCGATTTTGGCCCAAAAAGTAAATATTTTAATCATTTTTTTTGTGGGAATCATTTTTTCATTTTCAAATTGGGTTTCAGTAAAATCAATTTCTGTTTCTACTAAAAAAAATGTAATTTGATTTTGAACCAGAAATGTATTTTTTCTTTGAATGCTTTGTGAGGGTTTTGATCGACTTGAACCCGAAACCGAAAGTATTATTTTGTTACAAAAACATATTTTTTTTTTAGAATGATGTTAGAGCAAAACTTGATCTGTTACTGCTAATAAAATGCATTATTTCATTTTGAGATTTCATATAAATTGAAACGACATTTGTCACAAATGTCAACAAGTGACATTAGTGAGAAACTCTGGGTAACCTTGTAAATTATGTGGATTATCTTGAAAAATATGGTAAAAGTTATATTTTTCCTTTGATCAGGTTAGTTAAGCCCGTCAGGGCCGCTTTGACCATACAGGTGTACGTCGCTATAAGGGGCCAAGCGGCTTTGTTTTTCTATAAGAAATTTTTTAGTTAGGTTAGTTCAGGTTAGTTTAGGTTAGATCAGGTTGGTTCAGGTTAGTTTAAGTTAGTTCAGTACTAGTTTTCTTTTGGTTAGATTAGTTCAGTTATGTTTTTCCTTTGATCAGGTTAGTTTAGGTTAGATCAGGTTAGTTTAGGTTAGATCAGGTTAGTTTAGGTTAGATCAGGTTGGTTTAGGTTCATTCAGTTATGTTTTTCCTTTGATGAGGTTATTTAAAAGACAAAGCGGCCCGGCCAGGGTCTTTTCGTCAGGGTCAGGTGTTTTTCTATAAGGGATCCTTTACCGGTTGGTTACCGGTTACTGTTTTTATACGAATTAGAAACGACTAAACTCTGAAGTAGTGTGTTTTATCATATTTTTCAAGGTAATCTACATGATTTACGAGGTTACCCAGAGTTTCTCACTAATGTTACTTGTTGACTTTTGTGACAAATGTCGTTTCAATTTATATCCCATGACAGTGGGTCATAACCTCACACGTTAATCAAGTCAACTTACATTGTATAGTTTGTTTCAGGTAAGCGAAATTTATTATTATATTTATTCTAAAAATTGATATTATTATAAATGTTTTTAAGTTCTTCCACCACCTATAATTTTCAATTTTGTCCACTTTATTAATTCCTAAAGAAAATTTTCGACAAAAATGAGTAATAACGACTTCCCTCAACTGTACCAGCCCCGGGAATTGGTTCATCCATAGTTAGCCGCAATTCTCGTAGTTTGCTGCTAAACGGGCTAATTATAACTTCTAATTGTCAAAATAAAAAACAGGTAAAAAATTAAAATTTCAGATATCCAAGCCGCTTAAAAAGAAGTTAGAAACTCAAAATTGGAATGTGACTTTACTCGTGCTCGTGCATGTGCCGAAAACTGACACAAACACTGACGCCGCCGTCAAATCTACATCATATTTAAAGGAGTCAAACACCAATAATAAATGCTATCTCGCTTTACAAAGCGCCATTAAAAAAAGATAGCAAAATGGCTAGCGAGCCCAATGCCCGACCCATACGCGGATTAATCCGAGCACTCCGAGTAATATACTAAACTCACGATGATTCCGGTTCCTCGTTCGGTTCTAGCCCGACACTACTCCGAGGTCAAAAATTGCCATTTTTGCTTAAAACAGTAATTTTCTCCCAATTTTCCCATCCATGTTTTATTTCGAAAAAACTTCCAGAATTTGGGAAATGTTCTAGGTATTGGCAACACTGGCGCCACCACGTCAGTAGCTTAATACTTAATATACTTGTGGGAATCCATATTTTCGGTCCTCGGAACTGCAAGCTTTCAATGTTATTTTTCTTATCCCTAGAAACTATTAAATCATTATATCGTATTATTCAACAAAAGGGAATGCCGCTCCGGTTATGAACTTTGAAAGAGCTTTTTGTTTTAGCAACTCGAGCGTCAGCATAACGCCTTGTTTCTATGGAGTTTTTATATTCGGAGAATAGAGTATTCAAGGTTTGTTTAGGCTTTTCGGTTTATAAAAAAGCAGATTACAACGACGAGTAGACGACGAAAGACGGGGCTTAATTTGCAGTTCGATATGCGACGCATTTTTGCCCAAATACGTATAAAGCCGATTAGACGATTCATTTGTTGTATTCTCATATTTAATTACCATCCGTATTTTATTCATTTCTCCAGTGTATTTTCTTTGTGTTCAATAAATCCTTATATCAATTGTAAAGTTCGGTCTTTTCTGGCTATTTTAGCCCGGGAGCATGTGACCGATTAATAGTATAAACAGCAAGTGATTTCAATAAAAATCATAACAAACACGTGTTGTAACCAAATTAAACAACTATTGATTTAGAAACACTTTATAATAATAATAATATGTAAGTACGTATATGTAACGTTAACAATTAACCTGAGCTAAAACCGATCGACCAAGCTCTATGAGTGTTCGTACTTGATTCCTGACCCTTCCCGTTTTCCCATGCCTTTAGGCCAGTTGTTTATATTAACATAATATTGGCCCTAGATCCTAGACTAAACAAAACTAAGGAATGCATAGTTCATTTAAGCACCCGCGACGTAAATGAGGGACCGCGTCCTACATAGGTCTCACACACGATAAACTTACTTTTTGATGCTTCTGTGGGTCATAACGATGCCATCAATCGGTGGTTTTAGTATAATTCAAATAGAGACGTCGATAGAGAAGGCTCGGGAATATGCACTATAATAATGAAACAGTTACTGTTCTGCATCAAAATAGCAATAAATCATACTACTCACAGGGGGTCCGAAGCACCCCCGCGTCGGGCCTCTCTTGCCCTACTAACTCTATCAGTCCATGTACCATCTAGTACTAATATACCCTCGTAACATGGACCAGGGAAAATGTAAAAATAAATAATATAAATGCTCTCAATATAAAACATCTGATGTTACTGATGTTACCTTCTGATCTTCGACAACCAGCTAGTGCCCCCCTAAAATTTATTAGTAAACGAGTTGAGGCTCGCACCCGAGAACTCAGAAGCCGCCAAGCAGTGAGTATCTCTAACCAGCAGGTACGGTCATCAGGCTGACACTATTTACCCGCTAGTGTCGACTGGGGAGCATAAGAGATACCCCCAAAACTCTTATGTATCGGCAACCCCAGAAGCATAGTACTATCCCCACCCCTCGGGGTGTCGCCGGGGTTTTTCCTCATCAGTATATGCATATACATTATCAACAACAAAAACAACTTTGCCTAGGTCTTACCAACTTAACCCCCCCTTCGGTTGGGCCCCCAACTACTTATCACACACCGCTACTTTCACGGAACCACTCCCTTTCGATGCCGGTACCATTCTCGTCTTTTTCGCTCAATCTCGCACACATCCAACATTCACCCTCTCTTCCCTCCTACATTCCAGAGCCCCCCCTGTATTCTAGGCATGTGTCCCTTATTCCTCTTATCGACTTTGGTCTCCAGTTTTACCATTTCACTTTAACCAGTATTTAGTTATCTTGAGACGTAGGCCTGACTGAATTAGGTTATTAAAACAGCTAGAGTAAGCAAAAGTTGTATATTGATTATAAGCGAATTAATGGGAATATAAAAGTAGTAATTAAGTTTATAAAAATAGAAAAATATTGAAATATATAAAAAATACTTAAGTAAAAATTATAGGTTTTACACAATTCATATCAATATCGCCGGACCGGAAGTGTTTTATTCCCTAGACAATATAAAAAAGCCTACATACTAATTCGAATTTAGGAATTTGAGTCCATCCTTTTCCATATGAGTCCAGCTCACTCCATGATATTCGAATGACTCATTTTCAACGAGAATGAATTACGATGTGCCTCTAATACTGTATTCTTTTGGTAAAACCGGGCAGCACTAGTGTTGCACTGTTGCAAATTGTAGGTTCTTTTGGTAGAACGCGTGCATATTTGTGTGTTCTGTTGGATAACTAGTTGGATCAGTTTTGAACTGAGTTCCAACTTTTTAGCACGATCTCTTTGAGCTCGTGCCGCACCCGTTACGCGTCACGTTGACACCTGATTCGTGTGCAATTGATGCAGGCATGTTAGTAAAACCTAAGTGCAACCGTCATGTGAAACGATATTTGCCAAAAGAAAACTCTATAAGGTTCGCAGTTCATAACAATACTGAGATATAAATTATCTCCAGTTTGGTTACTAAAAATAGAAAATGCTGAGGAATATACATATCACTTCGTAAGTGGGGTTAGAAACATTACGTCACAAAAATATGACAAATACAAACAAAAACAATACAGAAAAAACGTATTGCTGACGTTTCGTTTAATTATGTTTACACTTCTTCAGGGCAGATTCAATTTGTTTGATCACTTTGGATGAATTATCAGATATGAAATATAAAAATAAAAAAGTCAAAACTTGTATTGATTACTTGTTTTGGACGATTCATTTGTATTTCACTTTAGATGATTCAACCAAACTGAACCGTGTCAACGCGCTCTAAACCATCATGAAACAAGTCAATATAATTTTGTTCTTAAATATTCAATTTTACTTTTGTTATAAATTGTGTTCAATTGTTCATGATCTAGATCAATAAGATTTGGATCCATTTAGCTCTAAACCAATACTGTGGTCTAATTACTAATTACAATCTTAATTTATTATATTAACGTACTTTTTGTTAAAGGGGATACTCTTTTCATCGCTGGTTGCGGAAGATTTTTCGAAGGAACCGCGCAACAGATGTACACAGCTTTAGTAGAGAAGCTTTCGAACTTACCAGATGACACACTAGTGTTTTGCGGACATGAATATACTCAACAGAACCTTAAGTTTGCAAGATACGTGGAAGCAGAGAATAGGGACATTTTAAAAGCCATTGCAGATGCAGATGAAAAAAGACGCAAAGGCTTACCAACGGTAAGATTTATAACCATTTATGTAACCAGTGTTTCAACGATACATAGATCTGGCTCAATAATCATTTATTAAGCCAGATCTGTGTATCGTCCCTTGAAATACTAGATATTTTCGTCACTACATATTTGATAAATTTGAATTGCAATGATTGAAATTGATTTTGAAATACCCTTTATATTTGCTGAACTCGTAAACTTAAAAATAACCATTTTTTTAAGGTTCCATCAACGATATCACAAGAAAAGAAGATAAATCCTTTCATGCGGGTTATGATGGGATCAGTGCAGAGGCACGCCAGCTGTGATACTGCCGTATCTACGATGCAAGCTATTCGAAAGGAGAAAGACTCATTTAAAGCATAAATTGTGAGAATTGTATATATTTTTATTACATTTTATTTTCAATAGTAGACGTTTAGGACCCATTCTTCAATGTGCTGTCATGTTGCATAACTATCACTTATGATCCACTGCGAAGTTGCCAGCGCTTAAGTCTTTTATCTTGTCCTAATTAATCAATCTGGTCTAGGAATGCACACTTTTAATATTTTTTTACTGTGTTTTTTTTCCGGTCCCAGCATTTTTGCTCAATTATCACATCTTTGAAAGTTTTAACTAGGTTGTGGTTACAATAGTAAGGAGCCTCAATCTGGTCATTGTCCGCCATTCTAACAATAACGGACTATGAAACTTTATCCACTCCAGGACCAGGGCCTCCACCACAGGACTTTAATAATTTGGCTCGTACAGCGACATGTCTAGTCGATATCCGTTGGTTCTCCAGAAATTCCCCAAACAGCGCACCGTAATTTTGTTTGGCCTGATTACCCGTACAAATCGTTAGGGGGCGGACGAGCAAGTTTGACCAAGCCTAGTAAAATAATGATGCGCTGTTGGACGAATCTGCGGAGAACGAACGGTTTTCGACTGTGCATAGCACCGTTATGGTTCTCCGTAGTATTGCTGCATGTAAGGAGTTCCCTACGTGCAGGAATATTTGGTTTTATTTACTTTTTGCTTCATAGACTTGTTAGCCAAATAGTCCTTGTCCATCTGAACTCCACGTTTTTTCATTCGTTTCAATGTAGTTTTTCCAATTTTCAACGCATTTGAAGTTCCTTGTAACACGTTTCCACAATCGATTGGAACACCATTTGTTACTTGAATCTTCTCCATCTCAAAGAATAGCTGAGCTTGCTGATTGTAATGTTGTGGAGCCATACTGATAGTATGGTTTTCCAAGTTTTTGAGTGAAAACTTTTGACAAATATGTTTGACGTATTCTAAAGCAAGAAACAAAAGATGAATGGTCCAAGTTGCAAAATTAAGACTTTATATGTGCGTGCAAACGTTCGATGCTGCAATATATGGCGAAACGTCGACAAGTTCACAACTGATTTTGAATAACACCTTTGATCCCACAACCCAGAAATCAAAACCACATCTGAACAAATTGTATCAAGAAATCAACCACATCTATGAGAAGAACTAAAAACCTCTATTAGAACCTAATCCGAGTTCAAGCGTAGTAAATGACTCCGCAGTGCTTTCTATGCATCAGGTGTGCGCTTTCTCCAGTATAAACAGGGGGGGAAGGGTCAACAATCGATTGAAACAGTAGTAATCATCACGACAAGAGTCCTTCGATCTCAAATCACACAGCTTTGACCGCACGCTTCTGGACTCTGAATATCCCAGCCCCCCACCTTAACTCAGGTGTGACCCAACTGTTGCAAAATAGATATTTCTTGCCACCAAAGGGCCTCTGACTTGGGACACAGACCCTGAATGTGGTGATCATTAAATGTCAATGCCCCATCTATGCAGTGGCGGTTCGTACTAGGGTTTGCAGGTTTGCGCAACAACCAAAATTTTGAGCTGTCGATGATTTTTTTTCCTAATTTTTTATTTTATTTTTTATATTAACTATACAAAATAATGAATATTATGTATATTGACAATATACAAATTCATTATTATATATTGTACGTCAGTAGAATTAGCCTGCGAAATGATGTACGGCGCGGAGTCAACGTCGATTTCAATAAAGTCCGGCCCGCGATCATGTATAGGATAAGAAAAGCGTTAACGAGACTGGTGTTGCAGCCCAGCTGCAAACATTTCTTTCCACTGTTTTACTGCGGTTCACCGGCGTCCACTTGACAATATGCCCGGCCACCCCCATCACGCTCCCTTAAGCCCTGTGGTGTTGCAATTTGAGTGCAATCAAAACCATGCGCGGGCGACGTTTGTAGGGACCGGACGCGGAGTTGCAACAATTTAAATTTAACTATGAATTCCGTGCAAAGTTTAACTGCAATGGACTTTATGTTCAAATAAAAGCTACGTGATTATTTATTACTATTTAATAACCAGAATTTCATTAAAATAAATTGTTTTATTTTTGTAGAAACGAGAAACCACCGGCATTTAAGGGCCATAGTTGTATTCACCGACCCAAAAGAAAGGTCTCCATTTGTTTTTATTTTATTATGTGTTATTTGTATTTATTTATATACAGGGTGGCCAACTATATACGACACGGTCTCTTAACGGAAAACGGCTAAATATTTTTCGGCGATTTTTTACAGACATACACAGGTTGAATAAAAGAACCATTTAAAAATATTTGATATTATACAGGGTGCTCAAAAAAAAAAGATACATATCAAACATATGTTTTTTCTTATGGAACACCCTGTATTTTAAATCATTTTTGAACACCAGAGGTAAGATAAAGGCAACTTACTGCTATGTTTCCTATACCTAATATTTGAATATTTCTAATATTGTAAGATAGATTTTAATTTTTTTTTATATCTAAAACACATAGGCTACTTTTACGAAATTCATTTCAATTAAGAATAGAGATTCAATAATTTAAGATTAAACACCTTTGTTATTTAAAAAAATATTACAGAGTGATAATTAACTATCAAAAATAATGGCCATATTTAAGGTCAGATTACTTGATTATTTTAAATAGCACACCCTGTATGTAATAATAGAATACGATACAACATTTTAGTCTTTTTTGATCTGTATTAGGGGTTCCTATACCTATCTCTAATATTTTCTTAGTAATTTCACTTAAACTGATACGATTATCCAGTAATGTTAATATTTCTCTTAAACTAAGGTGGCGTTGATTTATCGGTCGATGTTTTTATTGGCGTTGCCATGGTTATTGTTATTGTGTTATTTAAAGCTAGTTTTAATCCGTCACGTTTTCGGTTATTATTGAAATTTGAGAAATTGTTTAAAATGAAAACCTACAGTAAACAAGAAAGAATTGACATGATTCTTGTAACTGGCGAATGTGAAGAGAATTGCTTTTTAGCTTCTCGAGTTTATGCTCAAAAATATCCAACACGGAAGCGTCCAAACAAGGCTGTATTTTCTTGTGCAAACTGAACTCTCTATTTGCAAGTTCATGTGTAGCCCAAGGCAGCTCTGTATGCCATTTTTTTGAAGCGTTTACGATTAAAGTTTAGGAAAGTTTTCTGTTTTCTAAATAAACCAGCCAGGCAATAAAGCACATCTGGTTCCAATATTCTTAATTTTTGTCAAAGGGACCATGCATTTCCTTTGTGAGTTTTGGCAGGCACTTTCAGCCATTCTTGGGAATTCTAGTCCAAAAAACAAGGAACCCCGCAATTTTAGGGAAACATGACACTTATTGTCCGTCTTCCTGACTCTTCAAAGCCGCCCATTAAAGCGTCAACTGTTTTGAGTGATATTTATTACTTCAACGGTCTTTTTTCTTCCTGGGAGAGGTACCCAGGCAACAGGATAGTAATTAGAGCGATTTAGCGAATATCGTTGATTGAAATTAAAATCTTACCATCTCATCAGATAGAGCTTTTAATTTCTCCTCCATTGAATATAAATGACTGCCCAGGAAATTAACGGCGAAGTTAAATCAAAAACTTTAATGGCTAACTTAAGTATGTCATGTGAGGTGTCATTTTGAAGAGCATAAATTGCTCTATACAATTATCCGATTTTCCAAAATTTCTTTTTCTTAGATATTGAGTATTTTCCGAAAAAGTTAATTTCGTAAATATCGTTCAAAAACGTCAGCCTTTCTGGAGGTAATTTATCGTTCGTCTTCTAGCCAATGATGGCACGATGCACCCTTCTTCGCATGGTACAAGGGCGGTACCAAAAGGTCGGGAATGACGAGGAGAAAGTGGGTTTAGGGACTCGCTTGCTGAACCCGTTGTAATTCAGATCGTCGCGCTCTGATTTATTTTTTTTGACCGCCCATTTTTGCATCCGAGTTTTTCGAAACGTCCGAACCGCCGCGCTAATTACTTGTGTTTAATTAGTGCCTTAAATCGCTATTTTGCTAGCCTACGGAAGAGCTACGCACGAGTGTCTTCGGTTGCGCCCTGTAGTGTGGACCCACCTCTGCCCTTTTCCTATAACTAGGCCATTTTTCGCAATTAGCTGATCCTACGGACGACGTTGGAAAATTCCCGGAAATTTGGTGGTATCTGTAGTGTAGTACCCACTTGTAGAGGTTGAATTTTATAGTGTTTGTATAGTACATTTTATTCGCCATAAGATCAAGAATAATAGGACCAGGTTATCTCGCGGCAGTTTTCCTTCCACTCCTAACCGGAGTAGTTTAGATTTTTATTTCTATTTGTTAGTAAGAAATCGTGTACCCGTTAAGCACGTTTCTGGGGACCACTGAGCTTGTCGCGAAGAGTTCACGTCCGCCGTTTTTTATTTCAGGTTCCTGAGCGAACACTGACAAACCCAACATTTTTTTAAAGTCCATTAAAATTGGTTTTTCTTTTTATCAGACGGTTTGCAAGTTTCCTTTAAATTTGCTATAATTTAATAACTTGCTGGCATCCCGACATTCATTAATTTTGAACAACAGATTTTTAATTATTAATATTATTAATAACGATTATTTAGAAAATCTTATTACCTAAATTAAACCCTCTATAATCTCGGAATTATGCACGGATTGTTCGACGTCGTAGACGAAACCCCCCGAACCAATAGGCGGCATTCCGCCCCCCCCCCATATTATCCCCATATTTAGCGACCTCAGGGACAATGAGGAAAGACGGTCCTATTCCGGGGAAGTGCGCCCCTCGTGGATAGAAGGCGATTTGGTTCCTACCAGGGACGTAGAAACTCCCGATTCCCAAAACGCAACACCGCAACCACGTGACCCAGAGGGGGCACGGCGTTACAATTTCAAAGATTACTGCAAGTTTTTCGCCGAACTGGAAACGTTTCCTACGAAAAAGTTAGGAGGGTAAAACATGTGACTGGTAATGAGGAAAATTAATTTAGAGTACTTACATCCATTGTTGAAAACCCGCATGTAAGTCAGCGTAAGATTGCATCGCAAACAGCTAATGTAAGTAGAAGCAGTACTCAAAGGATATTAAAACAACATAAATTCCATCCATACCGCATTCAGATGCATCAGGAGCTGTTTGAAATAGACTTCCATCGGAGGCTTGAGTTTTGTTTGTGGTGTCTTGATAAGGTTGGGGAGGAAGATGACTTTTTTGATAACGTTTTATTCTCGGACGAATCCACAGTTCATAATAACGGCCTAGTAAATAGGCATAATTTTCACTATTACAGTGACCAAAATCCCCACTTTTTCCGAACACTTGATCATCAGCACAGATGGTCTGTTAATGTATGGGGCGGCATTTTAGGGCTATATGTGATCGGACCTTACTTCTTTGAAGGTCATCTAAACGGGCAAGAATTCAGTAGATTTTTAGCGGAAAATTTGTTTAACCTTTTAGAGAACTTGCCTTTGGGTGTAATACGTAGAATGTAGCTACAATTAGATGGTGCTCCAGCGCATTTTCATATCAACGTCAGCAACCGTCTACATCAATATTTTCCCAACAAGTGGATTGGTAGAGGAGGGCCGCAAAACTGGCCAGCAAGGTCGCCTGATCTAACACCCCCCGATTTTTTTTTGTGGAGTTACATTCAAAGCAAAGTTTACGATGTTCCACCCACAACCTCCGACAATATGAAACAGAGAATACGCGCAGCCTTTGCGACTGTAACGCCACAAGTGTTAATCAATGTCCAACATTCGTTTCAAAAAAGAGTCCAGCTGAATATTGAAAATGATGGTCACCATTTTGAACACTTACTTTAGCTTTTGTTTTGGTAGGCAATAGTAGGCATATCCTGTTTGTGTATTTGTCTTCTTGTTAATATTGTTTATGTTTTACCTTAATGTCTTCATATTATAATTAAGTGAAATTACCATATAATACAGTTAATTATCACCCTGTAACATTTTTTAAATAATAAAAGAGTTTAATGTTAAATTATTGGACCTTTACTCTTAATTAAATTGAATTTCGTAAAAGCAGCCTATGTGTTTTAGACATAAAAAATTTGTAAAATTTATCTTACAATATTAGAAATATTTAAATATTTCAAAAACCATCAATATTAGGTATAGGAAACATAGCAGTAAGTAGCCTTTATTTTACCTCTAGAGTTCAAAAATGGTCTAAAATACAGGGTGTTCCATAAGAAAAAACATATATTTGATATATATCTTTTTTTTTGAGCAGCCTGTAGAATACCAAACATTTTTAAATTGTTCTTTTAATCACCCTGTATATGCCTGTAAAAAATTGCGAAAAAATATTTAGTCGTTTTCCGTTAGCCGTGTTCCGTTCCGAGACCGTGTCGTACCTGGTGGGCCACCCTGTAGATATTTAACTATTAAATAATGTTGCCGCTTGTCGTACGCTAATTGCCAAAATTGGGCCGCGTGACACCTTAAAAATTTTTACAAGGGGCGTCTTTCCTTCTACGTGCAACCCCCTACTTTTTATACCACCAGCCGCCACTGCAAATATGCTGAGCTCAAGACTAATCGTGCAACAACTAACAGCACCAATGGTGCCGTTGTTCTTACCCATGTCAATATATCACTTAAAGGTCAATAATTATGTAAATGAGATGAAGGTAAAGCGAAATGGTTTCGCACAACCCCTTGACACTCCCCAAGTCATGTCTCGCCTCAGTCTCCAAGACTCCCAAATAGCTATTTCGCCAAATTAAGACTGTATCGATTGTGAAGACTTTCACAGCCAGTCAAGGTACGATATAAAGTGTTTTCCGGGCTTTGAAGCCGTGGTTCAATGGAATTTCCTCCTGACGATTCGTCTACCTCTGCGGCAGAGATTATTAAAGGCGATGAGGCAATCCCCGTAGAGATATTTGAATGTTTGATGGCTATACGACGGGACCAAAAAAACGCAGAACGCGGAAGTGATATATGTAATGACGTTATTGACATTTCTGCTCCGTTCCGTTCCGCCCTTAATGTTCATTTAATCAGTAATTATTGAGAAAATGGAAGGTAAATGTGGTGGATGAAAATTCTACCGATATTTTCCTAAATCTACCGATAATTTGAGACGCGTCCTACCGATTTCTGATTTTCCAACCTGGCAACCCTGGGCAGAGCTTGCCAGCCGCGCATGCGCTTTTGTTGCCACTGAGCCGGACTTTTTCGGGCCGAACTTTTTAATGTTACGTTATAATTATATGTCAATTATTATTTATATGCCGAAACCCCGCGCCACTAATCTGGCCTGACATCTCGGCTATCGGTCCTCAATCCGGTTGCCTGAAAATCAGCTATAGGCATCAATCTGATCGAGAATCGCCATTTTCGGAAAGTCCTACTGATTCATTTTAGGACTAGGAGTGATTGGAGCTAAACGAGTAATCAAAACCAACAGTAATTAGGTGTAGAAGTCACGTCATCAATTGATTTCTGTATTAAGAAAACAAAAAGCGTTTTCGGGTGACAGCTTGATAGGGTTTTGACAGTATTCTCATCGGTTCATTTTTGTTGGAGAACAAATTATGAGAATACTCTCACAGCGCTTTAGAGCTGCCACTCGAAAAGTCTGTTATATACCTAAAAAAATTATTTTTTTCTCTATATTGTCATCACGTTATTCTGAAATATAAAAAATATACATAATTTACTGGGTACAATAACTACCATATTGGAGTAAAGTTGGGTACAATTCAGGCACCTATTAGGAGTAAAAGTGAGTAATTTCGAAATTTCTATGAGTAACCTTGGTACAGCAGAATGGCAGTACTGATCGGAAAGCACTGGAGATCACTTCACCGATTGCCTAATTGCCTTTGATAATGTCTGCCACAGCTGTAGATTAAACGCCAGAAAGAAATTCCATTGGACCACGGCTTCAAAGCCCGGAAAACATTTTAGATTGTAAGGCTGTATCGTCGGCAAAAGAGACGCATCTACCATCGCGCACTACATCACGACCATAATCCAAGAACGACTCCTCTCCCCCCCCCCCCTTTTCCCATATAGTTAACCTAAATGAGAAAAAGGAACCCCACATCGAACCTTGAGGAACTCCAGCACGCAAGCCCCTTTCACCAGAAACACAACTGCCAAGAACAACTCTCTCTGAAATCTGCCCTCCAGATGACATCACCCTGGTATTTCTGGAGTTTTCTAATAAATTTGTCATGGGAAACACAATTGAGAGTTTGTTAAGTCAAGAAAAGTGGCTTTGACATAATTTTTTGCTCAAAGCACCGCTGTATGGGTCTCAGCAAATGACCGATCGCATTGGTAATAAAGTTGGTTTGCCTGAATCCCTCAGTATGAGAAATCACTCACAAGACTTAAGGGAACTTTTACCCAACAATAATGTGAGGGCAGTCCCAATTTACCAGAGCTAAATCTATTATCACAAAGTCTCTAGTTTCAACTGTCAATTCAATAAAACTCAAAACAAAGTGACGATGGCTATTCTCTACAAATTCGCCGAAACCTAGACCGCATAAGAGGAGAGAAAACATAGACAAAAACAGCAAATTTGTACTAAACACTTAGTTATTTTGATTGGTTGCCGTTATACTGATGTCATAACCTTCCTTCAATATTTGTGTCTTAAAGTGTCCCGAATTGTTTTGGCATAATAACAAGCAATAAAACCCGCAAATGCTGAGTGAGCTTAAATGTCTTATTCAACATTAGCCCAACCTTTGTATAATCCAATAATAACGCCATTATGATTTGGGTTCAGTTTTAAATCGACTTGCATATCGGGGAGAATCTGTGGCGGCTGCCTTTTGTGACCTGTCAAAGGCTTTCGACTGCTTCAAACATGGCATCCTGCTGACCAAGGTGGAGAGGTATGGCTTCAGGGTCGTGGCCTTAAAACCTATCTGACGGATAGAGGCCAGAGCTTTATTTTCGGTGGGGGTCGTTTATGTGTAAGGAAGATCGGACGAGGGATGCCCCAAGGCTCTGTCCTGGACCCCATTTTGTACCTATTGTATATCAACGATTTGTCGGCGTTTCACATTTGTGGGGCATTCACTCTTTTTGCTGATGACGCCACCATACTGTAGCACGGGACTAGCGGCTTTTTGCTGGGCAATGCTGTGGCAGTTGACTTGGCGGCTGTGAGGGGGTGGTGTGCAGCAAATCAGCTGTCATTAAGCGTCGGCAAGGCAGAGGTTATGACCTTTGGGTGTGACCTGGACAAAGTACTGAGGGGAGCGCATTAAGTGTCATTCATGCAACTAAGTTTCTTGGTTTGTGGGAGGAACCTTAAATTCGATCTGCACATACAGAATCTAAACAGACGATTGGCGGCTGGATGTTAGGCACTGAGAGTGATTAGGCGCAAACTTTCCTGTGATATCAAGAACTACATATTTTGCATTGGTTGAGAGGTCACATGAGGTACCGCATTTCTTTCTGGGGCGCCTGTTCACCTACTCTTTTAAGATTTGCGTTTGTTTTACAGAAGGGGGCTGTCGGATGTGTTTGTACCTCACGATGCCCTGGTTATTTATTCTGGAGACTGCATCGCTGATGCTCAGGAAGCACTTTGGTAGTATACTGACTCGAACATGCGAAGCACTCGCACCTCCCATGTGATCCCACTACCCTTACCTAGATCCGATAGGTGCCTGTGACACCGGTAGAAAGATTTTCAATCATTTGCCTTTGAGGCAGCTGAGAGACCACACGTTATTCGGGGACGATTGAAATCACTTTTACTATCAAGGACCATACTATGACATTGGTGATTTCTTTTCCGATAGTTTCGTCTGAGTTTGCGAACCCATCTATGGAGATTAAATGTACGTTTATTGAATTTTTAATTACAGAGAAAAACATACTTAGAGTTTATCACAGAAAAATTACTTAACACCCGGGCAGGATTGCCGGCTCCAACTCTAATTTTTTCTTTAATCATCTCGCATAAACAGACTATACTACGTGTATAATAATATGACAGGATTGGTTGTATAATTCTTTTACATGTCATTTGACCTTACAAGTATATCTTATCTATTGCTTCATATTATCATTTGGTCCTTTTGTAGTCTTCCATTTCTGCATTATATTTCTCCTTAGAACGTTCATATCTGTCTACGTAGACCTAAAGAAAATAAACAATATAGAACAAAATTTCGTAATAATGATATGTACCACTCCTTGCATACAATTTATGCTATATTCGTTGAAGTTTTTCACGACACAAGTTAAATAATATGATATGATCGTGGACGTCTTGGTCATATTTTTGACAACTCTGACGGTGCGGAACTAATTTCACATCCTGATGGAACTAAACAATGTGTCAATGGTCTGACACTAATAATAAAAACTTCAAGACCTACTCACATGTTGTAAAAAAGTATGAGACTAGATTTAAGGGCATAAATAACTTCCTAATTAAAAATCTAGAAAATGAATCTGGTACCTAATACTGATTTCTTACCTTTTTATCCGGCGTTGACAAAGAATTCCACTTAAGTGCCAATTGCCTAGTTAGCTCCTGTTTAGTGGGCTCGACTTCACCAGGTTTTAACTCGGACGTAATCTGTTCCATAAGGATTTGCCTCTGTTCTTGGCAAAATTGAAAAAATGGATTTGATGGTCTTTTCGGAGCATTCGGATCTTTTTCGCTTTTTGGCACCTTCTTCCGCGGAGGTCTTTTTGTCGATTTTGACCTTTCTGGCTTGGTTTTTTCAGGTTTCTCTTTTATAGGTGGTTCGTCTGGCTTTTCTTGTTTCATTTCTTTTTTGGGAATTAAAGTGGCGACGTTCGGCTTAACATCCTCTTCCTCATCCGAAAGGACCTCCGGAGGTATAATAGACCAATCTTCACCATGGAGGTTTAACAGTCTATGCCTAAAAAACACAATTTAAGAAGGTACTGACTGATCCAAAAAACCGATCAATCTGTAAATAGTATGTTTTCGACAAAGTTTTGTATGAAATTAATGGGCTTTGCATCAAATAGAGAATACCATAGAATAGAATATTTTATCAATTACACAGAGACCAGAAAACGTACTGTTACGCCCCACCGTTGGTCCACGGAGATTCGGGCCGAAGCGGCAACGCCGAGCGCGAACGCCACCTCGAGAACCCATCTAGACTAAACGAGAACCGGGGACAGTCGCCTTTGTTCACTAAAGTATGAGCTGTGTGGGCTCAGTGTGTTCAGGCCAGGTATATAAACCAATGAGCCGCGCGAGATGGGATCGAATAGATAGTGCAGTGTAGTAAAAAAGCGATATAAGCGAACAGTGCGAATTGTTAGTAGAGAGTAATTGTGATTTAATCGTGTTGTAATAGTTAAAAGTAAATAAAAGTGTGTAGTTAATTGAGAATAAAATATTGAAACCTGTATCCCGTAACAACTGGTGTCAGAAGTGGGATAATTTTCGTCAAACTTGTGACTGTACGGACAAAGAAGTCATCGCGCGCGTGGAATTTTTCGTGGTAAGGACAGTGCAAGAACTTTGGTGTTTTCTAGATGCCATATACTCGATCTACAACAAAAATCATGGATAAACAACTGGCAGCACTTATGGAAATGGCGAAGAAGGACAAAGAGGAACAAAGGAATTTTGTGGAAGAACAAGAAAGACAAAGGCAACTTGAGAAAAAGGAACAAGAAAACAAAGGCAACTTGAGATAAAGAAACAAAGAAAAAATCAAGCTGCTATGGTTTCAAGCATTGACGGATGGTCATAGCAAGTTGCAAGAACTTGTCTCAACCAAAATGACTGAAGTCAAACAAGACATAGATCAAGCCAACAAGACGTGGATCAAGTCAAACATGAAGTAGACATAAAAATGACGGAGTTAGAAGAATGGTGACGGATCTGGCAAACATGTCGCAGTGGGGCAACTTAAATCGATTAGTGACTAAACATTACTAGGCCTCCAGTTTTTGACGGCACTACTTTGACCAATTTGAGGTGGCAGCAGTTAAAAATGGATGGACAGATTTGGACAAGGCTATCGAACTTTTAGTAGCTTTGAGAGGAAAGACTGCAGACATCATGCCTACATTGTCGACCACTGAAAAGTGTAATTACAACGCAATTGCTGTTGCGTTAGAGCAGAGCTTTGGTAATGTTAATTACGAAATAATCTACCAGACAGAACTACGGATGAGGCAGCAGAAACCAGGTGAAAACCTACAGTACTTTGGAGCAAACATTGAGCATTTGACAAGATTAGCGTATACTGGGGGGTTGCTAAATGAGGAGTTTGCAACAGTGAAATGAAACGCCATTTGAGGTTGACTCATCCTTCCAATGCAAATTAAGCAACACAATGTTGGTGCCCCATTTGAAAGAATTGCGATCGACATGGCAGGTCTTTTTCCAGAAACCAGGATGATGAGGATTATAAATGTTATGTCTAACTTGCCCATGCTGGGAATAAGATCAGACAACTATAAAGCAAACTGTGCCCATGTGTTTATCTTGTTCTTGTAGCCAGTCAGATGTAATGTTTTGATATCTTGTTTGTGCATCTTTAAGGCAAATAACCTAGAGGTGAATGAGTATTATTCGGAAATGAACTTTAACTTGGACATTCATAATAATATGATGGTGATATAGGTAAACCTTACCTAAAAAACTGAACTTCTTTATGTCTTCTTTTGGTGATCTTATTGACTTCCTGTATTCGAAATACCAAAATCTCATTAGCTCTTTGCAATTTGGAACATTCTTCTAACAAAAGTTTGTATTTGGTGCAGTACAGATCATTTTGTTGTTGCTCCTCATAGGCGACATCATTTTCTGACTCGTCTGACATCATTTTTTGTAATTGTGACTTCACGCACAAAACCTAAATGACATTATTTCGCAAATTCTACATCTTAGAAATTTTTAATTGAACATTAAATAATTAATTTTAAAATTGAATTATTTTATGTGGCTTCCTTACCTATTTGTTTGTTTTGTTTCTTTCTGTTTACATTTTTTTCCATCAAACTCCGCTGTCGTTCATTGTCATGTCAATTATGTCATTTGTCATAATTTTCCTACATGGGCTCAGAAATTGTAAACTAATGGAATCCACTCGCGCAATTCTCCGCTATTGCCCGTATGTACCGTCAACCTTTAGGCCGGCTTAAATTTAAAGTCGGCTCAAACTGGCGTTTTCATATTCACCGTCACAGTTTCAAGAGATAGGCGGGCTTAAAGTTAAGCCCCCGATCTTCGAGGCTTAAGCCAAGCGTATCCCAAACTAACCTTAAAAATTGAACTGACACGGCGGCGGCCCGTCACCGAAGAGTCAAAGTAAAGTTGTCTTGTTTGTTGTTTACGTTATTTGTTTGTGCTTTGGTTCTACGGTTGAATTAGAAAATTATTAGATTATACCAATAAAGATGGAGATGGAAGATGAAATTTTTATTGACGATGATTCATAATAGTGAGGAGGATATTGTCTACTTCATCGTCCTCACGTTTCTGCAACTTATTTGGAGGCGGAGGAGGAAACCCGACTCCAGTGAGCAGTACCTGCTTTTTCTCCTCAGCTATTTTCTTCCTTAATTCCTTTTTTTGTTACTATAGAGTTTTTTTAAATACTCTGCATTTTGAAAAATATTTTCCGGGCTCCCAGCATTAAAATCCCTTTCTATCTGCTTCCACGCGTCTTGTCTTCCCTTTTATGCAATAAAGCTCTCTCTGTTTTCTTACCTTCCAAGATTTGCTAATATTTTTGGCTTATTAAAGTAAATAAAAACGTTTTTTCAACAGAGGTAAATAAAATATTGTTGCGAACTCGGGGTTCGATAATTCCAGTGTAACGATTTAATACGAAAACACTATTTATTTATTCCACAAATACACTCGACTACTAAATAACTCAGTACTTAACACTTTATAGCCTTCTATTATCGCTTCTTAACTTTAGCTTACTTATAGCTCGATTAAAATACGACTATTCCTACTCGGGCGCTCTATGCGCCTTTTATATACAATCCTAAAATTACAGAAAAACCTAGAAAGTTCTTTATAAGAATTCTTGAATAATCTCATATAAAAAAAAACGGTTGTAAACAACTGCCTTCTAGATTAAGCCAGACGAGCAATAAATCACTCGTGTCAGCCATGACGCAGCGCGGATAGGTCGCGAAGCTCCACCAACCAACACGCTCCCATGCGTTGCCCCGCCTCCCATGCGGCGTTGCTGCGATCGTAACATTGCCCTCCTCCTAAGTCTGTTCGTCCCGAACAGATAGAGTTCCATGGTATCGTGCTAATCGATCCAAATGAACGACCTTCATCTTTGACCTAGGGGTCCGCTGGATCCTATACACCACATCATTAATCTTCTTTATAATTGTATAAGGTCCTTCCCAATTTTGGCTAAGTTTGGGCGACTTCCCCACCTTTCGCCTCGGATTGTATAGCCACACCAAATCACCATCCTGGAAGCCGCGGGAGTTAGCTAGTAAGTCATATCTTGCTTTGGCTCGATCACTGGATATCCGCAGTTTATTCCTGACTTGCTCATGAACATTGTTCAGCCTCTCCTTAAGCTCCTCCACAAAATTCTCAGAGCTGAGCGACTCTTTTTCTGGTGTTCCATACATCAAATCCGCAGGAAGCCTCATTTCCCTCCCGAACATCACTTTCGCCGGAGTATAACCAGTGGCTTCATGCGTAGAGCCTCGATATGCCATCAACATGAGAGGTAGATGTTGGTCCCAATCACGCTGATGATCTGCCACCATTTTAGACAGGTAATGTTCCATGGTCCGATTAAATCTCTCTACCATCCCATCCGACTGTGGATGCAAAGGAGTTGTCCTGGTCTTGCGAATTCCGAGAAGTTCCATGACCTTCTGGAAAACAGCCGATTCAAAATTTCGGCCCTGATCAGAATGAAGTTCGAGAGGGACTCCAAATCTGCAGAACATTTCATTTACTAGCACCGTTGCCCCAGTCGTTGCTTCTTGATTAGGCAGGGCGTATGCTTCAGGCCATTTAGTGAAGTAATCCATGGCGACCAAGATGTATTTATTGCCCGACTCAGTCTGAGGAAACGGTCCCGCGACATCAATTGCTACCCTCTCGAATGGAGCACCTACAGTGTACTGCACCATTCGGCCGCGTGATCTTGTTCGAGGTCCTTTTGTGGCACAACAAACTTCGCACTTGCGGCACCAAGATTCGACGTCTTCATGATAATTCACCCAGTAGAACCGCTCTTTAATTTTGGCCAAGGTTTTATTGACCCCAAAATGACCTCCACTGGTTCCGTCGTGCATTTCCTGTAGTACGTCCGATTTTCTGCTTCCAGGAACAACCAACTGACTGACTACGGTCTTGCCATCCGGACTCTCCCACGCTCTCTTCAGTAATCCATTTTCTATTTTAAGAGAGTGCCACTGGGCCCATAGCGCCTTCAGGTTTGGACTTTTACCAGCAATTTCTTGCCATTCTGGTCTCTTGTCGTCAGTCTTAGCCAAGAGTATGGGTCCAATATCTGGATCATTCAATTGTTCTTCTCGAAACGTCTGTGCGGTCCAGCCATCGTTTATTTCCACCGACGTTCTTCTTACAGAAGGAAGTCCCTCACGCTGCTCAGTTCTTCGACGATGCTGACTATCTTCTTTACATGGCCGTCTGGACAATGCATCGGCATTTTCGTGAGACCTTCCTGGTCGATGTTCAATTTGGATCTTCTGTTCCTTAATGCGTCCGGCCTCTGTAACACTTTTGCCACCCAAATTATTGCCTTGACTTGATTGGTTGACTTGACTGATCCTGGGGGTCTTAACGGCCTCGGTCAATTGCCCCCTTACATTAACAGGAATTGGACTTTCCTGAATTCTAGGGCGGTCTTGTTTGCCGCTCGATCTTCTAAACAACGGCGACGGACTTCTTGCCCTATTACGGCAGTTACTCTTGACGTGACCCAGTTAAAACATTACCGCAGTTAAAACATTTTATGCCCCGACTGCCTGTTGATCGGGGAGTTCTTTCTAACAGGGCTTGCAAATTGACTGCCATATCCTTCATCGCTTTATGTAAACTGGCCATGGATTCACCCATAGACGTATTCTTCTTGTCACCGCAAGTTGCCACTCTTACACTTGCAGAAGAACTAGATGACACTCGTGACGCCTCGAATTCCAGGGCCCAAACTAGTGCCTCGCTGATATTCCTGGGCCTTATTAGACGTAAGTGGTATCTCATGTCACTATCTCGAACTCCCTCAATGAACCTTTCGGCGGCAAATTGCATTTGAAAAGATTCAGGGGCCGATGGATATGCCAGGTGAATGAGTCTGTCTATGTCCGCCTCAAATTCTTGTAAGGATTCACCTGATTTTTGCTGTCTCATCCTCAGCTGGGCCTGGAACACGGTTTCTTTGTGCTCATTTCCAAATCGTAGTTGCAGAGTGTGTACTAAAGCCGCATAATTACTTTGATCCGCTGCCGACAGAGATTGGAGTAACTCAGCCGCTTTTCCACGAAGTGCTACCACTAATGATGTAGCTTTCTGGGGCTCGGACCAACCATTAGCTTTTGCAGCTGCCTCAAACTGAGTTTTATAAATTTCCCATGCAGTAGTACCGTCGTAATCGGGACGCTTAATTTTAGCGTTGGCTGTGCTAAAACTCTCTGTAGACACGTTGTCGTCCTCAGTTTGTTCCCGGAATTTCTTTTCTAGCTCGAGAACCCTCTGGTTGACAGCTTCGAGTCCCTTGTTGACGCCGTTAATGGATTCGTTAACGGATTCGTTAACGGATTGCATTATTCTTTCTTCCAATTGTTGCTCCCTAGCTGCGAGGTGGTTCATTAATTCTTCTTTGAATTGTTGATGACGTTGCTCCTGCACTTGATCACGTTTTTCCTGCTCTTCCTTTTGTTCTAGATAACGTCTTTCCTGTATTTGATCACGTGTTTCCAGCTCTTTCTTCTGTTCTAGATAACGTCGCTCCTGAACTTGATCACGTTTTTCCTGCTCTTCTTTTTGTTCTACATAACGTCTTTCTTGCTCTTCCTTCTGTTGTTGCATAAAGGACAGCAGGGCGGCAAGTTGATCCTCCATCGCTTGATGCTGGCTTCTGGTCACTGGCATAAACACGTAATGTCCGGCAATGAAGCACTCACTTACAGTTCAGTATAGTCCTCGAATTCCCACTGGAATCGCACTTCTGACACCAATTGTTGCGAACTCGGGGTTCGATAATTCCAGTGTAACGATTTAATACGAAAACACTATTTATTTATTCCACAAATACACTCGACTACTAAATAACTCAGTACTTAACACTTTATAGCCTTCTATTATCGCTTCTTAACTTTAGCTTACTTATAGCTCGATTAAAATACGACTATTCCTACTCGGGCGCTCTATGCGCCTTTTATATACAATCCTAAAATTACAGAAAAACCTAGAAAGTTCTTTATAAGAATTCTTGAATAATCTCATATAAAAAAAAAACGGTTGTAAACAACTGCCTTCTAGATTAAGCCAGACGAGCAATAAATCACTCGTGTCAGCCATGACGCAGCGCGGATAGGTCGCGAAGCTCCACCAACCAACACGCTCCCATGCGTTGCCCCGCCTCCCATGCGGCGTTGCTGCGATCGTAACAATATTCAGCTGACAAGGTCTTTTAACATTGGTTAAAATATATACCTACGCTCCATAAACCCATCATAAACCCCAGAAACCTCATTGCTGGACCTAAAGTGTATCCAGATGTGACAAAATGTATGATGTAGGAAAGTATAACTTTAAAAACGCGCGGTAAATAGACAAATCTGCTATGTTGCCAAGTGTTTATGAAGCTTACGTAAGCCGGCCTATCTTTCCTACGGAGAATAGAAATTGCTTTTTAAGCCGGCTTTTCTTTCAAAGCCGGCTCAACTTTAAGCCGGCTTTCTACAAAACGTAACATACGGGCATATAATATGGGCAGCTGTTACCAAAAATGATGAGACGCCATGTCTAAGGCGAAAACCAAACATTTCGTTGGCTTTGTGTTTTTCTCCAATAAATTGCATTTTGCAAGACTTTAATATTATAAATAATTGTGTTGTTTACAATGGTGGGATGTGCAAATTACGGTTTTAAAAGCAGCGGCTATAGAAAGGAGCCTGGAGTTACGTTTTACAGGTAAACAGATAATGGCGTTTTTCAGCAACAATTAAATTATTTCAAATAACTCTAAAACCAGTTATTTTACATCCAAATCTTCGAAATATGATTTAGTATATACCGCAGTGAAGTCAATAATGCTATTTTGGGAAATATTTTTCTAATCCTGTAACTTATTGTAGACAGTTTTTTATTTAAATTTTTGAGCAGTTTGTCCAGGGGCGCAGGAGATGTAATCCCAGGGCTATCAACGACTATTAATTCACAATTATTTTTATTTATTTAATAGTGAGTCGATGTTTGCTAATAATATTACTCATTTTACAAATCGTAATTTAGTTCCATTATTATTTTTAATAAAATATTTTCTTATGTGCTACAATACCAATGCTACGTCACTGGCATTTTCACACTTGACAGATTGGAGCAAACAGGTAACAGACGCCGGCGTCGTATCCTACTTCCTCTGGTTTACCTTTTCTAAGTACATGAGCCTAATGACCTAGGAGATATGGACAGAGGAAACAAATGCCGTTATTTCTTTAAAAATGGTACCGTTTTTTTCAACCGGAAGTCCGCCATTTGTAAGAAAATGTCGCTATGTGTTCCCCACCCCCCCTAAAAACAGATAATCGCGTGGCTGAGGAGGCAGCAGTGTTGCCGACGCCGCCGGGGCTTCTGCGATTTGACCACGTGGATTTTGATTAAGTCCAAGGGAGACACGACACTCGAAAAGGATCTATTTTTCATTGTCCCTTAGGTTGCTCGTAATGAGAATAAAGGGCAAATAATGAATCAGTGGAATTTCTTCTTCGATGCGAAAAACACTTCCATGGTATAGCCAAACGGATGTAATTGATAAATGATATTTTAAGTGAAATTAAATTACATCAAGGTTATTATTTTTTAGGCAAAAACCAAAAAAACAAATTTAATAATCATTAAACGCTAATAGATGAAAATAAAATTAAAAAAAAAATTGTCTGCTCTCACAATCACCTGAAATAAAAGAACGGCAAACGTTAACTTCTTGCAAAAAGTCTAAAATTGAAAAACTAAACGACGCAGTGTAGAAGAGAAAAAAATACTGGCAATTCGTTGAGATTCTCGATATTATGGTGAATACTATATCACCGTACTAGTACCTACAATACTCTTCAACTTCTACAAATACTTCATTGCCGGTAGTGTCTGCGAATTGTTCACTATCTGCAAGAAAATGGTCTAATTAGAAAGAGGGCAGAGGTGGGATGAAGCTAAATTATTCAAATCAGAATACACAACTCCACGAAACTTTTCGTAGGCGGGCAATAACGGTTTAAATTTTGACACACTAATTAAAAAATATAAAGATTAGCGCGAGTTTTTTAAACGGAACTGAAAAAAAAAACAAAAAAAAAATACGAATTGCCGATAATCAGAACGGCGTAGCCAAGATCTGTTAAGTTTGGCGTTAAAATTCGAACTTTTTTCTCCTGAACCGTTCAGCTTCACTACCAAAACTTGACTCCTTTTTAGCTAGTAACTCTATCGAATTCAAAATGCGACTTCCCAAAATGAAGACGCTCGGTACCACCGTCTTGGTTTTGCTACCCAGGAAAAGTACGACAGAAAATCGATAGCATTCTTGCCAGTGGCACATCTTGCATATGGTGCTTTGGACGGTGTGGGGTGTAAATTTAGAAAATAAACTTGTGGCGCCATTTCGGTCCGTCTAGTTCAATTGTATACTTATTTAGTAGGTTGTATAATTTACTGGAATTTCGCTTCATTAAGTTGTAAAAGTTTGGGGCATTTAAATTAGGTACCTTCGGCGTCGGATTCTTTCAACGTCCGGTACGTGTTCGGCAAAGGTTGTACTATAGGCGCATATATGTTTTATTGCATTATATAGGTTTTAGAAATAAGGAAAAGAGCTATTAAGTTATGAGTTAGAATTTTACCCGTCCTTTGGGTCTGTGACGTTATATCTTCAGCATGGTCAAAACCAGAGGAGTCTAAATGTGATAAGCAGAGATCTCGAATAGGTCTCTTTTACCTGAACCACCGACCAGTACGTTACTCAGATTGCAACCTTTTTTGTAACTTATAAAACTTTAGTTCTATTGTTGATAATAAACTTTGTTGTACTAGTGTGTGGACTTTGCATTTACACGAATAATATTACTAACCGCCAAAAACTTTTCTGGAAAATCTGTTGGAAAAAGGGGTATTGTAAATATGATAAATGAACAGAGTAAATGATGCTCTTTAAAATGACACCTCACATTATATAGTTTAATTGAAAATTAAAGCTTTTTATTTAAATTGACCGTTAATGTCCTCTCTGAGTCAATTAAGACATATATCGGCCGAATTTACATTCAAAGGATGATAAATAAAAATATCTATCTGATGAGATGATAAAATCTTATTGATCTTAATTATCTTAATCTTAATATTTTATATTATTTAATAATTATCTTAATATCTTAATTATAAATATTTAAATAAGCTATCTGAATGGCTTATTTAAATATCAGACGATGGAACTTAAAACTTGATCATGTTTCAGGTTTGCTTTGAGATATATTTATAATATATTTTTAAACTGTTTCTTGTAGGCAAAAGCTCCAAGATAACATCTCTTTCGTCTTCAAGAACTCCGGTATGTATCTTTGTCATCGGAACCGGGCCAATCAATAACATCAACAGTGACTAGGAAAACCGCCCCTCGAGGTGCCTGTGGTGCCACAAGTAAAGCTAATCTTATTATAGGCTATATTGTAGAAAAGAGGAGTAGAATGGAGAGTGTGGGACATTTTGGAAACAGAAGCTTTCTTGCGACTTATAAACATATTTAGGTCAGTGGGAGAGCGACATTTTAATATATTCATTATCGATATTTTTAGTTTATCGATTTGTTCTAATCTACTCTATTAAGCGGATCCTCCCTACGCAATTAGTGATGCTGGTAGACAGCTGTAGTTGAGTTCGGTAATTACATCCCGAGCGTTCGGGAAACCAGTCTATCTCATTCTAGCTTGTTAAGATTTTAGGAGATCGTGTGTGTCCGGAGCGCTCGGATGGAATTACCGAACTGGGCTTGTATCAAAGACGGTAAACAGAACAGGACGGTCCACTGTCATTTAAACAACATGGGCCCAAAATCGTGACGTCAGCATAGTGCGGACTTGGGAGCAATAATGACGTCATTATTTCCCGAGCCCCGTGCGCTCTGAGACTATTCCCGTCATTTGTTTTCTTAATAAAAATGTAAGGACGGAAATAGTCTCAGGGCGCTCTAGAGGGGTCACCCGAAAACGCTGTGAATATTTGATTTAACATCTCGATGATTATTCGCGGGCGCGGGTTATTCGTTTTTTTTTATGATCGTATTCTAATTTTTGAATCTTTCCCTTGTTGTTGTGATTGTGCCGATTGGGTTGTGATTTAGTAAACATACGAGTACACAATACCTGGTCAGATTTGTGCTGTTCCTGAACGTAAAAGCAACAAACTAAAGTAGAAGAAAGAAGGCAGACAAAGATCCTTTAATTTTTTCACAAAAAGAATAGATGATCTTTCACTTAAAATAAGAAACAAGTGGATTCAGCTTTACTAGCGAACTGATACATTCAATCCAGGTACCTCGGCAATACGCTCTTTGCATTTTACTGCAAATGATTATGAAGAGACTTTCGTAATTAACTTTTGGATAGGTAACTATTACATTCAGTATTAAGTACCTACGCGGCTGGCTCTTGCTCTAAAGCAACCAGCAGTTAGCAACGGATCACTAGCAATATTTATTGCACCCCGCTTTTATATTGAATTATGAGGACTCGAGAGACGCAAGATACGAAAATTTAAATAAATTGTTAATTGAATAGATTCTGTTATTAAGTGTTTTCTGGGCAGGGTTCATGAGGCTTGCAGGCTGGTATAAACAAAGAAGTCAGCAGTAGCAGACCACTTTTTCTGAAAGTCGCGATATCCTTTTCAAAGTGGATTATCCGACACTAACTAATGAAGCCACTGAGATCTTCAAGCACGAGAACAACATTATTCAAAATATTCAGAAAATCTTTTCTAGTGGCATTATGTATTTGTAGCATTATTCTCAATACTAATCAATAATAAATTATCTAGACATCAAGACAATGTGACGGTACATTAATATGCTATGTATAAGTGTAAGTCCCAAACTCGTAGTTGTTTATGGAGTATTGAATATTGTTGATTGCAACCCGGTCTGCATCAACGTAATAAACCTACCTTTGAAATCATAACTATTTGTATTATTACTAGTTTATAGACCATTTCATACTTATCAACACTTCTAAACTATTATTTGAACCAATACAGGATAAACAGAAGTACAGCATATGTCAAAAAACTATGCGTCCGCGGAATAAACTCTTAATGATATATCACACCAGAGCACTAGTGTGACGTCACGCCGCGGGTACAGAAAAAGAGGGAATTGGGCCGTCTTGTCAGTCTAGCGTCCTTGGGCTTGTATGTCATATTTTTGACTTTTGAGGTTATGTTTTTTTTTGAGGTTAGGTATTTGAATTTTCGGTTTTCTACAAATATTTTGATTTTGCTTTAAAACATTTAGATATAAAGTAACTACAACTACATAATAAAATTGGGTTACTTTTTTTTATATAAGTTCCCTGCTCTATGATCCTGTGGCCCTGCTATAGTTTCAGCTTATCTTTATTCAATATATTAACATGGAAGTAACTCAGTCAAGTAAGTAATCACAGTGATTTTATGTTAGAATAAATGTGCTACCATTCAAATTTTTGGACGTTTAGCAATGAACACACCAACCTAAGTACTTCTTACTCGAACTTAATTTCATATCCATTGACACTATCATTTAGCAGTAGTATTTCGTCCAATTCTGAGATTAGTTTTTTTGCTATTACCCTTTGGGTAATTTCAAACCCAAAAGGGATGTCTTCTTGCTCCAGATGAATTTTTTTTTCTCAAAAACATGTTTATATATAGAGTGTCTTTTCTAAGTGTGTCCAGTATTGCTATCTCGAAAAGGGCTGTAGTTACAAGGTCAGTTAAGTTTGCAAAAAGTTGCCTTTTGTGGGGATTTTTTAGAAAACCTTTACAGTGTTGCCATATTTTAAGTAGTTTTTGAAATATTTGGAAAAATTGCAAAGATTGCAAAAATTTTAAATATCTTCTGTTTCAAAAACTATTGGTGATGCCAAAAAGTTTAAATTCCAAAGTTTCACTACACTCTAACCCCTCCCATATGACATCTATTAGCTTCTTGTGACACTTATCAATTGAGTTGCCAGTATAAAGTAATTTTTTTTAAATATAGACTTGGATTTTGGTATTTTTTACATTTTTAAATATTTCAAAATATTTCTGAAACCACTCAAAATATGGCAACATTGTAAAGTTTTTCTAAACAGTCCCTACAATAGTCAACTTTTTGATAATTTAACCATCTTCGTAACTACAGCTGTTTTGGAGATAGTAATACTGCACGCACATAAAAAAGTCCCTGAATAACAGAGGTGAGCATTAAGCCCCGGAATTAGGTCAATATTTTTTTAAAATCTGCAATATCCATAATTTTTATTTATCTATGTAATAGTTGATACATACCCCAAGAAAAGCTGCTCAAGACTGAGTTCAACTTCCCTGAATCATAACTAAATGTCTCCCCTGCCCTCTATGTCAGAGATGTTTGAAAGGGCTTTAAATCTTCTGTGTTGGGATTGGTTTTGTTTTTGCTCTATATCAACGATTGGTAGGCTCATCACTACCAATCTCGGGATCCTTCACTCTCTATGCCCATGATGCTACTATTCTGTGGCATGGGACAGATAGATCTCAGCTAGAGAGAACCATGTCAAGTGATCTGGCAGCTGTGGAAGAGTGGTGCCTCGCAAACTTGTTATCATTGAATATAGGAAAGACTGGAGTTATGTTCTTCGAATGTGAACTGGGCAATGTCAGGATTGGACACAGTGGTGTAAGTGGATTGCAGCAGAGCAGATTTCTTGGTCTATGGGTGGACAGTGATCTGAAGTTTGACTCCCACATCTGGGAGCTGAGTTGGAAGTTGGCTTCAGGTTGTTATGCACTGAAGGTGATTGGTTACAATCTTCGCAGTGATGGTATCTCCAGAGTGGCTTATTTTGCTTTGATCGAGAGTCACCTCAGATATGGGGCCGGGCGTGGGCGGCCACAATTTTGACCCTGGCTTGCTTGTACATTTTGGAGACAGCTTCATTAATGCATAAAGTGTGCCTTTGCACAATACCACATTCTTTGAAAGGGCTCCCACTTATATGGCAGTGAAGGCCTACAATCTTCTGCCCCTCGCTCTAAGGGAGGTACGGAGTTTAATTAAGTTTAAGAGAGATACCACCAGGTACCTGTTGGATAAATGTATCTACGATTTTGACTTTAGTTTTAATCTGTGATGTAAATGTCTAATTTTTAAACTTTTTTTAAAATTTTAACCTGTTTAGTGTATACATAGGGCGAGTAATTTTTTCTTGTTTTTCTGTATTTCAAAGATGCGCTTTGTGCGCTAATATTATTTTTTTGACGTTGCTATTGTCTGGGATTTCTAGATTGTGCTGGCATTAAAGATTGATTTGATTTGATTGATAAAAAACGTGTGAAAGATATTAACACTAATACGGGAAAAACACGCGTTTCCTATTTTATTTCACTGCCTCATCCACAATCTGATAGGTGTCATAAATCACTAATATATGTATAGGAGTAGAAAAGTTTTTAATCATTTGCCGATGCAATTGCGAATGCTCAGGAACGGAGGTTTGTTTCGGAGGCGTCTAAGGTCGCTCCTCCTTTCAAGACCTTACTACGATGTTGAGTTTTTTCGCGACAGTTTTGATTGATCGGGCCCGCTGAGCATTGTTCGCTATTTTGTTTCAAGTGTGAGTGTGTGACTGGAATATTACTTTTAGATTGGTCATAACATTCGTTGCTTTATTTTATTTTATATTATTTACATGATAATTTAATTTTAATCTTGTCATGCTATTTATTATGTTTTAAAAACTATAAAATGCAAAAAATTATACCTATTAATGTGTTTGTCATTGAGTATTAGTGTATGATATTCTGAAAATCGTTTTTTGATTTTGACATGAAAATGTCATTTGTAAACAAGTGGATGAGGCTTCACCCAAAAGTAAGTAGTAAAAAATGAACTTTTCGCCTCAAAGATTTAGGAGTTATCCACATTATTCCGCCTTTACTGGCTTTGGTTGGGGTATGCTCCAAACAAACGAAGTTTCCCTAGATATCCTCGGTTAGCATGCTGGTGACACCTCCATTTTAATTGCCTCTCTATCAATAGCTGACCTATCTGCTCAGTGCAGAACTTCGACTCAAGAAATGAGTAGTTGGCGCATAAACAATCATTTAAAATTAAATCTTGAAAAAACCGGGTTTTTATACTGTTTTTATTTTGCATAATTCAGAATTTTGTCCATGTAATTGGTACCTTTACTTATTTTAAACAATATGTTGATTTCTGTACTCTTTTAATTCCAGATTTCAATTCTGTATTGCCCGAAGTGCAGTCAGCAATTAACAACTGCACCTTTCTGAGTATAGATTGTGAATTGACGGGCCTGAAGACCGCACTGAATAGTGTCAATGCCTTTGACAGTCCTAAACAGTATTATGAGAAAATTATTAAAGACTGCAGAGAGTTTTTAGTGATACAGTATGGAATCACATTCTTCAGGTTAGTATGGTTCACAAATGCATAAAGTGGGACCTTTATGAATTATGATAGTTATATTGCAAGATCGGGATAGATGTCCTGATTTGATTAGCCCAACCTTGAGTTTTTATCTCTAAAGCCAGTGCTGTCGGTTAATAGTCCTACTACTATTTTACAATGCATTTTTCTCAGAAGGCTCTAGTATGTGTGGAAAATCATATTCATCATATATCATAATCATCATCTTCACATACTAATTTTAATTACTATGATAAAATTATTTAAATTTTTTATTGCCACAATTTTTATTAGATTCGACAAAGCTGCCGACTGCTTCAAGCATAAAAGTTACAACTTCTACACGTTTCGAAGACCACTAAATAAATTCGTTCAAGATCAAAGATTCCTTTGTCAAACCTCCAGTATAGATTTTCTTATCGGGCAGGACTTTGACTTTAATAAATTATTCAAAGAAGGAATATCGTACTTAAATAATGTCGAAGAGGAGAAATGTCGAGCCACATTGGAAGAACAACGGAGAAAAAGATCAGAGTTTCTTAATTCAAGCTCAGGCAGTTCAAATGCAAATCAAGACATCATACCTATACCAGAGGAAAACAAGGAGTTTATAGATAAGATTATGTAAGTAGGTGCATTTTTATTTAAATCCGTTTAGGTAGAAAAGTATTTTTTGGATGTTATGGGTGTCTTCTTTTTAAATTTTAACGATAAATCTAAGATTTTGGGTTCAAAATCAACTAGTCAGAATTACTATTGTTACGGGATACGGGTTTCAATAATTTATCGTCAATTAACTACACACTTTTATTTTTTTTTAATTATTGCAACACGATTAAAACACAATTACTCTTTACTAAATACGCACTGTTCCCTTGTCCGCTTATTTACTACCCTGCACTATCTATTCGATCCCATCTCGCGCGGCTCGCTGGGTTATATACCCGGCCTTTCGTACTTTCGAGAACGGAGGCGACTGTTCCCGGTTCTTGTTTAGTCTAGATGGGTTCCCGGGGTCGCGGTCGGCGCTCGGCGTTGCCGCTTCGACCTGCTGACTGACCTAACCAAAAGAAAAGCAAAACTGACTAAATCCAGTTATCGCATTTTATTATTCTAGAAAACAACTTGAAGACTTTCTTGAGGCCAATGCACCAGAATTGCAACTTCCAAAATGCAATGCATTTTTAAGAAGGCTCGTTTACCAAACAAATGCTGAGAGATTTGCAGATAAAATTCAGTTGGAGACGCGCAGTATAGAGAAGGATAGATTGCTAGTTGCGAGTAGATTAAAAAGCAAGCAAGAGCGGGATGAAATAGAGCAGAAAAAATATGCGGAATTAGTCGAACAAATGGAGAATTATATTGGTTTTAGTAAAATCATCCGTATGATTGTTGAATCGGTATGTTTTCGGAGAGTTCACTTGATTGTTGATAGTAATGATTTATTTTTTAGGGCAAGCTAGTTGTAGGACATAATTTGATGCTTGATTTTCTACACACAATAGATAAGTTTTTAACACCGCTACCAAATGACTATTGTGAGTTTAAAGACTGTGCCAATTCTTTATTTCCTAGGTAAGTTATTAAGTAAACTAACAACACGGCAATTCTGTAGGTACCAGGGATAGTTGTCATGGTTGAAGGTATTGTGTTCAGTTTTGTTTCCTATTGGAAAAGTAGGAAACAAATCAAAATGGAAAATAGTTTGTTAAAACGTGCTTTAGGGTTTTAGATACGAAATATATGTCAAGTAAAGAGCCTTTCCGAGAGTTTGTATCGTCTACGGTATTGGGACAGTTGCTGGACAGCCTGCTAGAAAAACCTTTCAGTATCCCAAAGTGCGGTAAGTGAAATGAAAAAACCTATCTATTTATTTGATTTTAAAGATGCGGTTCTGAATTTTGGCTTGTGAGGTCAAGGATTATTCAAGATCAGTATGAATTGGTCGACGTTTTGCCATCTTTAGGTCACTAAAAAGTGTACATTAAGATTCAAGTTTCATAAACACCACCATTCCAAATTTGCAAAGCGAGGAGCTTAGCGACGAGTGAAGTTGTGCGACAACTTATAGTATTTTTTTTTGGTCTTTTTGCATCTTATAGTATTTTTTTTATTGAGAGAAATATTTATATATTTTCGATAAATATAAATTTAATTTTGAGGTGAATAGTTTGGTTTGGTCAATTTAATCAGCGATTCACCTCATACTCTATATCTGGCCTCATCAATAACAACTGAATAATACGTTTAATTTCCTGTAGTATCAGTCAGTTTTTTAACTTTTCTATACCTTGCTTTAAAACGAGGAAAAGCAGGAGAGATATTGGAAAAAAATATTTTAGGTAATCTTTTCTGATGAAAACAGATTAAAACTTGATGATCCAGATGGATTTAACTGCTATTTATTGGCGCTATTTGAGGAAAGAACCCGTTATCCTTTCAAAGCGTAATTTCGGAGGTGGAACATTAATGTTCCAGTGGGATGCTTTTATACAAGATAGTTTTTATAAATACAACAAACAATGTAACAAATATTTTTTTTTACATTTTTGTTACATGTTTGTCTTTGTTAAAAAATATTAGAGCGCACCATTAAAATTTGCTGAATATATTTGGTTTGATATGTGTTATTATCCTCAAAACATTTTTGAACTATTTGTGAGTTAAATTGACAAATACTGGGAAATAATATGTGGCGCTATAGTTATGCTCTCTACTTTTTCATATTTTGCGCTATTTTGTTGTTTTTTCGTTGATCCGGATGTCCCAAAAGTAGAGCATAATAAAATGTGAACAGGTATGTGTGGTGTATAATTCTATCTCGATTTTAAGAAATAAATATCATTATTGTCCGGTTTTATAATGATTTTTAATACTCTTGAGTTGAGAAAAATAATATAAAACATAATCTCGTCCTCGGAAATATACCATAAATTCTAATCGCGACTTGACCCCGTCAAACAAAAAAAGAGATAGAGCAAGTTAGTAATAAGAGAAAAGAAAGAGACGAGTAATTACGCTAAATAATATTAGCTACATTGCACTCGCCCGGAATTCCTATCAATAAATAAGATTATTCTCTATGAAAATATAGTAACTTTTTGATAACTTTTAGCTTGTGATTCAGCCCTGGTTCTAGTTCTGGTTGACTAGTTGATAAAAATGGCCGATCAGCTGATATTATTGGTTGATGTGTTATAAACCAATCAGATTTGTTAAAAATCAGTTGATCTGCCAGTTTTATGTCAACCAGAACCAGAATCGATGTGAAACGAAAATGACAATAACTGCCCAACCTATATAGTAAAATATCAGACGAAACATTGAGATCATGTTTTATTTTATGAGATATATTTAACTACAAATTATGCCCAAAAGCCCCTAATCTTCATTCAAATTGTTGCTTATGTGGAGATGTGCCGTTCTTGTAATGTCGTTAATATTCAAATGTGTGCTCGATGAGACAATATTTCGTTCTTTCCATTTCCTCCTCCGCGCCTCTGTCTGGTTAGTGAACATGGAAATGATTTGGTTTGATTTTGATTCTTTTAAAGCAAGCGATAGTCACATGGACGTGTTGTCTTCATAACTAGTACCTACTCTTGCGACGCCCTTTCTCAGGTCCGCTGATACTTACTTAATTCTCGGCACCACCCTTTGATATTTATAAAGCGACAAAGGGACCGCGACGTAACGGTTTATGTCTCTAAACATTCCTAGCCAATAATACCTTAAGGCTATTTTTGGCGATCGTCTTTGCAACTCTCAAATGTCCGGCAGTCGGTTGGTCATGATTTTTGTAGTATGAGCGGGCAGACTTTAGAACACACAGTTTCCATGGATCGGTCATTTCGGGTTTGGTCGGATCTGAGTAGTCCCAGAAATGTCGGTATAAATGACCGTTTCGGATACAATAATCGGGGAAAGCAGTCGGATTATTCTCAACGGCTATCTTCTTATTTCGATACCACGAACATGGTACAAAGTCAGCTAATAAAAACACTTGTTCCGTTTCTACGGTTTGGTTCGGTTCAGGATTACGGGATAGAGCATCAGCTACTTTATTCAACACTCCTTTGCGATATTTAATGTCAAAGTCGAATTGTTGAAGTTACATGCTCCATCGAGCTAGTCTACCAGTCGGGCTTTTAAGGGTGTGAAGCCATTTCAAGGACTGATGGTTGGTTACCACAGTGAATCGGTACCCTTCTAAATAAGGACGCATTTTCTCTATTCCCCAAACAACCGCCAGACATTCCTTCTCGGTGACCGAAAACTTTTTCTCATTGACACTCAGGGTGCGGCTTGCATATGTGATCACGTGGTCGCCTTTGAATCCATTCTGGATCAGCGCAGCACCTAAGCCTTGATCGGAAGCATCAGTCTGCAGGATGAAGGGTTTCGTAAAGTCAGGGCAAGCCAGAACAGGGGCCTCGGTTAAACATTGTTTAAGTCGGTTAAATGCATCTTCTTGTTCTTTGGACCAAGTCCATCTGGAAGCTTTCTTGACTAGGCGGGCAAGAGGTGACGCAATTTAAGAGTCCCTGGACCCTTAAACTTAACCAAAAGAAAAGAGTCCCTGCTCGGGCGCCAAAATTATGCGACGCCCTTTCTCAGGTCCGCTGATACTTACTTAATTCGTTGCGTCTCGGGCGCCACCCTTTGATATTTATAAAGCGACACAAAGGGACCTCTATTGCATACAAGGTAGCTTTTAAACAGAGGAGAAATATTCCAGGGATTTTTAGATTAAAACACCAGGAACAATAATAGGGTGTCTATTAAACTACGGTAAAACAACATTCAAACACCTACTAATACTACGATCTGTTAGTGAATCTCTATAACTACATACGGACACATCCTAAAACTATGAAATTAATAACAGAGAGGGGGGAGCAACAGTTAGTTACTTAGAAAAGGAAATTCTGATGAACCAGGGAAAACGGGAGGTTTCGGTAATAAACCTAAACCAGTACATTCTGTACTGGACCGGTCGGGGTCGGAAACTTCAATATTGCGTACAAGCAGTAACAACAATATGAAACGGTAACGGAGCTTCGGGACTACTGGGTGGGTTTCGTAGGAAGCGTACTTTATAATTCGGATTATTCGGAATAGGATATAGTCGGTTTCGGTTTAATCACATCCAGGCTGGCTTTAAAGATTGGTGCTAGAAGAACATCTATTTGAGATGGCCCATAGTAAAATAGCGAAATCCGTTGGCACATAGTGTAGACACTAATAATTTATTGTTTCTGCTCCATGAAAGTAAGAGTGAAAAGAGCGAGCAGTGTGACTCTCGCCTTGCTACATGCGAGTGGTTCAAGCAGCTACAAAAAATGTATTCGAAATACGAGGTCCGCTTCAGTTGTGTAGTTTTCTGTGCAGTAAAATGGGCTTATTTACTATTGGGGTGTAGCCGTGCAGTTCGTTAATGGAATGTGTAGCATTTTGCACAATTGTGTAGCTTGTAACAACCCTGGTAACAACCCTGCTCAAAATATTCGAATCATTTTGCTAGTCTTAACAACTTCTGTCGGCTTGTTAAGCGCCACAAACAGGTGGCGCCATCTATGGGCGCACCCGCGGACCTACGGCCGTTTCGGCTATTGCCTATGTTTTATATGGGGAATTCCCGTTTTTATTTGAATAAAAGGTGTTGTAATGAGTTGGGTGATGAAATAATATAAGGAAAATGTTAATTGTGACGTCATTACCTGTGAGTTAGAGAAAACTTCGTTACACTCTAAAATTTAATTTTTCACCTTTGTAGAAATTGAAGAAGGCGGACAAGGTTATGCAATTAAAGATAAAAAGGAACATGAGGCCGGATACGATTCTTTCATCACAGGCCTTTGCTTTCTGTCTATGTGGAAATATATAGGTAAGTGTTTTTATTATGTATTTTCTACACTCCAAGATTTTGAAACTTAGATAATATTGCAAATTAGAATGTCAGCTTATACCTAAATTTTAGGATCGCAAAAGAATTGGTCGAACAATGATATATTTGGGAAGGTTGGAGAACGCTTGCTTGACCCTTATTTAAACAAGTAAGTACATTTGTGTGGCTTGCAATTGACCAAAAATGTATCAGCATTTGTTTTAAAGTTGAGATAGTCACAAAACGCCTATCGGCGTTTTGCGCCTAACTAAAAACTTAACGTAGGTATTCTATTCATAAGCTTTTATTTGCGTCTCATTATTACGATCACACAGAAATATATTGCTGCCAAAAGTAGACATTTGAAATCTGCATTTTTCTGAAAATGTAGGTAAAATATGTTTTATATTATTGGGTAGGTGGGCAAAAGAAAAGCAGTTATATTATTCAATTTATGCACGAAGTATAACAGCTTTCTTTTCTTATGTATCTACTTGACAACGCCGCACGGCAGCAACCATTGTATGTTATTTCGTTGCTTTTTCATTGTTATTTTAAATCTTTACATTAATATTTTTTAGGATTTTCTTAATGATTTTGACGGACAATCAATACCTGAACCTATCTGGGCCCGACCGTAAGTACTTTTTGAGGATTTCGTTCATTTTTCACAAAGAGACTCAGTAAAGCGTAAACAAAACAAACATGATGTTGATCACGGTCTCAAGAAAAACCACTTTTCTTGAAACTTTAATATATACAAGTGAAACGGTACACCCAAAATAAATAATACACATACGACAAAAATAATACAAAAATCTTTATTTTTCTTATATATATATATATCTTATTTCACAATGAATATAATTTTCATGCATAGTAAAATTCATACCCTGTGCACTCTGTAATTGTACCTACATCTAAACAAGTATGGATAGTTTTAATTGATAAATGAATGCTTTCAATTCCAAATTATTTCAATGCTTATGGAGTAAGAGAATCGTTTTTCTTGTAGTATTAATAAGTTACAGCTTTAAAATAAAAAACCTTTTTTTAACCAGACAAAGTGCAAAGAATAATCAGGCTGCGGAATTTAAAAAGTTGTCTATACATTTTTCCATATCACTTAATTTGTGGACTCATGGATATTTGCTAATTTTTAACATTCTGGTCCCCATCTGTTTAATTTTATTGCCATTCCTGTTATATAGCTTGCCGCATTTGTAAACTTTATACTCTTTAGGAAAAATTTCTCAATGTTTGAAAGTACATTGAGAAATTTCACGGTGCTTTTTAATAACATGCTAATACAAGGAGGTGATTCTAGGGCTCATTTTGGAGAAAAAACCTCCTGTAAACATATGTCTTAAACGTCTTAACTTTTGAGGTATAGGGTGCATAAGCCTTTCGAAAAATTTCCTATTTTATTAATATTTGTTCTACCATATCCATCGGGTTCAGGTTCTACTCCTTCGAGACTTTCCATTATGGATGAACCGAAATCCGAAACGGATGAACTTAATTAAATTCCATTAATGATTTTTTTTAGTGGATCCTCCCAGAGACCATGTTTTCTATCTGACGTTTCCTAAAGAGTGGACCACAAATAGCATTGTACAGTTATTTAGCCCATTTGGTAAGTAATAATTCAGAAAGCTAAGTTCGTATTTACTTTTTTGTAAATAAGTGGCTGAGGAAGAATGCAGAAACTTTTTTTAATATCTTTAAAGATAAACCGGATTTGGGCTTAGGCCCATCTTCAGCGCTAAATTCGCTAAGGAAGTTGTATAAAACATGAGATAAGAAAATACTCTCGTGAAGTCAAGTCATTATGCCAAAAAAGTGAGACAGGAAGCTTCTTGAACCTCGTAGTCGGCTTCATTGGCTAGTTTTATTTTTTCACAAATCTTTTGCAAAGACAAAACCATTGAAGCATGCTCATAGGATATACACATTAAACACTGTTTAAAATGTCTGTTAAAAACTATTAAAACTAGGAAAACAGTACATTTTTGGATAGTGTTTGTGGAAACGTCAAATAAACTGCACGTCAAATAAAATGCGGTATTTTTTTTGGTCATTTTTGAATAGTCGTACCTTCGGTTTGCTCCTTCCTATTATATGATCTCTCGAAATTTGTCTCTTGGAGAATTGGCGAGAGGTTATCGGGTGTTATACTGGGTGTCAAATAGAGTGCTACAAAAATTTTAAACGTTACAGGACGTCGTTTAATGAGGTATAATTAACGTACCATTTAACGTGAATAAGTCATATAAAAAACGTCATTGAATGATTGGCCAACACGTCAAAGTCACGTCCTTTTCAAGTTTTTTTTGCAGGCAAAATCGGAATAATCAAAAGTTTTTTGTATATGAACTAAAACAGTCCAAAATCTGAATTATGATGCATAAAATATTATTAACATAAATAAGGCATTATCCAAAGGTACAGTATGACATAAATACGAATTTTAAAAACTTGCTTCTATTAAAGTTATAAAGAACTAAACATTCTTGTAGTATTTTTTTTGTCACCCTGTATAACACCCAATAAATTAGCTGTATAATATAAAAAGCAATCCTCTCGTCGATTTTCCAAGAAACAAGCTTTTCAGAAATATGCCAGTCGTTTAAAGTCAGATGGCGCGAATCGGACGTACGGCGATTCAAAAATTACACCAAAAATAAATGTCGGTGCGTTTAATTTGACGCGCAGTTTATAAAATCTCGAAGCTTTAACTTGCGAGTCTTATCAAACCTCCTGTTACACTTCAAAGGAAGGGTCCAAGGACAACACGACGTTTCTACGTTTTACTTTATTTTTTGTTGGTAATTTAAAAAAATTGATGAGTGAAGGAAACCCTTTACCAAAAAGTATGCCGCTACAATAATATTGTGATGGGATTGATACCGGTGAAGATTCACTATCTCCAAGATAAAGAAGTTTGTTTGTTTTCCTGAGTGTTCGAGTAGTTTTGTCTTTGCAAAAAAACTTTGTGATTAATTAAGAACAATTAACAAGATCGAAGATTACCACTTCTGCTGTATTTGCGAACTGCGTTGTGCCGTTCTATCCTTTCTTGTTGTTTGTGTTTTGAAAATTCTTTTAAATTGAGAAGCTTTTTGCATTTAGATATACAGTGTGTCCAAGATAAGGATGCACTGCATGGAGATCCTTGCAATGGTAAGAGATACGAAGGCGGTTAAATTAGAAGAAAGTTGCCCAATGGGGAGACCTTTTACATGGTGTTTGCAAAAATGAATTGTTTGTCTTAGTTTTTTAGATATCTCAAAAACAGTAATTTTATGGATTTTTGTTTTTATTTATTTTTAAAGTTATTTCAAACAGTATCCAAAAACAAACAACACTTTCTCATTGCACCTTTTTAAGCTCTACAAGATGATGTTTACTGATTTTTGTTACAACGTTTTGTTGCCGAGAGACCATCATTAACTTAACTTTTTCATATGGACTTAGAAAAAAGTACATATTGTATTAGATATTGCTTTTTATTCTCATGACATGACATGATTTATATCAGTTCTTGTGTCAAAAAAAGAAATTTTTATTAAATTATTTACATTTTTCAATAGCAGGCGATGAATAACATTATAATTGTCAGTTGTAACATCTGTCAATAAATGTTTCATTAGAAGTAGCGAAAATTATTTCAGTTATCCATTAAAATTATGCCGGAGAATAGTTTCACAGGGGTAGAAAAATTTTATATCTTGTCATGTTATATTTTATCCCAAAACAATTATGTGGCTGCTGAAAGTATGTACATCGACAAATATCCTGAAAGAAGGCAGCGCAATAGATCAATCTTCAGACGTGTAGCTTTCAACCTGAAGGAGTATGGGTCATTTAAGAAACCTATTAAAACCAGGAAAAAACTTCTAATGAAGAAAAATAGTATCAAGTTATTCAATCAGTCATTGAAAAACCTGATGTATCAACAAGGGAAATTGAAAGTCAAACAGGAGTAGCCAGATCTACAGCCCAATTTATTTTCAAGAAAAATAACTTTCACCCCTATAAATTTAGAATTTGCCAAGGACTGCCACCTGGAGATGAAATTAGAAGGAGGACGTTCTGTGAATGGTATACCAGGCAGTGTCACATTGATAATGACTTTCATTTCAAAGTTATTTGGTCGGACGAAAGCAAGGTAACAAACAACGGAATTTTTAATAGACGCAATACCCATTATTGGGCATAAAGCAACCCCCGGGCGAAAAAATCATCAAAGCACCAACACCGATTTCGCTTCAACATGTGGTGTGGAATTCTGGGCACTAGAATATTGGGACCTTTTATTTATCACAACTCTTTAACCTCAGAACGCTATCTTTCTTTATTGAGAAATGAATTGGAAGAAATTCTAGATAATCTGCCGCTACCGAATGTACAAGACTGTTGGTTTCAGCAGACGGTGCACTTGCACACAATGCTAGACTAGTTCGATGGTACCTTTCGGAACAGTTTCCAGGAACAACAATCGGTACTTAGGTTTCTTGGCCAGCGCGATCACCAGCGCTTAACCCCACTAGACTTTTTTCTTTGGGGTTACATAAAAAAATCAAGTATACTGTTACGATCGCAGCAACGCCGCATGGGAGGCGGGGCAACGCATGGGAGCGTGTTGGTTGGTGGAGCTTCGCGACCTATCCGCGCTGCGTCATGGCTGACAGGAGTGATTTATTGCTCGTCTGGCTTAATCTAGAAGGCAGTTGTTTACAACCGTTTTTTTTTTATATGAGACTATTCAAGAATTCTTATAAAGAACTTTCTAGGTTTTTCTGTAATTTTAGGATTGTATATAAAAGGCGCACAGAGCGCCCGAGTAGAATAGTCGTATTTTAAGCGAGCTATAAGTAAGCTAAAGTTACGAAGCGATAATAGAAGGCTATAAAGTGTTAAGTAATGAGTTATTTAGTAGTCGTGTGTAATTGTGGAAATAAATAAATAGTGTTTTCGTGTTAAATCGTTACACTGGAATTATTGAACCCCGAGTTCGCAACAATTGGTGTCAGAAGTGCGATTCCAGTGGGAATTTGAGGACCAATATTACTGAACTGTAAGTGAGTGCTTCATTGCCGGACATTACCTGTTTATGCCAGTGACTAGAAGCCAGCATCAAGCGATGGAGGATCAACTTGCCGCCCTGCTGTCCCTTATGCAACAACAGAGGGAAGAACAGGAAAAACGCGATCAAGTACAGGAGCGACGTTATCAAGAACAGGAAAAACGTGATCAAGTACAGGAGCGACGTTATCAAGAACAGGAAAAACGTGATCAAGAACAGGAGCGACGTTATCTAGAACAGGAGAAACGTTATAACGAACAGAAGGAAGAGCAAGAAAGACGTTATAAGGAGCAAAAAGAGGAACAAGAAAGACGTGATCAAGTACAGGAGCGACGTAATCAACAACAAAAGGAAGAGCAGGAAAAACGTGATCAAGTACAGGAGCGACGTCATCAACAATTCAAAGAAGAATTAATGAACCATCTCGCAGCTAGGGAGCAACAATTGGAAGAAAGAATAATGCAATCCGTCAACGAATCCGTTAACGGCGTTCACGAATCCATTAACGGCGTTAACGAAGGACTCGAAGCTGTCAACCAGAGGGTTCTCGAGCTAGAAAAGAAATTCCGGGAACAACTTGAGGACGACAACGTGTCTACAGAGAGTTTTAGCACAGCCAACGCTAAAATTAAGCCTCCCGATTATGACGGTACTACTGCATGGGAAATTTATAAAACTCAGTTTGAGGCAGCTGCAAAAGCTAATGGTTGGTCCGAGCCCCAGAAAGCTACATCATTAGTGGTAGCACTTCGTGGAAAAGCGGCTGAATTACTACAATCCCTGTCGGCAGCGGATCAAAGTAATTATGCGGCTTTAGTACACACTCTGCAACTACGATTTGGAAATGAGCACAAAGAAACCGTGTTCCAGGCCCAGCTGAGGATGAGACAGCAAAAGTCAGGTGAATCCTTACAAGAATTTGAGGCGGACATAGAAAGACTCATTCACCTGGCATATCCATCGGCCCCTGAATCTTTTCAAATGCAATTTGCCGCCGAAAGGTTCATTGAGGGAGTTCGCGATAGTGACATGAGATACCACTTACGTCTTGTAAGGCCCAAGGATATCAGCGATGCACTAGTTCGGGCCCTGGAATTCGAGGCGTCACGAGTGTCATCTAATTCATCGCCACGCGTACGAATGGCAACTTGCGGTGAAGAGGAGAATACGTCTATGGCTGAATCCATGGCAAGTTTACATAAAGCGATGAAAGATATGGCAGTCAGTATGCAAGCCCTGTTAGAAAGAACTCCTCGATCAACACGCAATCGGGGCATAAAATGTTTTAACTGCGGTAAACTGGGTCACGTCAAGAGTAACTGCCGCAATAGGGCAAGAAGTCCGTCGCCGTTGTTTAGAAGATCGAGCGGCAACCAAGACCGCCCTAGAATTCAGGAAAGACCAATTCCTGTCAATGTAAGGGAGCAATTGACCGAGCCCGTTAAGACCCCCAGGATCAGTCAAGTCAATCAATCAAGTCAAGCCAATAATTTGGGTGGCAAAAGTGTTACAGAGACCGGACGCATTAAAGGACAGAAGACCCAAACTGAACATCGACCAGGAAGGTATCACGGAAATGCCGATGCATTGTCCAGACGGCCATGTAAAGAAGATAGTCAGCATCGTCGAAGAACTGAGCAGCGTGAGGGACTTCCTTCTGTAAGAAGAACGTCGGTGGAAATAAACGATGGCTGGACCACACAGACCCTTCGAGAAGAACAAATGAATGATCCAGATATTGGACCCATCCTCTCTGCAAAGACTGACGACAAGAGACCAGAATGGCAAGAAATTGCTGGTAAAAGTCCAATCCTGAAGGCGCTATGGGCCCAGTGGCACTCTCTTAAAATAGAAAATGGATTACTGAAGAGAGCGTGGGAGAGTCCGGATGGCAAGACCGTAGTCAGTCAGTTGGTTGTTCCTGGTAGCAGAAAATCGGACGTACTACAGGAAATGCACGACGGAACCAGTGGAGGGCATTTTGGGGTCAATAAAACCTTGGCCAAAATTAAAGAGCGGTTCTATTGGGTGAACTATCATGAAGACGTCGAATCTTGGTGCCGCAAGTGTGAAGTTTGTTGTGCCACAAAAGGACCTCGAACAAGATCACGGGGCCGAATGGTACAGTACACTGTAGGTGCTCCATTCGAGAGGGTAGCAATTGATGGCGCGGGGCCGTTTCCTCAGACTGAGTCGGGCAATAAATACATCTTGGTCGCCATGGATTACTTCACTAAATGGCCTGAAGCGTACGCCCTGCCTAATCAAGAAGCAACGACTGTGGCAACGGTGCTAGTAAATGAAATGTTCTGCAGATTTGGAGTCCCTCTCGAACTTCATTCTGATCAGGGCCGAAATTTTGAATCGGCTGTTTTCCAGAAGGTCATGGAACTTCTCGGAATTCGCAAGACCAGGACAACTCCTTTGCATCCACAGTCGGATGGGATGGTAGAGAGATTTAATCGGACCATGGAACATTACCTGTCTAAAATGGTGGCAGATCATCAGCGTGATTGGGACCAACATCTACCTCTCATGTTGATGGCATATCGAGGCTCTACGCATGAAGCCACTGGTTATACTCCGGCGAAAGTGATGTTCGGGAGGGAAATGAGGCTTCCTGCGGATTTGATGTATGGAACACCAGAAAAAGAGTCGCTCAGCTCTGAGAATTTTGTGGAGGAGCTTAAGGAGAAGCTGAACAATGTTCATGAGCAAGTCAGGAATAAACTGCGGATATCCAGTGATCGAGCCAAAGCAAGATATGACTTACTAGCTAACTCCCGCGGCTTCCAGGATGGTAATTTGGTGTGGCTATACAATCCGAGGCGAAAGGTGGGGAAGTCGCCCAAACTTAGCCAAAATTGGGAAGGACCTTATACAATTATAAAGAAGATTAATGATGTGGTGTATAGGATCCAGCGGACCCCTAGGTCAAAGATGAAGGTCGTTCATTTGGATCGATTAGCACGATACCATGGAACTCTATCTGTTCGGGACGAACAGACTTAGGAGGAGGGCAATGTTACGATCGCAGCAACGCCGCATGGGAGGCGGGGCAACGCATGGGAGCGTGTTGGTTGGTGGAGCTTCGCGACCTATCCGCGCTGCGTCATGGCTGACAGGAGTGATTTATTGCTCGTCTGGCTTAATCTAGAAGGCAGTTGTTTACAACCGTTTTTTTTTATATGAGACTATTCAAGAATTCTTATAAAGAACTTTCTAGGTTTTTCTGTAATTTTAGGATTGTATATAAAAGGCGCACAGAGCGCCCGAGTAGAATAGTCGTATTTTAAGCGAGCTATAAGTAAGCTAAAGTTACGAAGCGATAATAGAAGGCTATAAAGTGTTAAGTAATGAGTTATTTAGTAGTCGTGTGTAATTGTGGAAATAAATAAATAGTGTTTTCGTGTTAAATCGTTACACTGGAATTATTGAACCCCGAGTTCGCAACAATACGTTCACCATCTTGATACAGAAGATCAACTTTTGAGAGCACTTACGGCAGCATTTAATACTATCACTTCAGAATATCCCGAATTAACGGTAAGAAGATCTTACCTGTGTTTAGAGAATAATGGTTATCTATTTGAGCATTTGTTGTAAATTTTGCGTCTATTTTGTTTTTTCTATTTGTTGTTATGCATTTATATTAATTTCCTACTAATAAAAAATGTATAGTACAATTGTTGAATTGGGTATAAAAAGGACTATCTTTTGCTTTCTCTACTTTTTTTCGGTCCATAAGAAAAAGTAAAGTTGATGATGGTTCATCGATAACGAAACGTTGGAATAAAAAGTAACAAACTTCATCCTGTAGAGCTTAAAAAGGTGCAATGAGAAAGTGTTTTTCGTTTTCGAGTATTGTTTGAAATAACTCAAAAAATAAATGAAAACCAAAATCCATAAAACGACAGTTTTTGAGATATCTAAAAAACTAAAACAAACAACTCATTTTTGGAAACACCATGTAAAAGGTCTCCCCATTGTGCATCTTTCTTCTAATTTAACCGCCTTCGTATCTCTTACCGTTTTGGAGATGCCCATGCAGTGCATCTTTATCTTGAACACATTGTATTTCAACAATGGTCACAACGTTAGCATTTTACATAGTGTGAGGTGTTTCATTGTTGTAATCCATGCCTTATTAAAGCATAGTTTTAAAAACATGCATTATTTTTTTCAGGTAGTGTATATGTAGCTTGGCTAACGGAATGTTCGGCTTACGTCGGACTTTACAAACGAGATCAAGCAGCTGTTGCATTGAAAACGCTCTCTCAAAGCGACACGTACAGCATAATGACGTACGCCAAACGTCAGGCTCTATTGTCAGGACAAAGAGCGATCTTACCCAGTCCTATTAAGCGGCGTGCATCTAACGAGGGACTGCGCCAAGCAAAACGAAGGAAAACTGACAGTTTTGAAGGGTAAGCAGAGATAATATTATTTTGGCCATTAATATATCGGAATTCGATGGACTGTTAGAAGAATACTTCAAAGTGTGAATTGGTCTCCCAACATTTCTCAGCAAACACCGAAAATGAAGTGATGCTAGTGTATTCTGTAATTCCAAGTGTTTAGCGTCCCAATAGCACTAGTACGAAGGTGGATTAGCAGGTTGGGGACGAAATAACAACTTCATTCAATTTTCAAATCGCCGACGTCTCGACCGTGTATTGCGGTCTTTATCAGGGCTCTTAATGAAGTGACGAAGTTATGTCGATATTTATAACGTTAATTGTGTCCATTATCCGTTACTGGGCCAAAGTTTTTTCGAGATAGCACCTAAGGAAATACACGCAGAGCCTTGGGTAGTCAGAGCCGGAGAGTGGAGTCACTCCGCGTAGTGCTATCTCGATAAAGCTTTGGCCCTGTAACGGATAATGGACACAATTAACGTTATAAATATGGACATAACTTCGTCACTTCACCAAGAGCCTTGATAAAGACCGCAATACATGGTCGAAACGTCGGCGATTTGAAAATTGAATGAAGTTGTTATTTCGTCCCCAACCTGCTAATCTACCTTCGTAGTATTCTGTAATTGTTAACACTCTTTTTAGAAGTATGTCGAGCTCGAAAAGGTCTATCGAGCCAATCGAAGAAGAGGAGCAAACCGAAGAGGAGGATCAAGATGCTCGAAGCGCAGTTTCTAGAAAAAGCAAAACTTTTGCTGAAAGTGATACATGGGACTAAAAGTTTTAATTACATGTTTTCAAAGTTTCACACGTTTCTAAAAATTTAGTTAGAAATGCAGTGAAGCGACAGCAACCTAAGGCCACTTTTTTGACATTTGTTGTACAATTTTTCTTGCCATCCTTTAATACAGACGCCTAGTTAGTTGTATTTAAAGGTGCCGCGACTTTAGTGACAAGAACTTAACTGTTTGTTGTTCATGAAAACTTTGCAACAATTTCATATTCACACACAATTCAATAACAATTTCAGTTCAGTTTATTGACGTTTAGAAACTTTTTCATTAAGTTTGTAGTTTAAGAAATATATAATGCACTTAATAGCACAAAGTGCCTCAGAATAGGCTATAAGTTTTGCTGTTTCTATTTTTATTAAAGTGATCTTATTTTGGCGTACGTGACGCGACACCTTTTCCCTACCCCCTTTCTGATAGCTGGCCTAAAATTGATCGGCATCTTCCTCATACGGCCTTTTTTCTACCTAACTTGCAACGGGAAGAACCAACCGAAATTCCGAGTTCTACCCTACGCCCTTGGATTTTGGCGGATTTAGGACTCCAGGTCCATATTAACTATCCTTTTTTTTTAAAGTTTTTGGTTCACCTCAAAAGGAAACAGTTTAACTGCTTCGGCAGGATTTAAGAGGAAGGCGATCCTCTGCGAGGATTTTTTTCCCCTTGATTTCTGGATTTTTCCTGAGCTCTACCGGGTCTAATCACCTCATTGCCAAGAGCCGCCGAAAGTCACAAAGTCACGGCCTATTGGCCCAGTTTCTGCTCCACACCATAGAGACTGTATGTAGAATTTAATCTTAGGCACTAACACCCTAATAGAGCAACTAGTAGTTTTTTTGCGTGTGTTAGTTTTTTTGTGTGTCTTACCTAAGTCTTATAGTTCATATTTTGGTGTGGAGTTGAGTTCCAGATTACACCTTTGGAGCTTTTACTGTCAAAGCCAGTGGCGCTAACCTATACCCCACTCTCCGAATTATGATCAGTGTAATAGCGTCCTTATGTAACTTAACTGGATGATATAGTAGTTAGAGGACAAAAAAAAACTCTCTATCTTCTATTGAAGAATGCCGACGTTTCGACCAAAATTTAGTCTTCTTCAAGGCTAAAAACACATGGGAAGACGCTTCAACTTACATAATTACATTAACATGTGTATAAATAAAAAGGTATATATAGTTTCTAATATGACACACAAACCATTTAACATCAAATTCCCTGCAATAAACACAAAAAAGAGGAAATGCCACGCAAACAATGAGAAAACCCATTACAAAAAGGATGATGAGACTCACCTATTTTCTATGAAGGGAGATAGTCAATAATTATATATACGAACGATCCACCCAGACCCAGGACAGATGCCTTATTCGGCCAAACAAACATTGTACCGCCTCGATAGTAGGTTGTCTGAAACTGAAACCTCATCTGGTGTTTTGTGCCCAGTCTAGCAATACAGGTCTTTTTTGCTGTACAATGTTTCTCCTATTGTTATATAGAAGCACATTGAATTTATAGTTGTTATTTACTTTTATCGGAAACGCTCATCCATTTACTGTTTTATTTGTTGTGCCGAATAGCCTCAGAAGATGCTCATACTGTGTGCCCAAGTTTTGGGTATCCACCCTAAAGTTCACGGTGTTATTTAATTTTATGTGGACCATCTCACTAATGTTTCGTTTACGATAATGACTCTCGCGATTAACAACAGTTACACCTGGAAAATTAAACAAATGGCCTGTTGAAAAATGGTGACAGGCCAGAGCAGTTTTTTCACTTTTTCCGCTATTGAATTCTCTGCGATCATATGTATGTTGGTAAGTGCGGGTTTTTAAGTACTGTCTAGTTTGTCCTATGTAACACTTATCACAGTCACTACATGGGACGTTGTTACACATCATGTTTGATTGTAACTGTGTACATGTTGAGTCTTTAAGATTGGAAAAGAGGGCTCCCACCACTCTGGTGTTGTAAAACGCCATTCTACATTGAGGGTTTTTATCTTGAAAATGTTTTTTTAACCTTTCTGACAAACCACGTATGTAGGAAAACTTAAAAAAATAAAATTTTTTTTTCAAGCGGACTAAAAGTACGTCATTTGTTTTCTCCATACGCACACCTAAAGTGGGCTTTCAAATCCTGAGACCAAAAAGGTAGCAAAAAAGTCCTAGGCAGTAAAAGTAAAGTCAAAAGTCACCGCTAGTGTCATGGTGGCGCATATATAAACGATTTTCATTCACCAAAATTATTTTAATAATAGATGACACCAGATACACCGATCTGAGTGTATTGCCATCTTTACATTCTTGTTGAAAAAACAAAGGACAGAAATACTCTCAGAGCACTCAAGAGCACCATCCGAAACCGTTATTAGTCGAAATCGCATAGGTTCTCGAATTCTGAATTCGTTTGTTAAATGTCATGCGCGTCATCATATTTATCTGTCAATGTGACATTTATTAATTTAGTATTGAAAATAATGCTACAAATTCTTAGTTTACCATAATCATTGGTTATTATTTAATACATTAAAACCATTGAACATTGAAAACCACCATTCTAACATATTCTATGTATTTTACAAATAATATACACCACTAATTGGGTAAGTACCTAGACCCGCTTAAAGAGGATGAGAGAAAATTGCAAAACTGAACCACTTTTAAATAGATTTCTTATTTCTTGCATGCTTGAAAAAAAAATAGTATATGTTACTCGGAGTAAAAGGTCTTTTTGTGCTTCGCCACGAAAAGACCCACTTTTACTCCTAGTGACATAATCTACTATTTCAGACGAGCTGCATGCAGAATGTTCTTTTTTGTCATTTTGCATATGGTGCTTATATTCATTGATAGTCCTATTAACTAAGGATGTAGGGTAATTATTTTGTTTCAAGATAATTTTAATATTGTTTTCATTCTTCGAACGATATTCAGGACTACTCAATATGTGGCTTCTAAAATATAAATGTTTTATTGTTGCAATTTTTTGTGAGGACTGGTGATGAGATTAATAGTTGCTGACCCTACCTGAAGCTGTCTGTTTCATGTGCCAGTCCGTCGAGAGGGACCCATCACCATTCCGCCTCACTAGCATGTCCAAGAACGGTATACTGCCAGCACTGTCCACCTCAAGTGTGAACTTCAATCGACAGTGGAAGTTATTGAAGTAACTAAGTAAGTGGTCAACTCGGTCCCTAGGGCAAGCCAGTAGGGTATCATCTACGTAGAGTTTAATGAAAGGTAGCTCAAATGGTAAAATATTCAAAGCATGTGTAATGACCTCGTTCATCACAAAATTTGCCAGAACTGGGCTAGCTGGATTACCCATCGCTGACCCTCCTTTTTGTTGGTTTGTTGTTGATCGCGAGAGTCATTATCGGAAACGGAACATCAGTGAGATGGTCCACATAAAATTAAATAACACCGTGAACTTTAGGGTGGATACCCAAAACTTGGGCACACAGTATGAGCATCTTCTGAGGCTGTTCGGCACAACAAATAAAACAGTAAATGGATGAGCGTTTCCGATAAAAGTAAATAACAACTATAAAATCAATGTGCTTCTATATAACAATAGTAGAAACATTGTACAGCAAAAAAGACCTGTATTGCTAGACTGGGCACAAAACACCAGATAAGGTTTCAGTTTCAGACAACCTACTGTCGAGGCGGTACAATGTTTGTTTGGCCGAATAAGCCATCTGTCCTGGGTCTGGGTGGATCGTTCGTATTTATTGACTATCTCCTTTCATAGAAGATAGGTGAGTCTCATCATCCTTTTCTAATGAGTTTTCTCATTGTTTGCGTGCCGTTTCCTCTTTTTTGTGTTTCCTGTAGGGAATTTGATGTTAAATGGTTTGTGTGTCATATTAGAAACTATATATACCTTTTTATTTATACACATGTTAATGTAATTGTGTAAGTTGAAGCATCTTCCCATGTGTTTTTAGCCTTGAAGAGGACTAAATTTTGGTCGAAACGTCGGCATTCTTCAATAGAAGATAGAGAGTTTTTTTGTCCTCTACCTGCTATACCATCCAGTTAATCTCCGAATTATGTGAGCTGGGGCAACTTTAATTTGCCAGGGCCACAAGACAACTCGCACCCTTTCGATAAACTTGTTTTCTTTTCGCTTTTTACTATTTTTTTTATTATATAGACGTTTCTTATTTATTCGGGCCTTCATCCTGAAGAAAGGGCGTGGCAAGTGGCACAATGTAAGAACTTGTGGAAGAGATTGCGCAACAAGACTGTCGGCCAGTTTTTTCTACAATGAAGTTTTTTTTGACAATTTTAGTTGGTCAAGAAAGTAAAAATGGTTGTTCACTTGAAATGAAGTGAGTGTCTCGACCGGAGAATTTACAAACAACCAACTTTTTCGGGTATTCGGTCTAGACGTCGAGGAATAAAATTCTTTAGCTTTCTAGCTTTTGGCTGTATTTTATTACCTTCTTAAAAGAGTCTAAATTATGGCTTACAGGACAACTAAGCAATTGGTGTAATTAACTGACTGCTATTTTCTTCGATTGCGGTCACGCTTGATGTTCGAAGCAAGTTGTTGCAGCAAGTTTGAAGCAGAAGCATTGTAGTGTATTCAATGTGAGTGGACTTATACAGTCTGCCACCGCGACCTGCGGTCTATTGTGGCTTACTCGAATTGTTACCAGCAAGGTTTGCCCCTGCTAGCTCAACTAGTTGTCACCTGTTATGCCCAGACCCTCAACAAATCTGATGAGTCTCTCGGGCGACACTGTGTTTGCATCTTGAGGTTCAATGATTGTGCTTCATCAAAAAAGGCAAAGACAAAATTGTCTGCGTTTACCACCTTAAGGCCTCAACGCTTCCCTTTACCACCAACAAAGAAACCCCAACGCCTCCATGCTTTACCCCCTGCCCTGCTTGCCCACGGCGGTTTTCCTCCTAGGAAATCTGGACAAGTACTCAGCGGGGAAAGTAGACATCCAATTTTTAATATCAAAATAAAGCAGAATTCACAAAAATCAGAACAAATTCCTCACATAACATTATTCGTCTAATATAATCAAGCTAACAAACAACTGAAACATGGGCCCGACCTGCCACCAGAATCTCCAAAAAGAAAATCAATAGTTAAAAACAAATACAATCATGAGATGATAGCAATCACAAAGCTGTCATAGTCTAAAATAAATTTTCCGCGTAAATATATACTCGTAAATAGCCTAGAACTAAAATGAAACTAAGAAAAATCAAACTATAGTAAATTGTTAGAAAAAGTAATAGGCATATATTTTGTTGTCTATTATATTTTAATATAACTCGCGTAAAACTAATACGAGTGAGTGTTGCACAATAAATAAGTATTAAGGTCTACGGAACTGTAAAAGACATCTGTTCTAAACGCGGTTCTGCTTTGGACTAACTGCTTGTCAACCAGGCTTCTTGGGTCGGGGCTTCCGATGGTCATCCTTTTATGGCCTCAAGCCCTTGACTGTAAAACAAAAATTTATCGTGCCTCAGGTAGAGACAAGCTTTATGACACTGCTACTTCTTATTACTACTCTTAATGACATTGTTGTACTAGCTTATAATTAACACTTAATCGAAGCACTATAACCTTATTCTCACATAAATAAATCCCGACAGTTTTCCGTTTCTTCCGAAATTTTCCAAGAAAAACTAATTTAACAGCTTAAAATATAAACTAGAAACTAGAATAGATCACACACTGCAAAAATAAATACAAATACAAACTAAAAATCATCATGATGAGAGCAGTAGAACCAGCGTTCAGCGCTCAATAATGTGTTCTGCAATCCAATATCGGCATGCATCAGTCTTTTCCCCCGACAGTGTGGCTACTCGACCGCAGTGTCATTTGACCAAGTGATCAGTCATCTTCAACATATTCATGTCGACCCTGCCCTCCCTTCTCAGCTGAGCATGCTCCCAACTTACCAAGTTCTCGGTAAAGATTTCCCTTGCCCTTTCCCTGTTCGGGAAAGTGCACCGTTCTTGTATGTGCTGTTTGGACTCAATTTCCTCGCCGCTCCCATATCCCCCCTCCCTCCCAATTTCCCCTCCTAAACCTAACCAAGTACGCCCCCACATTCCCGTGCCCTGTTACCAATTGTGTGGCTTTAAAACCCAAGTCTATTTTGTCAAACCCGACCTCCCCGCAAACCGCAAATAATTCTCTTCCCTTAGTTCCCGACTCCCATTTTTCTTGCCATGTTGCCCTCTCAGCCAGCTTCCTATGTTCTTTAATGCCTCTTTTATTCCAGAGTTTTGCTCCTTCCACTGCAATCTCCGTGGGTTCGATCAACTTTGCGCTGTCATACGCCCTTCTCATTTCCTCTGTTCCCCTCCATTCCCAGCCGATTTTTATACAAATGCCCCTCACCCTGCATGCCTCCGATATATCTGACAGTATGTCCTTTATTATCTTGTGGAGTCCTTGGTTTCCTTGGAGCAGGCTAACGCACGAGGCGTTGTCATTTACTACCATGTACTTACCTTGAATTCCTCTATCAATGAGCATTCTAGTTACCACTCTAATCCCCGTAATTTTCCTCTCTATTGTGTCAATCTCTTCACTCATGTTCCCTCCTCCCTCGGTCTCCTCTGCCGCTAGCACAAACGCGCTAAACCAGCCGTAGCTCGCTCTACCCTCCCCACTACTCCGTGCATCCATCCTTCCCCTCCCATTCATTATCGTTCGTGCAAAACTTCTCATGCATCCAAGCTGGGTACACTCTTTCATTCTCTTTCACCCTACATTTATTCTTCAACCTCAGACATTCCATGAACCCCCCGTGCATGCTTGTCGCGGTAATGTGCAGCGGTACAACCCCGCACTTGTGTTTCCGAATAGTGGTGATTTGGCAATAGCCGAGCAGTCACATAAGACGTGCTCAACTGTCTCGTCGTCCTCCTAGCATAGGCGGCACTCCTTCTCTTCGGACAGTCCCAGTCTGTGCATGTGAAATCTTAGGTGGCTATGTCCTGTGTAGAGTGCAGTGGTCACTCTGATTTGTCTCTTATTTGATCTGAGGAATGTTTGGACTTGCCTCGCTGTTCTCGTGATAAATTTTGTGGAGTGTGATAGTCCGGGTAGGTTGGGAGTGCCAAGTCCCAGGACCAGTCCTGGGACTTGGCATTGCTCCCTTTCTGGAGTTCAGTCTTGACCAGAGAGTATGAGACTCCCAAAGCCGGCTCCGGGCCTTTGGAATGCAGAGCCCGCCGCCCTCCTAGCTAGAAAGTCGGAGGTCTTTAATGATTTATTGTGTCCTGCCTTCTCCAATAGGTTTGCACACGATTCAATGGCATGTACCTCTGCCTGAAACACTGTGGTGAATCGACCCAGGCCCTCTGGTATGCAGATGCTATCTGATGTCCCGTACACTCCGGAGCCAGCCCCTTCGTCGGTTTTGGATTTGTCCGTGTACTAAGTACTTCCCAGTCCCGTTCGTCCCAGTCTGCCGGTGAAGGAACCTTTACGATGTAGCGAGTGTTCAATGTACGTTTTGATGCCTTCTAGCTCGGAGACCATGTTCAGGTTAGTTCAGGTTCATTGCCTCTCGTTCCAGGAGTATTGGAAGTGGAAGCAGGTCGAGCATGCGCCTCATGGCTGACGTGGGAGTCGTTCTCATTGCCCCCGGGATGCAGAGACATATTTGTCTTTACATACAGTTTAGCTTTGACGGAGCTCTGTCGGCTCTTTCGACACTAAACTATGGTCCCATACGTGATTATCGATCTTATTACCGTCACGTATAGCCACATAGTTTGTTGGGGTGCCATCCCCCATGATTTGCCGCAAAGGTTCTGGCGCGACCAAAGGGAGAGCTGTGCCCTCCTAACGTTACGAGTCACATGTGGGGTCCATGTAAGTGATTTGTCCAGGATGACTCCTAGAACTTTACTTCGTTGGTAAACGGGATTGTCGTCCCGAACAAAGATGGCGCTTTCTTCCTTCGGGCAAATGGCACAATCACCGTTTTTCTAGGGTTTATTGCTAGGTTTTCCTTTGAACACCAGCTGTGTACAACATCCAGCATCTTTTGAAACTTGGTGGAGATTTGTTGGTATGGGTGGTTTTTTATAAGGATAACGGTGTCGTCCGCATATGCTTGGACCTCGACACTCCATAGTTCCAAAGTAGCCAGAAGGTCGTCCACTAGTAGGGGCCACAGGAGTGGTGAAAGGACTCCGCCCTGCGGATAACCTCCCGCTGTTTTGAATTTGATAGTGCCATCGTTTAATAATGTAGTGATCAGTCTGGATTCTAACATGTTTGCGAATCCAGTTGGTTATTGTTGGTTCGATCGTTCTCCCTTTACTGGCACTGAGGAGAGAGTCTGTAGGTGCATTATTAAAGACCCCTTCGATGTCTACGAAAATACCAACTGCGACACCCTTTGAATCCAGGGTATTTTGGATTTTCACCACCAGGTTGTGAAGTGCTAGTTCTCTTGATTTGTTAGCCTGGTATGTATACTGTCCCGTATTAAGGAGGTACGTTGTTAGCGCCCCCTCCCTTATGTATAGGTCTAGCAGCTTTTCCAAGCTTTTCAGCAGAAAAACGAGGTTAGACTGATTGTCCTGAGCGATTTAGGATCTTTTCCCCTACATCCCATCTTTGGTATGTAGACTACCCTCACCCTGGACCAGTAGCTTGGAATGAATTTCCATGCAAGGCCCGCTTTGAAGAGCTTTGTTAGTAGAGGTGCGAGTTGATCCACGCCCTGTTGTACTTGTGTCGGGAACACTCCATCCAGCAGGAGCATAAAAAGCTTAATTATCTTCGACTTCAGAGCTTGCCTAAGTTAATAAGTGCAAAGTAAAGCAAAATAAAGCAAGACGTTAAATCGTCGTAGGTACTCTTTGTAATTTATTAACAACTATCACGTGAGATGCTTGGGAGAATTGAGGAGCTACCAAGTAGGTTTTCGTGGCCGTCTATAACCAACTTACAGTGCGTTGCATTACACTGTGTGGACAGTCATAGAATACCTCAATAACTGATCAAATGATCATCCCAGACAGAAAAAGGGGAGTCATAAAGACTCTGTGTGTGAAAGTTTTTTTTTCAAAGAAACTCTGACCTGGTCGACAGTGATTTCTTGATAGTGTTCTGGAATTTTTCTATTGAATACTCAGGTTCTGGCGATATCCCAGCTGTAGTTAACATAGTTTCTAACTTTTCGCCTTTTTCTTCAAGGGTGGCGGTTCAGTTGTTGCTACTGTTCTTTTTTCTCCTTGTTGATAACGCGTTTTTCCTCAATAGCAGTGGTCTCTAGACTGAAATAAAACTTCCCCTTTAAAGAGTGATGCTTCAGATTTTCACTTATCTACCGGTTTTCTTCTTTTCGAACATACGTTTCATTATTCTGTCCTCTTCGACAGTGGTTTCTTGAAATCGTTTTGGAAACACAAGAATTGATAAAAGCACCTCGTTAAAAAAAAACGCAAAATTAGGAAACCAAGCAAAAAACAGAAGCAAAAAGAAATGAGAAACCTGAATCTATTGTTACGGTATTTGAAAAGCAGCATTTTGCAACAAGATTTTCGAAGAACTCCATAAAAAGAGCAGACCACTATATCCACATCCCACAGCAAGCAAATCATCCATCAGTACGAACCACAGAAGAGGTGAACCCCCCTGCGGACACCACTTAGCGGCTCTGAAGCAAATTATTGTGTCCTGAGAGGCTGAGGTGATCAGCATGCTGCGCGTCCAGTCCTGAATAGTCTGCTCTACCCTCTCGAGCACCAAGCGTTTTAAGAGAGAGTCAAGGAGGGCATTGTTGAAAGCTCCTTCAACGTCCAGGAATAACCCTAACGCTAAGCTCCCCTCCTTGAGGCCATGCATACTTAAATATTGAGAAACTAAATTACGAATTACAGATACGAGGATGGTCATTGACTGGAACATTCCCGCAGAAACGTTCACAGCTAAGGGATTGTCTTAAAGTAGAAAGGGAACTGAGGATGGAGCCTCCAAATGACTTTCCTTTTGAAGCCGAGACTGAGCTGTGCATATGTCGAAGCAAAATTTTTGCTTTGGAACGAGGATGGAGAAACTGCGATGACCAAAATCGATCTGCATTCTGTAGGAAGCTGAAGACGTTGATTTTGCATATTTATCAAAGGGTGAATCGAATTAAATTGACCTAACGAAATCAAGTTCATCCAAAAGCAGAAATATTACTGAAGTGGAGTGTTTTGAAGTCTTTTCTTGAGGATGACAAGCAGATTGGTGGTGAAAGAGCATATGAGCCTCCCCTAATTGACTTAGTAACCGAAATGACAGCTGGAGAACAGTCTTTGAAAACTAACACAGAAACTGTAGCAGTCACGTATGATCTAATCGACTTATCTGATGTGGAAAGGAAATCCAGTAATGATCCAGAGGTAGAGAGCCACGTGCGTCAAGAATCACAAGAGTTCTTGGACCGCAATACTGAAAGTTATCGTGAAGAACCTATCGTTAACTTCAATCACTTACAGAGTTCTACCAAAAACAATTTTATGGGTACCTATCAAACTGAACTGCCTGCTGTTGTAACCCGAAATACAACCTTGGTCTCTCAACGCTTGCATAATTCCGACTTTAACGAAGAGAGCTTAACGGAAGAGTACAATCTAACACCGTCCAAACTAACACTTTCCAACGTGCAGATGATGTTTATGGAAGTGATAATCAATCGGATGTTGAGCAGCTAAACTATCAATATTTGGATCTGAATACCGAACAACAACGTTGTGTAATTGAACATTCTACCATGACCAATAATCAATATCGTAACTCAGCTCAGACTCGTAAACCGGATAAAACACCTTCGGAAACTAATCGCCGATTTATGTATAGTCCTCCTGGTTTATTTGTCAACGATGCAAGATCTCAAACCATGCGAAATACTGTAGCGCAAAATCGAGATTTTGAATCAGAAGTTTGCTTATCCGGAAGATGATCGAAACAATACCATGACTACTCAACACCCAATGGAATGTGATTCATATTTTTCTAGGCATGCTAGGCATCCAGATGGGGTGTTCGATATAATGGCCAAACAAGCGTAAATGATTTCCTGGAGAGAATTGAAGAAATAAGAATGTCTAGAGGAGCAACGAAACTGAATTTCCTTCGTTCAGCCCTGGAAATATTTACTGGAGATGCTCTTCTTTGGTACCGTACCCGTAATTTTACAGATTGGGATGATTTAGTGAGACAGCTCAAAGAATGTTTTCAGCCGTATGATTATGTGTCTGGACTTTGGGATGAAATTAGGAAAATAACTCAAGGATCTCAACAGAGAGTATTGAGCTATGTGGTAGCAATGGAGAACTTATCCCGAAAACTCCCTGATAAGGCGTCAGAAGAGCAGAAGGTCAACCTAGTGAGACGAAATTTATTACCTCACATTCAGAATGGACTTATCACTTAATGTCCGTGGAGCAATTGACTTTACTTGGCAGAGCTATCGAGGAAACTCATGCACGAGTTCAGCGCTTCACACCACCGCCAACTAACTACAGGAACCTGCTCGAACCAAATCTTGCTTACCATAAGCCCACTGGAGATTTGGCTTCCGTGGAAGACAACAAGCTCTCAGACATACCTAATAAACCTGCTGACTTGACCTCGGCATCGCCAGACGCTGTATCCAACCCACTCATCTGTTGGAATTGGTCACAGATTTAGAAAATGCGATAAACCTCGCCAACAATTCTGTTTTCGATGTGGAAAAGACGGTGTAGTTAGCGTCAACTGTCCCAATTGTTCAAAAAACGTGGAGAAGGGGAAGACGAAGTAGGCCGCTCGTCTTACTAGACATTTTAGAGAGCCGTCACAAAATTTTACTTGACTATATAATTACGCATGCTCGTGGTGACCAAAGACCTTATCTAGATGTGTCGATATATGGTAGGTCTATATCAGCTTTATTAGATAGCGGTTCGACTCGCACAATCCTTGGTGCAGAGAGATAAAACATTTTTAAGTCTTTGTGCCACTTATGCTCCACTACTTCAACGGATTGTATTGTCGCTAATGGTGATAGTTGTCACTCTATTGGTAGTGTAATGTTACCAATCCGTCTGAAGGACAGAATTGCTCTGTTGGACGTGCTAGTTGTTACTACGTTACCTCATGGGCTGATTTTGGGCATTGACTTTTGGAATCGAATGCGTATAATTCCAGACCTTCATTCTGGGCAATGGTCTTTCCGTGCGGAAACAAACAAAGAGTCCTTTGGTACAGCCATTCATTCAGTAGATGCTTTGACACCTGAACAAAATCTTCGACTTGAGAACATCGTTAAAGAAGCTTTTCCCTCCAACGTTGATTCTCTTGGATGCACTAATCTGGTCGAACTAGAAATCAAGACTGAGTCAACGTCATTATCTTCTTTCTCCAATGCTTCAGCGTGAAGTTAGCTCAGAATGAGAAAAAATGTTGAAGAATGGAATTGTGGAGCCGTCGAACTCGCCATGGTCTTCTCCTATAGTCATGATACGGAAGAAAGAAGGCGGTTGGAGATTTTGTATAGACTATCGGACCTTGAACAAGGAAATAGTATCCAGTTTGACGACATATTGAGCATTTTTGGGATTTCCAAGGGCATTGCAATTCTGTGGTACTGGCAAATGCCGCTAAGAAACCCCAAATTTGTCTCAACCGATTTGTTGTTTGGCGGGGAACCTATATTTTTTATAGTTTTTTCTTCAAACTATTTATAGTTAGTGTGCAAATTTCAAACGTCGACGGGCGTTCCAAAACTTGGGACTTAACAGGCCAGTAGCATTTGAATTAGTCAACTGAACCTATAAGGCCCAAGTCAGTAAACGCCACTCCTTGGTGATAGTTTTATCGCCTCCTTTATGGAATCCTGCAAAGAAAGATTTATTTAATTTTATATTGTCTATAAACCATTCCCTTATTATTAACATCAAGTAGGCGTTCGAAATTTAACTAATATTTTTATCGTATGTGCTGAAAGGTATAAAGAAAAGATTTCAATGCGACCAAGATGGCAAAAATAAGTGAATGAGTTGTATATAAAGCAACAAAATTTGCATAAATAGTGTAGGTACCATTCTTATCCTGCAGATGTAACTTAATCGTAATCGCACTCATTAATTAGTCGCCTAAAGCTTATGAAGCATTTCCTAAGCAAATAAGTATTATTTATTGCAGATCTGGTATTAATTTCCTGTCCTGTTCATAACTCGCTGAATGCAAGACATTCTTGAATTAGAATTTCACCTCATAAAACCTTTAAGTTCAAGGATCTGATTAAATCTCTTTACGCGCCACGAAATCAACTTATATCAGTTTCTCGTTTTCAGATTGTATTGCTGTTAAATCATTAATATAATTATTAACTGGAAACCGATTGGAAAAATATCCATCGGAATGCAACATTTTGTTTTAAACCTGCCTGCTTGAGAAATTATTCTAAACAGATTTGATATGTTAGGTTGTTTAAATAGGAACAGTTAGGTATTTTCATAAATAATGCAGGCGTATATTAAAACTTACATTTTATATAATGTTTATCTCGTGCGGAATTTTGCTTCTTGTCTTTTTAATGAAAAAGATTGGCGTTAGGTACTTAATTGCAACGCAGGTTCGATAAGTCAGGAAGCTTTTTGCTTGTTTCGTAAATAAACGAAGCTGCGAGTTGCGGTCGGTAATTAGCTCATTTAAATCTATTGGTGATTTACATTGCAGGAAGTTTCATTAGTTTTAATGTTTTAAAACCTTATACATTTCCAATATAAACTTGCATTAAGGAAAATCATGCGTCCGATAATTCTTTGCCATAAAAAAAACGGTGAGATATTAGATCTAATAGGCTGATGGATGTCGCCTGCTCTTGCTGTGTCCAACATCTCGCAGCTCTTCCGAGATTAAGCCGCGAACTTTCGGTCTCCAATTTGTCAACCAACCAAAGGTGAGGGGTAGACCTTGAAACTAGCTTGCAGATGGGTTGATCGACAAACTGGTGACCACCTACTTTTATAAAAAAAAAAACATTATTGCACTAGTCTTTTAATAAGTTCAGTGTGAAGAAGTGCTTCTTCTTCTTCTTTTCGGAAGCCTTAATGCTTGTTTTACCCATCCATTTGCCCCCCTTGGGATGTAGACAGCAGTCCTTCCTCCTCTTGGGAGGCCGTCCTGGTGGTGTGCTGGATGCAGGTTTTCTATTTCTGGCGATTTTTGCCGGTCTTTGGTTTTCCATCCTGATATGTGTTCGTTCCAGAAGCGTCTTATTGCACGGGTCCATCTAACCACGTCCTCTAGCACCCTCCTCTTCCCTAATTTCGCTACTCCTTCTTTGGTCCCAAAGTTCCATTTATCTACTGAAGTTCTCCCAATGCCTCTCTTTATTTCCCTTATAGGTTGTTTCGATGTATTTGAAGTGATTTTTTGGGGTCTTGTTGGCTATGTATGTTAAGTGGACTTTTTTCTTTTCATGGGCCAGTATCTTCACCTCTGGTTTGAACCATGGTTTTTAATTTGTGTGTTTTTTTGGTCGTTGTGTTGATTGTTCTTTTGCTTAGCGCCTCCTCTGCTGCTTTGTTTATGTTGTTTAGTAGGATGTCCCATGCGCGGTCTACTGTGTGTTGCTAGAGGATGGGTTCCCTTTCAATTTTTTGGGATATGCGCCGTTTGCACAAATCCAGCGTGCTTTCTGTTTTTAGTGACTCGATATTGGACTTTGTTGTTGGGTTGTCCGTTTTCTTCCTGTTGGGTTGGCTGATGGTCTTGCTTCGGTGTGTCATCTAACTTCGGTGTATGTGCTCTGGCTTGATGACTATTCGTTATTATGTAGGTATTGTGGACGCTATCCCTACTTTGCACTGAAACGTGACTTTGTGGGTTTTGTGTTTAAAGTATGTGTTGTTAATCCCTAGTTCCTGGTAAGAGCAAAATTCAATAAGCTTCTCGCCTCGCTCGTTCGCTGCCTGCTCATTGAATCTATTCTTGACTCCAGGTTTTACCTCGTTTCCTACTCGTCCGTTCAATTCGCCCATTATTTTTATGCCTTCATGTTGGGGCATTATTTCTATCAACATTTGAAGTTGTTGGTAAAAATCGATGGTCTCCTGGCCAGGCTTTTCAGTATCTGGTGCGTAAACGCACACTATATGAAGAGTTTGTTTGTTTAGTTTCAGGGCTACTTTTATTATTCTGTCGTTTATGTACTTAATTGCGGTTATGGAGTCCCTGAATTTTTGGTTGATCAGCATTTTAACTCCCGACGCTGCTCTTGTGTTGTGTGACTAAATCAGAAAGTAGTCATATTGTTCTGTTCCTTTTCCTCTCTTTTTTGTTTCGGATATTTTCTGGTCTTTTCCACTGAATGATCTTACGTTCCAACATCCCAGCCTTAACTGCTTTTTGTGTTTATTCCGTCTCATTGTCCTTGTTCTCGCTTGTGTCGTCAACATTGAGTCCGTGCTGTTCCGAGGCAATGCTTGGGTTCTATGAGCATGGTGAAGAGCCATAGAAAGTGAAGAACCATAGAAATAAATAAGTTCTAGACCTAACTCAGTCCAAGAATAGCTACATCTTAATTCTCGAGTCTGGTGTCACTATTGTCCTTGAGACCAGTAAAACAAAGTTTTTTCTAGAGAACTAAAAGAAATTGTTTTCGTGAAAATTACAAACCTTAATAGAAAACCAGAGTTTCTCTTGATAATCGCCAGAGACCTCTAACAATAACAAACAGGGATTAATAACGAGATAGTGATATGCAATGTACTTATGTTTTTGAAGCGAAGCATACCTACCGAAAATTTTTTTTTGTTCAAGGGGATATGAGTTAATTTCTTAGATGTAAGGCGTTCCTGGAAATAGTACCATAAACGTTTATTCTAGGCTTCAAAATAAGACAAAACATTATTCAAATCAAATAAGCTTTAATGTCGAAGCAGGTGCTCATAGACAAAGCAAATCTCCTCACTTACATCCTACAATAAAATTAAATATAACATCAGAATAGTTATTGTCAAACGTCATCAACACGAAAAAAAAAAGAAAACACATAGGTACATAATAAAATGTGAAACAAGGAGCAAAATAGCAGATAATTTGCAGTGCAGGATATAAAAGTAAATATATAAAATACGCACAATATAGACTAACAATCGCTTATATTAAAATAGAACAACACTGCAATTACCAGTAGGCACTGTCCCTACGTACCTGTACGTACTACCTATACTGATACAATAATTGACTAAAATAAAATATAATTTTAAAAATAAAATAATAATATAAATCAGTTGGGTATCTGTAGGAAGCCACTAGTCAGTGATGTTAAAGCCTGTCAGCATAATACTCGTTTGCAGAGTAGGAAGTCTTTTCCAACAAGGCTCTCTTTAAGGTATATCTGAGGAGGACGTACACAGGGACTGGAGTAATGACTACAAAGGATCAGCAAAGAGTTTCATCACATACCTAGAAAAATGGATAACTACAGAGTGGACATGTCGCAAATATGTACAGGACAAGGAATATTCGAGGAATACCTTCACAGAATAGGAAAGAAGACAAATCCAGGATGCGAATACTACTGCCTTACACCAATACACATCTCACTACATACTCTTTTTAAATGCCTAAGATGGAAGACAGAACGCCGCAAGACAACTGTAAAATGTGGTAAAACACAAATTAGCCCGAACAACAAAGCTTCGCTACTCCTGTCGAACAAAGAAAACTGGGAGACAATAAAAATAAAAAAAAAAAATAAAGAAGAAACACAAGAAAAAGAAACCCCGAAGTAATGCCGTATGGCGGTACTGGGAAGTTGGGAGAGTCGGTGCTCCTGAAAAAAAGGCATATTTGAAGGTTCCTCATCGACTCTGGCAAGTGATTATACAGTTTCAATTCTTCATAAATTATGGAATTTTTAGTTAATGCACTTCTGGGTCTTGGAAGTGGGATATTGTTACTACATCTAGTATTATAGAATATTACGAACTCGCTGTCCTTTCCATGTCTCGTGTGTAGAAGAGTACCCACCTCCAAAATGAAAACGCATACCAAGGTTCAAAATTTCTATTGACGAATAAGAGTTTACAGTGTTGACGATACCCTACACACACCTAATAGCTAACTTCTGGATTACAAATACGTTGGCCCTAGAAACCCCAGACTGTTATACCATATCTGAGGTGCGACTAAATGAGGGCAAAGTAAGCCGTCCTTGCAATAGTTGAGCCCAACTAGTTGGATACCGTTCTTACCAGGTAACATTCTGTCTTACGCCGACAGTCTCAATATGGGACATATTTGAAACCATAGTCGATATGCACACCCAGGAAACGAGTATCGGGTACACTCTCAATGGGACAGGAAGCCACACTGAGAATGAAGGGCTCACACTTGAAGGGCATTATATGCGATTTCTGGACAGTAAACGGCAGGTAATTTGATGCGCACCATTCCTTCACCTTTTCCACGTCCGCCAAAAGGGCGTCCTCAAAACTCGCAGGATCCGCACCCCCCCAGAGCAGAGGCATATCGTCAGCAAAGATAGTGAAGCGCCTCTAAACATCAAGGTAAGTCAGGTCATTTATATGTATTAAGAATAATACCGGTTCGAGAACAGAACCCTGTGGAACACCGTGTCCCACCATCAGTTTGTCAGAGATCTCACTGGGACCACGCACCTCCTGCTCCCTAGAGTCAAGAAGGACTTGAATCATTCGAGGATTATTCCTCGGAATCCATAGCGCTCCAACTTAGTCAACAACAGTTGGTGGTTCACGCAGTCAAACGCTTTGGAGAAGGTAACGAAGACGGCTGCACAACATTCTCCTCCATTCAAGCCCAGTAGTAGGGCAAAAATGCGTCATTTGTTGATTTACCACTCTGAAAGCCAAACTAGCTGCCCGATAGAACGGCATGCGCCTCCAGAAAAGAGACCATTCTAAGCTTGCGCAATCTTTCACCTAGCTTACTCAGCGTTGACAACAGTGATATGGGTCGAAAACTGGGATCGTGACCCTTATAAATAGGGTTTCGTAGTAGAGGGAAACTTACCATTTGAGAAGGAAAAATGTACTGCCTCGAGAAATCGAAGCAGGGCAACATCCGGCAGATTCTCAAGGACCCTGACAGATATCTCGTCCACATCCGCCGCCCTCTTGTTGCGAATATGCCCCATCACCACCTTAAGCTCAGATAGGTCAACGAGTGAGAAGAAGAATGACTCTCGCACTTAAGGAGAATTTTCCAGGTAGGTCATCGGATCAACCATCCTGCCAAGATGAGAATTGAGCTCTTGAGCCATCGAACAGTTGTATCTGTCCAAGTCGCTTGAATCGATTCCAGGAGTGATCGGCTTCCTCCTCCCCTTCAGATCGTTTATTATACTCCACGTCTTCTTGGATTTATTACTGATGGCCATGTTAATACGTCTCAATTAATACACCTCCCTATAGGAAGTTTAATTCGTCTTCTGTAAATGCGACGATATACGTTGAAACAAAGAGTCAAAAAACAGTTAGTAAAGAGTTTTCTTACCTAGTAAACCAAGGTTTATTATACCTCTAAGTTTTGAGTTGTCTCACAGGAAAGCTATCACTTTTTGCAAGTCAGCATGAAAAGCTGTGACTGGAGCGTCACTCATGAGACTGGTGCACCCATAGGACTGGGCATGGCTCCGAAACTTACGGAAGTTGGCTTCAGTATATAGTCGCCTGCTCCTAAAGGGACTTTGAGGCACAGACAAGTTTGTACGAAAATTAAACGATACACCGCCTCATGGTCCGACAATCCTGCTGCCAGGACACTCGCTTCACCCCCATCCAGATTACTGCACACGAAGTCCCGAAGCACAGGCGAATGGCCAGTTGCTCTGGTTGGCCGGTCAACATGCATAATCGACATCACCCGGCAGAACGAGACCTCCGTCAGGAATTGACAGTAACAGTGCCCCCAAGGCAACCAAGAAAACGCCCGTTGGCGGTCTATAAATACAAAGCAAATAAAGTTTAAGGCTCGTACATACAGTTTACCATTAAAAACTAAAAAATATTTTCAATAGCATTACCCTTAAACCGTTCTACTTCACTAATACAGTGTTCAATATTAAACGAATTGCTGCTGCTATAGTGCACACAAGACTGCACACATTTTTCTGTGCCTTTTCTTGAATATACCTATTCTCTTGAATGATCACAGAGTCAGTCTCGTCAGAGTATTTAACCGAGAATTCGCGAGACTGCTCGATTTCTGCAATCTTATCTGCCGGTTTAGACCTGTCGTTGCTGCCAGCTGGTAACGACTGGGTCTGAGCGGCAAATACTGCAACCATAAAGTTTTACAGCGTTTCCTCTCAGTCTCGTCATTTCGTTTAAATTGTATTTGCCATTTGCAGGAGGACTGGTTACGAACTCAGTTACTTGCACTAACCACATGATGGTATTTTGCAAAATCAGCATCTACTCGAGACAATTCAAATTGAGCTTCAAGCTGAATGAACCAGTGCTTTCGATCAGCCTTAGAAAAGGATGGAACTTCAACTGTAACCAGTTCAACCTGGGCTTGAGGCCCCAGGGTCCTGATTATTTTTTAAAGTTGTTAACCGTAACTTTCAAAGACTTCACGAAATGAGTCTTTGGTATGTGTAGTTTGCATACGGTATTAAACGTATGCACTCAACACACAGTGGTAATTATGTGGTCAGGGACATCAATAGTGACGATACAGTATGCAGTATAACTCTACTGAGTCCGGTCCTGGAGGTCAACCAGGGTTTGAGTCGCGGTGTTGATTTGTCGGTGTATCGGGATATCGGTGTGGGATACCAATTGCGATATGTTCAGATCTCCGAGGTTTCCACTTTCTTCATGTTGGGAAGAGACGAAACCTATTTCCACTCACGTTTTGATTCTTTCTCAGAAGCACAGACAGCATTAGAACCCTTAACTTGTTGCAGTCTAAAGTGTTTTCCGGGATTTGAAGCCATGGTCCAGTGTCCTGATGTTTCGTCTACACCTGCGGCAGATCTTATCAAAGACGATGAGGCAATGGGCGAAGTGATCTCCCGTGCTTCCCAACATTGACTGATTCGACTGTGGTGAGCTCCGTAGTATTTATTCCTTCGCCGCACCGTCGCGCTGTAATAAAGGGACATCAACTATTGAATGTAAGGTTATGTCAAACACAACAGAGGTTCCAAACTTAAAAAAGGCGCTAGGTTTAAGCAAGAGCTTTAGAATGAAACATGGGAAGATGTTTATAGCGGCAATAGTGTGAATAAAAAATACACATTTTTACACAAACATTTTTTTACTATTTTGATGGGGCTTTCCACGATGCACTCATAAGGTAAAGAAAACGAAGCCAATTTGGATTAATCCAGAAATTCGTCAATACTCTGACTATGTCAGGACTTATATATGTGGTATAAATTTTCAATAGCGAGGAAGTCTATTTGGAATACAAAATAGAAAGGAAAAATTCTTGGAATTACCTAAGACAATATAGAATTGCTCTAAACGAAAATAAATTCGTTAATTCTCGAAATGCTACAAAGGCGGCCTGGAATATCTACAGAACCGAGTCAAACAAAATCAATCACAGTGATACCCAAATTTCCTTAAAAGACCAAAATGATGTACTGGAGGAAGATGCGCAGTCGATAGCTGATCTGTTTCCTGCAACCCTTATTACGGCCAACGTTTTAAGTGTTCCCGAAATTCCAAGAATTCGGATCTTGATGGTGTTCATAATTTCTTTTTGTTTATTCATCCTTCTTAGTACCTCTTCATTAGTGATATGTTCGGTCCATGATATCCTCATCATTCTTCGATAGAGTCGCATTTCGAAGGCTTCTATTTTCTTGGATGTGTTTTCATTGAGTGTCCAAGATTCCGTCCCGTATAAGAGGATAGAAAAGATGTAACATCTGAGAAGTCTCATTTTTGTTTCCAGTGTAAGATCATGGCTTCTGAAGAGTTTGCTCATTTTGTTGTAGGCGGCTGTGGCTTTGGCGATTCGTGATTTGATTTCTTGAGTTGCGTCCCAGTTCTCGTTTATACGTGTTCCCAGGTACGTGATGTGTGGTACTCTCTCTATTGGTTGGTTGTTGATGGATAACTGGATGTTGTCGATCTTGTTTTTGCTAATGACCATAATTTTGGTCTTTTGTATGTTTATGTCCAAACCATATTCCTTACTAACTCTTGCTATTTTGTTGATAAGTTGTTGTAGTGCTTGTGGGCTATCTGCGAACACGATGGTGTCGTCCGCGTATCTTATATTACTCAATTTCTTCCCATTTATTGAGATGCCCTCCTCTTCTTCGTCGTCGAGCGCTTCTTTAAAAATCTGCTCGGAGTAGATGTTAAATACCAGGGGTGAGAGTACACAGCCCTGCCTCACTCCTCGCATTATTTTGACGGCCTCAGTTGTTTCTTCGTCGACTCTTATTGTTGCCGACTGGCCCCAGTACAAGCTACTTATGATATTCAGGTCATTGGTATCGATCCCTGTCTTCTTTAATATTTCCATCATTTTGCCATGTTGAACCCGGTCAAATGCTTTGGCGTAGTCAATTAAACAACAGTAAACGTCAAGGTTAACGTCTCTGCATCTCTGGACAAGGACTTGGACAGCAAAGAGTGCTTCTCTGGTTCCCATCGCATTGACGAACCCGAACTGGTTTCGAGAGATTAGGTTCTCGCATCGATTGTATATTCTTTTATGGATGACTTTGAGAAAGGTTTTCAGCAGGTGGCTCATCAGACTTATCGTTCGATATTCTTCACATCGGTTTGCGCCTTGTTTCTTTGGCAGTGCAATGAACTCTGAGACTAGCCATTCTTGTGGTATTTTACCTGATTTGTAGACGTTGTTGAAAAGTTTGGTGATCTTCTTTAATCCATTTTCGTCTAGAAGTTTCAGGAACTCTGTCTGGATGTTGTCAGGTCCTGCTGCTTTTCCTTCTTTGCTCTGCTCTATAGCTGCCCTCACTTCTGATTCCATTATTTCTGGCCCACTCTGTGCATTACTCCGGGGATCTGGGGGGCTCTCTCTATTATCCTCAAAGAGGTGCTCTACGTACCTAGTCCACATCTTCTTCTCTTCCATGTCTACAATGATGTTTCCATTAGCGTCACTCATATTTATGGATCATCTTAAATAAGAAGGCATTGTAAAAGTAACACATTTTTACACAAAATTTCCACATTTCCGTGGGTTTTTTTCTAAAATAAAACAGCGTTTATAGGCGTTTACCAGGAAACAGCATTATCATAACATCTCATGAATTTACATGCGGCCCTGTCAAGCTTTCAAAAAAGCATCCGCATAAAATAAACTATCCTATAAATAAGAGCAATTCTATACACCGAGTCACTGCAAGTAACATCCTCCTTGATTCACGATCTATCCAATTTGCTCTGCTCTTCCTTACTGACGTCCTGAATATTTTATGATATTTAAGGCCGTGTTCACGACGGCTTTTAGAACCATCTAACTCTCTTAATATCTCCGGTCTTCTACTTAGATTGGAAGAGCGAGATAATCAACTTATCTTGACGCAGATAGAGTTACGGAATTTCAAAGTTAACAGATTTTAACTTGGCGGCAATTTACTGCTTTTGTACTTTTACGGATGATGTCATCTGTACAGTTACGTGAAATGGGTAACCTCTTACAATAATAAATGTCGCTCGAGGAGATTGATTTCGATCTAGTATTATTGCTGATACCTAATAACGTTACTAACGCTATTAAAATGGAAGACACTTCTTCAGGTCTGGTGTTATTTTTCATTCGGTTCCGCAGTTTTTTGCCAACTAAATAAGTCATCATCTCGAGAAGTTATCTAATATGCAAATCGGATATAAATCTACCAAGACTCCAGCAAAATCCTCTAAAAGAAAGTTATATCTCCTATAATCCACACTATAAACTGTTTTTATAGCTTTAACCATAAAATAAAGGAGAATATTTGCATAATATTTTTACGGGATATAAATTTCCGTACAACGTTTTTAGGAGAAAAGTTAATTACCTACTTTTATATGTTATTTATGAATAATCACAGTTACTAATTAATATTTCAAAAGTGTTTTTACGCTGACACTAAATCTCGAGAAACTACTAGAGATAATTACCTACATAGCTACTTGCTTACACCTTATAGCCCCTTAGAGACGCAACGCAACTGAACAGTTTAGTCTAGAAAAAAAGCTATATAAGTAAGAGACAAGTTATTGGAGACCTGGATTTAACAGTGTCTTATAAGACTCTGAAGGCTTTCGCGGCGCGTCAAAATACAATATTCCGGGCTTTGAAGTCGTGGTCCAATGGAATTTCTGCCTGACGTTTCGTCTACAGCTGCGGCAGACATTATCAAAGGCGGTGGACGCAATGGACGAAGTGGTCTCCCGTGCTTCCCGACGTTGACTGATTCGACTGTGGTGAAATCCGTGGTATTTATTCCCCGCCGCACATACGGCAAAATGACCAATTTTGGGGGTCAAAAATTGATTTTTCTACTTTAATTTAATGTTTAAAATTTATTTTTTTCTCCGAGTCAAGAAGTTGGTTCATCGTGCTAGCCATGAATAGATTTTATCCACGACCATACTATAATAATCACATTATTCTTGTACATTCTCAAGACTAACGATAATCATTATTCACTTGTGAATAATGAACATTATTCACAAGTGAATAATGAGTTGTCATGGAAACGAAACATGTCGTAGGCAACTGACAACTCAAAAAGTAAACTGCCCTAAACATGAAATCGGTAGTTACCACTGGTTCATTCAAATAATTATCCTTCTATTAGGATGTATTGAGGCAAATGTAGGTTACAGTGTCTCTTTTTCACTAAAATATGTACTTTTCACTGAAAAATACTTAAAATAGGCCATAAAATGAAGTATTATATCCGATCGCACGTGAGGATATATAAAGCCGAGTGTTTTGTAGCCATTTTGGTTGTAGATATTTGGTATTTTTTCCATTTCGACGCTTATAACTCTGAAACTGCTCACTTGACTGGATTTTGTAGTGTTGCGCGTAGGTACAGAAATGAACGGGCTTTCCAAAAATGTGGTCGATGTTGTGGTCGGTCTGGGGGGGGGGGGGGGGGGGGTTGACCAGTGACGTACCAAAGTCAAAAATGCGTTTTTTTAAGTACCCAAATTTACGACGTCTTTACCGTAGATCCGTTTCAACGTTCAGATAAATCTCAGATGAATAGAACATGTGTGATTTTGTCTGGGTCAGAAACAATCTTCAGGACTTTGTTGTTGATGCTTGGGTATTAAGGTGAATCGAATGACATCTTTCGCCACTGCTAGCCTGAGCTTAAGGATCTCGTTGAAGATGATATGGTCCATTGGCAGGCATAGGTTCAGAGTGGCCATCTGTGTGAGTAGATTTGTGCACCACGACCTACAAGATCTGTTGTGCCTCAATTTTAATTAAAGTGTACTCAGAAGGCCCAGTCCTTTTAGAAAATCCATTATCTTCTTGAGTGAGATTTTGTGCAAGTCCATGTGGTCGGATGTGTATTCTTTCGAAGTTCTGAAAGCTAAGTCTTTCAGCTGCAGAACATTCACTAAATATATTATAAGCTAGATATAATTGGCTTACAGGTGAAGGTGTTCTTGAGTATTCGGTCTGCACACACAGACCGAATACCCAAGAACACTATCACATGTTCACACTAGTCGGTCAAGAATACTGTCTGCTTTGTATAATTGGCTTAGTCCAAGTTTATTTTATTATATATTATCCCACTCTTCAGGGCCAAAAGGTATTCACTACCTTTTTAAAACTGTGATCGACTCCCAAAATAAAAGCGTTGCCTTGCGTTGTTGGGCTTTGGAACGCATCTTTTAACTGTGGTTACGGAGCTTGTCTGCAAAGTAGGTAGTATTGTAATTGGCAGTATCACACAGTGAAATTGGAAAAGGAGGACAGCATGTACCCATCGAGTATGCAAGCTTAACATCATCTCCCTTAATCGAATGTTCCAATAGATAGCAGATAAATAGAATAGAATATGTGTGATTTAGTCTGAGTCAAAAACCATCTCCAATACTTTATTGTTGATGCTTCGTGCATTAAGTTGAATCAAATGGTTTTCTTTGCTAATGTTAGCCTGAAAACTCTTTTATGTATCTCTATAAAGAGCGTATGGTCCACTCGCAGGCAAAGGTTCAGTGTGGTCATCGCTGTGTCGTAAATTATGAGCTAGGCATAATCGGCCTAGTCCAACGTTCGGTCTAAAAAAATGGCTGTATAGTGAGAACTGAAAGCGCTGATATTACACTCCTGAGGGCCAGAGGGCCTCACCACTCATACAGTCTTTTCTTAAGACTTCGATCGACTTCCACAATAAAATAGTGGTCCTCCCTGCGGTATGTGTTTTGTTTTGTATTTTATTTTCTATGGTAGAATTAAACTATCACTTCAGACGCTGTTTTATTTTAGATACACGCAACCAAATTTTTTATAGTTCTTCTTCTTCAAGTGCCATGCAGATTCCTGCGTAGGCGTTCATCCTTTCACTCATCATATGATTCTATTAATTGTAGCATTTTGCAGTGTCTGGAAGTCCTGTATTCCTGTCCACTGTCGTATGTTTCGCAGCCAGGACAGTTTTCCCCTTTTATAGTTAACGTTCACCAAATCCCATTTGAGTTTCCATTCAGCAGCATCATTTAGAGTGCCTCCTTCTGCCTCCCCACTTGCTTTTCTAATTCGCTTTTTGAATTTGTGATTTCTATCAGTTCTGGTAGATACAAATCCTAATTTAGCCTGACGTCAGTTCTTTGGCTTTTCCTGTACTTACAAAATCCTGACAAGTATTCATTTTTATAACACTCATGTACCCTGATTTACACTCGATTGGGGTTATTGTGGTGCCTGCTTATATTTATCTGTCTTATTGACATCTTCGTTTATATTATTTTGCAAAAAAGTGTTTAAAAATTGTTCTAATTGATGATTTTCATTAGAATTGTAGATATCAAATTCTGGCGAATCTTTGCCTAGAGATGCGAAAGAGGGCTTGTGTGGGGTTAGAAGGCAAGGCTCAAAATTTGGGGCTAAGAGTTGAGGGTTTCGAATCTATTGACGAGCAGTTTATACTATGTAGTAACCACTACACTGGGAAAACTATATTAGAAGCCTATTCTCAGATGAAAGAATTCCCAGCCAAGATAGGAAGGATGATCTAGTAGGGCCGGCAATAACAAAATCAGAAATAGAATGGGCTATCCGCACCGAAAAACAACAAAACATCTGGTCCCGATGAGATACCGGCAGAGCTCATAAAGCTACTGGATGATAGGGGGGCATAGCAGTTCTTTATAAACACTTCAACAGGATATATAAAACCGGCCAGTACCCCGAGCAATAGCTGACATCAACCTTCATCCCCCTGGCAAAAAAGAATAACGCAAGAAAGTGCGAAGATCACAGACTTATCAGCCTCATGAGTCACTCCTTAAAACTATTTCTTAGAATAATACGTCAAAGAATATTTAGAAAGTGTGAACAAAACATTAGTGACACACAATTCGGATTTAGACAAGGCTTGGTTACTGGAGAAGCACTGGTGGCCACACTGGTACTAGTGCAAAACTGCCATGCTCAAAGGAAGGATGTGTGCATGTGTTTCATAGACTTCCAAAAGGCCTTTGACAGAGCACAATACTATAAATTACTAAAAATACTGAGGAAAATGGATGTGGACGGTAAAGATATCCGCTGCATAGAAAATCTATATCTGAACCAATCTGCTCACATAAAAATCGATGGAGAACTCTTTGTTCGTAGTTATAATGTTGAAATCTGCAGAGGAGTTCGACAGGGATGTATACTTTCGTCACTGCTATTCAATAATATTAAGGTCAATGGAATGTGGAGCTATGCGGATGTGAACAAGTTTAAATACCTTGGAGTGTGGCTCACTGAAGAATGGACATCTGACCTGGAAATAAGATGTCGCATTGAAAGCGCCCACAACACTTTAATGAAATTCAAACGCATCTTCACAAATACGGACTTTATCCAGAGCCTAAGAGTGAGGTTTATAAGGTGTTACATTGGGTCGGTGTTACTATATGGCATGGAGGACTTGACATGAAAGGAAACCACAATGAATAGAATGGAGGCCTTCGAGATGCGGGTATATCGCAGAATGTTGAAAATCCTATGGAAGGCCCGAGTAACCAACGAAGATGTCCTGCGAAGAATGAACGAAGAATGTGAACTGTTACTGATGATCAAGAAAAAAAAACCGCATACCTAGAGCCCATAATGCGGAATAGGAAGTCTTAGAACTGATCATCGAGGGAAGAAGGGGAATGGGAAGGAAGAAGATGTCGTGGCTACGCAACATAAGACCGGCTTACGAACAGCAGAAAGCCTAAACGGCCAGGGACGGAGTACAGATGAGTCATGTGGTCGCAAACATTCATTATTGAATATGCACAAGAAGAAAAAGAAGTAGCCAAACAAAAATAGGCATTTCGTTTCAACGCAAAATAAAAAAAAAATCTTGAGGAATAATTTTACAGGGCTACTCAAGTTTAAACCTTACTTGAGGTTTAAACTGTTTATTGTACGTACACTGCATTGTTTTTTTGTCAAAATCTTTCGTTTAAGCTTATGAGGAGGATGGATTTTGCTTTTGTTACTCTGCCTTTTTCTCTCAACAACTCATAGTCAACTTTTTGTAATGTATGCACTTACACCTTATTAGATATGAGCACACACTATTACCAATGTTAGGTGCGCACTTTGTTTTCGTAATCGTCTATTTATATTCACAATATACGAATAAAAGATCGATATGAACACTTACAATGAAGTCTTATTTTATAACAACCAATTAAAATCTGAGCAGTTATTATTAAAGCCATCTACAACAAACTGGGACGTTCTTCAAGGCCATTTACCAAGTCAAAATCACGTTAAAGACCTGATAAAAGCATCTATTGTTTGACGCCTATGACTTTATCTTGTATATCTAGCCTCAATAAAATTATTTAAAAAAAATGCAAATATTAATTAGGTACTTAACCAATAACTCGCATGGGCTTGGTCCCTTGACATAAATACAAAGTTAAGAAGAATGGAAAACTAGTGGTTAATGAGTCGTGGTAAAAATAACTTCTTACATGATTTTGGTAAGGGTTTTCACACCCATACGCAGATATTTTTTCCATAGTTTAAAGTATATATTCTAATAAGTACGGGGTGTTCATTACAAAACTTTATCTAGTTGGCTGTGAAATGTCAAAAGAAAAGGATGGATAAACAAAAGTCCATTTATTTCGATTATGTCACCCTTTTCTGTCAAAATTTCATAGCCTGCTAGATGAAGTTTTATAATAAACACCCTGTATGTTAAACTAAATAACTAAATATAAAAAATAGAAAGATAAGTGCGGCGCAGAGCCTTTTATTTAACCATATATGTATATCAAAGGATAATGGCTAAATTGCCTATCGGTACGACCAAATCAAGCAACAAGGCAAAATAAGTTCTTGACTCTAGGGAAATTGAAACAAGCTAATTTAGGATGTGCATATATTGAAACCGTTCTGTACATATATCTATCTCGACCGCATTCTAAACCTTATATGCATGCCCACTATATTATTTTAAACGACTTAATATTGAAATCAACCCATAAAAGACGCTTTTCTATAGTTTGGTTTCCGATTTGTGTCTTTGAACCTTATTTATTGCCCTGCACAGGATTTATGCGAATACGTTGCATTATACATACATAACGTTTTGGCTGACTAGAAGTGTCCTATAGAATGTATAGCTTTGCTTAGTACCAGGCAGCGAGGCGATAGCGAGAAGATGCTTTAATAGCCTAGAAATATTACTGTAAAATTTAGTCTAATATTTCATTAGAACAATTATAATCCTAAGTGTGTCTTTCATGGGCCTTGGGGGCGTCAGGGCTTGGGGGAGGTGTTAGAAAGTCCTGTGGCGCAGTCGCGCCCACCTATAGCTCACTCCCAGAAAGTGGTATGACGATTCTTCCCCTGCTCCACAGTGGGTGCAGAGTGGACTGTTTACCATTTCTAGCAGGTGCATGTGTCTGTTTATTCTGCAGTGGCCAGTGAGGATTCCTATAAGGTCTCCCAGGCATTGCCGACTTCTTTCAAGTAGCCACGAGGCTTTGGATCTACCCGGGTTAGGGTAGATTTCTTTGGACTGTCTCCAGTATAGACTGTGTCCACTCTTTGAGAATGTGACAGACGTATGTGTTGCTTACTCCTAGACATGGCTCCGGTCCAGTAAAGCATGTCAGGCACCACACTTGGCCGATTCGTCGGCGCGCTTCTTTCCCTCAATGCCCCTATGTCCAAGAACCCATCTCAGAGTTACCCTTTTTGTTTCTGCCAATGAATCTATAGAGTCTAGAGCATCCCTGGAGTCCTGAACCAGCTTTAAACTCGTCCCGTTCCTGCAGATGGCTCGCAGGGCCACCTGACTGTCGGATTAGATGAAGATGTTATGTTCTGCTCCTTGTATGACTTTTGGTCGTGTGGCCACTTTGAGTATTGCAAACACCTCCGTCTGAAAAAACGTTGTGTGGCTTCCCAAGAGAAAGCTCTCGCCCTCTTCATGGCTTCTTGTTTTATATATTCTGGCTCCTGACGACTGTCATTCTTGATCCGTCTCCACCTGATTATTTTCAGAAGGTGCGTGTGACCGCTTCCCATGGCCGCTTCCTTCCAGTGGTAGCAGCAATCCATCCTCCTGCAGGAAGCCATCGCCTCCCTCTTCACCCAGATTGGAAGCTCCGGCAGACCCAAAAAGGCATTGAGAGCTACTCCCGGTGTTGTTCTGAAAGCACCCGTTATGGCTATAAGGATGTTGTTTTCTGCAGCCTGCCAAAACTCAACACATAGGCCCTGTCCACCACTGGCCACCAGATCACGGACCCACAGGCTAGACGCTGCAAGACGTGTGGCTTTAGACCCCACCTCCAGCCCACTGCTCTGCGCAGTTGCCGCACCAGTGTTGTTGCCTTATTGCATGCCTTTTCTACGTGTTCACCGTTTCTACTAGGTCACCCCGCTGTCAATGGTCACCCCAAGGTTTTGGCAGCAGAGATTCTTTGTACAGCATGGGTGACCGGAATCCTGTAAAAAGTGCATTAACTTTGGATCGCTCTTTTTACACGTGAAAGGAGCAGTCATCGCCAAGAAGATTCTAGATATATTCATGAATCTGTATGACGTTTCTGGTTTAAGCAGAAGAATAAGTCTTTTGCGAAATTAAATAACAACAAGACTTGTAGCTGTTTGACACTTTGACAAAGTAGCCGTTCAACTTCGTAGTAAGTACACCAGATTATTGAAAAAGGCACGGGATTTAATGTTGATGTCGTTCGTTGCTCTTAGGCGGAAATGGAAGATGATTTGCTAAGTGGTAGTGCTTTCGCGAGTGACACAATATCAAATTGGTCCAAGTGTCAAAACATTGCAAAGAGCCAATGCTAGTGGAACTCAAAATAAATGTTATGACAACAATGCTTCTGGAAATGAGGTGAGAAATGAAGTCCTAGTGACGTAACAAGAATCAGGTGTCTTTTAAGTATGCCCTTGACGCGGACTTTGGTGTTGACCATGATTGTCATCAACAGTCTGCCCTTTTATGACCAGGCTTTGCACAATTGTGTGTGAAGGGCGGATGCTCGATGACTTGTGATTGCTGCTTTCCTTACTTTCCTATGATGATTTCCATATACCCTTCTCGTAATATTAAACGTAGAGCCAGTACCACATTCCTTATCATCCTAAAGTTTCCTTTTAAATTCATGTTATATTAGCTTTTCTCTTACAAGTTCTAAAGTTAATTTAATAGACTCTAGAGATTCAAGGGCTGTTACAAGCGGGTCAAAGTATTTAGGAAATGTCAACATCAAGTTGCATACAACTCATGATTTTGCAAGGAATCACCTGAAGTTAATTCCATGGTTAATAGCTTCTTTCTTAAAACAAGTTGGATGGCAATTTTTTTTATTTGAAACACTCTTTCCAATGCAGTCCACATTTGATGGCCAGTTACCTTATATTTGACATACTGAAATTGGAGTTTGCAATGGTGCTTTACATTTCCTATCTAGTTTCAAAAACATGTCATTCTACTCCCTTTCAATACGATTTTTTACCTCGTGACTATCAAGTATAATAATAATTTAATAAATTTATAGTGATCATAATGGAATGATTGCTAATTTCAACATTCCATTACCAGGATAACTAAAGGTGACCAAGAACCTGAATTCTTCAGCAGGTTCCTTCTTAATAATTTCTTTAATTACAGAATTTATTTCTTGTTGTTTTAAAAAAAGAAGTCTTCTAGGCCTTTATCGGATGAACTTCTTCCGTGTTGATCCGTTGTTGGGCTATCAGGTTTGTCAATTTTATTCCATGTAATTACATCTTATTCTAAAGCAAACAGTTCAATCGCCTCTTCGACATCTTTTCTTTCTCAAACTGTGTCCTCGTTCCCTTAAGCTGTTCATATAAAGCTGTTGAATTTCTTCGCTCGTCAGGTAGTGTTATGTCCTCATTGAATTAGCTATCCTTCTAGGATTGTTTTATCTGCTAAGCACCTCAGAATAAGAAGCCCCTCTACGTCTACATTCAGCGGTTCCACAACGATAAAACCCTTACTGCTCTTACTCTTGTCTCTCTCATACTTACATTCAAAACTATTTTTGTGTTTGCCGGCATGATGGTAAATTAATCCATTATTAAATGTATACACCATTTTTATTTCTTCAGTTAATGAATTAAATTACTCTTTTAAATATTAGGTCTATTAAAACGCTCAAAATTAAAAACAAATCAGTATAACGATTTAGGTTGGATGCCATTTATTGTAAATGAAAATATAGTAAATAAGTCAAAAGAGTGTAACAAAGTTACTAAATATCTGGCGAAATAGGAACGCGGAACTTAAGTTATAAAAGTCAAGTTCAATTAATTAGGGTAGAAGGGTTAACGAATGTAGGTAAACTTACGGCATGTTTGCCAGCTTTTAAAATTTATGAATTTCCTTCAAACTCTGGTGAATCACTTGGAATCTTTAGCTAGAACAAGTCCTTGGGTACTTGGTTGGTTGCATTGTTGTTTCCATATAAAAGAGCTGAGGAGCAAAATTTCGAGGACTTGATCGCCAGCAGTTGAAGATCGTCAATCCTAAAAGTAGAACCGTATATAAAGAGACCGAAGGCCCGATCCTTGTAAGCCCCATTTTCACACAATCACATACACGAGTTATAGTGATCGTTGGACCCCCCCCCCCCCCCAGTCACATAAAATAAACAGGGCTATAGCGGTTGTTGAGTCTCATTTACACACATACCTAGGCCAAGGCGATTGTTGGGCCCAATTCATGCACAGCTTAGCATTTGTTGGGCCCCATTTCCACTTGCACATACAGGATGTTACGGGATAAAATGTACATACTAATACAGGAGGTTTTGACCATGCCAACACATATTCAGTATTAAAAAAGTTCGGAACTCATTTCTTACTGATATACAGATGTATAAATTTTGCCCAAAACAAAAATTAATCTTATTTTCCAGAATTTTTGCAAAAATTTAAATTGCATGTGCGTTAGACGTTGTAGGAGAAGAACCTAGGAAGGTAATAAAAAGTTCTAAATTTCCAGAGTCGGACTAATAAAGTTGTTCTTTTCATGATGCCGCAAAACAAACTCTCAGCATACGATTTTTTAAAACTTTTGCAATAGATGTGAGGTTTACAAATTCCAGACAATAAGAAATTGGAACAATTTAAGTTGTGACACTTTTGTTTTTTTTTTACAATTTTTTAATATTGTAATCAACTGCGTTTTCTGTTACCAATGACTTATTAGGTTTAAATTTGTGTAGCTTCTTATTACTAGTCTTCTTATTATAACAGTCATTGTCAAATATAGTGTGAAAGGTTCGACTGGAATTTGAAGTTCCCTTTAGAAGTATTTTTCTTAATAGCATTTGAAGTTTAGTGGTTTTTGCAAAAATGCCACATAAATTTAGCAATGAAGAGTATGCCGACATATTATTTATCTATGGATATCGTAATGGAAACAGTAGAGCGGCGGTACGGGATTATCAGAGGCGATATCCGAATCGAAGAATCCCCAATCATCAGACTTTTTCCACAACTTTTCGTTTTCTTCGACAGTACGGGAGGTGTCTCCATCAAACTGTGGAGAGAAACGAACTAACCGAACATGACAATGATGTGTCGGATACCATTGGCCAAAATCCTAGCATGAGCACAAGAAGAATCAGTCAACCTTTAAATCGAGTTGGATTGAACCATGTCAAAGTTTGGAGAATTCTGAAAAAAGAACGCCTTCATCCTTATCACATTCAGCAGGTCCAACGCCTTGAACTCGGTGACAGTGTGCGCCGTTTGGCTTTCTGCGATTGGATTAGGACCCATAGACCCAGGATTTATAGAACGCTGTTCTCGGACGAATCGCAGTTCACTAGAGATGGAATTAACAACCATCGCAATGAACATCTTTGGGCTGAAATAAACCCAAAAGCCATTCGTGAAACCAGATCCCAACATCGATTCTTAGTAAATGTTGTGGGACCTCATTTCATTGGTGTGGGACGTCATTTCTTTGAAGGCCCTCTCTCACAGGACCTGTTTATCTCGATTTCCTATTACCGGGTCTTCTAGAAGAACAAAAGAGTAGAACAAAGAGGAATGCACTTCCAGCACGAGGGCGCTCCGCCGGATTTTGCGCTGACCGTAAGAGAATATTTGAATGCTACATTCCCTAATAATCGATGGAGTCCGCACCATTGGCCCCCAAGGAGTCCAGATTTAACTCCTCTAGATTATTATAATATATAACAAATTAATAATAGAGAACAATTGATTGAAAAAATTAGAATTTGTTGTGAACACATAAAAAATAATCCACAGGAAATCCGAAAGAGAAATGCAGGGAGAATGGAGGGGTTTTTATTTGTCATTGTTTCTGAAATTTAAAATTGTAAAATTGAAATAAATAATCTAAAAATAATAATTATGAGTTTTTGTTTTCTGATATCTATTTGTTTTATTTCTCTTCTTGTCATAAATATTAATAAACAATAAAATGAGCAGTAAGCAAAACAAATTTTAACTCAGTAAATTATTAGTAATACAAAATGCTGTTCATTAATGAAAACCAAAAGTGCGACAACTAAAATGGTTCCGATTTCTTGTTGCCTAGAGTTTCTGGACACGAAAGCTTCTGCAAAAGTTAAAAAAAAAAATGTTTACTGAGTGTTTGTTTTGCGTCATCATGAAAAGAACAACTTTATCAGTCCGGCTCTGGAAATTTAGAACTTTTTATTATCTTCCTGAGTTCTTATCGTAAAACGTCTCGTGCACATGCAATTTGAATTCATTTTGCAGAAATTCTGGGAAATATGATTGATTTTTGTTTTGGGCCAAATTTATACAAAACCCTGTGTATCAGTAAGAAATGAGTTCTGAACTGTTTTAATACTGAATATGTGTTGGCATGGTCAAAACCTCTCTCCCATATTAGTAAGTACATTTCGGCCCGTAACACCCTGTATATAACCGGCTTAGCGTATGTTGGGCCCCACTCATACAGACACACGGGTCAAAGCGTTTGTTGGGCCCCACACATATACATTTCACCGTCAACTTACCGAATTAGTTAAATTCCCGTACCCGTTTCTATCCAAGAAAAGCCAAACGTATATTTTCCTTTAAATCCATAAGAGCCCTAAACTGATATTCGTTTATAACCTTGTTGACATTACATCTTGAAAATAGAGTTTTAGCGTATTGATCTACTGCGTATCTTTCTCTCAAATCGCACCCAAAGATAGAAAGCCTGGACACCTTCTCCACTGTTTAAAAGCTCCCCGGTAGGCGATAATGTGGACCTTCTATCACGTAAAACTCTTAGAGGGTGGCGCCCAAGATAGTTTTATTAGCAGCGTGGACGTTAAACGGCCAATACAAACAGGCCCTTTTTCCCTCACTTATTAAAATTCGTTACCAGAGAGAAAAAACATGACTTTTGATGTTGTATTCAAGATGCCAACTTGGGCACCCTTCAAGTCTAGTAAGGCGAATTTGTATTAACCAAACATTGATAGACTATGAATATTAATCTCAATACCAGAAAAGTTTAGGGGTTGCAGAATTCTAGAGTGGAACTAGCCAGGGCACAGTAAGCTACTGCCTCAAAGATGGAGCCAATCCCACCAACCGTATTAAAATCAGCCTGCCCCATTTTCCATGAGTTTTGTAGGTCCAAAGTTATTATTTTCACCACTCAAACCTCAAAGGTCTATATTTATTGAACACGAGCAATCGCTTGGCTAGAAAACTCTAAGTAATGACTAGCGAAGAAAGAAAACGGATCCATAACTCCAGAGGGAATAATTGTCATCTATTACCCTATTTAGGGCGACTTTTACGACTATCAGATGAACTTCAGTTTAAACTTTAGTTCAATCTTCAGATAAAACTTGGGGTAGCACTGAAAAAATGAAAATGTCATGATGCAGTGGTTAATTTTCTAATTACCCTCGAAACAGAAGACAGTAAGATTTCAAGAGGAAAAGCAAAAGTTAGTAGAGTCCATTTCAAATAGATACTCATCTAGAAAGCTGAGAAATTGACATATAAATGACACATTTACATGGAAGGAATAGGACGAATCTGTCAGTTCCTCAGAATGCTAGATGAATATTTATTTGAAATGGGCCATAGTAGTAGCAGTAGATATTTGGGGGGGGGGGGGGGGGGCGAAGCCTAGCGACTAACGGCCTTTCTCATAGTCGCCCGATCCACTCATCCCTACTCCACTTGGGCCCTCATTCCCTCCACGAGTTGACCCGTCCCTCTAATGAAGAAGAGTATCCCGTCCCATCTCAGAGTCGGAAGCTCCTCTAGATGGAGAAAGGCGGCTCCCAGTGTCTCTATCATTCAACTGTCATTTTAATGCTTTGTAGGTGACAATGAGAAAAATAATTCAGTTAAACTGTAGTATGGAGTTTATGATAGGTTGTGAACGTAAATGTATGTCGATCTGAAGTTTAAATTTTAAACTGAAGTATAAAAGTCGTCTTATTTACATCATCCAGAAATTTTATTGAACCGGAGTTAGGTACTTTTCTAAGTAAAAATGTCATTTGCAATCAGGTTTATGAACATTTAATTGGTTTATCTGTTGCTACTATTAAACAGATTTTCAATCAGCGAAGTTGATGGCGATTTAATTGTTTCACCCTGTGGCTCAAGCTTTCTACCTCAAAAAGGGGTGAAATTGCAATTAACAAATAACCATCTGTTTTATACGTGATCGAAAAAACTGTTAATGGATAAAAGGTGTTTTACGACTTGGACAGGATCATTACTACTGCGTTGCAACTAAATAAGCAATCAATCCTTAACGACAAAATGCTTAGAGCATTTGAATATCGGGTGTGTACACTGAGTTCTAGTATCGATTCGTACAAACTTTTTAATATGTATTGAGAGAAGTGGTCGTGGGTTGAACAGAAATCGAATACCATCGACGTTTCAACTACTAAACTGCTAACGGAAAAGATCGATACAGTAAATTTTTTTGTCATGTTTGGGGGTTTGTATCTCGGAAAAGCCTTAGTCGAAATTTAAAACCTAAAGAGATTTTGATAAGTCGTTTCTTCTAGAATCACGGCAGGAGATTGGTATTAAATAAGTTATTATCTAAAAGATATACAGGGTAAAGAAAAAAGCACTGCAAAGTGGTTGCATTTCAACCCACTGCATTTGGTAGGTAGCGTAATTTCAGAACATTCATTGTTATAAGGTATCCTGAAATTAACTGGGAAATTGCTAGGCGAAAATAGGGCACAATGTTCATTCAAACATAAGCCGCAAACGCTTCGTCTCCGAGATACAGGGTGTTGATTTTCTTTTTATTTTTTCTTTCTTCTTAAAAGTCTGAATTCTCTATTCAATTTAGAAACTTTCTTGCCTCTTGCATCCTTGCCTTATCTCCAACCGTTTTCGAGAAGTTTGCAAAAGTGTCTAGAAATGTCTAGACTGAAATTTAAGAAAAAACGATCAGTGGCGTGCTACAAAACTTTGTGAGGGTAAAAGAAATACAGCCCGAGAAAATATAAGACCCTGCCGATTTTGGCTGGTGGTTGGTATATCCAATGATGTAGATAATAAATGTGTATAATGTAGGTGTGTAATGTGTATAATAACACCTATATTCAAAGATAGATAATAACACCTATATATCTAGATAATAACACCTATATTCAAAATTTGAGTTAAATATCTCAAAAACTCTTAAGAGCTATGGAGAAAAAAAAATAACACCCTGTATCTCGGAGACGAAGCGTTTGCGGGTTATGTTCGTATGAACATTGTGCCCTATTTATGCCTAGGGATTTTCCAGTTAATTACAATTAGAAAAAACCGTCTCGAGATATCGACCATATCTCTTAAATGTCATTACAAAATGAGTCCTAAAGTTAACGCTCCCGTCATGAAATCGTAGTAGACAAAATTTTAATCAGATTTTTATTAGATTTTTTGCCATCCTTGTACAAAATGGAATAAAATTGTTCTATTAACCATGAGTCTACGTCGCTGATTTTGCAACCAGTTAGCTTTCAGAGATCATTTATCTTATTAAAGTCGGCTGCGGCATTCTTGCGATACCGGGTGACTTACAAAAGAGCGTCAACTTTTTGAAAAACCCCTGTAATTTATTTTCTAGGCCAAAAAACCGAAAACTGCCGAACATGTCCCGAGATACCAACTAACGCCATTAAATGTCATAAAAATGAATGTTTTGAAATTACGCTACTTACCAAATGCAGTGGGTTGAAATGCAACCATTTTGCAGTGCTCTTTTCTTTACCCTGTGTATCATTTAGAGAATAACTTATTTAAGATCAATCTCCCGCGGTGATTCTAGAAGAAACGACCTTTCAAAATCTCTTCAGGTTTTAAATTTCGCCTAAGGCATTTCCGAAATACTGACCCCCAAAAATAACAAAAAAATTTGCTGTATCGATCTTTTTCGTTAGCAGTTCATAAGTAGTTGGGTTTTTTTAAAGGTACTCTGTGTGTGGAATTTTTTGTCGTAACTACAATAAGAACCATTCCGACATGATTGCCAAAACTACTACCATACTCTGTATCTGTCTATGTGTATCAATGATTTAATTGGTGATATAAGATATTCAAAATTTCTGACTGGAACAATGTTTTTAACCAACGGTAAAATAGCTTTTAACAGTATATACACGGTGCTTTTTTAAAGCCCAGCATTATTCTCTTGTTTCATGATTTCAATTTATTTTTATTCCTTGTACAGAGGCGTATGATGTAATTGAGATATTGGCTTTTACCTGCCGCTTGTCAGATCATCTACAACTCTATGAATTCTTAAAATTTATAGTTTAGAGCTTCGAAGGAGAAAGTATTATGTTTTTGTATGGAGCTAAACTGACTTTTCTGTCTCGCTCGTTCGTCCACCAAACTGCACAAATCCGCCAGAAAAATGACTTTACACCCCTTGTGAAATAATTTACCAGTCTTGCTTACTTTAGTGCCTGGTAAAGAAATATTCTTCTTCTAGTGTGTAGGCTATTTACATGAAAAGTTATGTGAATATCAGCAAAACCTAATTTCTTTAAAAGAAATTAGGACATTTCCAAGTAGCATTCTAAGCCACAATTCGGCGATTGTTTCGTAATCCTTGCTAAAATCGGTGACCATTTGGTTAAAAAAGCTGCCAAAAAAGCAAATCTGTTACGAAATTATTACGGCCCCTTGGCGAAAATGAGGAACTTTTATTTTGTCACTACTCGGCTTTTCTGACCAATATTTAGGCCAGTATTTTGGCCATCTTTAGCAATGAATGCTAGATTTTATAGATATAATCGCTAAAAATTTGGGTGCTAAAAAATAGCTTTTATGACTAAAAATGTTGCTACGTTTTGATATTGAGTTACGTTCCTTCCATCAAACCAACTATGCATGGAGATTCAAAATGCCGACACGACATGGATGTGTATCATATCCTGAATAGTTTGGTTGCAGATTACATCGAATTGCTTGAAATAATGGACTAAAATCTTAGTGCCAAGGCAAATTTACTGTGAATTTAGAGGAGATACTTAATATATTTCAAAGCGCCAAGGTAATTTTTCAAACACAATTTTTTTCTGATTTTATTCAATATTTTCAGGAAAACACTCCCTTTGACGACTCAATGTATCGAAATACTTTTATTTTAACGATAAAAGTATGAAATATTCAATAGTTGTATATGTATATTTTATTACTTTACAAATAGCTGTTAAATTAGAAAATTTAACAGTCTAAAAAACATGGCCGCTGGGTTGTTGCGGATATTCATCGAGGCTACAATGGTCGTGAAAAGGCTAATGCAGCCGTTCCGCCATAAAAGCCAATTAGTGGCGAAAAAATAGCAATTTCGGCCGTCGTTTATTTTACGCCCCCTGGCGGCATTCAACAAAGTAAAATGTAAATTGTTTGAAGATGTATCAATTTCTGTTCAGATTTGGAACAAGAGTTTTTAATTAGAACCTTGTTAGTGACATCATCATCCGTTATTGGGGTTACTTTTAATGCCTATAATAATATATATAGTGGACAACACCTTACAAAAACAAATTTTATCATTTTTCACTTCTTATTTTAAAAATCTAATATGAAATAACTACATAAAAATAATAATATTTAGTATTGTCTTTACCGTCAAGTAGTACGTAGTACAACTAAGTAGAAGAATATTTATATTTCCTTTTACCCATGTTGATACAGTTCCAGGAAGAAAGATAAAATATACTGCTTTCTGGAATTACTGGAGTAGAACTCGATTTTTAAGGTTAAAGTTTTTAAATAAGTATAGCTTTGCCTAAAGTTAAATTGGCTACTTTATGGCTACCTTATGTCAATATTCTGTGGCTTTAAAATTTAGCTATTATTTGCTAATTTTGTTGTCATTTTGGCTAACACAAGTTTTGGCATTATTTCTGGTTAGAAAAGCTACAAATTTATTGCAATAAAATAGATATTTTATCTAGTAAATATTCGGAAGTTTTAATCAGGCAAGAAAATGTAACGTTTGCCAAAATGTTGGCTAAGTTATTGCCATCACGAAAAATGCTACTTTATGATCAAATCTTGGCCATAGATGGGCTCTTATTGCTAATTTTTTTGGCCAGAATCCATCTTACATAAATGGCCAAATAACAACCAAATCCTCGCTATTTTTACTACTTTTGGTCATTAATGCAATTTGCTCATACAGTGGTACTTGGGTTTTTATTAACTTGTTGTAGGCAGGGCTCGTTATTGGTATAGTTGGGTCATGCCGAAAGCAAGAACTGTTTTAGAACAAGAACTGATATGTCTTAGACGAAGGTATAACTTTCTATACAATGCTTCAGACAAGACTCAGTTGTCGGAAACACAGTTCTGGCAGCCCAGTATTGACAACCCACAAATGCGTACGGGTAAGAGACATTACCGCACGCGAATAGAAAACGTGATTTATAGGTAATTGACGCAGGTCGTCATTACAGAGCTATTCAATAACATTTATGAGAGGGGCACAATTCCAGAAGAAGGCTGCTCTCAATATTTATTCCCATACCGAAGACAAAGACAGCTAACAAATGCGAAGACTACATTAGTCTAATGAACCACGTTCTGAAGACATTCCTAAAAGTCCAATAACGTATTTATCCCAAACTCGAAGAACGTATCGGAGAGACACAATTCGGATTTAGGAACGTACTCGGGATTCTTTAATGTTCTAATACAAAGAGCACGCGATGTCTTTGCCTGTTTCATCGACTTCGAGAAAGCTTTTGATAGAGTAAATAACACAAAACTACTGGAAACCCTCAGAGAGTCAGGCCTAGATGCCAGGCACATCCGCATTATATCTAACCTTTAGTGAAAACAAAGGGTTCGAGTTCGGGTGGAGAATGCCATCTCTGAGGAGTTTGAAGGTACGTCAGGGAGTTCGACAAGGATGTGTGCTCTCTCCTCTGCTCTTTGATGTTTATTCGGAAATATTGTTTGGGGAGGCTTTGAAGAGAATAGATGACGGCATTTTGCTAAATGGCGCATTTATTAATAATCTAAGGTACGCTGACGACACAGTCTTAATTGCAGAGACAGCTGAGGGTCTCCAGGGGATAATAGACAGAGTAACAGAAGTTTGCGAAACCTACAACATGCGCCTACATAAGGAAACAAGATATTGATGGCCAGTTTTACGCAAAGGGCTCTCAAGTGGAAAAGGTTACATCGATAAACTACCTGGGGCACATTTCTTAACAATAAATGAAAACAAATAAATGATATCAAAATCCGAATTGAGAAGAGTAGAATAGCTTTTGATCTCATGAGAAGTGTGCTGTGCAATTTAAATATAGGCTTGCACCTCAGAGTCAGAGTTCTTAGATGCTACGTTTTATCAATACTAACATATGGAGTGGAAGCTTGGACTCTGACTGACGCTGTATGTAAACTTCTGAGATGTGGTGCTACAGACGCATGCTTAGAATATCATGGATTCACCACCTAATTAGAGTGTATGAGAAAACAGAAAGAGGTTTTAAACGTAATCAAGGAGCGTAAACTTTCATACTTCGGACATGTCATGCGAAACCAGAAATATAGCCTACTTCAGCTTATTATGCAGGGCAAGCTTGACGGCAAGAGAGGTCCTGGAACACGACGAATATCGTGGCTGCGAAATCTGAGACAATGCTCAGGAATGACATCTATGAACCTATTTCGGGCTGCAGCGAATAAAATCAGATGGACCATAGTAATCGCCAACACCAAAGAAGAAGAAGAAGAAGAAGGTCTATAGTAGACACCAACATGTATTTTTTTTTCAGCCTATCGTTTGCAAGTGCCCTTATAATCAACGACACCAATGACGACATAAAAAAGCATTATAGCAAGTGCACGTCCGTGCTTGCATCTTTGTTTCAATGGAAGGAAGCGGTGCCAGAAGAGAGACACTTAATCAGAAACATTGGAATTGGTGAAGGATATATTTGGTGAAAAAATTATCAAGATGGGGCAAAGAATAAAAGCTATTTTGTAATATTGCAGTTTGTTAGTTAGTGTCCATTTTTTCTGCACCTGAATGTAGTGGTCTAAGGTATTGTTAAAGATTGGTGCGGGCGATCGTCGGTTGTTCCCGGGCGATCCTTGACCTGTAGTAAGGTGTCGTCGCTGAGCCTGAAGTATTACTTTGTTTACACGCGTTTTAATGTTATTTAAATCTTTAGAGGCATTCTTTAATTGTTGATGAATGTCAGGGAACCCTTTAGTTTATAAGCCTTAGGTATAAAAGGCACAGACCGTTACGGGTCTAATTAGTCTAATTGTTAATTGATTAATTTTCGATTATCGTCTCCCATCTTAATAGCAAATTTAGCTCTACCTTTTTGTTTATTCTTGTCAATTTTTCAAAAAACTGCCTTTTTCTAAAAAAAAAAATGCGAAATTGTGATAAGAAAAATAAAAAAATAAAAAAAAATGTTTTTTCAGAAAAAAAATCTTTTAATTTCACCTGTGCGCGTCTGTCTTGCATATAAAAAAAATAATTTACTAACATTATTGGGTATTGTATTTTCTATATCTGTCTTCCTCTTCATGTTCGATTTGCCGGAAAAGAGTTGAAGTAGGTGGGTTGGGATTATGTATTTTAGTAGCGTCTCTATCCGAGACTAATGAGACAGACCATTGAGATTTTTAAACACGAAAAAAATTTCAACAGGAAAGAGGAAATTACGTTTCTAAATGCAGACTGGAAGCGATTTTTACGGCATACTTCAAGTGCGCTGAAAGTCCTCGCCACCACTACCCCCACCCCAGTCCCTCCACTGCAGCGCGACGGCTGGTGAATAAAGACCACGGAGCTCACCACAGTCGAATCAGTCAACGTCGGGAAGCACGGGAGATCACTTCGCCCATTGCATCATCGCCTTTAATAATGTCTGCCGCTAGAGCTGCAGACGAAACGTCATGAAGAAATTACATTGGACCACGGCTTCAAAGCTCGGAAAACACTCGGACTGTCACTTTTATGTCAGAAAATACGAGAATGATGGAAACTTATTAACCATTCAAAGCAACGAACTAGTATATTACATTTGGAGTGACCCTTCTGTTTCACCGTTTTAGTACCCCTTTTTTAGCAGTGACCGCCAAAATTAACATTAGCTCTTTAGACGAGAGGATTAAAATGATTTTTTTTTTGCATAGAAACTGATAAACTGCAGACTCCTTTGTACCTATATTGATAATTTTTTGGGAAATGACAATCTTCCTCAATAATTCCTGTGTTATTATTCAGGACATTTTTGAATATCTAACTCACATTTGACGTAAAGTACAGATGACGGATATCACGGAGGTAGGACTAGAAGAAGCAAACAATTGCTTAAAATTGGTTCCGTTTTTTGGCCGGAAGTTCGCCATGTTTGTGTTCCATGACGTAGGTAATGTCATCGCAAAATTACATCAATTGACGAATCGTAATCTCGAATGATATGGCTTGAGACGGCAAGTGAGGTCAGTTTTTTCCCATTTTGCGTCTTTGTCTGGTCATAGACAAATGGCTCCGTCTTCTTGTTGAGCACTAAGAAAAGTGTTAATTGATGATCAAGAGTTTGTCATTCGGCGGGAGACCAGGGAGAGACCCTAAAGTTTCTCCTTCACTGGAGAAAATGGCGTGGCAGCTCTCCCGGAGCTGGTTCCAGTCCGGGAAGACTGGATACTTGCTAGGGAAATAGTCACCTACGAAGTCATTAGATGGGCGGTGGGCGAATTCAGTCCATTTAAGGCAGCGTGTCCAGACGGTATATTCACGGCGAGCCTGGCACTGGGACACGTCCCTAAGGCGTGGAGACCGGCAAACGCGATCTTCATACCAAATGCTGGGAAAAGTGACTACAATGTCGCTAAATCGTTTAGACCCATAAGTTTGACATCCTTTCTAATGAAAACGTTAGAAAAGATAGTCGATAGGTACATTAGAGGGCTAATGTTGGCAAGACAACCCATAAACAAAGATCAACATGCCTACAATAAAGGGAAGTCGACTGACACGGTTCTCCACTCTGTAGTGCATAAAACAGAGAAGGCATACTTGAATAAAGAAGTGCTGCTGGCATTGTTTTTCGATATTGAGGGAGCATTAGACGAAGCCAGAACAAACAACATCTGCGAGGCTCAGGTCTCGGGGGACTCCAACACAGTTGGTAAGTTGGGTCAGATCGTCACTCAGCAACCCTATGGTGACGGCTTCTCTGGGAGATCACAGGAGGGAAATCGAGGTTAAGGGCGGCTATCCACAAGGCAGCTTGACTATGGTGTCTCTTAATGGACGGTTTTTTGGAGAGACTACAGGGCGAGGGCTCAGTGCGCAGGGGTATGCAGATGACGGACTGGTCATGATTCCAGGGAAGTCTGTTATATGTGATCGAATGCAAATAGCATGCAGAATAATAGAACACTGGTGTACCGAGAAGGGACCGTAAGTCAATCCTGGCAAGACAGAGCTTATGCTCTACACGAAAAGGAGGAAAAGTACAGGTTTCCGGTCACCCACGCTGTACGCAGAACCATTGCTGCTAAAGCCTGAGGCTAAATACCTGGGGGTGATCATCGACAGAGGGCTGAACTGGAAAAGTCACGTAAAAAGGCATGCAATAAGGCAACTGCGCAAGGCAGTGAACAGGAGGTGAGGTCTAGAGCCACACGTACTGCACTGGCTCTACACTGCGGTTATCAGACCGAGAATATCTTAGGGGTCCGTGGTGTAGTGTGCAGCGGTGGGCAGGGCCTGTTGTGCGTTGAGGTTGGCCAGACTGCAGGGAATAGTCTGCTTAGTCATAACGGGTGCATTCAGAACACCAGCGGGAGCAGGTCTCAATGCCTTGCTGGGTCTGCCGGAGCTTCCAATCTGGATGAAAAGGGAGGAGATGGCTTCTGGATGAAGAGGGAGAAGAGGGAAGAGATGGATGGGATGGATTGCTGCGACCAGTGAAAGAAAACAGTTATGGAAAACGGTCACATGCAGATCGCCAGCCTCATCAAGCGGGACATCCCTATTGGCGTCCCCCCTCTGTCGCAGAAGGAACGCCCTTACTGCATTGGCTAAGACTAAGACAGTCATTTGGGATAAATATCCCAACGAGAGAAGAATTCAAAGAAGAGCTGGAATATACAAAGCAGGCCATGAAGAGGGCGAGAGCTTTCCCTTGGGAAGCTACACGACCGTTTTCCATGGAGAGATGTCTGCAATACTCGAAGTGGTTACACGACAAGAAGTTAAACAAGGAGCAAAAGAGAAAATCTTCATCTACTTCAACAGTCAGGCGGCCCTACGAGCCATCTGCAGGAACAGGACGAGTTCAAAGCTCGTTCAGGACTGCAGGGATGCTCTAGAGTCACTGGCAGAAACAAAAAGGATAATTTTTGGGTGGGTTCCTGGACATAGGGGCAGACGAGCTTTACTGACCACAAACTGGACACAGTCAGCAATATCTAGACAAACCAAGGAAATGTACGCTAACCCGGATATATCCAAGACCTCGTGGCTACTTGGGAAAAGTCGCCAGTGCCTGGGAGATCTTATGGGAATCTTCAGTGGCCACTGTGCATGCACCTCCTAGGAATGGTGGACAGCCTACTCTACACTCACTATGGAGCAGGGGAAGAGTCGTCATACCATTTTCTGGGAGTATGCTATAGGTAAGCGCGACTGCGCCACCGGACACTGGGAGCCGCATTCCTCCATCGAGAGGAGCTTCCGACTCTGAGATGGGACGAGATATTCTCCTTCATTAGAGGGACGGGTCGACTCGTGGAGGGAATGAGATCTCAGTAAGCGTAAGGATGGGTGGATCGGAGGACTGTGAAAAAGTCCTTTAAGGCCTAGTCGCAAAGCTTTGCGACTAGGCCTTAAAGGACCCTCCTCTCACTCCCCCCCCCAAGTCTACCACTACTACTACTATTTGTCATGCGATGCTGCGTCTTTAAAGCTTTGTTTTGTTTTAGTTTTAGCCCGGGTTGGATTTGAGCGAACTAGAACTCGTCGGATAACCATCTCCGAGTTCCACGAGTATGCCCGCAGAGTTTTAGCATTTTGGGATGATGGCTGCGTTCAGAGTAATCTCTCTTTGTATTCTGGATAAGAATTGAAGGATGGGAATACTTCCATAGGTCTTAGCACACTTCCTCAGGCCATAGCATCCTTCCGCTACTGGAAAATGTTATATACAGGGTGATTCACAACTCAATGGAAATAGGTGAATGTAGAGGAAATCAAAAAAAGTCGCTTTTTCATATATATTTTTTTCTTAAAAACAATTTTTTTATATTTTATTTTTTCATTACCTCTTATCACAATATCGAAGCTTCTTCAGAAACAATCAGTTTCTCGAAAAATTCATACATGTGTATAATATATATGTAGTTCTAGAAAACGTCATCTAGAAGGGGGTGGAATTTTGTTTATTACATAATTACATAATCAATGTAAATAGGTTTTGGTTTCTTCATACTTTTCTTTTGACATTTCACAGGCAACTTGATGACGTTTTTAAATAGACACCTCCTACATTTAAATGTTGTCTACAATTTCTGGTAAGGATATACTTCCGAAGCGACTTGAACTCTTTTTGACAACTGTTAAATATTCAGAATAATGTTTCGAAGGTATTGATAAAGATTGGTGCGGGCGGTCGTCGGCGGTCATTTAGAGGCATTCTTTGTTCGATGTCAAGGCATTCTCCATAGGTATAAAAGGCAGGGCCCGCTGCGGGTCTAGTTTCTCTAATTTTTAATCGAGTCTAAGTAAGCTTAAAGGACAAAGCGATAATAGAGGGCTATGGTGAGTTGTTAGTGGTATATTTTGGGTTATAAATAGACGAATTCGACTCATGTTTTTGTTTGTCGAGTACATAAATAGTGTATTTAGCTACACTGGAATTCTTCTAACCCGACTTTGCAACAGTATTATTAGATCTATAGCAGCTCATTGCTTCAAAGAAGAGTTTGTGCTTGTCGCTAGTCGAACGCTCAAAGGAAATTATTATTAGGGAGGGAAAGTTCGATCAGATCTTGAGCTGTATTGGTGACGGGCCATGTGTAGCCCAATCGAAATCGCCAATGAAAATATAGGCAGTAAACTTCTGCAGTCTCGTGGGTTAATAACAAGTTAGGTAGTTTATTTCAATATCGTGGTCAAACGAGATAAACGATAGCTGAATGTGTCCGGCGATTACATCAAATCCGCCAAAAGCTAGGTTGCAATATTAGCGTCATAAATCCAGGGCCGGTCTGCTAACGGATTACATATGGGCCATTCTTCGCGGGCTCGCGCCCACACGCCGATCGGCCCCCCGCCCCATAGACAAGCTTTACGAGGCCCCTTAATGCCCCGGCATAACAAACGAGCGTCGGTTTAAAATATTTCAGATCCCCGACGGGGATTCCATTGTGTAGAAAACCATGTTTATTAGAGAATCAAGTTCTTTATTGGTTAAATTAGAATTTATTATTTTGGGTCGCGGAAGATAATTTTGGCGTAAATCCCTAGACTAGGCATACGTGTCAGTTTTAATGGTTTCTCGGGTTGCAAAAAAATTCTAGATAGGTATTGCACTTTGCATTTGGACTTGATTTACTAGTAATTCAAGCAAGAAACATGATTTTTTATTGGGAATCTCCTGACCTCCTTAGGTTTGGTCTGGAGGCTTATGTGGCCTTTCTTGTGTTCCAAATATGGTGGTAACGTATGAATGCTCAAATTCCTATTTTCTGGTTCTAGAGGTTCTTCCGAACCTCTAGATTTATATTCATTTTTTAAATGACCTGGAGGAAGGCAGTCACTACCTAATCGCACAACGAGGGAGGAAAGTGGAACTTTTGCTCCCGAGAACGGTTTCAGGCCCGACGTAAAGCGGAGGGCTTTAAAGTTCGAGGATGCAAAAATCACTTTACTCAAGAGGTGTGCGTATGATTTTTTCTACGACCTTCCTTCTATTTTTGGAATATAATTCACAGTTTAAAGTCGGACCGAAGAACCTATACTATAACTTCTAGATCTACATAAAAGTAGTATTTCTGTCGTTGCAGAATTTCGAACAATTTTTCATTATTTCATTTAGTCGCAATTTAACTACCTCTTTTTATCTACAATGTCATTGACTGAAGTTTACAGATCACCTCTTCAATTGCATTATTTCACAGCTTACCATTTATAAGGCTACGATTTACTGTCATAGCCCGTCAACATTTTCATAGGTGTCCTCTTTTACTGAACTGGTGAATGACCAAAATTTATTCACCCTTTCGGACACCTGTTGCCGTTTGATTCATTATTTGTTAAGAAGAAAGTGTCACGCATCCAACTGCGTCGGGCCTCAAATCGTTCTTGGGAGCAGTTACACCTTCGTCAATCTTTAAAATGTCCGAAGAAATGGTGCCCCGCGAGATTTTAGAAGAAGCAGATATCGTCTCACTAAATCTACTGACTCAGAAATCCAGAGAAAGGTACGATGTGTATACTCGGTTTCAAGAAATTGACGGAAGATGGAGTTCCTGAAAAAGTCGCTCTCGTGTATTTTGCGACGCTCTCCAAAACTTATAAACTATCGACTTTGTGAAGTGTGTTCTCAATGGTGAGAGCTACACTTCCAATTAAATAAAATGTGGATATCAAATTCCTAAAATGTATAGCATTAATATTCATATAACTACATCAAAGAAGGCATATACCTTCAGCAGACAAAACATTCAAATGTTTTTATCGAGTGCTTCCGATGAGATATGAAGGTATCACCATCATCATCTAGCCCTCCAACCCTGGGTGGTTCTTGGCTGACTACACAACTCTCTTCCAATTGATACGGTCTTCCATCAATTGTTGGTCGAAAGGGATATTCATTTTCTGTAGGTCTGATTTGATGTTGTCTCTCCAACGCATTCTGGGGCGCCCGCGTGGTCTTTTTCCTGTTGGAACCTCCTCCCACACCAATCTTACAAGTATTTCATCCTGGAGAGATATGAATGTAGGTTGACAACAAACTAAAATTAAAATTGAGGTTCAATTTGACTGTATTTTTAAATGTAACCCTATTGTAATCTTGCAGGTTGCTCTTATTCTTGGAGTAGCCGGAGCCTTTCGAAGTAACAAACTCATTAAAATGCAAGTATAAGACATTAGTGGTAAAGGAGATGTTCTGGTTCCACCGCGACCTGAAGTCTATTGTGGCTCACTCGAAGTGTCACCAGCAAGGTTTGCCCTTGCTAGCTCCACCTTGTCACCCGTTCTGCCCAAACTCTCCACGAATCTGATGAGTCTCTCGAGCGACACTGCGTTTGCATCTTGAGGTTAAATGATCGTGTTTCCGAACAGTGAGTATCTCGATCTGGCAATAGCCGGGCAGTCACATAGGATGTGCTCAACTGTCGTCGTCCTCCAAGCACAGCCGACACTCCGTCTCTTCGAAGAGTCCGAGTCTGTGCATGTGAAATCTTTGGTGGCTATGTCCTGTGACAACTCTGATTTGTCTCCTATTTAGTCTGAGGAATGTTTGGGCTTTGGCCCTCCCTGTTCCCGTGAGAATTTTTTTGGAGTGTTATGTTCCGGGCAGGTTCTCCCACCAATCCTGGGACTTGGCATTGCTCCATTTCTGGAGTTCGGCCTTGACCAGAGAGTATGGAACTACCAGTGCCAGCTCCGGGCCTACGAATGCAGAGCCCGCCGCGCTCTTAGCTAGAGAGTCAGCCCTCTCATTGCCTTTGTTACCACGCTAGTCCGGGATCCATACCAGTGTGACGTTGTTCTCCTGCGATAGGGTGTTCAGAGTCCTGTGGCAGTTCCAACGATTTTTGAAATTGAAGCGCAAAGACATAAGCGCTAGAAGCGCTGCCTCTGACTCTTGACTATTCGAGCCTCATGACTATTCGAGCAGATCTTTATTGATCTATTGTACCCTCCCTCCTCTAATAGGTGTCGGACACACAATTCAATGGTATGTATCTCTGCCTGAAACCCTGCGGTGCATCAGGCCTCTGCTATGCAGATGCCATCCGATCTACCGTACACTCCGGAGCCAGCCCCTTGGTCGGTTTTGGATCCGTCCGTGTACCAGGTACTTCCTGCCAGTTGTAGATCTTCGTCTCGTTCGCCCCAGTCTGTTCGGCAGGGAACTCTGACAACGTATCGAGGGTCCAATGTACGTTTTGATGCCATTAGGTCGGAGACCATGTTCAATACCGCAAGGCCTTCTAAGCCAGCCTGCGCATTGTTGGTCCCACAATCGAATGGCTGGAGTGCTATATTCGTCACTTGTTGTAGCCGGTATGTCGCTTTCATTGCCTCTCGTTTCAAGAGTATTGGAAGTGGAAGAGGGTCGACCATGCGCTCCATGGCTGTCGTGGGCATCGTGCTCATTGCCCTCGTGATGCAGAGACATATTTCCCTTTAGACATATTTTCGGTACCAAACTATGGTTCCATATGAGATTATCGGTCTTATTACCGTAACGTATAGCCACATAGATTGTTGGGTCCCCCCATCCCCCATGATTTGCCGCACAGGTTCTTGAACGATCAAAGGCAGAGCTGGGCTCTCCTAACGAGAAGAGTCACATGTGGGGTCCATGTGAGTGATTTGTCCAGGTTGACTCGTAGAAATATTACTTCGTTGGTAAACGGGATTGTCGTCCCGAACAAAGATGGCGCTTTCAAGAATTGCAGCTTCTTTCTTCGGGTAAATGGCACAATCACCGTTTTCCTAGGGTTTATTGCTAGGTTTTCCTTTGAGCACCAACTGTATGCAACATACAGCACCTCTTGCCACGTGCTGTAAATTTGTTGGTATGGGTGGTTTCTTATAAGGATAATGATGTCGTCTGCGTATGCTTGGACCTCGACTCCATAGTTCCAAAGTAGCCAGAAGATCGTCCACTAGTAGGGACCACAGGAGTGGTGAAAGGACTCCGCCCTGTGGACAACCTCCCGCTGTTGTGAATCTGATAGTGTCATCATTTAATGATGTAGTGATCAGTCTGGATTCTAACATGTTCCGATTCCAGTTGGTTATTGATGGTTCGATTCTTCTCGCTTTACTGGCGCTGAGGAGGGAGTCTGTAGGTGCATTATTAAAGGCCCCTTTGAGATCTATGAAAATACCAACTGCGACACCCTTTGAATCCAGGGTATCTTGGATTTCCACAGGTTGTGGATTGGTAGTTCTGTTGATTTGTTAGTCTGGTATGCCTACTATTCCGTATTAAGGGAGTACGTTGTTACCGCTCTCTCCCTTATGTATAGGTCTAGCAGCTTTTCCAAGCTTTTCAGCAGAAACGAGGTTAGACTGAGTGGCCTGAGCGATTTAGCTTTTTTTCCCCTACATCCCTTTTTTGGTATGTAAACGACCCTCATCCTGGACCAGCAGTTTGGAATAGAGTTGCATGCAAGGCTCGCTCGGAAGAGCTTTGTTAGTAGAGGTGCAAGTTGATCCAGGTCCTGTTGTAGTAGGCCGGAAACACTTCATCCTCCCCGGGGAACTTGTATGGTGGAAAAGCCATAATCGTTGATTTTAGCAGGGTTGGTATCGCATGCTTCGCATTACAACAATTTGGGGTTGGACATACTCATCTGTCAACTACAACTAGATGGAGAGAAGATTAACAAACCCTCTGATTTGTTTTGAAGTTCTACACGTATGCGCACAATAATTTAAGTTACAAAATACTCAACATGACTCAAGCGTAAAGTTTTTGTGCATACCCCCAGTACTGACATATAGCCCAGAAACATTAACATTGAGACACAAAACAAGAATCAACAAAATAAGTGTTACCCAGCGAGCCATGGAGGGAGAGTTATGTTGGGGGGGGGGGGGGGTGGTGATGTTGCGAGACCGAATCTACAACGAACGAAGAGATCCGTAGGAGAACTAAAGTTACTGATGCTGTTGAGAGAATAACACATCTAAAGTGGAACTGACTAAGAAAATATTGGAGTGGCGCCCTAGAGATGCTGCACATAGAAGCAGGGATAGACCGCCGACTCGATGGACGCCCACTTTTTTGGAGAGCCCCCAATCTGCTCGGTTGGGTCGTCCCAAGTGGCTTGTGTTAGTTTCCAAATTTGGCAGCCTGCTACCCGAAAAATGACAGACTGCGAGTATCTCTAACGTTTCACTACCAGTGGAGGTGCAGGTTCCATCGGACCGTTTCATCGATCCAAGCTCCTGACACGGCTCCTTGGAGAGAATCCTATGGATTCGTGTTTCTTCAATCCCGCCACAGAACCTTCTCAAAGTCTCTCTTTTAGCAGCCCTGATTGGCTGGTTGTACCCTGGTTGTAGTACTACCAGATACAAAAACAAACCAGAAAAGAACTTTTAATATCGGATTTACAAGGAGTATCTCTCTTAGAAATATATAGGAACATGTTTCGATTCGCTCCTCAAAAACTGCACTTGACAGGTTTTTCGTGGGATATCAAGAAAGCAAATACACCCTCCAGGTGATCAGAAAATGTACATTCTGGAGCTGGCTACCACTCCTACTCCTCCAAAAGGTCACTTCACACAGAACGAATCACCCTGGGTGAAGTTAAAGGGGATAATAAGGATTCTGCTGTCTGAAGAAAAGCACATCAAAGAAGGCACCAAAAATAGCAGAAAGTCCTTACGGTTCAGCCTAACACGAAACAAAAGTCCAAACAGGCAGCTTTAACCAGGATATCATATAGACTCTTGGTGACTTTTCTACGCATGAGAAAGCAAACTACTGTGACAAGCCGATGACAAGAAGAAGAATTATGCCAATGAGAGCAAATGATGCCAATGAGATATGAAAAATCATTCTCTAGCAAAGACTAGATAATTTCTTTACTGACTAGATATTCTGGAGAAAGCAAATATGGAAACTAAAGAAAAGGCTGATCAGGACAACAATTTAGTTGCTGATGCAAAAAGGAAGGGGAATCCAAACGAGAACGCCCTCAGGAAAACCTAGATTTGTCTAAAAGTTAAATCGAAAAGAACGTCGAAGAGCTCAAAATTAATAAAAATTTGTTAATTGTTAAAATTTGTAAATGGCGTTAATAAAATAAGTTACTTAAATGAGTTAATTTAAAGGAGGGTGGAAAGTATTTTCCTCAATAAGGAAAAAAAGCACTTTTCTCCCTCGGGAGCCAAATGCTTCCTTCATCCCTCAAATGAGAGAGGAAAGTTCGACTTTCTATAATGGTCTTTTAAAAATGGTTTTCGTTACAGATGTGACAAATTCCTGCCTACCTAATGTAAGTCCACAAGCCCACTGCGCATTTATAGTAAATCCACTTTTCAATTTAATTCCTGTATTTGTGAGGTTATCGCGCAAACCTCCTTTTTAAAAATTTAAACTTAGCTTTGGAAATTCGTAATTTTTCAGCCTCTGAGTTTTTTTTGTCAAAAAATCAATAAATTCTTTCATAGTTGGTAATGCGTTGTTAGTTTGTTTACTTCCTCATTCGCGAACTGTTAAACTATCTAGTTTTTGTAAAATTACTCGAATTAACAATGAGTTCCAATGCTCAACTGGCAACTGTAACTTTTCCAAAGCACTTTTGTGCTTATTTACAGTATCTAATATTAATTTTCTTAGTTGAAATGGCGATTTCTTGTTTATAATATGTAGTTTAAAAAAAAAGGAAAACTGAACGTGACGTGAAAATTTGTTATAGCTCGTTTGTCTTTGTAGCGTTTTCAACATACCTTTAAATACAAAACTTGGTTTTTTGGGGTTTTATTTATTGGTTAAATAAAAAAACATCTGAAAACTTTTCTTGCATCGTGTTGTGAAACTTGACGTGTGTTTTATTTGTTTTTTTTTTCAGATTTTCCAGACTTCCGGCTCGAAGGACCAATACATATTATCGATTGGCGTTTGATGATGCTCGTGTTAACTGCTAAGAAACTTTACTAACTGAAAGGATAATTTATGAATTTGTGAACATTTTCTTAATACAGGTTTCAACATTGTCTGACTGCGAGTCAAACGTATTAAACATTTTCTTACAACACGAAAATGTATAGATTTTGTGAATAATTAAGAAAAATCCAACAAGAAAAAACAATTGATTGAGTAGTAGTCGAATGGTCTAGTAGAATGAAAAAATAAGTTGAATTAACAAAACTTAAACATCAAGTGAAATAAAAAATGGGAAACACACATTTAATTGGTCTGAAGTCTTTGGGCTCCTTGCTTCAACTCAAGGAAGAATATTGCACCTCTTACCCTTAATAATATTATAATATTTTTTGTTTATACAATTAATTTATAACGTGAGAAAAATAAACTTTTTTCTAGCATCCACTTTATAGTCTCACTTTAAATGAAGTCAAATAAAGTTCTAGAAGTGCGAAAAAGTAATTACTGAAGAAGAACCTCCTTGCTGTAAAGGTTTATCCCCTTCTCCTAACTCATTCCCCTGCTGTTACGATTTATGTTAGATTTAATTGGCAAATTTCCCATTAAAACATATTATTTACAGCGGTATGGGGGACCAGTAGAAACGCAATTGGCGGCACCACGACATAAACGCATGCAAATTTTGTTGTTGTTTTACTGCCGGCCACGCATCGGTAAACACCCATTTGAATAGCTGATTCGCCTAATAACAATTTTCTTTACTCCTTACGATGAATATGGTTTTTAGCCTTTATAGATAGTTTTAATGATAAGATGGCACGAGGAATTCTGCTAATATTTGCTGTACAGAGAAGGTGTAGAACTTGATTGTTCTTCCTTTCACCATCGAGAATGCGGCAAAGTCGTTTGGTTTTATCATATAAACCTTCACAGCAAAAGTGGAATATCAAATTTTATATTGGACGTTTCTAACTACAGACCAACAAAACTTCCAAATCTGTGCATCTTTTTGTCTCGAATTGCAAAAAATGAAACTTGACAATTATTTATCAGAAAAGGACTACTAACTTCAACGAGCCTCATCAATACAGGCGGCGCAATAAGTTAAAACAAGCTAATCTCCAAAGGCATAAACATAAAGCCGAAGCCACTAAGACAACACATTCAGATATAAACGTATTCAATAAAGATGTCGCTTAAGGCAGACCGTGCGGTCCAACATAATGGGTCTTTTATAGAGGTCTCTATCATTCAGACTCACAGTTGAGATAGTCACTTTGACAATGACCCATTGTAAGATATAAATTCGCTCCGCCACTAAAACGCGGCCTCGGCTTGTTAGTAAATTTGATTGGTCGGGTTGTATTCTAGATTTTTGACTCATGCCTAATGAGAGCTGTCTTGTTGCCCATTTTCTGAATCTACTTTATGCCCACAATGTGCTTCTGAAAAAGCGCCGAAGTTGACTTTTGCTTGAGAAAGAAATCGATGTTTTAATATCTATCCTTGGAGCTACAATAGAGGGACTATTGAAACAAACCCGCTACTCCTGCATAAAAAGTACATAATTTAACGGAATATTTGGCATTTGCAATAGGTTTTAGTTTCTGTGAAACAAAATGGTTAAGTGCTTACTGAATTTTAGACTCAGGAGGGAAGTATAAGCCGTTTTTAAAATTATGGCAACTCACTAGCCTTGGAAACTTGACTTTGACGTTGTTCACCAATCTTCTTCACAAGAACATGAAGAGAGGAAGAATGAACTATGGCTACTAAGGCTTGATTGTACAACTCACCCTCAAAGTCGGGTTCTGTTAAACTCGACTGGTACTAGAACTCGCCAATCAGAAAAGCATTGCTGTCAGCAATGAAATGAATTTGACAGACGAGTTTAGCTGAATCCGACTTTAAGGGTGACTTGTACAATCTGGCCTTAGAAACCAAAAAATCCAGAATGGCAAATATACGAGGTGTTTCTGAAAATAATACCATTTAATGTAACAATGTCTCCAAAATAAGAAAAACATTTTACCATATACAGGGTATGAAAGGTTAGCTCATAAAAATGGTTTTTAATTAATACTTCCGAAAAGTGTGGAGATTAATTAACAAAGTTTAGTATGTTACCACAAGTTTTGTATGTCCTTTCTGCAAACTAAATAGATATGAACCCATTTCCTGGCTACGTAACCTGCGAGACTGGTTTGACCTCTCATCTGTCGAACTATTTCGAACAGCTGCCTCTAAAGTTAGAATAGCCATGATGGTCAGCAACCTCCGAAGGAGAAGCTGAGATCAAGAAGAAGGTAATTTATAAATATTAAAAACAAGACCGGTCCCTGCGGAACTCCCCATGCATCCGGCAGCACGGCAAAGACCTCGCAGCCATAGGAAACTCTTTGAGTTCGGCCTCCAAGATGATGCAATTCAGGAGAGAGCCGTACCTCCAGTTTGTAGAGCAGAATCTCTACAATTCCTGACGCAATCAAAGGCCTTGAATAGGTCACAAAATGCGGACTCACTCTTATTGAGTCTGAGAAACAATAATTCTAAAAACAAAAACATTGCTTCATCATTATTTGTGTTCTTTGATAGCAAAAATCCGAATTGTGAGTTGGAGGAAGCTCAGCATGCGTTACTATTATCTTTGATAAGGTCGAAAGTTCGATGGAAGGTCTCTTTCTTCCCCTTTATAGACAGGCTTGACAGAAGTCATCTTGAGGGCAGGTAGGGAATTGACCTGATAAGGAGAGGTTAATAGACTTGGTCAAAGCCTTCAGTCCACTATCCGGGAGGACATCAGCCGCCAGACGAAACGATGAGACTCAGACATGTTTCCCATGTTAGCAAAATAATCCCTGTAGGTTAAGCCCTGATAAGGAAATGTTGAAAGTTGCGGTGCAAAGCTACAATAATAGTCGTTGAGGTCATCACACGTACGACTAGTCTGCACAAGTGAGCAAGCCGAGTGACCCCGAAACTGGTTCACAAATTTCCATGTCTCCCTCTGCTTGTTTCTGGATTTTTCTCGTAATAGGTTTGTTTGGCTGTGCCAATCAATTTTCTATAGACTTCTAGTTATTAAAATAAATAATAAATTGTACGTTAGTAGAATAGAATTTCCTAATGTAGTGCAGACAGACATGAACGAAACTAGTCTCTTGCCTCCCACCCGTAGGCATTAGCAACTCCCTCAACCCACAATCCAGCAAAATCACTCTCAATGGAACCCACCGCCTCTTACGCTATCCCCCTTCCCGCCAGCCCCTGGATTCAAGAATCCTAGACTCACGGGCCTGGAATTAGCGGGGAAAGAAGCTCTTTTTTTCTTTATTAATCCAAACATAACACAATTCATGAAAGAAAAAACAACACAAACTCTATTCTAAACTGGCACTGTAACAGATTCGCAATCCAACACATCGAAACAATTGATGGCCCCAGAACGCTAGATCAATCTCCGATGGCAACCTCGGCGAATCTATTTATAGCAACTATCATTTCCCGATCAATCCTTCTCTCTTCTCTCATCTGTCTCACTTCCCACACACCCATTTCATTCACCAATTCCGCCTTTCCTCTCACTCTCTCATTCTTCATACACACGTCCCTCATATGCCGAGAATCTTCTGGAGCATTACCACACTTGCACGCCGGATCCACGACGCCACCTCTTCGGAATCTGTGCAAGTATGCTATCAGATTCCCACGCCCTGTCACCAGCTGTGTCGATTTGAATCCTAGATCTATTCGTTCATCACCCACACTTTTACATACCTCAGCCACACTTCTTCCTTTATCACTCCTATCCTATTGCCATAAACCTCTTACTCTCGTCTTATTTATTTTTATCTATTATCGTAATTTCGTCCTTTTTTATCTTCCTATTCCACAGCCTATCGCACTCGCGCTCTGGTAACACGTCGGCCGTTCTTGCCTGCTCCGCCATGTTATGCGCCACTTTCATACCTTCACTCTCCCTGCTTTTCCATTCAATTTTTATTGTTTTTTCCTTCCACCCTACTAATTCTTTCTACTCTTGCCTGAACCATACCAACCATCGATGGATGTACACTTCTCGTTTCCATCATCATCCCCACAAAAATTTTACTATCACATTATTCTTCCAACCACATTCATTCTATCGATCATTTCAATTGCCACAATCACTCCCATTAGCTCCATTTCCGGCAATCACCGTGCTGCCGATTCCTCTCAACTTTTCGTTTCCCCTCACTTTCCTCCATCCTTCTACCTCCATTTTCCTGCACCACCCCACCGTCAAGAGCTCTTGTCTACAGCTAGCATCGATTCTTCCAAGCTCCAATTCTTCCACATCTGCGCTCCACTGGTAAGGCGGATACACATTTTTACTCTCTCTCTCTCATTCTTCCTCTTATCCTTTCCTCACTTACCTGTTCCCACCGCTCGCTCATAATGGTGCAACGCCTCAAAGCACTCTCAACGCTTCCGTAGGCGCCGTCCTATAGGTATGCTCTGTTTATCATCAAAAGGAAGGACCTCTGCGCCGCATCCACCCGCGAGTCCCTTCCCCTGACTCCCCACACCTCGCTCCCATGCTCCTTTCACCACCCTTTCATACAACCTTTTAGACATGTCTTTGTCCAGGTTCCTCCGCTGCCCACAGAAGCCTGCTATTTTCCCCGCTAATTCACCCGCTTTTTTCGTACGTCCTTCGCGTGCTCTATAAAGTTCATCTTTTTGTCAATATGTATGCCCAACACTTTCACCACGTCCACACATCCCACAAATCTCTCTCCCATTCTCACCACGGAAGGTCTAATTTTTCCACCCTGTTCCACAAATATAACAGAAGTTTTTTCCTGATTGTATCTCATTTTGCTCCCAGTCTCCCATTCTCTACACTTATCCCACACAGTCTTCTATTTCCTTTCAAGTTCTTTCGCAGAACTACCCGGTTTTAGGATAATCTGATCATCAGCGTGGGCCTGCACATGCACCCTGAGCTCACGTTCAATCTCACTCATTCGATCAAACCATTCTTCCATGCACAAGAGCCACATACTCGGCCCGAGGCTAGATCCCTGGGGACAGCCCCTCTTGACCGAGACGGTCTCCTCTCCACTCACAATCGTCCTATCATTCAGAAATTCCCAACATATATTCCTCATTCTCTTGCTCATCCCATGCTTTCCCATCATTCTATCCACAACTGGTGGCCACGCCAGATTAAAAGCATTGCTCAGATCCAACGCTACCACCAGTTTGTGTAGACCATCCCTCTTATTGCTTTTCAGAATTTCAATCACTTCTGTCGCTGCCATCACCGTGCTCCTTCCCGCTTTGAACCCACACTACCTATCGCTCCATTTTCCTTCCCTTTAGTACCAACTTCTCAGACGCTCATTCACCACCTTGTCCGGGATCTTCCCCAGAGTTGGCGTCAGGCTGATTGGCCTGCCTCCCCCTCCCGGCTTGGGAATCCACCACAATCTCACTCTCTTCCACACCCATGGGAACACACTCATCCTCCAACAAGCATCATACAGTACACTAATTTCCTGCGCAGTTGCCTCAAACACATGCTTCATACATTCATTCGGAATTCTATCCTCTGCCATTGCTCTTCCACTCTTCAAACCTCTCACCACCCATTCAACCTCCGTCTTTCCAATATCTACATCATAATATTCGTTCTCCTACCCACTCTCCCTTATATGCCCGTATTCTCTCAACTAATTTATTTCATCTGCACTAACTACAGGGGTGGTACTTTTCCACCAGAGCCCTTTCTCGCTCCTGTGTCCTCATTGCCCCCGCCGTTTGTCCAATTCTTTTCCCATCGACGATCCCATGTTTTCCCATTATTTCCCAAACCTTGTTCCATTCGTTCCCCTCTGTAATCTCCCGTACATCAATTTTCCAACATTCCATCTTCTTCTCTTTTATTTTGTTTTTGTACTCACTCCTAATCGCTCTCCATTAACCTTCCAATCTAACGAGTTCATCCATGTCTCTCTCCATTTGCGCTCTTTTCCTCGCCCTCCTAATATCTATCCGCATCTGTCTCAATTCCTCATCTCACCGTTCTTTCCCCTTCCATTCATCTACTTTCACTTTCCTTATTCTCCTCCTTACTATCTTCCTGACCCACTCTTGAATTCTCACCGCTTCCTTCTCTACCTCATCACTCTCCATCAGTCCTATGATGGACCTGAGTTTGAAACCTCTCATTTCATTCCCAAACCTCTCCAGTCTACGTTCACCAAATCATACTTAAAACTTATCCTCATCTGCAACTCATTTTCTCCTTCCAGTTCAATCTCAATCACACGATGGTCAGTGAGAACATGTTCAGTAATCACCTTCCATTCCTCCACTCTCACTCCTCTGTACAGCGTCAGGTCGACCCAGCTCTCGCCGTTCATCGTACTGAACGTGCCTGGCTATGTGTTCTCGTTCGACATAATGAAGCCATCCTGCGCCATCCACTCCAGCCTTTCTACACCACGCACATCACTTATTCCTCCTCCCCACGTCATATGTTTTCCATTCATGTCACCACAAATCACCATTCTCCCTTCACACTTACTTGTCCAAACCTCCAGTTCCTGCATTCTTCTGCTTCCTACCACATGCTCATCATACAAGGACGCTACCACCAATCTACTCTCCAGTTCAACAATACACACATTCATCGTACTCTCGATCCCCCCTCCATCATAACTGTGCTTCCCTCCACACTTGTAGTAGCAATCTTTCTCCTTACACTTCACACTAGAATGCCCGAATAGGCAGCACTTGAAACACACCGAAACATCCATGTATTCTTCTACATATATCACTGTTAGATCCAAGTACACCCTCCCATTTTTCACAAGCGTCCTACAAACGTCCCCATCCATTTCCACCGCAACACTTTCCTTTCTCTCATTCATGCAATTTTTCCTAAAAACCACACTCGCATTCTTCAAACATTCCTCCCCATACTTGCCTAACAGATCCTTATTCTCATCGTACAACATTTTCTTCATAGTTTCACCACTCAAGCCTTTCTACACCCCTGTAAGTCTCAACTTTGGCCTCAACCTTTTTCCCTCCGTTACTCGGAAGTCTGATCTCTTGGCAAAAATCTTTTCAATTTTCCTACTCTCATTCTTGCTTCCCGGCACCACAACCACTCCCCCATTTCTCAAGTCCTCTTACCGCCTTGACTTCCCTAATTGCTATATTCCTAATGTCCTCCTTAACCTTACCTAAATCAATTTTTACTCCTTCGTTGGCTGGTTGTATAATCACATCTTTATTATGTGCCTTCAGCGTTGCCCGTTCCTTCTGTTCCCTTTCTACAACTTTTTGCTTACAATAACACTTGCGTAAGTCCTGTTTTCCGTTCGTTTTTCCTTCCTCGATACCTTTTGTACCTCCCACTCGCTATCCTCATTTTCACCTTCATTCTCACTCACACCCACACTTTGTCCTTCAGTTCCCGATGAAACCACTGTCTCTCTACTCGCTTCCTTCCTTACACTTGTTCTTTCCTTCATCCCCCTTCTTTCATTCCTAACCTCACGCATTTCATTTCGGATCTCTCTTACCTCATTCAGAATTACCTTGTTGATTGCTAACTGTTGCTCGATTTTATTTTTTTCTTTTTCCATAGACATTCTCAGTTCTGCGCCATCACACTCGCTTGCGTCACGATCTCTATGAGCTCCGTTTCAACAACTGTTAGAATTTCCCATAGTAAACCTTAATTTGGCTGCTTGAAAGTTTCCAGTTTCACTATCAATAATTCCTAGAGATTGCCTATTTTTTTTAAACCAAACATCTCTCTTTCTTTCTCTCTCTTTCGTCTTTCCACATTCATCTCAATCCATTTATTCCTTCCAGGTGTTTAATAGTCCTCATCCGTCTGCTGTTCCTCCTCTTCCTCCAAGCTTTCGACTCCATCCAAACGAACCTCGTCTCTTTCTATGGCCTCTTTGTGCTCTTCCCGCAACCTGTCTAGTTCCTTAATGTTTTGCAGCGTCTCCTGCGTCTTGTCAATCGTAGCCAGTGCCTTTTTTTGCCCTCTTGGCCATCTGGCTTACCGTTTCGCTAACAACAGGAGATCTAGCACGCCTCATTCGCTTTGGTATCGTCTTTCGATTAGGAGACATTGACCCTCTCGTCCACTTTTCCAGTTCCTCAGCTTCAGCTTTACGTTTTGCCCAATACGCCTCCATGATTTCCCAGTATACCACGCGACCATGCAGACAGTAGTGCAGACAGTGCATATTCCGCGCAGAGGCTCTTAAGCCCTTCGTTATTTACGGTTTGTGATCTCTTGATCTGATTAGAGTCAAGGGAAAAGCCCGCTTTAAGGCCTCAGTGAGCAGCACTTGAAAGGATTCAAGCAGGTCAGCGGAATTATGCACACCCTGCCAATCCGTGCCAAGGCAGCAACCTTTAAAGTTTCTGTAATTTTTCTTACTGAAGAGTCTACTTCTGGTCTAATGACCGTTCAATGCCAAACCTACACAAAATGGCCTCATGATCGGAGAAGGCCGTACCAGCTACAGTGGCGCGAATCTAATCCACATTTAAATTTGAACATAGACAGTCTATTCAAGTGGCGCCATCGGACGACGGCAGGTGCTTCCACTAGGGCATGCGAGATAACAGTGAAGTGCAACCAAGCCACTTTTCTGCCGAAGTTGATGAAGACAGATGGCCGAGATTTCGTACCTATACTGTCTGGGGATAACGTTCAGCAGAGTATCAAATCCATGTCTCTATCAAGCAGAGGAACCATAGACCGGTTTCTCTCTTAGTAGAGCTCATCAGTATGGTATACCTCAAACCTGATAGAAATACGAGTTCCATAAAATACTTGGTCACCTCTCTTGCTCAAGGCACTGTACATGTTTGCAAGTGGCGCCATCGGACGACTAGTAGCTGGCACTTAGGTAATAAAATAGTTAACAGGAATGTAAACGCTTTCACGGCCGGTGTCCACCAATCTAAAATGTTGTCCGGGCTTTGAAACCGTGGTCTAAAGAAATTTCCACCTGACGTTTCGTCTACTACACTGTAGCAGACATTATCAAAGGGGATGAGGAAATGGGCGAAGTGATCTCCCGTGGTTCCCGACGCTGACTGATTTGACTGTGATAAGCCGTGGTATTTAACCCCCTGTCGTTATATACAGATGATATACCGGATGATATACAGGGTGGCCCCTGTATATCTTTTAAATGAAATCAGATAAGAATTTATTTGCTCACGTCAAAGTTGCAAAGAGGTACATTTTAACATTTTTGTAGCATTTTTTTGCGACCCTACACATCCAAGAAATTAACTGCTTTAAAATAGCCATCTCCTCGCCGATTCTACAAGAGACAGGCTTTAAACCGCGATTAAAAAATTACTTCATTTTGCAAAGTTATTATGTTGAGCACGTTATATTCGTGAACCATAACTCGACAAATGAGGTCATATTATTTAACTGTGAGCATCGTGAGTGACACCTTGTTAATCAAAAAATCAATTCTACTTTTGGTTAAGTCGGAACTGAATGCCCTTTCTCAACGTTGTTAACACCTCTTTCGGCCCGTAACAGCTCTCTGAATCGATTATATTAGTTTTAATACAATTTCTAATAAGTATTCTGACGCGTCATGGATCAGATTTGCATGAGTTTGGCTTCGAATCTCATACATTAACTATTGTTAACGCATGTTACAACGTCGTCGACTAAAGGCGAGAATGTTAACAGTGACTGGCGAAATTTTCGAAAACTAATGTTTAAAAGATAAAAACGGAAAATTGGGATTTGCGTATGGCAGTGGTCGTGCTATGACGTTGCTGGTTTCGACACTAAACACATGTAAATGTAACACAGGTGTACACTATTTGTTTATCGATTTTTGTGGTAGTGCAATTATTCTGGACAAGTGTACCTTCTGTAGATTTGCATTCTGTATGGTGGGTTGAGTTAAGAATTATTATTTAAAAGATGCAGGATTGATATGCGCAGGAACATTGCGATTTTTTAGAACTTTATATTATATTCAGAGCTTTATCATTAAAATCATATCAGACCATTTATGTAAACTAAAATTAACTTGTTTATTTGAACCATTATTTACTGTTTCTTAAAATTAAGTCATGCTTGTAACATTTCCAACTGAACCAGGTCTACAATTTTTTACTGGGTTTTATGCAATTCTTTTACTTACCATTTGGTTCCAAATAAATGAGTGTTTGTAGGCTGTCAATCTGAAACAATGCAAAAAAAATATTTTTTTACTGATTCTAGACACTAGAAAGTATTTGTTTCCCAAATATCAGAAGGTAAGATGTAGGAAATGTAGAAAGGGATACTAGAATAACTAATTTTAGATTCAAATATATGTATATATAGATATAAATATATTGTATTTCCTACAAAGAAAAACTCCAGAAACTCTTCCACAGTACAGAAAGATTCTTCCAGTAGAAACTTCCTAATTCGATACAGAATTTATTTTGGAGTTTAAGTGACTTATTGTAAATAATAGCTCCCATGTAGTATGGACTTTCTTTGTATAGTTCTAAATGATGCCTTCGCTATATCTTGTATTAAACAAGTTGGTCAGCAGAATTCTTGAGTTGACCTTGAGAAACCATGCAAAATTTGAATTTTCAATAACTTCCTAATTTTTCCACTTTTTATCGACATTTTAATACTTACATCTATATAATTCGAAAACAAAACATGGTATAACGATGCTTTTCACACCATTGAATAGAGAACTCACGACAGCAAAATACCAGATCAAATTGTCACTCGAGGTTATATCCTTAAATAGGAATAAAACCTTAGGTAATATTTATAAAATTTTTAACAGGTTTTTACTTCCCATGAGACTGTTCTTAAACTAAGAAAAACGGTAATAAACGTATTGAGCAGTATTTGAGTCGACTCGTGTCATTAATTCAGATTGTTCTATTGTCATAAATGGTTTTGCTATAAAATGGTAAATATCACACTCTACCCCAATAAATTAGAAATTTAATGAATCAAATCTCGGAAGCTAAAAGCGATAAAATTGAATAGTCCGCCCTAATCGAAAGGCTTTCGTTAAAGCTATTTTGTCAGTCATATACGAAAACTTATTATTTGAGCGTGGCACTTTTATAAAGCAATAATTGTAATAAAAAAAAGATGATGATGGAGTACAGAAAGCAAACTTTAGCACAAATATCTAAGGTGTAGCAAAAAAGTGTCAATAAATTGAATAAGTTTCTAAAATGGAGAGACCTTTAAGCCGTCTCACAAAGTAGCCAGATTCCAAATTTCAGCTTTCGAGCTCAAACCATTCCAGAGATATCGGTATAAAACCATTTTTTTTTCAGGGGGCCATCTTGGATTTTTGAGACTGCTATTTTTAGCTAATATTACATAAGGGGAACCTACCATTCAACTCGATCAATTATAACCATCGGTTCATTAAATAGCTATAACCTAGCGACCATTAGCTACATAGCTATGTCAGTTAGTTTACTAATCATGACTCCCCATGGGCACTCAGCGTCCAAAGTTGAACCATGTACCATAAACATTTCTCTAAATATTAAAGTTACTTATCTACTCTATCACAATTTATACCATACAAATTTCAACCATGTACCATCAACAATACCCTAAAATGACGTAATCTACATTACTCCCGTATAATACGCTTTAACCGATGTCTTTCTTATGAGAAACGCACGCGTTGAAACCTAAAAACTTATTTGCAAAATTTCGTTAATTATACCCATGGATTTGGTACCTTAAAAAAGGTACCTATCGACCCATGGCAACTTGCAGTCCATTCCATAAAAAACCATGGTATGAAATTTCAACTCTCTAACTTTATCCGTTTTAGAGATATCGCCATTCTTTAATCACCCTGTCTACGGCAGCCATCTTTTTCGGAAATGACTTTCTTATGGAAAGATGTGGATTGTTAAAATGTACTGTATCGGATTGTTAAAACGTATGCGAACAAACTATAAACCGCGTGATCGGGCCTCGACGAAAACCCCGACAAGAAATTTTCAAATCGACCAGTTTTTGAGAACATGTTCTCGAGGATTTTACCGAAAATCTTCTTACAAATGTTCAAATTTTCTCCTCCCACACAGTTTTCCACGCTTTTCGGCCAATTTTCCTTGGTCAAAGCTTTTAAAGTATATGTTTATATTTGAAAAATCTCAGCTGTCAGTTGACGTTCAGTGGTAGGAGCCAAAGTTCCGAATGCTTCCGACACCTAGTAAGTGTCTGGTACATCAAAAGGCCTAATGTTCAAATGGAATAATCGGCATATGGGCTAATCGGCAGTGTCCGAATGTGTTTATTGTTCGTAGTGAGCGAAATGGGATGTTGCCATGAGTTTTTATTGTCATTGAGATTTCGAGTTTTGTACAGATACTCGACAGAGAAGTCCTTGAAACAAAAGTTCAAGGAAGCAGTCTTCATTGGAAGCAATGAGGGCGTCTTTAGTAAACCAAGTTGCGACGTCTCTTCGGTAATCATTGTCTACCACCTTTAAACATACTAACTTGCATTTAAGAGAAGATCTAGAGAAGAAAGTTAATGCTATGGGATTCACTGTCACTAGAGGCAAAATCTATGTTTTTGGTGAGAGCAAGATATGACGAAAGTTGTCTATTTTTGCATAGTCGTAGAAATGCAATATTTTCTTACAATGTCGAAGCATAATGTGTTGTTGATGCTGAGCAACAGTAAATCCACGTCCATGAAAACATAACTAGTAGTTATTTTAAAGTGCGTTAATATCAAGCATTATTCCACAAAAGTCTCACAAGAAACCACTATTTATTTGCGTCCATATACAGCAAATTCTGATGAGCAAAAGATCGCTAAAAGAAAGGTTCATATACGAAAAACCAGCCATCTTATAAATCTAACGTTCAGCCAACTTTTTAAGCTAACATTTAGATTCCATGAAGAAATTCTCGCACATTTTCAGTTCAGCAAGAAGGCCAACAGGAAATATGAATACATCAAACTAGATATTAATTTTTCAAAATAACCATAAATCCAGTTCGTTAGATAAACGAAAAAACCCATAAAGTCTATCTATGGGAATCCGTGCGTGGGCCGCCTTTCGATGGACATTTTATCGTGTCCATTCTATTTTATTCGCACATAACAATATCTCGGGAAGAGTTACGTGCGAATCAAGACTGTTATGTGACGTACCGGTACCAGGCCATGTTTTATGTATACGGTACGCGTTTTTCTTGAATTATGTAACAGCATCTAGGCGATTTTTTTCACAATAGAATCTGTGCGGTACTTATTGATTTGCTCGCTGATCCCGTTTCCGCGCCACCGTAATTGCGGTACCACTTAAACATCATCATAGTTGATAGATTTGAGTGGACATAGATTAGACTGTAAGGTATACAGTGTGTTCACAAAGTATAGAATATATTCATTATTTAGTAAAGAGCATATTTTTTTAAACCCTCACGGGGTGTTCATTATAAAATTTCATCTAGCGACCTATGAAATGCATTTGTTATTTTGAAGCACGTCGTGAATTACTTCGTTCCGTATTAGTCCGTCAAATTTTCAAATTTAGGCACGTTCACACTTTGCGAACGTTTTACTAGTTGTGTGTGTCCATCTTTTTTTGCTCAATAAGAATCTAAGGACGGAAATGCTCAAATAAATTTAACAAAATAATAATGAATAGCAATTGACATGACATTCCAAACAATCCAGAATCATTCAGAATGTAGATAAATAAATAAGTCGGCCTTAATTTGTTTGATTTTTGTAATTATTTAAAGATTTTTAAGATTCTATAGGCTGTAAAATTTACTTGAGGTATTCCCGAGCTAACATCCATAGAGAACTTAAAAAAACACATCAATCTTTGTGCCAAATTAAGTGTACGACGGAGATAGTGGACCTTGGGAGGTGAGATAAACTAAAATTTTGCGACCCTGAATGCCTGAACAGGCCTTTCGCCCTTAGAAGTGGCGATTTTCATATTGATCCTTTGACTTCTGACGACGACAAAGCACCCCAATCACCAGCCCCTGCACGGTGTAGCCTTTGGGGAGAGGAGTTTTTAAGGCTTGGCCCTACTAACTACAACTGCAACCGAAAATACCTACAAACCATTTTGTGTTTGAAAAACTAAAAACTAGTTTTAAATCATTAAAACAAGTGTATGATTCTAATGTTTTATCTCTATAGAATCGGAAATGGAATGGATTTTCAAAGGTATGAAAAATTAAAACATTAGAGCTGATGAAAATAAGTTTATAAACATATTGTAGGCTCAATTCCTGAAGCTAAACCTGGAAATTTTGCACCAAAATCGGTATTGACTGCGACCATTAGGACCTAGAAGAAAAGATGTTTCCAAAAATGTATGTGTCAGTAGATACTCTCGAGGCTTAAGTTTGTGTACAAGTTTAATCGTTCTCTTAGCTCCCCAGCCTGGAAAAGCTAAATGCGATCATACTATTAGCAGTTTGTAAGGCACATGTATGAACCATTTTACACCGTGTATGTATAACCATGCCGACCGAACTGTGTACCATACCGATATAACCATACCGACCGAACCAACCGAACCGTGTACATGCATAAACCATTTTGAGTCTGAAAGCCAGTTTTAATGTGATTCTTCTTCTTCTTCTCATGCTATCCGTTAACGGATGTTTGCGACTACATTCTTCATTTCAACCCTGTTCCCAGCGGTGTGAATCAGTGTCTGTATGTTGTGCATTCCCGTCCAATGTCTAATATTCCGTAGCCAAGACATCTTTTTCCTTCCTACTCCTCTCCGACCCTCTATCTTACCCTCAATTATCAATTGCAAGTATTTATATTTTTCGTTCCTCATGACGTGCCCTAGGTATGCAGTTTTCCTCTTTTTGATGGTGGTGAACAACTCTCGCTCTTTGTTTACAGATGCTAGCACATCTTCATTTGTTATTCTTGCTCTCCAGGGTATTTTGAGGATTCTGCAGTACAACCACATCTCGAACGCTTCTAATTTGTTGATGGTGTTTACTTTGAGGGTCCAACCTTCCATCCCATAAAGAAGCACCGACCAGACGTAGCACTTCAGGAATCTTAGTCTCAAATCAAGATCGAAGTCCGAGCAAGTGAACACTCTTCTCAGTTTAAAGAATGCTTCACGCGCTTGTTCAATGCGGCATTTAATTTCCAAGTCAGATGTCCAGTCCTCAGACAACCATACTCCCAAATACTTAAATTTATTAACCCTTTCTATGCGCATCGTGTTGAACGTTATCTCGGAGTCTTCAAAGGCATTCATATCCTTTGTGATCACTAAAAACTTTGTTTTCTTGGTGTTTATATTCAGACCCACCGATCTACTGTGTTCCCCTACCATGTTGACTAGTCGTTGTAAGTCCTGCATATTATCAGTGATCAGCACTGTGTCGTCGGCATAGCGGATGTTGTTGATCCACATCCCGTTAACCTTAATACCGATCTCTTTCTCTTCCAAAGCCTCGCGAAAAACCGCCTCGGAGTACAGGTTAAACAGTAGCGGGGACAGAACACATCCCTGTCGCACTCCTTTCTGAATCTGTACGTTGTTAGACAATTCGCCATCCAATTTAATCTGTGCAGTCTGGTTCCAATATAAATTTTCGATGCATCTTATATCCTTTTGATCTATATCAAGGTTTCTCAGGAGTTGCATTAGTCTATGATGTTCGACTCGATCAAATGCTTTTTCGTAGTCCACAAAGCACAGGCAGATGTCCTTTTTGACGTCACAACAGTTCTGGATAAGCACTTGTGTAGCCACCATCGCCTCCCTTGTGCCCATTCCCTCTCTGAACCCAAACTGTGAATCACTAATATCTCTTTCGCACTTTTTATAAATTCTTTGGTGGATTATTTTTAGAAATATTTTTAGGACATGGCTCATCAAGCTGATGAGTCGGTGATTTTCGCATGTTCTTGCGTTGGTTTTTTTGGGCAAGGGTACGAAGGTGGAATTCAGCCATTGTTGTGGGTATTGTCCTGTTTCATAGATGATGTTAAATATCTTGTGTAGAGCTTCAATGCTTGTTTCATCCAAAATTTTCAAAATCTCTGACGGAATCTCATCGGGCCCGGTGGCCTTGTTGTTCTTCGAGCTACGAATTGCTTTCTCTACTTCCGCTTTTAAAATCGGTGGTCCCGTCAACTGCCTATTATTTTCACTCCCAACCGAGGGTCTGTCTTGGTGAAAAAGTTGTTCGATATATTTTTCCCAAATTTTGACTTTCTCTTTGATGTCAGTAACTATTTGATTGGTTTCATCGACCAGTATACTAGATTTCTTCCCTCGGTGCATTCCAGCAGTCGCCTTGAGCTTTTTGTGGAGGTTAAACCCATCGTTTTTCTTTTGCAGTTCTTCTATTTCAATACATTCCTGCTTCAGCCATTCGTTCTTTGCCATTCTTATTTTTGATCTAATTATTTTCTGTATGTTCTTGTATTTGATGTCATCCTTGTTTTTATATTTTCGACGTTCGTCCATCAGTACCAATATTTCGTCATTCATCCATTTTCGTCTTCCAACTCCATTCCTATATCCCAACTTAGTTCTGGTTACATCTGCCACAATGTCCGATATTTTTTCCCAAGACATTGTCAGATCATCTCCGATTTTTGTACTGATGTCATGTATCTGTGTGTTGATTTCGTTGCTAACCTCGTCTCTTGTTATAGGATCCCGCAATTTTTCTAATGCTACCTTTCTATTGGTGTTTAATTTTTTTTGGTCTTCTTTGCTAAAGTGGTTTTTACAACTGCCACCAACAGTACGTGGTCAGAGGGTACATCCGCTCCGGGATATGTGCAGGCTTTTTTGACGGATGACTTGAATCTATCGTTGATGAGGACATAGTCGATCTGATTGCGTACCAGTTTCTGTGGATTATCGGCTGGAGATTTCCAGGTATAGAGACGACGTGGGGGAAGCTGAAACCAAGTGTTTGTTATTGTTAAGTGTTCTTCCTGACAGAATTCTAATAGACGGTCGCCTCTCTCATTTCTTGTTCCAAGCCCATATGGTCCGACTAAGTTCTCGAATCTACCTTTTCCTATTTTGGCATTGAAATCGCCCATGATCACATTGACGTCATGCTTTCGGGTAAGTTTGAGTAGTTCTTTTATTTCGTCGTAGAACTGTTCCACTTCTTGGTCGGTTGCGTCCATTGTTGGTGCGTACACTTGGACAACATTAAGGTCGGTCGGTTTCGCTCTCAATTTTAACAGTGCAGCTCGGTCGGAGTAGGGAACGAATTCTACAATGGATTTTAATAGTGGTTTCGCTATTACGAATCCTACACCTTTCCTGTGATTTTGATCTTCATTTCCAGAGTAAAGGAATGCTGCATCTTCCATGTCGCACCTCCCTGCACCCGGCCACCATGTCTCAGCTAAGCCCAGAATATCCAAATCTAATCGTTTCATCTCGTGCACAGTGTTTGCTAGTTTGCCAGCTTCAAACAAGCTTCGAGTGTTCCAAGTTCCGATCTTAATAGGTTTTCTTAAGTTTGTTCTATCATTCAAAACCGTTCCCCCCGGAGATCCGATCGGGGAACTATTTAAGCCTCCGGAAAATTTTGTATTGAATGAAATCATTCATGTAGTTCTCTTGGGAAATCAATAATGAAGTTGGTATCCCGTTGCCTTCCTTCATGCCAATTCCTCGGCTTTGATTTCGGCCGCCCATTGTGGATCAGACGCCGTTTGCAACCGCCCAATCTGGGTACCGACGTTGCTTTCATGCTAGTTTTGGTCCGCCCCGGGTATTTGATTTCCCCGGTACCACCCATATCTGGGAGGCTTTCCCCTATCCGCCACCTGGGGAGGCGCCCGATGGGGGACTAGTAACCCCTCACGAGGGGTTGCTAGTCCCCCATCGGGCATCGGGCATGTGATTCAAATGTATAAATAACTGAGATTTTTTGTCAGCATCACTATGAAGTCAGAAATTGTGTTGATTTTAAAAGTAAAATAATAATTAAAATATTAGCAGTATAGATAAAAATAACTTTATAATAATACCTATTATAGGCTTGAATCTTGAAGCAGATTCCAGAAATCTTGGAACAGATCAGTATGGACTTGAATTTACGAGCAAGAATGTAGGAAACATCTCTATTGGTATATGGTATTTTCATGTTCAATAACAAATAACTTTTTTTTTATAATGACAAAGTAGTTTAATGTGTGTTAAATTGCATCAATAGCTACTCTAATTTATAGTTATAAACTCAATTTGTTTATAAATGTTATAGACAGAAATTAAGTTTACATTGATAAGTAATTAATAGTATTAGACTGGATAATCTTGGTCAATGATCAGATCTGTAGTTTAAAGGGTTGCTGTCCACCATGTTTCAAATCAACAATTTACAAATTGGCAGGTTAAAACCTGTTTATTTAAAAGCAACAGTGCTCAATTTCTATGATCATAAAAGTCCTTTTTGGAAATTGCAATCCATATTGGGTCGATCATTACTATAAGCTTATTTTCAACCAACTCAATTGGCTGTCCTATTATCAGTCATTTATCGAGTTGGATGAAAATCGAGCTGTAGAGATCAATCTGATCCAGGTTTACCATTTCCAAAAAGTCCTACTGTGTCTATACTAATAGGAATATGAGTGATAAAACTTGAGTCACACACTTTGTCACAATAGGACTTTTCGGAAATATTGATCCTAGTTCAGACTGATCCTTACAGATAATTTTCAGGAAACCAGATTGATGACAGTTTGAATCTGATTTCCACTCAATATGAATGGTAGAAACTCAGCTGATAGTTATCAACTTGATCCGAATTACAGTTTTTGAAAAGGGCTTGTATCCCCTATTGGTATATGGAAAATTGACTTATAGGTTCAATGGTATATGTGTTTAATGTGTTCGATAAGACTTTTAATAAAGCTAATCACATTTTGTTAATTTATTTTGACATTTTTATTGTGTTTTGGGAAGTCATGTTTCTATTCGCTTATCAACTGTTTAACAATAAATTGATCTTCGTTATTAAACATATTTTATAAAAGTTCACAAATAGAACTAATATAATTGACAATTGAATAAATTGAATACAAAAAATTAAATGATATTAATGAAGAATTTTATGTAATTTTTTCCATGTGCTAGCAAAATTCAGTAGCTTATACAGGTACCTATCCAATTGGTAATGCTTGAAGTGTCCTAGTGATCAGCCACCTTCACAGAAAAGCAGACCTATCGGTCAGCAAGCTGTGATTCCTACACAAACTCTCAATTTTTTCAGGGTGTAGTCCTTTTTCAATTATTTCATGGGGGTGTTTTCACTATTCTAAGTTCTCATGTTTTGCGAGTTCACATAACCACTTCACTCAAATCAAGCTTCATCACTAAATATGGATTTTTGGAAAATGTTCTGGTTATTATCCCTATCAATACACCAATTGCCAAATCTTCAGGGAAATTCAGCTTCATGCAATTCTTGCACATCTGTGAAGCGATATGGGTAGACTTGCAGATTTTTATGTAAAATTGCATGGGTGGCACCTACAGAAAGGCCTATTTGATGGTGTAACTGTCGAATAGAAGTACCAGGTGTGTTTTGCATTATTTCTTGTGCCTGTGAAACCACTTCATCGGTATGTTTCTTGTGAGATTCACTGCCTGGTCTTTGTAGACTACCTGCTTCTGTAAACAATTCTAGAACATGCTCCAAAGTTTTCTTGAACTGCATATAGACCACAGCAAAGTTTGGAAATTCAGCCTGGAAATCCTCCATGTAGTTTCGAACGGAGTAAACCCATTCGCCATCCACTTTTCATCAAACTCAACATAAAAACTTTATGTTCTAAGGCAAAAGCCATGTCCAAATACAAAACAGGTTTTATAGCAATAAAAATTAACGTTTTTAGCAAACATTTTGTTGGTAAAACTAGAAAAGAACAACAAAAATGTGGGAAACGGGAAAATTTACCAACAAGGATAAAGACAAGACAAGATGGCTAATAATGTTGAAGCACTGAGGCCTGATTGGAGTGATTGGACAGTGGCAATGACAAATACAAATCTGTTTTGATGGCGAGTCAAGTTACGACGTACTTTTATAACTCTCTTTCTTTCTCTCAAAAAATCATAGCTGGCTAGATGAAATTTTATAATGAACACCCCGTACTTCTGTAATTGCTTTTTATTGACGTAAAAGCAATGTATACTGTAGAGGGTGAGTCAGAAAGAACAAATTGAATCAACAAAGTTTTTTTTTAATGGAACGCTCAGTATATGGTATTAAATTTAAATGACCCAAAAGATGCCCATTTCCAAAATGTAATATACTTATGGGCACATAAAAAAAATCAAAGTTAAACAAAAATTCGATTTTTTAATTTTTTTTTTGTTAATTAAATTGCCTTTCTTAACTCCTAAGAAATGAAACATTTCATAAAAATAAAAACTGTTTGATTAAATGACATTCCTTGGGGGAGATGTGGCCCTTCCTTCTTAGGGTGGTTTTTTGCTCTACACTGCAGCTTGATATGATAGCTGATCTCGAGGCCGCTTCCAGGGTTGAACTAAACCCGCAGCAGGTCATCTGGATGTGCTTCAGCTTGTCGGAAGGTCTTCTCAGCTTTGATGAAGTCGCGCACCGTCTGGATTAGTCGTGCGCTTGTTGTGCGATTATATGTGCGTTTGCGTTTATCAGTGAGTCAAACAAAAATCCCAAAGAAATCTAAAAGTAGTTAAAAAAAGGGAGGGGGGCATCGCCCCCCCCCCCCGCCCCTGACGCCTGCAACCGCCACTAGTTTTTGTGTTCTCTTTAACGTTCTCTGCTTTTGTTCGTGAATGGAAAATGTTATTGTTGGCTTCTTTTAAATAAATATGTCAATAAAGATTCACTTTTTGTTGTTAGGAAATGGCCTTGAAGAAGATGTGAATTAAAGGTCGAAACGTTAACGAATGAACAATCTACAGGCTTGGTTATTTTGTTATTGTACCTATTTTGTTGTGTAAGAGCTGTAAGAGCTTAAGACCACAAACCACCATCATCAAATCTATATTAGTGTGGTACTCAAGTAATTCTCAAGTGCGGATTCTGATTTTGTCCCTCAGTCTACTATAACATCTAGCTATGGTTTTCGAAAACGGATAAATATGAAGAAAAGCTCAGCCTATCCTCGTTCATCCGACTTAAATCCGTTGAATTTTTGTTTGTGGAATCACTGAATCCCATTTGACGAGAAAACATGAGTACGATCCAAGCAAATTGAAACACATTACACTAGGAAACACGTTTTAAAGACAATCATTGCAGCATCACCGAGGGTACGGATCTACCATATGCCTGAGCTGGAGAAAGTATAAGATTAAAGGAAGACTATATAACATGAAGAAGAAACCTTGAAACAAGCCAAGCACAAGTATTTCGATTACTAAAAACAACTCGACGTTTTGGAATGACCACCGCACTAAATTCACTGGAAGTGCACAACCTCAAATAAAGAAGAGGAATAATTGTAACTTTGTATGCGGTCATACTGGTATACCAATTGATCAATGAAAGCGTAGAGTGCACTGAGACCATTTGCACCAGTAAAATTTATGAACTTGAAAAGTATTTTAAGTCACGTGACAGATTGTAATAAAGTAGAATTATTGTTATTAAAAGTAGCTAATCTGAGCTCTATCTTAATGATGAATTCACACGACACGAATTTACCCCCCCCCCCCCTGATATGGAGGCCCCAATTTAGCCCTTTTTCTAAGGTTACCCTCAGATAAAAAGCTGTGTCTTGCCAGGGCACTTTGGCTCCATCTATCAGGTCTGGCTTTCAGAATTGCCTGCACTTACTTGGATTAGTTTTAATTCTCCATCGTACCAGCCACTCCTGGAAGTCGTCTAAAGCTGGCTGCAGATTTTTCGGCACAACGTCTTTTCTTCGGGTGGTTGGATAAAAGAGTCATGTCATCAGCACAGAATGCAAGCGTAGTCCTTGGTGTTCTGAGAATATCGGTCATGTAAAGCGTAGACAGGCGCTGTGATGATTCCGTTCCTGGGGGGACACCTGCCTCTAGCGCTCTGGGCGCTGACACGGAGGATACGACTCTTAAAACGACGGTTCGCTCTCTGAGGTAACTGTTGTTTATAGTATGTGTTATAGTTGTTTATAGTGTATATTTATAGTTGGCATATGTTTGCCGACATACCTAGGTAAGGGAGAGGGCCATAGCCCCAAGGCTTCGTTCTCTACAGCGCAGAGGTAGGCTGCACGCTTCAGGGGGTAACTTGTCGGGTCCTGCTAAAGGTCGGTGCAGAATTGACGGGAACGCGGACGGCAACGAGAACGTGAACGTAAACGTTAATGCTAAAAAACTGTCCAGATTCACAATTCAACTTCACGTTGACGTAAATTCGGCACTTTTGGCACTGATGTTTCATTTTATTTGGCATGTTGTTAAATGAAGTGTTTGTAGTTTATTTGGTACTTGCGTAGCAATTCCTTAAGGAGTTGTTTATCTAATTGTAAATATGTACGAAGGAGATGATGCTAGTGCAGACAATGAAGTATTTTTTTATGAAGCAATGGCTTTCATTTTGTGTTTCTGTTTGTATGCCAGTAATTATTATATTGAAAAATCCAGAAGGTTACATTATGATACAATTGAGTTTACATCTCACACTAATAGGTACTTTATATTATATATTAGGTGGTGGGTGCATCCCTACAATGCTTCCAGAAATAAGGATGGTGCATTTATCAAAACTTTCAAATATTTCAAAGATTTCTAAGATTTTTTTTTCATATGTAAGGATGTATCCTGAACAATTTGATCAAATACTGCAGTGGAGAAACCCCTACTTATTGAAGCGAAGTCGAAGAGAGTATTTGATTCAGGAATTTCGTTTAGCTATGACTTTAAAGTACTTAGCACATGGAGGGAGTTTATGTTTTGAGTTTAGAGTTGGCCACTCAACTGCTTCACAAGTTATTGCTCAAACTCTTGGGGCAATTGATGGTAAACATGTCACAATGCAGTGCCCAATCATATCAACTCTCGATCAAATTTTTATAACTACAAGCACTTTTTCAGTATGGTCTTACTAGCATGGTGCGATGCAGATTACAAATTCACGTGGGCTGATATTGGAGCATATGGATCTGAAAATGATGCTGGTATCTATAGAAGATGTGTTATTTCAAAGAACATGGCAGTAGTTTCATCTGAATTTGGCATACAAGACCTACCAAATACAGAAATAGAGATGCCACTTTTTTTTGTTGGAGATGAAGCCTTTTCTCTAAAAACTTATGTAATGCGCCCATATCCTGAAAATATCTTTCAGATACAAAGAATCTTATCTCTGTCAAGATTCTATGTATCTCTCAGATACAAAGAATCATTCAGATACAAAGATTACAGTTACGTTTGTCAAGAGCACGAAGGACAATTGAGAATTCATTTGGCATCCTTGCCAGTAGATGGAGAGTTTATATACAACCATTTCTATGCTCTATTAAAAATACAAAGTTCATAGTAAAAGCCACAATTTGTCTTCACAATTACTTAAGAACAGTAATCTGCAATAGCTACTCACCACCAAGCCTAACAGACTGTGTGCTTGATGATGGAAATATAGCTGAGGGACAATGGCGAATAGTAACAAGATGAGAATCTTTTGCCAATTGGAAGAACAGGGTCGAACATAGCCCCTAGAAATGCATATAGTTAGCGAGACACCTTGGCTGAATATCTGATGTCACCAAATGGATCAGTACCATGGCAAATAAAATACATTAATCGGGGAAAATAATTTTTTAATTTATTTAAAAATTAATTCACACATATTTCTTTCTTGGTCTTCCATTCTGCCGCTTTATGACAGAATATTGATTGTCGAATCCCAATGACTGCTTACTAAAAAATAATTTTTGGTCATCTATAAGGTAACAAGGAAAGCACCTGTGCAAACGTAAATGGAAAACATAAAAGTTGGTAGCTATGCGTTTCGCGTTCAGGGGTGGCGTTCAGGTTGCCGTTGTTGTGAATTGCACATCATAAATAGAATGTTATAACAATTTTGACGTTCGCGTTCGCGGTCGCCTTTACGTTGTCGTTCGCATTCCCGTCAATTGTGCACCCTCCTTAACTCCTGGGGTCCTCTCAAGGATGGTTCTCTCAATTGTCAAGATGTGACGACCGTCATGTCCGCCGTCGTCAGGGTATTAATTTACCCTGACCTTTGGCGAGTGATTGGCCAATTGGAACCGCTTTATATATCGTCGCTGTTACACCACGCCGTTTACGATAAGAACTGGCGGTATAGTGTTCGTCCCGCGCCTGAGGCTTCTCTACAGCCGCCAGAGGCCAGATGAGCCCGGCATTGGGTGTTTGCGTTAAGCAGTCTGCGATTATCCTCTGTAGGACCCCTGCGGTATAATCTACGCAGTCGACTCTGTTCCTGAACGGGCGCCCGTACATGTTCAAATTATCTCCATGTTGACCGCGTGGTTTTTGCTCCTCGAGCTCAATTGTGGATAGAGTTAGAGCCTGCAGCACGTCCTCTTCAAACGTCCGCACGGCACCCTTAATCTGAGCTACATCAGCAATAACTGGGACGGTAGCAAGTGTGTGAAAATTACCTTGAAACCGCCTTCAATTAGTGTGCTTATTACGGCCCGTTTTATACCTTTGAATTAAACTGGAGATTCCATGTTTGGTTTTACTTTAAAGTTTATCCAGAGATTAAACGCCACTTTTCGGCTTCATAAAAATATCCGTTTTACACCCTCTAGTACTAAAAAACTCCAACCAGACAAAAATGACGTTAAGAATCAGAAGGAAGACTAGCTGGCAAGAGTCACAATTGTCTGCCGTACTGGAGCGAACCATCCTGAGGGCGAGGTTACATACAGCGGAATTTGGTTAAAAGCGAAACGGAGCGTAATTTGATAGTTGAATTTAAACCAATCAGATAAAAGCTAAAATAGAAATTGACATGTGTAATGACGTTATTGACATTTCTGCTCCGTTCCGCTCCGCTGTATGTGACGGCGGCTTGAGTTCCAGACATCAGTCCATCTCACTCATCCATGTGTCGGACTGTTGAAATGCGCTGTGTCCTGCACTCGAAGTCTCGGAACTCTGCGACTTCATAAGCTCTAACCTCAAACTCATAAAAAGTTAAGAAATTCGGCTTTTCGACTCACCAAAATTTCTTCATGATATTATGTTTACCAATGTTACCATTGCAAAAGCAGTTAAAAAGGTTTATTGGGGTTGTGAAGACTGTGTGTGAAGTGTAGTGTATCGTCTAAAATAATTGCTGTAAATGGCTAATAATTCATTTACGCCGTCTACGCGACATAAAAACTTCTCGAGCAAGGAAAGCACAGTTTTAATAGCTCTAGTGAAAGAATATGCACACATATTGGAGAATAAAAAAAGCAATGCTGTTACATGGAAGGAGAAACTCAATGGATGGGAGAAACTATCACAGGAGTTCTACAAACTAACAGGAAATAATCGAAGTTCAAAAAACTTGAAAGGAAAGTGGGAAAACATGAAGAAAGAGACTAAAAAAAAGTTTTCATTCAACAAGCAGGAACTCTATCAGACTGGAGGTGGATCCTTCACTCAAGTCACATTAACAAACCAGGACTTTGATATAAAGGCATTATTGGGTCCTTCAGTTGCAGGCCTAACAAATAAATTTGATTCGGATTCCCTTGCAAATTCCGTACCAGAACTCAGAGAATCAAGCATAGTATGAACTACTATAGTAGTTCAGGTCGACAATTGTAAGTTGGAACATAACTGATTTTTCTATTTAATCTTCTTTTAGTTTCATTTCTATATTTTTGTAGCTACAACTGCGTTTAACATAACCCAAGAATTACCTGATGTAGGTAAGTAAAAGCAACTGCCTATAATTGAGGTATTTTGTTTTTTTTAAATTTATTTTTTTCTCTTTTTTTTTCAGATGATTGCGTAGATCTGAGCACAGATTCCACACAACTATCATCCACACAAATCTCATCTGCACAGCCTCCATCCACTCTACTAGCCTCTAATAGTTTTGGTAAGTAGGCTCCTCTGTAGGCCCCTTTATAATAATAAATACTTAACATATGCTATGCGCCCATTACCCTCTATCTATAAGTTTGGCTGTCATTTTATTTACATTTTTTTATTAAAAAACATTTTTTTGTAGATGAAGACGTTAGAGAATACAATTCTGAAATTCAGCAGGCAGAACATGTGTCAACAGACAACTGGGCTAAAGTTCTGAAAACACCAAAATCATCTACTTTGTGCAACAAAGGTGGGTTTGAACTATTGTTCACTTTAGTATTTTCGAATATACAGGGTCATCCAACCAGGCAATATAGGGGCAGACTTTGAAGGATAAATATTGAGTACTTATACCTATATTTCTTCTAGAAAAAAAAGTTACCCGGCCAGTTAGGAAATCGGATATTACAAATGAGTGCAAGAGGAGAATATCAGCATTAGCTGCAGTAAAATTAGAACTCTTCCAGCTGCAAATTCAGAGTCCGAAAGAAGAAAATAGACGAAAACAGAAGGAACATGAAGATAAGTTACAACAGCAAAAAGAAATTCACGAATTAGAAATAGAAAGAAACTTCAGTTGGATCTACTGAAAAAAGAAATACTAAAATAATTTATTTTTAGTTTATTCAAATAAGTTTTAGAAATCCTTTACTTCACGTTTCAAATGATATCAGCTCGGATTTCAGTGATAAAATAAAAACACGTGTTTGTTCTATATCTGATACATATTTATAGGATTTAGAAGAAATGTCAATAAAGAAATATTTTAATTTGTTGATCCTCTGTTCCAATAAATACCATCTCTATAATCCTCTGAAATTACAAAACTATTTGACATTATTGAGTGTGTATGCCATGTAAATAGAGGCATAGAGTAAATGGAGGCATGAAAAATGTATTACCAGTCTGACCTGCAAAATGTTATTCTCAGGTTTGAAAAATTAGAAAATTGTACATTTTGCAATGGGTCGTAGAAAGAATAATAATACCAAAATACACTTAAGCTCATTTTTATTTTTTTATAATAATAACATTTTATAGTTCAGCAAAGTATTGAATGATGTGGTTTCGAGCTTGTTGACCATTTCCTTCAGGTACTTCATGTCCTAGAGCTTCATCATCATTACCTTCATCTTCTTCCTCAATCTCATCTAAAGGAGGCTCTGGATCATTATTTTGCAAGGCAATATTATGTAGTACGGCTGTAGCCATTATGACGGTTAATACAGTTTGTAATTTTAACCTCATTTCTAGTCGTAAAACTTGGAATCGTTGTTTCCAAACTCCGTACTGCCGCTCCACTATGTTTCGTGTACGTATATGTGCTTCGTTGTATAATATTTCACCTCTGGTCCTTGGCTCACTGACTGGAATAAGCACGTGTTCATTTAAAGTATATCCAGAATCCCCCAATAAATAAGTGTTTCCAAAAGCTCCTTGATTAAGTAAAGCTTTTATTCTAGAATTGCTATAGATATGTCTGTCATTGGCAGCACCAGGCCACCGAGCAACAATATTTGTAATTTTCAAATCTGCATCTGACACTGTCTGAACATTGACAGAGAAATGACCTTTTCGATTTCTGAATTTTTCAGCCTCTTCTCCACCTTAAAATAAAACAAGAACACTAGGAACCAGCTCACAAAAAATTTGGAGGTCAGGGCGTGTATAGACTATATTACCTGGAGACTGAATCCGTATATGCGTACAGTCTATGGCTCCAATAACATTTGGGAACCTGGCTATATTATGAAATGCCCGTTTGCATTGATCTATTTCTTGTGGATTTGCTGGTAACTTTATGACTTCAGGAGCCAAGCTTGCTATGGCTTCTGATACTGTTTTTATGCACACAGAAGCAGTTGACTTACGAATTCCAGTAAAGTCACTTGCTACTATCACCATGCTTCCTGCAGCATAAAATCGAAGTGCAAGTTACAGCTGTGTCTCAGGAGTTAGTGCTTCATTTCTAAAAAAGTCACATTAACTGCTAGATACTAGTGATCTTCGATGATAGGTAAGTATGTAACAATAATGTAATATTTCTTACTGAGTCGTATTCCGTTCCAGTAAACCTGCAATCCTCTCTAATATAGAGTTGTTGTACAATGTTTAAGATATCTTCGAGTTCATTTTCGTCATCTAAGATTTCTTCAAACACATCAAAAATGTTATCCATTTTAATTCGGTAATGACTTGAGCCACTTGAGAAACTTTTTATACTTTCCACTGCCCAAATGTACAAAGAAAATATAAAAATTAAATATAAACAAAAATGTGAGATTAAATACGCCAGGTCAGGAATCGTCAAAATTGTCAAATTCTTCAGTTACTCCAACAAACTGAAGTTTTACTCGCGGCCATCCACCAGTTGAAGTTTAAGCTTTAGATTGACAGTAACAGTGAGGTGCAAAACGACAAAATATCGATAAACCGGAGTTTTTCTCAAATCCTGTAGATAAACCATACCTATAAAACTGGCCGTTAGAGCGACTCGTAGTCGTAAGTATGTCCGGTCTCCCGCACCCGTTAGGTAGGAATTGTCGGTTCCTCGGGCCCCATTACTACTGCGCCAGCAACAGTCGTCATATCCAACAGCTTGACTCCTTGCCTGTTATCAACTGCAGAGTTCCACGAGCGATGCTTGCAATTGAGGTCGCCCACCAGAACAACTGTTTATTGGTTACCCAGGAGAATGTCAAAATCTTCCTGCTGCAGTTCGTTTACCATTGTTCGTATACACAAGACTTTTTGGTCTCTTTTGAAGGAGTCGTACTTTGCGGATCTGAAACGTTGTCTTCATGCTTCACCTCTGGTTGTCACTCCTCAGTCACTGAAATACGGGATCGACTTACCAATCTCGGCCTTTTAGTTATACGATCGTCCACTTTGTCGATCCTCGGTGTCACGTTGCTCACTTTCAACGAAGGCAAGACCTCGATCTTGCTTCTCATCTCAGCCCCATCTTCATAAATAGTAGATTCTTTTCTAGCGCCTGCTCGTTTATTTCATCCACCGCACTGGGTTCTTCTAGTTTGGAGCTTTTTGGAGCGCGAACCACAAAGATGACTTCTGACATTTCACTTTTAGGTTTTGAAGAAAAGGCAAGTTTAGGAGTTTCTGTTCATTGGTTGGTTTAGCTGATTTATATATATACAATTTCGTACATGTTCGAATTCTCTCCATGTTCACCGCGTGGTTTTTGCACCTCGCGCTCAATTATATATATAGTTAGAGCCTGCAGCACGTCCTCTTCAAACGCATGCACGGCACCCTCCATCTGGGCTACATCAGCAATAACTGGACCGGTAGCAATCGTGTTAAAGTGCTCTTGATACCGCTTCCATTCTTGATATGCTTAGAGCGATTCGTTTTGATTTTGGCATTCGCTTCAAGAGTCAGTCTTATTGGATTGTGATCCGAGGTACCTTCATTCATGGTCACTGACTCCGGCCAGAATCGTAGGTTCTTTAACACGGTGAGATCAAGTAAGTCCGGTCTCCCGCACCCATTAAGTAGGTCTGCCAGCAGCAGTCGTCATATCCAACAGTCTGACGTCTTGCCTGCTATTAACTGCAAGAGCGGTGCTTGTAATTGAGGTTCGCCAACCAGCACAACCGTGTTGTTGGAGGCTTGTATGTCGACGTAACCTTCATCTACCATTCCTGGTGCTCACGACAACGGAAACTGCCTCAATTTCTTTGTTCGATGTCGCCTCTCACCAATATGGCCACCCATCCGTTATCGAATTTTCTTTTATCGTAATGAGACGTGCTATACCACAGGAAGTTTATGCGGACGTGGCTCCTAATCTTGGTTTCTTTGAGAGCCGGAATCCCTGGCTCTCCTTCCGCCAAAGTAACCTTCACCTCGCACTTCCTGTCCCCCAGCCCGTTAACGTCCTAGGACATAAAGGTGAGCGAATCAGGGTGTCTAGCAGCCATCGCTGGAGCGGAGTGCTTCGCAAATCCATCACCCCAACCGGTTTTTCAACTTGGCTTCAATGGCATTGATGAGGCCATCTCCCTTTTGTGTGGGGCTTTTGCCCGTTGCACCTTTCGCGTCCACATCCGGCTTTGCAGTTTTAGGAGGTGGCGCATGGGCGCTTTTTGGGGCCTTTGCGCCCCAATCTTCCGCGGGATTTGCGAGTGTACACTCGAGTGGTATCCCCTACTCTTCACACACCTCTCCTGGTGGTGGAACTGTCATTGCCCATGGCCATATCGCTGACAGCGACAGCAATGGGTGGGGACTGTCTTCTTTTTCTGCTGTTCGATTTTGACCGAAAGACCAATTCGTTTCGTCACTTTAAAAATTAGAAACTACTAGGAACCACGTTTTTGAACTTTTAGGCAAGACTAGGGCCAGTTCGATACGTCATGCGGTAGAGGTCAGCTGATATTTTCTTTTTTAAGAGCTCACCCTCCGCCGCTTTGCGGTCCATATCTTCAGGTGCACCTGTCCTCTGGTAGGGTGTTGGCGTGGAACCTATACGCTCCACGGAGGCGAGCACATGGACTACTTTACTGTAGTCTTTTACAGTTATAGGCGTCAGTCTGAAGCCCTCCTTGGTGAGGGTGGCCCTCTTAACTTTTACGCAGGCAACTTTAAGCTAAGCCGACAGCTCAGCTCAATTTTGCCGGCCTTCCACAACTACCGGAGTTATTCTCTGGGTTTTTACTGCCTCCGCAAAGGTCCTACACTTTGTCACCTCCTGTAAACAATCCAACTCCATTCAGATAACCGGATCAAGTACGGTCTGCTCTTTGCCTTTCCATTGCTCGATCCGGCCTCCGGATCCAGTTCGTTGGCCTTCCTCTTCCCACCTGCCGCTATTGTGGTCTTTTCCACAGACTTGACTGCTCCAGAGTCATCAACGTTAGTTCAACAAAGGGGCACAGGGGGCTCCACACTACATACTGCAAACTCTTATCAAATGTCACGAATCATTTATAATAGTATATAATACAATAAGCATTTATTGAGAGTCGCCATCCCCGAGGGTAACGTTTGAGGCCACGAGCGAAGCGAGTGGTATAAATTGCCCGAGAAAATAACGCTCATTAAATGCTAGTTGAATACTATACTTTATCCACGACCAAGATTCCAGATTTTCTCAAATGTGCTAGGTTATAGGTGCCACAAAGATAATTTACAATTTTAAAACCAAACGACTGGTTTCGCTAATCGACGGCGCGACTTTTGATGCGTCAGATAGATGACGGTCTAGTCGCCCGTGCATGTTCATTTCAATGCTACGAGGATGGACGGTAAATTACTTCATTTTATGGCCTATTTTAAGTATTTTTCAGTAAAAAGTACATTTTTAGTGAAAAAAGACACTGCAACCTATATTTGTCTCAATACATCCTAATAGAAGCATAATTATTTGAATGAACCAGTGGTAACTACCGATTTCAAGTTTAGGGGAGTCTACTTTTTGAGTTACCAGTTGCCTACGACCTGTTTCGTTTCCATGACAACTGATTATTCACTTGTGAATAATGTTCATTATTCACAAGGGTCATTATTCATAAGTGAATTAGCATTAATCTTGAGAAGTTATAAGAATAATGTGATTATTGTAGTATGATCGTGGATAAACCGATTTTATTAGTGTGGTGAAGATGGTGCAAACCATTTTGAAAATTTTTTTAAATAAAAGGAATATATTTTAATAGCTTTTCAACCTTTAATTGCTGGATTTAATTCCCGCCTTGAAGTGTAGCACTTTTACTCAAAACACTTTTCTCTAAACTAATTAGTTATACAGATATGTATATGCCTGTCTCAAGTTAAAGAGACCACGCAGTGTAGATGTGTCAGAGATACTACAATAGGTAAAAATTAGCGATAAGCAAAATCCAAAAATGTCTCGTGTTTCTTAGATTGGTCTTATTGCAACAATGTATTATTGAAATGATTTTGATAAAATTTTATTTTAGTAGCTCGAAATGCATGTTAACCCTATTAAATGAATGGTGTAATTGGCCATTTCTCTGCTTGGACAAGGTATATGTGGGCTCTACCCACATATACATAATATGACTTAAATTCGGACTTTGAATTGAATTGAGAAATATGACATGACAACACATTTGTAGGTACCTGTATCATTTTTTTCCAGCAGCAAGGAGTGTTCGGGCATATTATGCGTGTAGCAATTACTATTATTACCTACTTGTATCGGTAACTTGTCTAGGCGCAGGAGTTATCTGAATTCGCCTAGACCTAGATACCTGCTGGATCACAATATTGTTATTTGCGGCTATTGTCGGTCTATCTATCTATCGCAATTAGTTTTTTCAGCGGCCGCGTAATAATTTTATAAATGGCCGAGAGCCACAAGCACGAAGTGCACGGTTGGAGTAATGAGGTTTTTCGATTTTTGCAATCGAACTTTTTTGTCCATTTACAAGAACACTGGCTGGTAGGCGTTTATATTAAAAGTTGCAACTAGACGGAATGATCGATTGTTCGGCTTTCAATAGTTATTGTTAACGAAAGGAATGTTGCATCAACAGAGTTAATATTTACCACAACTAAGCAACAATACCTTTATATTTGATAACAGATATACTTGATTCCACCAGAAATGCCTTAAATGGCCGGCAATCATCAATATCCGATAAACTATCAGAATGGAAGTTATGCCAACTCACTAACTTATTAATCAAAACCTGTGTTCAGGTGTTTACCCTTAATATCAGGCGAATTAACAACAATCTATTTATCCTTGTCTTGCAAGTCTTGTGTTAATTTAAATAATCAATTTCTTAGTTTTATAAGACCTTGAAGGCTTTCACGGCCGGTCCAAAATGGGTGTCAACACGTCCTGACAACTCATCATACCAGCCAAAGCTGTACTGATGAGGGGTGGACCCCGAAACTAGTATACAGATGGGTTGATCGATAAATTGTTGACCACCTACTCTTTAAACTAATTTACCCTGAAAGGGGCTCGGACGAAATACTTAGTTGACGTTTCGGCAACTTATCTGTTGCTTCTTCAGAACTAACACATACAATAAAAGACTGTTAATAAATAATTAATATATTAATTAATAGAATTAATAAAAAACTGTTAATTTAAAATATTACCCATTTAATTGATCGTGAGTTGATAGTTAAAAAATCTACTTTTTCAATTAAGAAATTTTGCTTTATTTTGTTACGTATTTAATTATTAACCTATAGTCTGTCTGTACTGATGTCTTTTTTAGGGGGTACTGAAATAACAATATTAAAGCTAGTGGCGAAGTTGCGAGAAAATACCAACTTGATCCATTTGAGTGTCGAAAAGAAAAAAGAAATTACCTTTTTCTAAGAGAAGAAATTGGTTACAAGAATGGTCACATAGTTGCAGTTTCTAATATATGAAAAAGAGTTATACAAAGTGTAATATTAATATACCATATTAGTGAGTTTCAACACGTTAAACGAATTGCTGGCGCAATTATCATCTGACCTGTCAATATCGAAATAATTACCAAAGATAACCCAAAAGTAACACATGCACCTTTAGTGACGGGTAATAAGATATTAACCCAAGTTAACTTGAGCTTGTTTGGACATTTACAAGCGTAATAAAAAAATGACTGCGCCGATCAAAAGTAATCTAATAAAGTAAGCATACATAATTTTGGATTTAACTTTTTAAGCTAAGTGAATATGTTCTTTAAGGGCGAAGGCAAATATTCGCCATTTCTTCGTCTTTCTGTACTTTAGTATACAAAAGTTGTGTACCACTGCGGAGTTTCTCAAATTAAAAGCTGATACTATCCCTTGAGAACGCTCCTGGGAGGTTTCTTATCCGCTGGTTGAACCAGTAAAACACTGGAACTAGGAGACTGGGATACAATGTGTTCTGCTAAACCAAACTCTCTTGAGGTGTAAGAGGCTATGCTGTAGAGCGCAGCCTCTTACACCTGCTATTTCTTGAACCTGTGCAACCTCAAGCCCAGGTGCTAGAGGTAGCACCTCTTAGCTTGAGACGGTCGCATCAAAAGTCTGAAGATGGTGTCAAATAATTGGTCCTCACAGGGCAGTCAGCTCTCACTTATGGCTCCACGTACCACACCCTGGAAGCTGCATCGACCTGCAGGCTAAACTAAGTGAGAGTAGCCAGATATGGCGAGAATACTAGTGTTGGGCAGCAGTAATATTAAAAGTCAGATTGTCAAATTGACGAACATCATATCTACTATTCTGTCAATGATACTGATCAGTCATTATAATGGGGTGGCGCTCATAGTAAACGCACAAGTGCAAAAAACGGTAATAGTTATTTACGTTATATGTCCGGTAAATATAGTTTTAGAGTAGGAGTAAATGGAATTTCGAAACGACTACTGTAACACGTTACCGGACGTATGATGTACAACATTTTACTTCATACTTATTCAAAACAGGAAAACAATAATTTTATGCGCGGCGAATATGTTTTTGACAAATCCGCCAATTTGACAAATAGTTTTATTACGGTATCCTGTACCGGTAGGTTTAGGTAGGTTACCATGGATACAATGGATTTATTGAAGATGTGCCGGTACTCAATACTGTAAAATTTCTTTATTTCATACTGTCCGGTATATACGTCCTAAATGCATCCATTTGAGTCCGGTAAATGGAACTTTACCGGACAAGTCCGGTAAAGGTTGCTAGGCAAACAATGCTAGAGAGCTATCGTCTAATATAAAATATTACGTTACTTAAATTTGTTTAAGATTTTCTCAAATGCTCAGTTGGCGACGTCAAAATTTGTGCGCAGTAGTTACGACGTTTGATATTACTTGTCATCAAATCAAACCATTAAATCAAATCAACCATCATTTCCTGATATTCTAAACGAGCCTCTAAGGTATTCAGTAAAATTCAAAAATCTCCCCAATGCCCACAGAACCGACTTATTTCAATGTACTACATATATTTAAAGAAACACAAGCACATTGTTAATGATTTAATGCTGACGTCTCCATCATTTTCCTCATTAGGAGATGACTTCTCGAAGGAATTTGAGAAACATCCATTACTCGTATGCACTAATAATTTTAATACAAAACAATTTTTGATAATAAAGTTTTTAAAACGAGTGGCTACATATTTTCAAAAGTTTATTTTGGTACCATAAATAGCGTAACTTTAAATCATTATGCTATAACTCTCGAATTATGATTTTTGACAGTGACAATAATACAGACACCACCAAATGTCAATAAATCTAATTCTGACGTGATCATTTTTTATTTTGTTTTTAAATTGCCGAATCATAAAAATAATATGAAATAAATTATTGTACGATACACGTACATTAGGTGTTGTTAGAGTAGTCGTATAACTTTCCAGACGCCTCGTCCGTAAAACCTCGTACTGTAACAAGTCACCTACTGGACTTGTGACGTAAATTACTATTACGATATCCAATCCTGTAAAAAGCTATTTACCAGATTAAAATCAAGTACGTAAAAGTGTTCTAAATGATACAGTATGAAGTAAAATATTTTGTCGCGGTTTCTGATAGAGTGGCAATTCCAGGCCATATAATATCAACATACAGAACTATGCACCAATAAGCGCTCACTCAGACGAAGTTGTTGAAGGCTTTTACAAACAGCTCAAAAGTCAGAAATCACTATTCATTATGGGTGACTTTAATGCAGAGATTGGCAGCGGTACGAGAGAAGACATAGTTGGTGGGTATGGATTAAATATTACAAATAAACGTGATGATCGATTGTTTCAGTTTTGTTAAGAAATGGAGTTTGTTGTCTCGAACACTCTCTTTAAGCTTCCACTAGACGCCTGTACACTTGGACTTCTAAAGCCCATAATCCTGAGAGGATAGTCAGAAACCAAATAGACTATCTATTGATAAATAAACGATTCAGAAATTGTATTAAATCGGAAAAAATTTACCCTGGTGCAGACATAAATTCCGATCACACTCCGCTTGTAGCAAATATTCAGTTAGCTCTAAAAAAATGCACAGTGAAAGAAAACTACCCTAAACCAGATCTGACAAGGCTGAGCAACCTAGAAACGCTAGTTGAGCTCAGAAACGAACTAAACTGTGGACTAAACAAAATTATTGTTGAGGAAACTTCCGAAGAAGAGAGTGCTTGGACCAACATCAAGGAGGCTTTCACAAATGAAAGCTTCAAATTATCTTCAAACGATAATAAGATCAAAAAGAAAGCTTGGATGACTGAGGAAATTCTTTATTAAATGGAGGAGAGACGCTTGAAAAAGGGGCATCCGGAATACCACCAGATGAATAGTGAAATAAAGAACAAAATTCGAATGGCCAAATAAAATTGGCTTAATGAGCAATGTCGTGAGCAAGGCTATATACACTTTCAACATGCACAAGAAAGTTAAGGAAGCTTACAAACAGTATATAGACGAACTATAGGAATATAAATGCTACCCATAGTTCGTCAGAAGTTATAAAAACTATTGCGCGGCAAAAAGATGTAGCGATTATCGGCTTATCAGCTTGAGGAGTTACTTCCTTGAGATCATCCACAAAAGAATACATGCAAAACGAGAGTCATTTACAGGCGAATCTCAGTTTGGTTTTCGTACCGGGTTTGATACAAGAGACATTGTGTCTAGGTGTTGGTTCAAAGATGTAGGGATGTCTCTGTTTCCGTTTATGCCGGTTTCATCGAGTACGAGAAGGCTTTTGACAGGATGCAACACGAAAAGCTTAAGGAAACCCTCAATGACGTAGGCCTGGGCGATAGAGACCTAAAAATAATTGCAAACCTATACTTGAACCAGACTGAGCAAATTAAAGAAAGTGTGACAGGGTTGCATCTTTTCACCATTACTTTTTAACATTTACTCAAAAAAAATATTCTAGGATGCCCTGGAAAACTGCCCTGAACGAATTTCTATTAATGGAGTAAACATAAATAACCTTAGGTACGCTGACGACTTAACTTGGGGGTACGCTGGATCCTGTAAACCACTTCATAATGTTGTTCCTAACCATGTGAGGGCTTTCCAAATTTTGAACGATTTCTCCATCTTTCGTCGCATATTGTACAGCCAAATCAGGTCTGTTAAGCTTTTCCTTTAGTTGCTTCACAAAATTAAATTATCGTACGTACATTAAATCCGCTGGAAGCCTTATTTCCCTTCCAATTGTGTCGCCTCCAATTACTCTAATGATGTGCCACCATTTTTACCATTTCACTGTGGATGCAGAGGAGTTGTCCTGGTTTGGAAAATTCCGAAAAGGTCCGAAACCATGGAAACGTCTGATTCAAAGTTACGACCTTCATCCAAATAAAGTTTGAAAGGAATTCCAAATCTGCCAAATATTTTATTTACTCTAGTGCCTATGCCACAGTTGTGGCTTCTTTGTTAGGAAGAGCGTATGGTTCACGCCATTTGGTAAAGTAATTCATGACCACTAAGATTTGGTTGTTGAGTGCCTCACTCTGTGGAAATGGGGGCCAGTGTTCTGCATCATTCGACCACGTGATCTTGTTCCAGGTCCTTTTGTAGCACAGCAGAGGTTATAGTTCCGTTACCAAGATTCAACGTCTACATGACAATTCACCCACTAGAACAGATGGTTAATTTTTGCCAGAGTTATTCATTTCAAAGTGACCTTCATTTGTTCCGTTGTGCATTTGCTTTAATACATCTGATTTCCTGCTGTCAGGAACAACCAATTGACTGACTACGGTCCTGCCGTCTGGACTCTGTCGTATGCTATGTTAAGTAATCCATTTTCTACTCTACAGAGTCCCACAGAGCTCATAACGCCTTCAAGTTTCGACTCAAATTCGGCAAGAATATCTCGCCACTCTGGCCGCTGATCGTCAATTTTTGCTATGAGTATTTGTTCAATATCTAGGTGGATTGATTGTTCATCTTGAAGAGCCTGTATGGTTCATTTGTCATGCAATTCCACCGATATTCTCCTTCGCGAAGGAAGTTCTTCACGCTGCTCTGTTCTTTGATAATGCCGACAGTTTCGAACCAACAGTTCCGAACTTCCCGGGAGATGCTTAATTTAAAAATTGTTCCTTCTGTCCATTCTATAAATTTGGCGTTTTGACCTTCAGAGTGTTTCATTTGTAATAGCTACTTCAATGCACCATGGTCTGCGCTAATTAGGAATCTTTTTCCATATAAATAGCGATGGTAATGTTCGACTGGCTTAACGGTAGCTAACGGCTCCTTCCTAGTTAGTTTCTTTCTGGTTTAGTAAAGGTCTTACTGTAGTACTCAATTCTGGAAATCTTATATAGACGGGAGGGGAAAGTAATAATCCTGGCCTGGCTATCAACTACTCGAAAACCAAAGTTGTGATTGTCGACAAGGCCCAGAATAATATGTCCGATATCCTACACCTGGGTCAATGTCAAGTCATGAGCGAATACATCTATCTGGGAGCACTGGTCAGGAAATCACTCGTAGATGTGAAAAAACATGGCAAGACAGTGCTATCACATTAAACACAAAAAAAAACTATTATTAAAACATTGATATTCCCGGTGCTCCTATTCGGGGCAGAAACATGGTCGATGAAGGCTGTCGATCGCAGGAGGATGTTACATGAAATATAGTGCTGGAGAAGAATCCTAAGAATTTCCTGGGCAGCAAGAAGAACTAATGCCTCCATCATCCAAGAAGTTATAGAACCCCAGAGATTATGCAAAATAGTGCAAGCTCGAATCCTCAGATACTTCGGACACATTCAGAGAAAAGGCGAGGACCACCTTGAGCGACTGATAGTTCAGGGTGGGGTAGAAGGTACTAGGGCGTAGAGGTAGGTCTCCTACACGCTGAGCTGATCAAATAAGGGCATGTGCAACGGCAACGGGCCGAGTGCTAGCAGCACTCGGCACCTACAATCGAAGAAAATGACGAGAAACGATTAACCAAATAATCCGAAGTTTGATCATGACTCTTCTGCCAAGAGAAAAGCAAAGAAGAAGAAGAAGACGAGCACTCGATGACCATCTCTTGCCCGTTCTGCCTTTGAGAGAGAGAGAGAGAGAGAGAGAGAGAGAGAGAGAGTACTGAACCTACACCACAGTTGTCCCTGACTTGAATTCTTGTCCATAATCAAGAGTAATTTTTTATAGGGTAAGCCAAAATTGGACTGGAAGGGGACTTGCAATCGAGGTTCCAAAAAAATGTTTGTGCAGGGGTTTTGCGATATCGATGAATCTACAAATCTCTTGTAGTAGGTACAAAAAGCAACACAAACGGAGTCCCAAATAGCTCCTTACTTGGTGTTTGTCTCTGGCAACTGGCCAATCCTTAATGGCAGATATTTTACTCTGGCTAGTTTGGTGCGTTGTTCTGAGAGGCTCAAGAACTCGACTTCATTCTGGAATAGACTACATAATTCGAAACTAGCTAGCAGCTATAACAGTGAACTGATATAGCCCAAAACCCATAAAAAATGCACTATGCAATTATCACTTGCCAATATCCGCTTTTTAAATTTAAAGCAGGTAACCACTTTGATCCTATTAAAGTTGGTAAAGTGACATCTATACAGGGCAATGTGTAGATGTCTTTTTTGGTCACATCATTAAATTTCCTGCAGTCGGCGCAGAATCTTGTTGAACCATCTTTCTTCTTAAAAAGAACCACAGGCGACCACCTTGGACAAGATGACTCTTCTATGACGTCCTCCTTCAGCATTTAGTTTAGTAAATTGTTGACTTCCTGTTTTTAACCAGAGGGCTCCTTCGTGGGTGTTGAGACGTATTGGCTGAGCATCTCTCGTGATAATCTTTTGACTGACAAATTTTAGTCCTTGACTTGAAGTTTTTCATACACTTTTGTTCGAATAGTAAATATAATGTACCGACACTGATATAACATAACAGCCAAGAAATCTTAAAGATCGCCATTAAATCAATTAAAGAGTTATTTAATACATAAGGGGATTAACAGGCCTTTAATCCACGTGAAAAAATGTACACATGAGGCGCAGCCGAGAGTTTTCATTTTTGCAAGCTGACGTTAATCCCCGAATTTAATTCAACGTTTTATCCACGACCACGACTAAAACCAATCAATTAGGATTGGGGGGTTGCAGGTGAAAATTCCTGGTTTTGAAAAACTGTCAAGTTTGACAAATTTATTTTTACAACAATGCTAACGAGTGAAAAGTAAAAAGTCTGCAGATCGTTTCTGTAACAAAATAATACACTGGTGTATTAGAAGACCTTTAATCCACTAGTGTGTTAGAAGGCCTTTAATCCACGCCAAACAGACGTATTAAATCTTCATAATATAGTGGTCGTGGATAATAGTTTTTTTATACACCAAGAGACTAAAATCGCTGAGGGATAAAAATACGATTATTTAGTCCCGAGGTGTATATGTTGTTTTTTTGCATTTGGTTGCATGATTTTTTTCACTTTATTTCTATTTGTGTTGATAGTATACGGGTAGTATATTGCTTTGGTGATGGATTAATTGGATATAGGGGTGTTCATTAGAAAACTTCATCTAGCAGGTTATGAAATTCTGACAGAAAAAGATGACCAAAACTCTTGAAGAGGATAATCAAAACTCTTGTTTCTCCACCCTTGTCTTTTGACATTTCACAACCAAACAGATGAAGTTTTCTAATGAACACATGGTACCAGTGCTGTTGTCAAATGAAAACGTTGTCAAAACTGGATCGATTGAATGTAAATATCAAATGAAGGTATTAAAAACTCAGCACATATCCAAAGATATTTCTATAAAACACAATGTGACACTTTCTTGAATTTTGAATTTCTTGAGATATCAGTCCAGAATACCTCCACCTGGCCAATTCTCAGAGATTGTACGTGCTTTGAGCTACATACCACTAAAAAACCTTAAAAGAACTAGTGCGGGACCGAAAAGGTGGTAAAAATTCAGCGCATTTCCAAAAATATTTTAATAAAACATGATTTGGCACTTTCTTCAATTTTTAATTTCTTGAGATGCCAGTCCAGAATACCTCGGCCTGGCCAAGACACATTCTCTGAGATTGTAAGTGCCTTGAGCTACATACCACTAAAAAACCTTATAAGAAAGAGTGCGAGGCCGAGATGGTGGTAAAAATTCAGCGCATTTCCAAAAATTTTTCTATTAAACACGATTTGACACTTTCTTGAATTTTGAATTCCTTGAGATGCCAGTCCAGAATATCTTCACTTGGCCAAGACACATTCTCTGAGATTGTAAGTGTCTTGAGCTACATACCACTAAAAAACCTTATAAGAACGAGGGCGAGACCGAGAAGGTGGTAATCAAAATGGACCCAACCCGTTTTTCCCTGGTAGGAACCCGCAAAATGTTACTTGTCATGCTGATTGTTTACAAAATTTTTGCGATTTGATGATGATGAGAATAGGTAACTAATAGATAATACTTAAGATATTTGATCTTAAGATAATATTATCATACGAAATATGGAAAATGGAATAAGTGGTTAATATGTTGGATGGCTATATGTTATGTTCATACCTCGACGTGGTAACTAAAGTGTATTATTTATTGCGGTGTGTAAAATGTGGCGAAAAAAAAACAGGTTGTTAAGGATTGTTTACCACGCCAGTGACATCGACAATAGGAGAGCTCGTGCCGCATTCCAACGACCGTCCGCGGATTGTCGTGTGGGTGATCACGTGCTGCCCGTGTCACATCGAGCGGCCTCCAGAGCCATTGTTCGAAATTCCTGGCCAGAATGGCCCTAATTATCTGGGGAACGCGCTGAGATAGACATCGCGAAAACAGCGAGCAAAATGCTTCCTTAAACGTGATGATAACGGATGAAAAACTGTTATGTTTTGTTGTATCGCATTGTTCAGATCTAGGGAAATATCTCCACAATACAATTTAGACACTCTTTTTGTAGTAATGTCAGTGACCACCAAGGAAGAAGTGTAATACCAAAACTGTGTACTCATATTTTGATTTCCGTTCAGCTTATAAATAATTTGATACATTATAACTTAATCAATATTAAGCAAATCAATAATATCAAGAGTAGGCAGAATTGAACGTTGACTTGGAATCATACCCTCATCTAAATTCCGTTCACGATCTGTTTATACGTATCTTATCAATATATAATTATCATCACTGAACATTAGTGTCCTAGAGATGATATAACCTCAGTCAATCTATCAAATTATGTGCTGTCAAGCCACTTTAATCGATTAAATTGTATAGAAGGAGAAACTACCATTTTTCTGGATCAATATTCACATAAATCTAAAGAATTACAAGACATCTTGTAGAAGGAAAGAACATAAACAATTATTTTCTGCATTTATCAGGCTTTTTATTAAGTTTTTCGGCACAGGCAGCCATGGAAATCTGACGGTTTGCCCCTGTTCAGTTTGGTCTGGTCAGTTCAGGTTGGTCCAGTTCTAGTTTACACTTTTTAGATTTAGGTTAGGCTAGCTCAGGTTAGTTCAGTTCTACCCTTTATGTTAGGGGTAGAGAATAATATAAAAAGCGCTTTTGTTTTAATTTTTAGAACAGATTAAATTTCGGTTACTTCAGGTTGGGTCTAGTTAGTCCAGGTGAGCCCAGTTCTAGTTTTCCTGGTTAGGTTAGTTCAGTTACAATTTTTACGTTTAGGTTAGGATAGCTCAGGTTAGTTCAGTTCTAATTTTTCAGTTGTGAATACAGTTGTATTTACAACTGGATAGATAAATGGCGAGAACCAAATCAAAACATAGCTAAAAAACATTTATATATCTCTGATAGTGACTGCGATGCTTTTATCTATATTCCAAGTAGAACGAATGTGATAAATGGTTATAGTGGAAAAGGCTTTACATGTGTAGACTTGGGAAAATTTGTTTTGTTGGGAAAACATTTTGTGAAACTACTAGAAAACAGTCAAAGTCATATTACCCGCATTAATAAAAACATAATTCTGGCTGGGGATTTAAATGCTAAGACCCCATTGGTTGGCAGAATGGTTAGTTACAAATGACCTGATGCTGATAAATAAAGGAAACACAGCTACTTTCAGTAATACTAGGAGAGGTTCGGTGAAAGAGTTCACTGCGGCCTCCCCATCTATGGTCCTTAAAATCACCGAGTGACTGGTGGAGAAAGACGAGCAGAATCTGAGAAACACAAAACTGGAAAACACTGTCTAATGAACTAGACGAGAAAATAATGGGAAAAGCCATATCAGATACTCACAAGAAAGATAGAAACAATACCAAAAACACTTTCAATACACATATAGAACTGCTTTTCCCGAAACGGAAAGAAGTTGTACGGCCGCCAAGAGCTATGAACGCTGACGAAGTGAAACCTTTTTGAAGTAACCGGTTGTACAAAGCTTCGTGAAGACGAGTGAAACTTAAAAAAGGATCTGGACCTGATAACATACATCAATTGACCTGATACATCTTAATCGCCTTAAGTGAGGATGTTTTCCTAAAATCTGAAAACACGCAAGACTCGTCTTAATTGGAAAAACCTAGAAAAATACGCAAGATTCGGTAACATATAGGCCAATATGTCTTATCGACACAGTGGGCAAGCTGCTAGCATGGCTCATAAACAAAAGAATGCTATCAGAGGTGAATGAAGGTAGCATGCTACATAAAAATCAATACGCCTTCAGAAGGTGATATTCCACGTTGGACGCAATGGGCGAGGTAAAGATATCTCGGAAGATATTAGAAAGAAGGTGGTAAAAAATCGAGAATTTTGTACGATGATTTTGGTGGACGTGCAAAACGCTTTCAACCCTGCAGACTGGGAGCTAACACTACAGGCTATGAGAAGAAAAAATAACTTAACAATAATAGTGGAGTCATACCTGTCACATAGAAGTATACTCACACCAAATGGAAACACAGTGGACATAGCCAGCGGGGTGCCCCAGGGCTTTATATTAGGCCCGACACTGTAGAACGTGTTCTATGACCAGGTGCGCAAAATAGACATGGAAGAAGGCGTCACCTTGTTGGCGTATGCTGTAGTTGTCCGGGCTAAATCCGCATAGCTTCTAGAAGAAAAAAACACCGTAAATGAGACTATCGACAAATAATTGAAAAATATGAAGTTGAAGGTGGCCAGCAGTAAGACGCAAATGGTCCTGCTGGCGGGCAGGAGAAAAGTCCGGAGTCTGCAGATCAACGTCGACGATGCACTGGTCGTCAGCAGGTCGCCCGTGAAATATTTGGGAGTCTATTTTGACAAAGACGTACACATGACAAGTCACATCGCCAAGATCTCCTACAGAACTCTTCAGCTTACTAGCACTTTGCCTCTAGCCTTACTAGCAACTTTACTAGCAACGTAGAAGACTCCTGGCAGTGCTGTCAACGATGTTCTTTGCTTCCCCAGTGTGGAAAGAAGCTCTTAAACACAAGAAGTATCAAAGTACATATATCTGCGACACTCTTTTGCGCCACCCTGTATTTTTAGCAACAATTTTAAATTGTGCAGTGAAGCATATTTTGTAACTTTCGTATTTAGCTTCTTGACTATTCTGGACTTTGACAAACGGTTTGTGCAGGTATCAGTTGTGAAAGCTACTCAACTTGAATCAATGGTAAAGAAGTTTGAGAATGTTTTCAGCAAATGGTTTCTTCTAAACATCCCTTATGGGCAAGGAAAATATTGATGAGTTTGGAGACTTCTGCCCCTGTAGTAAATCGCTCCTCCAACGGTATAATTAGGACTTTTCATGATATAAGACAACAAAGGCCTATAGGCAGATTCGGATGCCATCGATCGCGTTTAATACCTCAATTTGAATTTATAACTTAACCTTTTGTAAATCTTATTAACAATGGGGCTGCTGTTTGCGATATCTGGAAATAAAAAACAAGAAAAAGGAAGAACCATTGCGTCCACTTCAATCGGTCTATTCTTTCTTTGGTTACAGAAGTTCAAAAATGGAAATCGCAATTAAAAAAAATGAGAAGGAATACTTTTTGTTTTTTATCTGAATGAGACGACTTCAATATTCTAGGAACGTGGCAAACCAATTTTGAGTGAATGTTGTACCCTAAATTAGTTTTCAAACGATTGTGTTTCAAGGGGTTCAAAAGTCGATATGAAAGGATCTTTCTCCAAAACTATTGAACCAAGGGACTAATGTTTGCGGTTAATGAAAGAGGACAATAAGAAAGAGAAAGAGCTATTAGATTCACTCCAATCGGCCTATTCTTTCTCAAGTTATAGAGTTTCAAAGTTAGAAATGGCTAAAGAAAAACACAGGTTCTAGCTCCCGTAACATTGCCCTCCTCCTAAGGCTGTTCGTCCCGAACAGACAGAGTTCCATGGTATCGTGCTAATCGATTCAGATGATCAACCTTCATCTTTGACCTGGGGGCCCGCTGGATCCTATACACCACGTCATTAATCCTCTTAATTATTGTGTAAGCCCCTTCCCAATTTTGGCTAAGTTTGGGCGCCTTTCCCACCTTTCGCCGCGGATTGTACAGCCACACCAAATCACCATCCTGGAAGCCGCGGGAGTTAGCTAGTAAGTCATATCTTGCTTAGGCTCGATCCCTGGAGATCCGCAGTTTATTCGTGACTTGCTCATGAACATTGTTAAGCCTCTCCTTGAGCTCCTCCACAAAATTCTCAGAGTTGAGAGAGTCTTTTTCTGGTGTTCCATACATCAAATCTACAGGAAGCCTCATTTCTCTTCCGAACATCACTTTCGCTGGAGTATAATCAGTGGCTTCATGCCTAGAGCCTCGATATGCCATCAACATGAGAGGGAGATGTTGGTCCCAACCACGCTGATGATCTGCCACCATTTTAGACAGGTAATGTTCCATGGTCCGATTAAATCTCTCTACCATCCCATCCGACTGTGAATGCAAAGGAGTTGTCCTGGTCTTGCGAATTCCGAGAAGTTCCATGACCTTCTGGAAAACAGCCGATTCAAAATTTCGGCCCTGATCAGAATGAAGTTCGAGAGGGACTCCAAATCTGCAGAACATTTCATTTACTAGCACCGTTGCCACAGTCGTTGCTTCCTGATTAGGCAGGGTTTCAGGTCATTTAGTGAAATAATCCATCCAACCAATCCGACCAAGATGTATTTGTTGCCTGACTCAGCCTGAGGAAATGGTCCCGCGACATCAATTGCTACCCTCTCGAATGGAGCACCTACAGTGTACTGCACCATTCGGCCCCGTGATATTGTACTTGCGGCACCGAGATTTGACGTCTTCATGATAATGTACCCAGTGGAACCACTCTTTAATTTTGGCCAAGGTTTTATTGACGCCAAAATGAATTCCACTGGTTCCGTAGTGCATTTCCTGTAGTACATCCGATTTTTTGCTACCAGGAACAACCAACTGACTGACTACCGGTCTTGCCATTCGGACTCTCCCACGCTCTCTTCAGTAATCCATTTTATATTCTAAGAGAGTGCCATTGAGCCCATAGCGCCTTCAGGTTTGGACTTACCAGCATTTCCTTGCCATTCTGGTCTCTTGTTGTCAGTCTTTTCAGAAAGGACGGTTCCAATATCTGGATAATTCATTTGTTCGTCTCGAAGCATCTGTGTGGTCCAGCCATCGTTTATTTCCACCGACGTTCTCCTTACAGAAGGAAGTCCGTCACGCTGCTCAGTTCTTTGATCATGCTGACAATCTTCTTTACGTGGCATTGATCTTCTGACCCTTAATGCGTCCGGGCTCTGTAAGACTTTTGCCACCCAAATTATTGACTTGACTTGCCAGGTACTCTTGACGTAACCCAGTTTGCCGCCGTTAAAACATTTTATGCTCCGATTGCGTGTTAATCGAGGAAGTCTTCATAACAGGGCTTGGATATTGACTGCCATATCCTTCAACGCTTTATGTATTTCATTCAGCCCTAGACGTATCCTCCTCGTTATCGCAAGTTACCATTCTTACTCTTGGAGAAGAACTAGATGACACTGGGCCTTACTAGACGTAAGTGGTACCTCATGTCACTATTGCGAACTCCCTCAATGAACCTTTCGACGGCCAATTGCGTTTGAAAACATTCAGGGGCTGATGGGTATGCCAGGTGAATTAGTCTGTCTATGTCCGCCTCAAATTCTTGTAAGGATTCACCTGACTTTTGCTGTCTCATCATCAGCTGGGCCTGGAACACGGTTTCTTTGTGCTCATTTCCAAATCGTAATTGCAGAGAGTGTAATAAAACTGCATAATTACTTTGATCAGCTGCCGACAGAGATTGGAGTAATTCAGCCGTTTCTCCACGAAGTGCATCACTAATGATGTAGCTTTCTGGGGCTCGGACCAACCATTAGCTTTTGCAGCTGCCTCAAATTGGGTTTTATAAATTTTCCATGCCGTAGTACCGTCATAATCGGGAGGCTTAATCTTAGCGTTGGCTGTGCTAAAATTCTCTGTAGACACGTTGTCGTCTTCAAGTTGTTCCCGGAATTTCTTTTCTAGCTTGAGAACCCTCTGGTTGACAGCTTCGAGTCCTTCGTTAACGCCGTTAACGGATTCGTTAACGGATTGAATTATTCTTTCTTCTAATTGTTGCTCCCTAGCTGCGAGATGGTTCATTAATTCTTCTTTGAATTGTTGATGAGGTCGCTCCTGTACTTGATCACGTTTTTCCTGCTCTTCCTTCTGTTGTTGATAACGTCGCTCCTGTACTTGATCACGTCTTTCTTGTTCCCCTTTGTGTTCCTTATGACTTTTTTCCTGCTCTTCCCTCTGTTGTTGCATAAGGGAGGGCAGGGTGGTAAGTTGATACTTCATCGCTTGATGTTGGCTTCTAGTCACTGGCATAAACTTACAGTTCAGCAATATTAGTCCTCAAATTCCTACTGGAGTCGCACTTCTGACACCAATTGTTGCGAACTCAGGGTTCAATAATTCCAGAGTAACGATTTAACACGAAAGTACTATTTATTTATCCCACAAATACACACAAGTACAATTCGACTACTAAATAACTCACTACGTAACACTTTATAGCCTTCTATTATCGTTTGGTACTTTAGCTTACTTATAGCTCGATCAAAATAAGACTGCTGCTAACGGCGGCAAATTCGCCAAATTTACAAAAATTCGAAGTTTTGACGCTGTTTAGTAGGAAAAAAAAGAATGTAGTAGTGTAAACTCGAATTATTTCAGTGTGACTGACTTTAATTAAAACACTATTGATTTATTTTACGAACAGACTCAAAGTCAATTCGCCTATCTCTAGTCCTCTGATATTCCAATATTTACCAATAACACTTTACTATAGCTCTCTATTATCGCCTTATTCTTATAGCTTACTTAGTCTCTATGAAGATTGGACTTCAGGATCGCAGTTTAAAAAATTGGGCCCGCGGTCGAAGGGTCTGGTCGGTCAGCACCAATAAATCTCAACAAACGTTGCCCCAGACCCGAAGCCGAACACTTCTTGCACCATTCTTTAACAGTAGAGGTATAAAATTTTTTTCACAAAAAATGCTTAGGAACCACCACAGAATGGAAACATGTTCATATATGTATATGGGGACCCTTAGAAGTATGTCAAAATTTTTTTTCTTTTCAATTTATTTTATAGACTGTAAGCTACTATTATACAATGAAAAAACATTTAAAATCGAGATGACATAAATTTTATAAGCACCTTCCAGTCTTGTCTTCAAATAGGCCCTACAGCCAATACCTAAACATGTCTAGATGTAAAAATACTTACCCCAAAAATATTGAAAATCTGCTCAGCTAAGGTGATGCTGAGCAAATTTGGATCTTTAAATTAACTATTATGGGCAGTTTAGTAGCAAAATTAAGTTTTATAAAATAGAAAATGCACTTCTTAATATGTAAAAATCGGCTAATTTCAATAACATTTTTTGACGAATTTGTTTTGACAACAAGTAAACCCACAAAAGCTATCGATGTTATACTGGGAAAATTCCATGGCATGGGTGCAGTTATTGACTAGACCTATTTTATTCTTCTTCCGAGAAATAAAATAATCAGAAATCCTCACTGCACAAACAAACCCAGCCAATTAAAAAAAAAAGATAACAGTGCACTCCCTCCCCCCCCTGAAAACCCTTCTGGATCCGCCATTGACATACTGTGTCAACAATAAGTTCTACTTCACTACTGAAGAACCTCCTCAAGCCGTTGTTGCCTCCGCACTGAATTTATAATATTCCAAAAATTGAACATTTCAATGTTTATCAGTTTACCATAATTTATAAAATGTGCGGAAAGTGTCTTTTTCTATGAGTGCCTCGAAATGAACAACTGCCCACTATTAACTAGCGTTGAAAATCGCATATTGCGAACAGCGTGCGCAAAGTGACTCCCATACAAAAACATGTGCAAAGTCCACTTTGCACACGCTGTTCATATATTTTATAATATGAACGAAACTCACTCTTCACACTTCACTGGGAATGGCATCACTCGCGTTGAATCACTCGCCTACGCCTAGTGTCCAAACCGTCACGCTCGTCTGAGAATTGCAATTTTCGACACTAGTTCCACAATATACTATTACTTCGTACTGTATCATTTAGAACACTTTTACGTACTTGATTTTAATCCGGTAAATAGTTTTTTACAGGATTGGATATCGTAAAGAAATTTTACAGTATTGAGTACCGGCACATCTATAAACCCATTGTATCCATGGTAACCTGTACCCTTTTTTCCTGTTTTTAATAAGTATGAAGTAAAATGTTGTACATCATACGTCCGGTAACATGTTACAGTAGTCGTTTCAAAATGCCAGACTCGGCTAGCGCCTCGTCCGGAAACATCTTATTCCTACTGTACAACTATATTTACCGGACTTATAACGTAAATAACTATTACTATTCATATTACATTCAAAATGGCGGGCGGAAGTATTGTACGTAGAAATTCGGTCGACGAAAAAGTTTACTATTTCTGCTGCAAAACAAAAGTGGCGAGTGCTCAGTTATGTGTCGTCTGTGGCAAGCTGTACCACCGATCTTGCGTAACAAGAGATTGGTCGGATAAAGTAATCTACATCGACGAAACAAGACTAAAATGTGTCGAGCACGATGACTATAACCTCACTCGGCCAAACAATGAAACCAAGGACAACCCAACTGGCCCAAGAGTTAATATCGAAAGGGAACTGGAGATACAATACCTGAAAGATTTACTCATGGAAGTGAGAAGCAAAAACACAGCTCTGGAAGAAAACAACGGCCTACTCAAGGAAAAAGTGGTTTTCCTTGAAGAAAAACTACTACAACAGGCAAAATGTAAACAAGGCGAACAGGCCGGAGCGCATGCGCAAGCCAAACCAAAACAAAAACAAAGCAACTCGCGGGAGCCACAGGTCTCGCAGAACGTGACAACTGCCTTTGCAAATGCTGCCGATAGTGAGAGCGGCTTTGACTATGAAGCGGCAAATGGCGATACTCGACCAAATAAGCCACTAAAACCCCAACTTACAAGCGCCGAGTGTGATGCTTTGAGCGAGTCGGACAAAGACAATGAAGGATTCACTTTGATAAAACCAAAAAAGCGAAACAAACAGAGATGGCACGAGCTAAGAAAAAGAAACCAGATGCAGGGAAACCGAACAGGCGAACTTGAGTTTGAGGCAAATTCAAACGAGGGTAAAAAAGCATGGATCTTCCTCAAGAAATTGCCAGAACATGTAACTGAAGAAAAAATCACAAGCCACATAACAAAACATGGAAAAATTGCAACGGACAAAATAAGCGTCAAACAATGTGTTCCTAAAATACAAAGAGGGAGCAAAAAGTTCTTTATGGTCGGTGTTGCCTATGAATACAAGGAAGTGATTGATAATCCAGATTTCTGGCCCAATGGTGTAACCTTCCAAAGATTCCACTTTGGGCTAGGCCGAAATTTTTTAGATTATTCCAAAACACCACCAATACAAACGGAAACAGCATGGAACAACATCTTAAGGAAAACAGCAAGAATACTGGCAAGATGAGAAATGTCTCAAAAAACAATGTACAGCACCTGTGCGCACCAACCATCCTACACTGGAATGTTCAAAGCCTTAATAATAAGACCCAGGAAGTCGCGGTTGCCCTTTCTGAAGTTGACCCGGATATCTTCTGCGTTACGGAACACTGGCTTCAGAACCGAGACCTGGAACAACTACAGCTGACGGGATATAGCATGGCCACCTACTCTTCAAGATCCGAATTTAGGGGAGGGGGTACGGCGATCTATGGCAGAAAGAACCTCCTGACGCGACAGGCAATCCATGCCCGCACAACACCTCAAGAAAAACACTTTGAATATAGCGCCATTACCTATGAAGCCAACCGCCTTTCCTACACTATTGTTACATTGTACCGCTCACCAACAGGCAACTTAGACATATTTGTAGGTAATCTATATGACTTACTAGATGAAATTTATAAACAAAACGCGTATATCTTAGTGTGCGGTGACTTTAATGTAGATTTCCTGATTGATTGTCCTAATTCAAACTTGATAACTCAAATGCTATCAAGCTTTGGACTGTCATCCAATGTTAGGGGTATCACTAGGGCTGGACGGGGCACTGGGACACAAGTAGACAATATATTCAGTAACATCCCCATGGGAACAGTAAGAGGAGACATATATATCACAAACATATCGGACCATTATGGTCAAACCATAAGGGTCCTATCTACAAACAAACAAACTAAGGCAAAATGCCAAAAAAAAACGTTTTTTTAATGATACAAATACAGAACTGTTTATCAACTACTTAACAGGTGGAAACTGGGAAGATATCTATGTGACTCTAAAGTATGACATATTTTACAATATCCTCTATTTCCACTTCAACCAGGCCTTTCCACTTAGCTCATGTAGGGCGCAAAAAGATAAACCTTGGATTACCAAGGAAATAAAAGAGTATGCTCAGCGTGTTAAGGACATGTACGTATGGTACAAAATTACCAATAGTCAAGCAAACTTGGACATGTACAAAATAGAAAGAAAAAACTATAGAAAATATCTTGCCCAATATCAAATAACACTAAATGAAAATACTATTGCAAACTCAAAAAATAAAACCAAAACTGCTTGGGGTATCTTTAAAAATCTAACATCAAGTAAAGAAAGTAATAACATAATCCTGAAAAATAATAATCTCTTAATAGAAGACCCAACTATCGTGGCAAACTTGCTCTCAGACAAATTTAACATCTTTGGACCGGCCCCTCCGGATTGCAATACTGGAGCTGTGGTGGAGAGTCCCATCTCAATATTTCTTAGACCGGTCGATGATCGCGAAATATTTAGAATCCCAATGGACCTCCTAAATAAATACTCGGCAGGTTTGGACGAGTTTCCTATTGTAACAATCAAACGCGCTGCTTCTCACATCTCAGCTCCACTGGCACACATCATAAATGAATGCTTTAGTAACGGGCTTTTCCCAGACGCATTAAAGCGCGCCAAGGTTGTCCCGATCCACAAGAAGGGCGACAAAAAGGACATAAATAATTATAGACCGATCTCCCTCCTCTCCTCAGTGTCGAAGATCTTTGAGAGGGCCATTTACGGTAGGCTTATGGATTTTCTACAACAGCATGCAATAGTGGCTGAACACCAGTATGGCTTCATGCTAAATAGATCCACACAACTGGCGTTATTCAATGTTATCTCATATATAATAGAGAATGTGGACAGAAATGAAAAGGTGGCAGGACTGTTTTTTGATCTCTCAAAGGCTTTCGACACTTTGGATCACGGTCTATTGTTGGCCAGACTGGCTGCGTATGGAATACGAGGGGTATTTGCCTCGGTCATAGAATCCTACTTGACAGATAGACAGCAGGTAGTCTCGGTTCCCTCGGGGGGCGGCCATGTCCTGTCTAATCCTGTGACGATGCGGCGGGGGGTGCCGCAGGGCTCCATTCTGGGTGCCGTGCTGTTTCTGCTGTATGTGAATGGTCTGGGGGCTTGGCTGGGGGGTCGTGTCTGCCAGTATGCCGACGATACTTCGGTGGTGCTGGTGGGGGCTGATCTTGCTGGCTTGTGGGTGGGCTGTTCGGGTGCAGTGGTGGCAATGCGGGATTGGTGCCTGGCGAGTGGGCTGAGGCTGAATTGTGACAAAACTGGCCTTATGACATTTACCAAGACGATTAATACTTGTGAGTCGCTGTATGTTGGGGTGGATGGCAGGTCTCTTCCCGTAGCCAAAGAAATAAAATTCTTGGGCATTACAGTAGACCCAACGCTAAACTATGATGATCACATTCAGGTACTGGTAGGTAGACTTAACAGCTTCTGCGCTCTAGTACGGAGACTCAGAGACTACCTATCACATGCCACCATAATCCAAATATACTATGCTGGGGCACAGTCAATTATATCTTATAGTATTCTCTTTTGGGGATCCAGTAGAAATGCACACAAGATATTTGTTACACAAAAACGCATCCTAAGATGCATACTGAAACTTCACCCTAGAGCCTCATGCAGACATCACTTTAAAGCAATGAAACTTCTTACTGTTCCATCCCTATATTTCTTGTCGCTGGTAACCTTTGTGCGAAAACACTTTCATTTGTTCACTCAAAATTTAGATATATATAATGAGTCTATGTCTACAACGACTAGAAACGCAAACAGCCTTAGGGTACCCCTGCACAACTCCTCATATTTCAAAAGAGGCCCATACTACAGGGCAATGAAAGCCTTCAATATGCTGCCAAAGACCATCAGGGATGAGGATAATCAGTCAACCTTCAAACGAACATTGACACATTTTTTGATCGATAAATGCTTTTATTCTTTTGATTTCACTCAGTAAATGGATCAAATCAAATTGTTTCCCTATTATTACACTAACACACGCGTAAATGTTATAATTATAGTTAAAATCAGATATTTCGGTATATTTATATGCTATGTATGTATGTACCCGGCAAAACCACTGTCATGTTAGATGTTCAAATACTTCATGAAACAACAACTCTCTCCTCCCCTTCACCTGCTTTGCCCTCTATCCTTCTCCAGTCCTTCCCTTCTCTCTCTCTCTCTGTCAGACGTTGCTATGTTAACGATGTTAATCTTGTTGGCAATAAATATATTATTATTATTAATATATTATTATTATTATTATACCATGGATACAATGGATTTATTGAACACAGCCACAGGATGTGGCAGTACTCAATAGTGTAAAATTTCTTTACGATATCCCATCCTGTAAAAAGTTACTTGCCGGATTAAAATCAAGTATGCAAAAGCGTCCTAAATGATAGAGTATGAAGTAAATAACTATTGTCACAAAGAAGCAAAAAGAAATGGTCGGCCGATGACCGGTTTAGTAACCAAGGAATAAGAAAACGCTGTTTTCGACCCTTTAAAACAACTGATACCATAATTTCGCAAGCTCTAATTGTGTCCATCCACAGACTAGTTTCGCCGTTTACGCCTCATCAGTGAGGCTTTGACACACTTAGAGCTTCCGAAATGTCGAAATGGTCAAGACACGCTTCATGGCAGTACCGAGAGAAGGTTCCCGGTGGCGCCATCCGTGTCCGTTTGTTGAACTAACGAGACTACACCCGTCCAGTTTCAACGTCAATGCCCGGTCTAAGGAAAAAATGATGCAGATTACTGTAAAATACAGAAATCGATTTTTAGCCGTCGGTACTATGAAAACGCTGTTTTCGACATTTTAAAATGACTGATACCATCATTAATAACCGACAAAAAACAAATAGTCAAAGACGTTTCAGTCCTGAACAAGCTGACAACGGGTAGCGACCACAGAATGGTGCGAGCAAAGATAATAATTAACATCGGCAAGGAAAGACATAGAATGATCAAAAAGAGCGATTACAAAAATTGGACGAGCCCGCCGGATATAGAAAGATTCCAACAGACAATCGAGAACAGACTGAAAAACTCTAATTATCACGACGACATGGACGTACTGAATAATGCAATAGTTACGGCCATACAGGAGAGCCAGAAAGAACACTGCCCAAAGACTAAAAAAGACGAAAAAATCAGCATAGCCACCAGAGAACTGATGAAGGAGAGAAGAGATAGAAGAGGTCAAAAATCAACGACTCGCGCAGAGCTCAAAGAAATGAACAAACAAGTGTCCACGGCCATAAGAAAAGATATCAGAACATACAATAGAAACGCAAATTGAACAGATTATAGAGAAGAACAAGAGCATGAAAGTACTACGTAGAGATCTGGGAAGTGGAAGAAGAGAGATAACGAAACTCAAGAACAAACAAGGAAATATAACAGCAAACAGAGAAGAAATACTAAAAGTTGTGGAGGACTTTTATCAATCACTATACAGGAGCCACAGAGAGGAAAATACAAATATGGATCTAGAACCTGATATGATATCAGCCAGGAAAGGTGTTATAAATCAAGGCTCTGAGGAACTACCGGATATCTCCCTAGAAGAAATCAAGTTTGCTTTGAAAAAGACCAAAAACAATAAAACTCCTGGAGAGGATGCGGTAGTTGCCGACGCAATTAAGATAGGAGGTCCCTACGTACTCAAGAAGATAAGGGCGCTATTCAACCTCTGCCTATTTAACAGCACAATACCAGAGAAATGGCACAACGCGACTGCAATACTTTTACACAAAAAGGGAGATATAACTGAGCTAGAGAATTACACACCAATAAGCCTCTTAAATCACCTCTATAAACTTTTTACGAAAATAATAACAAATAGACTAGAGAACAAACTTGACTTCTATCAGCCACTGGAACCAGCGGGATTCCGCACCGGTTTTGGAACCAACGATCATCTGCAAGCCGTAAGGGCACTGATTGAAAAGTCCATAGAGTACAATAAACCGCTAGCTCTGGTCTTTTGTAGACATCCATAAAGCTTTCGATACAGTTGAGCCAAGCGCCATTTTAAAAACGCTACAGGAATGTCGCGTCGACTATCGTTATACGAAGTTAATCTACAACATCTACAAGAACGCGACTATGGTGGTAAAGCTACGTGAAAACACCGAACGTATCCCAATCAGAAGAGGAGTACGACAAGGAGACACGATGTCCCCAAAATTATTCACTGCAGTCCTGGAATACGTATTTAAGAGGCTCAAATGGGAGGAAAAAGGCATAAACATAGATGGCAAGAGGCTAACGAACCTGCGCTTTGCGGATGACATAGTACTGACGGCCGATAATCTAGGGAACACCAGAGCAATGCTACAGGAACTTCAGCGGGTGTGTGCTGAGGTCGGTCTACATATTAATATTTCAAAAACAAAGTTCATGACAAACCTGGTTCCCAGTGGAAACATCTTAGTGGACGACAAAGTGATAGGAATGGTAGACAAATATACATACCTAGGCCACGAAATCCGAAATCTCTAGGGACAACCAAACTTGCGAATTAAGTAGGAGAACAAACTTGGCATGGGCGGCTTTTGGAAAACTCAGGGACGTGCTGAAGGGCAACCTACCAATATGCCTAAAGAGAAAAGTCTTTAATCAGTGCGTGCTGCCGGTCATGACGTACGGAGCCGAGACACTTACCCTAACCACCGTATCGGCCAACAAACTTAAAAGAACACAGCGTAAAATGGAGAGGTCAATGCTGGGCGTGTCGTTGAGAGACCATATCAGAAATGAAGAAATACGCCAGAGAACTGGCGTCACAGACGTTATTGCACGTATCGTCAGGCTCAAGTGGAACTGGGCTGGACATTTGGCGCGATTAACAGACGGCAGGTGGTCAAAGAGGCTACTAGAATGGAGACCTCGAGCCGACAAACGTAATAGGGGAAGACCACCAACGCGTTGGACTGATGACTTAAAGAGAATCACAACCAACTGGATCCAGACGGCCCAAAATAGGAGAGAATGGGCAGAGAAAGGGGAGGCCTATGTTCAGCAGTGGACACAGAGAGGCTAGTTGATAATGATGATGATGATGATGATGATACCATCATTTCGCAAGCTCTAATTGTGTCCCATCCGCAGACTAGTTTCGCCGTTTACGGCTCATCAGTGAGGCTTTGACACACTTAGAGCTTCCGAAATGTCTAAATGGTCAAGACACGCTTGATGGCAGTACCGAGAGAAGGTTCCCGGTGGCGCTATCCGTGTCCGTTTGTTGAACTGACAAGATTACACCCGTCCAGTTTCAACGTCAATGCCCGGTCTAAGAAAAAAATGATGCAGATTACTGTAAAATACAGAAATCGATCTTTAGCCGTCGGTACTATGAAAACGTTGTTTTCGACATTTTAAAACGACTGATACCATCATTTCGCAAGCTCTAATTGTGTCCATCCGCAGACTAGTTTCGCCGTTTACGGCTCATCAGTGAGGATTTGACACACTTAGAGGTTCCGAAATGTCGAAATGGTCAAGACACGCTTTTAAAGGGTCGAAAACATCGTTTTCATAGTACCGACGGCTAAAAATCGATTCCTGTATTTTACAGTAATCTGCATCATTTTTTCCTTAGACCGGGCATTGACGTTGAAACTGGACGGGTGTAATCTTGTTAGTTCAACAAACGGACACGGATGGCGCCACCGGGAACCTTCTCTCGGTACTGCCATGAAGCGTGTCTTGACCATTTCGACATTTCGGAAGCTCTAAGTGTGTCAAAGCCTCACTGATGAGCCGTAAACGGCGAAACTAGTCTGTGGATGGACACAATTAGAGCTTGCGAAATGATGGTATCAGTCGTTTTAAAGGGTCGAAAACAGCGTTTTCATAGTACCGACGGCTAAAAATCGATTTCTGTATTTTTCAGTAATCTGTATCAACCAAGGAATAGTTGACCCAAATTTATAAATCGTAGATTGCAAATTTCTTCAACAAGTGGCCACTTCTAACCGCTGATTGACGTTATGGAAAAGAACGTATTGGAAAAAAGAGCTGACGAAAAGAGAAGTAAGCTCGAGGATTTTTGGGCTAGCGATGAGGACTTGCTCGGTGGCCTGCACGTAGGCAAGACTCCAAGAAGTTCGGGTTGATCCTTTTGGGGGCGTTACTTCAGATAGACGAACGACCACTCGTCGAAGAGTAATTAAGTGTTTTCCAAAATTTGTTATCGTCCCAGTACAAGGAAGAAAGTTGTCCCAGAAGTCCTTGTTGTTCTAAGAGAAGCCACGGGTAGCATAGGAGTACCCCTGAAGTACGTTAAATTGGTTGGCACGATACGATCCTATTCTACACTTGACTTAGGTAATTTACTTGACTCAGGGCCCTTTTGTTATAACGGTGTTTGTTTTCATATTAGTCATTTCAGTAAAGTAGTTAGGGTAATTTTAAGGCACAGAAAATAGAAGTTTACTTGAATCCCATCTTCTTATTTTAAATATAAACCCCCTTATTTTTGAAAGCCCCAGTTCAGTGAGTAAATCAGCATAGGACCCTTCGGGGGAGGTAACGAGTACCCGGTACCTATTTAAAGAATAGAGATTTAAAGCCTAAATTAACGCCCAGCAAAATATAGTAAATTTTTACAATAAATAAGTAGGTGCACAGGCTTCGTTCGTGACACTATTTCCGCACGGTAATGCTGATCGAATTGAGGTTGGCGACGTTCGGTCAACTGCAATCATCGTGAAGAAAAGTATAACTTTCCGCACTTGTTATGTAAACAGCTCTAATGAAATGAGATGAAGAATGTGAGAATATTGAACAGTAAGTGCTAGAAGGTAAGAAGTGAGTAAACCTTTTGGCTTACTTTAAAAAAATTATAAGTGTTTTAAGTGGCTAGAAATTAAGCACAAACTTCTTTTGGCATTATAAATATTTGCTTGAATAGGACCATTTAAAATTTAACTATAATCTTCGCCATTGGTGTTTTTCTTTCACTCAACTACGATCTAATTCAAAAATAATGCGCCTGAATCGAATATTTTAATTTTCCCCATACAAGAAAAACATCTACATTACATTCCGTTTCCACCTTGGAAACTGGCGGAGATAAACCATAATAGGAACAAGGGCTACCGTCGGGCCACTCAGGTCTCTCACGGCAGCGCATTTATCAAATAAGATACGGGCAAATGATTTATTCTTCGGCTGTTATCTGCCATCGACTAGCAGTCCACGCAACTTGACATAATAATAAATTACATTGGTAAATTTTTCAGTTATGATTTTCTTCTATTAGATTGTTCCGTAGAACAATGAGTTGTCTGTTTGGTACCATCTAATAGCGTTGTACAGTGCGTTGCTCCGCGGTGTCTCAATATATTGTGATGACTAGAGTATTTAATCTTTTTTGGCTTCTGCTATACCTGACCTATGGAACGTTAGAGATTTCAATCTGTAATTGGGTGTAGCTAGGAACCTGATTCAAAACCATGCATTCTTGGGGAACAGTTAGTTAGATACTCGGGACACTTATCGGCTCGGTCAATTTCTAATCATAATATTGTGGTCAGTGATATTTAGCTTATGTTTTGATTGATCACAATGACTATTAGCTTCACTGCAACTAATAATTTCTGAAGTACGATCGAGGTTAAGCGTATTTATTGAAATAAACCAATATCCCTGGAGGAAAACGCTGCTGTAAAATACGGCAAGGGATTTTAAATTGTTTTTTCCCTCTACAATTGTAAATCATTACAGTCATTTAATTAAAGGCCGCGATTGATTTTACGCAGTACGAACTTGTACTTTGCATATGCAAGTTTGCATAGAAGAACCATTTTACAAATTACAACACACTTAACGCAGTATATAAAATAAACACTGCAATAAATGCTTTGAGTTACGATCATTGCAATTAGCATGCTCACTGTTGTTGGTTCGTAAATAAATAGTGGATAACAGGCTAAAGCTTACAAGAAAACAATATATTTTATTTATACGTTTCTACGGCTTGGTTCTTTTTTAACATATAAGAAACTGATTTTGAAACGAATGTATTTTATGTTTTTGTGATTGGCAAAATAAACAAGTAAATTGTTGTTGGACTAATACATATAAGTGTACCATTTTGGAGTCTCTATACTCATATATTCATAGATTTGTTGAGTGTGCAACCAAAACTTTTTCAATTTTTCTTTAAATCGTTACAACTTATAGTATCCACTAATCTTGATTGCCATCATAGGAAAACTTGAAATCATCCCTTTCCGGGTCTACCTCCAGAAAACTCCCTCAAGCATATTTGTAAGAAATTTTTCCTCAAATACTTATGGCTCCTTGTATATATGTACTAATTTCCATTGAAATCAACACAACGACAAAACAAAGAAATAAAAAACCATGGTTGAAACTAGAGGTGAAGATACTGGCCCGTGAAAAGAAAAAAGTTCACCTAACATACATAGCCAACAAGACCCCAAGAAACCACATCAAATACATCGAAACAAGGAACAGAGTAAACAACCGTCTAAGGGAAATAAGAGAGAGAGCATTGGGAGAACTTCAGTTGGGAAATAGAAAACTATGGAACCGAAAAACGCATATGGAAAATGCTCAGAACAACAAAGAGGGAAATAAATGAGACAGTACAACTAAATGACATCTCAGCAGCCGAATGGACCACCTATTTTCAAGGGTTGTATACGAACCGGGACGAATAGGAACAACGAAGGCCTAAGGAGAGGGGGAGGTTGAACCGAGGTGAAGCCATAGACATGGAAGATGTATAACAATACACGATGGAGGAAGTGATATCCGAGATGAAGCACCAGAAAAACGGTAAATCTCCAGGCCCGGACAACACCCTCAACAAACTGCTGAATTGCGGAGCAGAAGCCTCTGATGGAGATGGAGGCACAGTATCACAATCCCTATATTCAAATAGGGGAAAACTTCAGATCCGGCAAACTACCGAGGAATATCGCTTCTAGACCATGAAATTATTCACCCGTATGCTACAACAACGTATTCTCAGCTACACCACGATAAGCGAGGAGCAGCAAGATTTTCGGAAGAACCATTCGACGATTGGCAATAGAGTGTAACAAACCAGCATACCTGTGCTTCCTAGATGTGACGAAAGCGTTCGACAGGATAAGGCTGGAGGACGTTAGGAACGAGCTGAACCACAGGGGAATATCCCCAAGCATCACGGAGACTTTTAGTTACGTAGGTAGAAAACTCTAAAGCTTGAAGCACAGATGAGAGGTAAGAAATGCTTTTGAAAGATGCAAATTGAAAACTTGGGCTTAAAAATTTGTACTAAACCCCCCTCTCAATAGGGTAGATCAGGACATGACTTACCACTGATGCTCGTAAGAAGGACCATCAAAAACTTTTGGAAAAGAGATTAAATGTTCAAAGTAGTCGAATTTACTTTCATTTACAATTGATTTCTGAAGATAACGGAAAGAACCAGAAATGATGAAAGCAAGAAGAAATGAGAATAGAGATATGACGGGAGTTTCATCAATTTAGAACCAGCCTGAGTTAATCATCAATGATTAAAGTAAAAATTGAAAAGATCCGAAAGAAGAAATAAACGATTTGTAACGCTGTGGAAAAAGTCACCCTTAAAATAAATTTTCTCCATAGATGGATGTTTTGGTGGACTGAAAATTATTAAGGTTAAAAAATTTAAAAAAATTATGAAAGTTGACTAGACTTCTCACTCAGAAAAGCGTTGGAAAATAAATAAAAGTAAGAAGAAATGATGAATATAATATAAATATCCAAAAAAACTTAAATTAATGAGGGAATCCGCTACCTTCAATATGTTCTAAGGAATAGAACTCTCAAGGAAGGTACATAACGAATTTCCTACGGACTTCTCTCCCTTGAAGAGTTTTTATTTCATGGATGGAACAATAGTATGGAGTAGTGTGATGTGTCCCAAATGCCAAGTTCCTAATTTCAATTTTGCTATAAGAAAGGAAACTAGAGGTAACAAAGGAATGTTTGATACAGAATAGAAGAATCCCCACATATCGGGATCAAGAAATTAGGCACCTCAGAAGATAAGGAGCTGCTTCATCACCTTCTTCGCGGTCTTTGGACAAACTGAGAAACAGACAAAATCAAGACAACCACAAAAATTTCTAAACTTTTCAGTAAAATGAACAAAGATACTCTCTTTGACAATAAGATGTCGGAGTTTTATCTATCATAACTGCCAGGTCCCAACTTTAAATTTTGCTATAAAATAGAAAGCTTTAGGTAACAACCAGGACATGTTTGATACAGAGTAGAAGAAGAGCCAAACGGTTTTTTGGCCAAACTGAGAAACACAAATTCGAGACGAACACAACAGTCCTTAAACTTTTCAGTAAAATGAACCATGATACTTTTTTAACAAAAAGATGTTAGAATTTGATCTATCCCAACTGCTAGGCTCCAACTTTAAATTTAGCTATAAGAAAGTAAACTAGAGTTAACAACCAGGAGGCGTTTAATGCCGAATAGAAGAAGCCCAAAATATGGGGATTAAGAAACTAGACATCTCAGAGGGTGATGGAGTGTGAGCTGATTCATCACCTTTTTCATGGTTTTTTGGCCAACTTGAGAAACACAAACCCAAGACAAACACAACAAACTTATCAGTAAAATGAACAAAGATGCTCTTTTTAAAAATAAGATGTTGGAGTTTGATCTATCCCAACTGCTAGGCTCTCACTTTAAATTTTGCTATAAGAAAGAAACAACCAGGGTGCATTTAATCCAGAACAGAAGAATCCCAAAATATGGGGATCAAGAAACTAGGCATCTCAGAGGATGATGGAGTGTGAGCTGATTCATCAACTTCTTCATGGCTTTTGGGCAAACTGAGAAACACGAACTCAAGACAAACACAACAATCCATAAACTTTTCAGTAAAATGAACAAAGATGCTCTCTTTAACAATAAGATGTTTGAGTTTGATCTATCACAACTACTAGGTTCCAGCTTTAAATTTTGCTCTAAGAAAGAAACAACCAGGACGCGTTTAATACAGAATAGAAGAAGCCGAAAATATGGGGATCAAGAATCAAGGTATCTCAAAAAATGATGGAGAATGAGCTCATTCATCACCTTCTTCATGATTTTTGGCCAAACTGAGAAACACAAACTCAAGACAAACACAACAATCCCTAAACTCATCAGTAAAATGAACAAAGATGCTCCTTTTAAAAATAAGATATTGGAGCTTGATATATCCCAACAATTACGCTCCAACTTTAAATTTTGCTATAAGAAAGAAACAACCAGGAACGCTTAATACAGAATAGGAGAAATCCAAAATATGGGTATCAAGAAACAAGGCAATATGGGGATCAAGAATCAAAAAATCTCAAAGGATGATGGAGAATAAGCTAATTCATCACCTTCTTCATGGATTTTGGCCAAACTGAGAATCACAAACTCAAGGCAAACACAACACTCCCTAAACTTTTCAGGAGAGCTTTAGGTTAGAGAGCTCAACACCCCAACCATACAATCAAAATTAACAAAACAAAGAAAATAGAGCAAAGCACAGGAATAGAAGGAGACAGCCTCAGCCCACTGCTGTTCAACATCTTAATGGACAGAATAAGATTACCAGGGAATAGATTGCCAGGGAACCACGCCGATACAAACTACAACCAAACAACAGAATACTGAAATCAACTATCTAGGAACAACAATATCACCATATGGTGAACTCAAGACTGAGAAAAACACATGTATATCAATCCCGACTAAAGTTAGAATATGTAAAACGTGTACCAAGCCCATAATGACATACACGGCAGAAACAGGAGGCTGGCACGAACCAGCGAAATGAGAATACTAAGATGTTCACAGGGAATACTCTTTGGGACCAAAGAAGGAGTAGCGAAATTAAGGAAGAGTGTGGGCTAGAGAACGTGGTTAGATGGTCCAGTCCAGAAGACGCTTCTGGAACGAACACATATCCAGAATGGAAAACCAAAGACTGCCAAAAATCGCCAGAAGTAGAAAACCAGCATCCAGCAGACCACCAGGACGGCCTCCCAAGAGGTGGAAGGACAGCTGTCGTCGACATCCTAAGAGGGGTAAGTGGATGGGTAAAACAAGCCTTAAGGCTTTCTGTAAGAGTAGAGTTAAGTTAGGAAAAACCCCTATTAGACAAGTAGGACAATTGATGGATGGTTGACAGACATCAATTGTCACATTGCATTTTCCTACGATGATTGGCAACATTCAGGTTTGAAGAATATCATTATTTGAATAAACTTATGTGTAATAATTAAACATTTTGTGTATCATTGCCACCCTACATAATCATAATGGTAATAAGACATGGCGCAGCCAGTAGTGGGTAGAAATAGAAGAAACACTTTACAACCTCAAATCAAGTGAGAAATGAACGTGAGGCCTCAAGCCTAAAATCATATCCTACTGTGAAAAACTGAAGCCTCTCCACAACTTGAGAACTAAAGGAAGCAAAATGAATGTTCAGAGCCCCTTTCGTTTGAAGGAAATGTTGCAGAAAACTTCCGCAGATTCAAGCAAAGTTTTGAGATTTATCTGATTACAAGTGGGAAGAATGAGAAAGAGTACAAGGTAAAAATTGCACTCTTATTAAACCTAATGGGAGGAGAGGGTTTCGAGGTTTTCAATACATTAAAATTGTCTGACACACAACGAGCAAAGTATGATACTGTACTAAGTGAACTTGAAGCCTTTTTGACCCTCAGAAAGAATGTTGTGTATGAAAGATTTTTATTCTATTTAATTTTTTTACTGAGCCGAGGAATCTAAGTAAAAGCTGTGAGTTTGGGTCAACAGTAGATTCAATGATCTGAGACAGAATTGTACAAGGTACAATCTCAAAGGATCTTCAAGAGAAGCTACTAAATATTAAGAGTTTGGACCTCTGTAAAGCTTTTTAAGTTTGTCGTGCACATGAATTAGCCCGAGCACAAGTGAAAGAGGTTCAGGGTACAGGAGACTATATGGTTGAAGCAGTTACCAGGAAATTGACATACCAAGACAAGCACAAACCAGACAAGCAGAAAGAAAATGTGAAGAAGATAAAAGAACGATGGATTGTGGAAGGCAGAAACATAGTCTACGGAACTGTCCAGCATTTGGAAGAATGTGTGCCGTCGTTAGGGCCACTTTGCAAAGCAGTGTAGGCAGACCCTGAACATATCCATGAAAGAGGCCAGGAGGAAGATGATTTTATGGTTGCCTTAGTAACAGTCAAAGAGTTGAAAAGCTGCAGTGAATGAATGGAAAGGTTAGTAGTAGATGAGCAGAATGTTGACCTTAAAGTAAACACAGGTAGATGTTATTACTGAAAATATTATTAATAAAATGTATAGTTTGCCCATTATTAGTAAGACAAAATTAACCTTACAAACCTATGGTGGTTTTAAAATCTCTCCTATTGGTGTGGTCAATTTAAATTGCATGTTTCGAGGGCAGAATTTCAAGTTAAGATTTGTTGTTATTCGGGAAAATTCAACTCCAATTTTAAGTTTACAGTCATCTTTTGAATTGAATATTATTAAGAAGGTTAATTTAATTAGCATTGCAAAGACAAAAGAAAAGTTTATTAAAGATTCTTCAGATTTATTTCGTGGTTTAGGTAAATTTGAGGATAAATGTACCTTACGTTTGAAAAGAGATGCAGCGCCAGTTGCCAAGCCACCCAGAAGGGTACCATTGTCAATTAGAGATCGTCTAAAAAGTCAGCTTGACAGTTTAGTTCAAAGAGGCATTATTACTAAAAATGAGGGACCAACTGAATGGCTTAGTAACTCAGTGATTATTGAAAAAGGTGATAAATCTCTTAGGTTGTGCTTGGATCCTAATGAAGCATTAAATAAAGAGTATTGTGAGATTCCCACTTTAGATGATATTTGTTCAAAGTTAAACACTAAAAGTTATTTCACAATGCTTGATTTTAAAGATGGGTTCTATCAAGTGGAATTAGATAAGGACTCGAGTAAGTTGTGTGCTTTTGGTACTCCATTTGAGGTCTATAAGTTTCTCAGAATGCCCGTCGGTTTAAATTGTGCTCCAGAGTAATCACTTTGGTGATATACCAGGAGTGACTGGTACTTGCCGTTGCGGAATCGGCTGAGGAGCATGACAGAATTTTGTCTGCAGTTTTGCAAAGAGCAAGAACGTTTAATGTTAAATTTAATCCCAATAAAATTCAGTTTAGAGTAAGGCAGGTGAAGTACTTAGGTAACATTTTTGATGGTAATGGTGTGAAGCCTGATGATAATAAAGTCAATTAAAAATTAGGATGAACCTAGAAACAAAAAAAAAATTACAAAGATTGTTGGGCATGATTAATTATCTAAGGCACCATACCTAACCTTTCTGATATTTCCGCTCCACTGCGTGAACTATTAAAGGGAAATACTGAATGGCTATGGACTCACAGTCTTTACAGATAATCAGCTCATCACCAATATTGGCAAATTTTGATTATACAAAGCCCATAGTCATTCAAGTAAAAATGCATTTGGTTGTATATTGCTTCAAGAGGACAGGCCTGTTGCTTTTGCGTCGCGTGCACTACCAGATTATGAAAATCCATTTAGTCAATTAGAAAAAGAGATGAATGCTATTTTGTACTTATGTCAGAAGTTTCATAGTTACATATATGGGAGACAGGTCAGGGTTTATACTGATCATAAGCTCATAATATCTATAAAGGCAAATGGTCTAGCGGGGTGAGGACAGTGAATAAAAACTTCTACTTTACGCAGAAATTGCCGACGTTTCGACGTTTATTTACGTCTTTATCAAGGCTAAAAAAGGAGAAAGACGTGCGTAAGCGTCTGTAAATATAAAATTAAATCATACAATGATAAACACAAATTGCCAAAATTAGACATTAAGATCAATAATAATCCCTGCATAAAGTTCGTAGAGATAAACTAAAATACATAAAGCTACAATTTACACATTACGACACATTACAATGATCTATAAAATAAACATAAGTATTTATTAGAGCTCCCTTACCTATTCTGCAGAATATGCAGATATGACATGAAAACTTCGACGCATTCTGCAGAATAGGTAAGGGAGGTCTAATAAATAGTTATGTTTATTTTATAGATCATTGTAGTGTGTCGTAATGTGTAAATTGTAGCTTTATGCATTTTAGTTTATCTCTACGAATTTTATGCAGGGATTATTATTGATCTTAATGTCTAATTTTGGCATTTTGTGTTTATCATTGTATGATTTAATTTTATATTTACAAACGCTTACGCACGTCTTCCTCCTTTTTTAGCCTTAATAAAGACGTAAATAAACGTCGAAACGTCGGCAATTTCTGCGTAAAGCAGAAGTTTTTATTCACTGTCCTCACCCCGCTATACCATTTACCATCTACTCTCCTGAAGGACGCTAATCAACTTCCAGTATCTATAATGAAAAAGGGAGTTGGGAATATAAGCTCTCCTAGGCTACAACGGATGAAGATAAAATTGCTTAAATATGACCCAATAGTTGAGTATTTGCCAAGTAAAGACATGCTTATTGCTGATTTGTTGTCAAGGAATTTTTGTAAAAGTGAAAGTCAATAAGATGATAATTTTTTGAGTGATATAGTTTACTCGATAAATGTCACAGATACGAGACTTAAGGACTTTCCACTTAAAAGCCAAGAAGATTTAGAATTAAAGGCACTAAAATAGGTTTGTATGAAAAGCTGGCCAAAGGACATTTCAAAGGTACCTGAAATAATAAAAATATACTATAAGTATAAAAATGATATATACATCTTTGATGGTGTTTTATTTCTTGAGGACCGAGTTATAGTGCCTGAGTCATTACAAGAAATCATGCTAAATTAGCTTCATTCTAATCACTATGGAATTACAAAAATGCAGCAGAGAGCTAGGCAAGTATTCTTTTGGCCGGGCATAAATGAGGACATCAAAGAGATGATGTTAAAATGCAAAAGTTGTGAGAGATTTCAAAAAAATAATGTAAAGAAACCATTGATTTTGAGATCGTTGCCTGACTTGCCATTCCAATGAAAGATTAGCAAGTGACATTTTGGAGATTGGGGGTAAGGCATACTTAGTAATTATTGACTACTTGACTAAGTGGCTGGAATTAATTCTACTTGAGTCGAAAACAGCGGAATCTCTTATCATGTATTTGCCATACATGGTATCCCATGAGAGGTAGTTGCTCAATTCATTCAAGTGTCAAGTTTTGCAAGAGACTGGGGATTTAAAATCACAACATCTAGTCAGAGGTATCCGAGGTCAAATGGTATGGCTGAACGGGCGGTACAAACTGCGAAGAATATATTAAAGAAGAGTAAATATGTGAACTTAGCTTCTCTGAAGTACAGGGCGACCCTAATTGCAGTTTTGGATAAATTCCCTGCGGAACTGCTATTTGGGCGCAGGCTTCAAACAAGGGTGCCAATTAAAACTGAATTGCTAAGACCAATAGATGTTGATTATAATATGGAAAGAGAAAAGCTATAAAATAAAAGAGATCTCTACAAACAGTACTATGACAGGATAACTGCGGCAAGACCTGAATTTAAGCCAAATGACAATGTGGTGATGAGAGAAGATGAGACCTGGAGTCCTGCAAAGACTGTGAGAAAATTGCCTCAACCCAGATCGTACATCGAAGGAAACTGAAGGAAAATGGTAATGAAGTAAGAAGAAACAGCCATCATTTGCGCCGATCTTTAAATCAACCTGACAGAAAGGTAAGTGGTGGTACTTGGGAAGAAGATTTGCCTCCTTGTGCTCCCGGGGTCGTAAGTAATAATGAGCAAAGTTGTAATGAGAATAAAAATTATGCGGTTGTTAGACGAAGCAACAGGGCTGTCAGGCCTCCTGATTAGTATCAAGATTATAAGTTGTATATTAGCATTAAGTACGGGCACCTCAACGTAATGTTGAGGAATACCAGTGAACTTAGTTGAAGGGGGAGGATGTAAGAGGAAAATTAGGGAAAACCCTTATTAGACAAGTAGGACAATTGATGGATGGTTGACAGACATCAATTGTCAGACTGCATTTTCTCACGATGATTGGCAACATTCAGGTTTGAAGAATCATCATTATTTGAATAAACTAAACATTTTGTGTATCATTGCCTACATAATCATAATAGTAATAAGACACTTACGAAAAGAAAAAGAAGAAAAATGCGAAGAAGACTTTAGATATGTAGTTTGAAATATTGAACACTTCAGTAACATTGAGGCCTCAACATGAGATACCCACCAGAAAAGAATTGGAATCTTCTTGACGGCAAAGGATATTACGATCAAAATGAAAAAACAGCGGTGTTTTTTCATGTCTGTGAATGTACAGACCTGCAACTTTTAGTTTAAAGATCCATTTTGACTCTATCGTGGGTAAAAGGCAATGGTTTTAAGGAAATTTTTAAAATTTTGTGGGAGTATTTTCTATCAAGAATATCGGAGAATGTAATTTTTAAGCTTTTTGAAAGAATTGCGTCAAGTACCAGAGAATTGCGGGTTCCAGTCTTCTTTGGAGACCATGCTTCGAGATCGCATAGTATATGAAGTTTGCAATAGGCCTATACCACATATTTTAAAGTATGGATAAGAAAATAATTGTTTATATTAACATACCTCAAAGTCATCTTCACAAGCATACAGAACTTGTTGTAAAAAACCTCCTGAATCATAGTTTACAGCTGTAAACCATAACTTTCGTCGACCTGCATCTTTTGACACAGTAACAAATAATTTTTCCGGAGAAATATCGCTATATAGTCGACATGACGGGACAAAACACTGTTTAGAAATCATTGTATTTTATTTTTAAGAAATTGGTTCTGATTTTAATAGCAATAGATAAAAACAAACCGAATTTACAAGCCGCAAAATTCAAAATATAAAACTTGTCAAAAAATATAACCTAAAAGTGCATTTGTCATTATGTCAAAAAACGCCTTGTCACTTACCAAACCGTTGAGCAAATTATTCCATCCAATACAAACGCTTAAAGTCAACTACGTCATAGCCCGGCAAAATTCTTCGCTTTAAATTTATTTTCTAAATTTAAAATACTATAAAAGTATGAGGCATCTTTTCTATTTTTTACAAATGGTCTTATTTACGTATTTTTGACCTATTCTTTCAATTTAAAGTGAAAGATAAATGATTTTCCATTATGTGGGATAGGCCTATCGAGCACTATAAAACCATAAAAGCACTATAAAAAGCTCAATGGAAAGTCAACTGTCAGCGGGTGAACTGGACTGAGTAACGTGGGCTTCCTCGACAATGCATTTAGAACTGATTCAGTATGTGGAGACGAAGCCAACAACACATCATCCTTAGCCAATAAAGTCATTGACTGAGCTTTATAAGATACTCCAAAGATCAAGATCATTAATCACCGGTATCTCATCATAGAAATATAATCTGGTGCGGCCTATAGCGTCATGGGGAGGCCAAGTTTTCAAATAATTTTTGGTCGCCATCAGCCCATAAAAAGCCTAGACTTCGTACTTTGAGAGACTACCAATATGTTGAGATGAAAGTGTGGCGTTTGGGTTTTAAAAAACAAAACCGTGCGAGTAAAGCTACGAGGGGTTGCGTATGACGTAACGAGATGAGGATCTACGTAAACTTCTATTTATATGACTAAAAGTAACCTACTCTAACAAATTCGGGACAACGAAAATAAATACAGGAAACAACGCCAATAAATACACAGTGGATTTTACCTAAACTACCTCGTAGCTCCGGCCGGCCTTATGGGTGCAAAAAGACTTATTTATGGGAACAAAAGGGTGCTTTCGCCCCTTTCTTTACTTTGAAAACCAAACTTTTCTGGAGCTTTTACTGGTAATCTCGGCCGGGGATCGATCGTCCTTACGACATAAGGCCACTCCTTCTTGGCCCCTTTCACCAATCCCCCAAAACGGCTTTTCTCGTGAGTCCTCCACAATCGTACTCTCTTCGTGAGACCCCAAAGCAAGAGTTCTCCTCGTGAGTTCCCAAAAATAACTTTTTTCGCGCGTCTCCCAAATAACTCTTTTTTTCCTTTTTTAAACAGTGGTCTGGTTCCTGATAGTGGACGTTCGTCCTTCCGGCGTAATGGCCAGCTCTGACTGCCGTTTCTCTCTCAAAAACGCTCGTGCTAACTTTAATTTTTCCCAATGACCTTCTTTTTCATGAGGTCAATGAGGGGTTTGATGTACTCACATGTTGAATAAATTTGCAAAGTTTGATTTTTAAATTTGGGACAACTAGTGTTTGGTTACTAAACCGCTCATCGGACGACCATTTCGAAGAATGTCGCAACTTTTATATTTTTTTTTGCTCTTTGGTGACAATATATTATATTTGACTTTTACAATATTTTTAGTAATAGAGAATTATTGAAAGTCTGGACTATATATAATTTTATAGGTATTCGCATAGCAATTATTTCAATTACATTCCTAACTACAAAGGATTTAATTAATAATCAGCCTATACCTCGTACTTTGAGAGACTACCAGGATGTTGAGATGAAAGTGTGGCGTTTGGGTTTTAAAAAACAAACCCGTGCGAGTTAAGCTACGAGGGGTTGCGTATGACGTAACGAGATGAGGATCTACGTAAACTTATATGTGACCTTAAAAGTAACCTACTCTAGCAAATTTGGGACAACGAAAATAAATACAGGAAACAACGCCAATAAATACACAGTGGATTTCACCTAAAGTACCTCGTAGCTCCGGTCGGCTTTATGGGTGCAAAAAGACTTATTTATGGGAACAAAGGGGTGCTTCCGCTCTTTTATTTACTTTTTGAAAACCAAACTTGGCTGGAGCTTCTACTGGTGATCTCGGCCGGTGATCGATCGTCCTTACGGCGTAACGACACTCCTTCTCGGTCCCTTTCACCAATCCCCCAAAACGAACCTTCTCGTGAGTCCCCAAAGCAAAACTGCTCCTCGTGAGTCCCCAAAAACAACTTCTTTCGTGAGTCCCCCAAATAACTCCTTTTTCTTGTTTCTAAACAGTGGTGAAAAACGCTCGTTTGTCTCTCGCTTGTTGGCCCAGGTAGTCATGTACCTTGAGGACATATACAAATAGTAGCAAAAACACTTAAATATCGTCTTAGTTGCAAAATTATTCTATTGTACATTGTATGTGTCAAAGTCTATGTCGAAAACAATGTTGCGGGTTTAAAATTACAAGATGCCTGTGGGTTTTGCAAGGGAAAGTTATGAGGGCCAAAATGCACTTTGTTTTAACCTCAAAGTGAAAATCAACAAACAATAACTTAAAGTAAACAATGACTTGAAGTTTGTTGATTTTTATTGGCATTTGGATTTGACAGAGTGTCAGTTTTACAAGTATTGCTGCAACCAAAAATACACAGAGATGCCATCTCTTGGCAATTGGAGAACTAGATTTTTTATGAGGAGAAAAATTCTTTAATTTTTAAAGGGCTTTTGCCATTTTTGTTTCCACCTGCCAAGAACAAAGACACCGTAGTGTGCCGCACATTTTGTGGATATAGTTCTGGAATCCCTTACTCGATTTACTTTATTTTTGGTGTGAAACCAAGCAGCAGTATTGCTGGATCTTTAGTATTGGAGAAGGAATTCTGAGGCAGAGAAGAGATAAGAAAACGATTGGAGGACTTGTTCCTTCTAACTTTCAGGCCACCCCACATCCAAGGTAAGATTTTTCCCTCATAGATATTACTAGCACGTTTATGAATCATTGCCCTCTCTGTGTATTTTATAATTGCCCTCCGGGTTTTAACATTTCATACATTATGCTGCTCATATCTGGTCATGTTTAAGAGAGTAATTCGGTTGCACAATTATTTTAATACCTCCATGACGTTGTGAAGACATTTTGCTGTATAATTGACCTACCAAAATGTAAAGCCACAAATGAGTAAAACAATATTTGAGTACCTTTCTTGGCTCTCCCATCCAGATGTGTGAAGTATTTAATACCGCAAGTTGGATCTTTCACTTATGCCCTGGTATCGAATTTCCCTTAGGCCTGCTGTTGCTGTTGCTGTTGCTATTGCTGTTGCTGTTGCTGTTGCTGCTACTGTTGATGTTATTGTTACCGCTGCTGCCATTGCTGCTACTGCTGTTGTTGCACTAAGCAATTCTGATATCCACCCTTCTACTGCTGCTGCCCCTGCAAGTCCTGCAGCCTTCCTTGCATGAGTTTGCTTCACTCAATGACTGCCAGTTTGCCCCTTTCCCTTCATCCTTAACTAGAGAAGGTGATCTTGATGAGCCACTAGCTGTCACACACCATCGACAGGACACACTCCACACGAGGAACTCGAACACACAGGCACCAACTCCATAACTGTTGTTAACACCACACATAAGGTTGGTCCATTCCATTTTTACACTAACTCCTAGTCACTCAATAGATAACCTCCAAGGGACTACTTTTTAGTGGCAGTAACCTCCATCAGAGGCTTCTGACTCCAGTACTTGTTTTCACAATATATAATTACCAGGTTTATCTAGCAGAAGAGAAATTCAATAAGAAACTTCATTTTTAAAGTGGTCTACCTACCTACTTTTATATTTTGTTTTAATTTGTAAACCAAGGCCAATACGTATTCGCTACGGGTACCCTCGGGTTTGAGTTTGTTGGTAGTTTGCGCTGGAGTAGTAGAGGCTAACTCTGGCACCTCTAATTTCATCGCAGAAAAGACTTTGGTTTAATGTTTGTATACATAGGTACTATAAATGTTGTTGTTGATTATTTCATTTATTTCTGACTTTGTGAAGAGTTTACTTCTTATTTTCTATTAATTAGTATTTGGGACTTTGGGAGTGCTTAAGGGTAATAAAGACCAGCTAATTGCCACTACTGACAGTTGATTTCATCTCCCGTGTTTGTGTCAACGTCAACTGTCGGGGTTTTACGACCGTACATTATTAGCAGGTGCGTTCGGAACTTCGACCGCCCGACTGGAGACCAACGAGTTCGCGACGTTAGAGTTGCTCGGCTGGCTGCTAAGTTTTCCCGCTTTTGAGTTATAAGGCAATCGCCGTACGGATTTACTAAGGGCGATAAAAGTGGGTGGCGCTCTTTAGGTAACCTTCTGACTATAAACCCACGACCACTCTCCCTGGGTTAGTCCGGCAACAAGTGTCCTATAATCCGTGCGCCGATTGTCCCTGGCCAGCTGAGTACCAACCTTGCCACCTTTTCCGTTTGTAACGCTAACAAAACGTTGCAACAAGCAGCCTAATGTGGTGAATTAAAGGTGAATTCATGGTAACTTCATCAAAATATCTTCAATGTCAATTTCAAACTGTTGAATCCCTGGGGCAGAAATTTTGCTGGATGGTGATCTCGGCCGGTGATCGATCGTCCTTACGACGTAACGGCACTCCTTCTCGGTCCCTTTCACCAATCCCCCAAATCGACCTTTCTCATGAGCCCCCAAAGCAAAACTTCTCCTCGTGAGTCTCCAAAAACAACTCCTTTTGCGAGTTCCCCAAATAACTCATTTTTCTCGTTTTTAAACAGTGATGTGGTTGGTTGTTCTTCCGGCGTAATGACGACTTCCAGCCAGCTCTGACTGCCGCTTCTCTTTCTTTATGTCAGAAAATTTTTCCCCATGAATTGCAAGCTTCTTTTTCATCATGTCAATGAGGGGTTTGATGTACTCACATATTGAACAAGTCTGCAAGGTTTGATTTTTAGATTTACTAGTGCTTGGTTACTAAACCGGTCATCGGCAGACCATTTCTAAGAATGTCGCAATTTTTATGTTTTTTTTTGCTCTTTTGTGACAATATATTAATTGTAGGTATTCTCCTAGCAATTATTTCAATCACATTCCTAACTACAAAGTAGATTTAATTAAGTTCACCACTTTGTAACTCAGGAATCTATATAGGTATGATCTCAGTACCTAATTAAATACCCGCAAGTAATTAAAACCCGTCTTTGATCTCTGGAGCATCTGCAAAATGCGCTTTAGGCTTAATTTTTTACGAGTTTTTTAATTCATCCTTCCTTTACGATACAACTCGTTACCACACAGATATGTAGAAACACCTTGCTAAGGATTTATAAAAACTGTGTGATTTTCTGGAAGTACGCATTTTGAAAATACATATTTTGACAAAAAATATGATCTAGAGACTACTAAGACTCTTTACAATGGTAGATTCTATCCAGTAGTGTCGATTCCAGCTGGTAAAGCAGTTTTAGATATTTACAATATTATTATTTGTTGTTTAGTGTTTAATTTTACATGAATACGTGATTTACATAGAATTTAGTTTTCAAGAGTATTAATCATGCCCTCTATCTCTGCTTTATTCAGAAGCTCAGTCCTCTCTAGTGCTAGTACTTGGGTGTTTTTAGACTGGACGTCTGCATTTTTGGGAATTAAGGCTTTCCTTTCCCTTGCGTTGGATGTTGGAACCATGTCGATGGAATCCAGAATAACTTGTATTTCTTTTTTCAGTTGTTCAAGACGTTTTAATATGTGCTCCTTTTGACTCACCTTGAAAGCAAAATACATTAAACAACAAGTGAACAACATAATATTATTATTTGAGGTTTATAGATGGTTGGCCATTTTGTAGGGAATTGAAACGTTGTTTTAATCTAGACACTTTCTTATAGAAAATGTTTGCCGTTTATGAAATAATTAAGGCGTAAATAGACGGCTTCTAGTTTTGATAACTATTAGGTTTTTAATTATCCCTTGGATATGATTTATAGGACAAATTAAATATATAATAAGGTGAGCTGTATTATGAAGCAGGGTGCAGGAATATGAAGCTTCCTATCCATTTAAAACATGAAAATCAAACTTATTAGTGTACTAGTATTAATAATACGATTCATTGAAACTTACTAGATCACATTCACCTTCACATGACTGCATGTCAAGTAAAATATACTTAAAATTTTGGATTGTAATTTGGAGGATTAAAATTCGTAGAGAAAAATATGTAGTTTTGGGAAACGTAAATTTTTTAAGTTTTGAAATTGAAAGTGATAGACATAAGGTGACAATGATTTTCGATCACAAAAATTTTATTGACTTGCTAAGGTTAAAAAGTTAAACATAAAGGTAAGAGGTGTAGAATATCTTACCCAAATTTCCCGTAGAGGGGTATTAGCCCTCGAAGTAGTATGAAAGTTAAAACTCTTTTATCTTGCTCAAGACTTTAACTTTAGTACATTTATCGGCTCTGGTACACTTGACGGAAATCGTTATTACCATTTTTTTTTTAATTTTCTTTAGGAATAAGTAAAATGGACATAATAGAAAATTATAGGTGATGGTAGGACATTTGTCACAAATGTCAACTAGTGACATTGGTGAAAAACTCTCAGTAACCTTGTAAATTATTCCAAGTGTTTAGCGTCCCAATAGCAATGGTATGAAGGTGGATTATAGTTATAATTATAATTTAATTTATAATATTATATATTTAGAATAATCTTGGGCGCCTGAGTATATGTGGTTCGTGTCAGCCACACGTTTCTCACTCCGGCTCTGACTACCCACGGCTCTGCGTGTATTTCCTTAGGTGTTATCTCGAAAAGACTTTGGCCCAGTAACGGATAATGGACATAATTAACCTTGTAAACATCGACATAACTTCGTCAATTCATTAAGAGGTAACTAATCATTTTATTAGTTTTTTTTTTGTCATTACGTTTTTAACTCAATGTTATTAGTTACGTGTCTTACCTTGTAGTGTTCCATTTGTGTTCAAATCAATTTGTATATTTTTTAAATCTTTTTGTTCAAACATATTTTAAACACACAGTTAAAATAATTTTAATTGTTTATTTTTATCGCCCATTGGTAACTGTGATTGTTTTGTGCTTACATTTGTAGCCTTGATAAAGACCGCAATATACGGTCGAAACGTCGGCGATTTGAAAATTGAATGAAGTTGTTATTTCGTCCCCAACCTGCTAATCCACCTTCATACTTTGTAAATTATGTAGATTATTTTGAAAAATATGGTAAAAGTACCATTTTTTCTTTGATCAGTTTAATTAAAAAAAAAGCGGCCCGTGAGGGCCGCTTTGGCCATACAGGCCCACGTTGCTATAAAGGGCCAAGCGGCCCGTTAGGGCCGCTTTGTTTTTATATCAGAAATCTTTTGGTTAGGTTAGTTAAGGTTAGTTTAGGTTGGTTCAGGTTAGTTCAGTTCTAGTTTTCCTTTAGTTAGGTTAGTTCAGGTTAGCTACGTTGCTATAAAGGGCCAAGCGGCCCGTTAGGGCCGCTTTGTTTTTATATGAGAAATCTTTTGGTTAGGTTAGTTAAGGTTAGTTTAGGTTGGTTCAGGTTAGTTCAGTTCTAGTTTTCCTTTAGTTAGGTTAGTTCAGGTTAGCTACGTTGCTATAAAGGGCCAAGCGGCCCGTTAGGGCCGCTTTGTTTTTATATGAGAAATCTTTTGGTTAGGTTAGTTAAGGTTAGTTTAGGTTGGTTCAGGTTAGTTCAGTTCTAGTTTTCCTTTAGTTAGGTTAGTTCAGGTTAGCTACGTTGCTATAAAGGGCCAAGCGGCTCGTTAGGGCCGCTTTGTTTTTATATGAGAAATCTTTTGGTTAGGTTAGTTAAGGTTAGTTTAGGTTGGTTCAGGTTAGTTCAGTTCTAGTTTTCCTTTGGTTAGGTTAATTCAGTTATGTTTTTCCTTTGATCAGGTTAGTTCAGGTTAGATCAGGTTAGTTCAGTTCTAGTCATGAGTGAAAATGAACAGATATTGAAAGTACTGAAAAGAAAACGTGGCACAATTAAAGCAAAAGTAACTGGTTTTGTGAATTATTTTAATCCTCTTTATGGTTATTTTCAATGTGATCCTTTGTCGATTACTCATGGTCAAATTGAAGAATTGAGAGTACGTATGGAAAGTTTTGAAGTGCTATTAGAAATGTTTGAAATTTATCAGATTGATATTGAGAGCTTGTGTTCAGATGATGAATTGAATGAGCAGTTTCAAGAAAGGGAAACATTTATGAATACATATTCAATTAAGTTAGGCAAGCCTAGATTACTATTGTCTAGGTTAAACAAGAATGTTGTTGTAGATGAAAGTAGTGTAAAGCAGCCTACAATAAATAGAGAGGAAGTAGAACTCCGGTTACCACCTATCAAGCTACCAATATTCAATTCAGATATAAATAATTGGTTAGAATTCAAAGACACTTTTCAGTCGCTGATCCATAAGAGACAAAATTTGAGTGATATTCAAAAGTATCACATTTATGGGCTAGTGTTGAGGAGGATGCATTGAAGATAATTACTAGTATTCAATTTTCATCGGAGATATATATGGTTGCTTGGGACAATCTGTGTGCAAGGTATGATAACTCAAGGCTTTTGAAAGACAACCACATTAAATCCCTTTTCAATATTGGTCCAATCAGCAAGGAGTCTGCCAATGCTTTGCGAGATTTGTTGGATGATTTAAATAAGCATTTATGGGCGTTAACTTCATTAGGTCTTCCAACGGATCAGTGGGATGCTTTGCTTATCTATATGGTGGTAATAAAACTTGATAGGTGTACAACCCAAGAATGGGAAAAACATAAGTTAGTTAAAAATTTAGCACCTACATTGACTGATTTGAGGTCTTTTTTAAAAGATTGGGCTGATTTTTTAGCATTACTAGAGTCAAACAGAAGTAGTCAGGGAGCAGGAAAGAGTTCTAGGTCATTTCTTTTAAACAATGAAGAGAAATTGTCTTGTTATGTGTGCAAGGGAGAACATTCAATTTTGCATTGCAAGACTTTTTTGAAATTGAATGTACAAGAACGTTGGGAAAAAGTCAGACAGTTGAAATTATGTTGCAACTGTTTATTAAAGGGACATTTTTCTGCAAGATGTAATTATGCCGGTTGCAAAACATGTACAAAAGGGTAAGCACAATGTGTTGATGCATGATCCAAATTTTAAAAAGAAGTTTAGACCTTTAACTAATCCTGATAATAACTCAGGGCTCAATATGAATGAAAACAAAGAAAAAAATGATTCGAATGATACAACAGCTCTTGCTAGCATGCACAAGAATAATTATGTTTTATTGGGCACCGCATTAGTGTATCTCAGAGATTGTGAGGGAAATATGCATAAAGTAAAAGCAGTTTTAGATTCAGGTAGCCAATCATGTTTCATATTTGAAGATGTATGTAAAAGGCTTAGGTTGCAGGTAACTAGGACAAATTTGTCTATTTCTGGAATTAGTGGTGTAGGGTGCTCAGTGAATTCTAAATGTAGGATTTCTATTGCATCAAAGGTTAATAGCTTTTCTGTAAACACTGAGTGTTTTGTGTTCAAAAAAATTACGGATAATCTTCCTACTTTCAATTTTAATATTTCCAGTTGGAACATGCCAACAAACATTAGTTTGGCTGATCCGGAATTCAATGTGCCTACACAAGTTGACCTGCTCATAGGCGCATGTCTGTTTTGGGACTTATTAAGGGACGGACGAATAAGATATGGTAAAAATATGCCTATATTACAAAGTACAGTGTTTGGCTACATTGTTGCGGGATATATTCCAGTTGTTGAGTCCAACATTACTTGTTATTTTTCCAACAGTCAGAATCTGTCTGATAACCTTGAACATTTCTGGAAGATAGAAGAGACGAGTCAATCTGTGGCGTAGCCCAATGATGACCAATCTTGTGAGAACCGTTTTCTCAACACGCATTCTGTTTTGGAGAATGGTCCATTTTTGGTTCGTTTGCCACTCAAGATGTCAGCTGAGGTGTTAGGTGACTCTAAGAGGTTAGCATTAAAGAGACTCTTACAGCTGGAAGGTAGATTCGAGAGGAACTCTGAATTGCGGTCGAACTATCATTCTTTTATGAAAGAATATATGAATTTGAAGCATATGACTGAAATTAAAGAAACTCGTGATGCAAAAATGTCTTATTTCTTGTCACATCATGGTGTAGTAAGGGAGGATAGTTTGACAACAAAACTCAGAACAGTCTTTGATGGTTCGGCTGTCACAAGTTCAGGAAAGTCACTGAATGATATTTTGTTGAAAGGCCCTGCGATTCAGAATGACATTTTCCAAATTTTAATACGTTTTCGAATGCACAAAGTAGTAGTGACTGCAGATGTCACAAAAATGTATAGATGTGTGTTAGTGCATCCAGATGATAGACATTTACAGCGTATTTTATGGAGATTTAATACCGCGGAGGAAATGAAGGTTTACGAGCTGAATACTCTTACTTATGGAACAGCATGTGCACCTTGCATCAAGCAGTTGTGAAACGAAAATCGTATTAAGTTTCCAATTGCTTCAACGATAATAGATAAAGATTTTTATGTGGATGATCTCATAACAGGCTTTGACAATGAGGATGATGCCATTCGTATTTCAGGACAAATTTTTGAAATTTTAAATAATGCCGGTTTTGTATTGCGAAAATGGAATTCTAATAGTTCTATAGTTCTAAAGGAATTTGGTAATAGTTTTAACCTGGATGCATGGGGGACATTAGAGTTAGGGATTAATGATTAAGTTAAAACATTAGGTATTCAATGGGCAAATAAAGCAGATATTTTATCTTACAAAATTGCTGATAATAATACCATTGGAGAGAGTATCACAAGAAGAACAATTCTGTCAGAAATTGCAAAGGTATATGATCCTTTGGGTCTGGTAAGTCCATCGATAGTTCTGGTAAAAATATTAATTCAGAAATTGTGGTGTTTAAAATTGGGATGGGACGAAGATGTTCCATCGGAATTAAAGCAATTTTGGCAAAATATTAAGGTACATCTTTCATGTTTTAATTCTCTACAAATTCACAGACATGTAGTATTAAAAAATTCGGTAGGAATTGAAATACATGGTTTTAGTGATGCATCACAGAATGCTTATTCTGCTGTGATATATATCAGAACTATTAATAAGATGAATGAGGTGCAAGTTAAATTGGTATGCGCAAAAACAAAGGTTGCCTCTGTCATATCATTGACCATCCCTCGTTTGGAATTGTGTGGAGCTCTTCTTTTAGCTCGCCTGTCAAAGAGTGTGACTGAATCGATTGGAAGTCCAATTGATGAGTATTTTTGGTGTGATTCTGAAATAGTTCTTCATTGGCTGCAGAAGCCACCTAATACTTTGCAGGTTTTTGTAGGCCATAGGGTTTCTGAAATTCAAAGGATAACTAATATAAGTTCATGGAGCCATGTAAGTACTAAGGAGAATCCTGCAGATATAGCATCCCGTGGGATCAGCCCTTCTGAATAGAAAACCTGTAAATTATGGTGGGAGGGATCAGAATTTTTAAAAGGCGCATCTATTTGGCCTATTCCATTTAAATCATCACCTCTGATATCACTTCCCGAGATGAAACAAATAAAATATTGTAATTTTTCTGCTCCTAAATCTGACATTTTTGAAAGATATTCAAATATCAATAAACTTGTTAGAGTCATTGCTTATTGTAACCGGTTTCTGACCAATTGCAAGCGCGCAACTAAAAACCGTATTGTTGGCATGCTTACTGCAACGGAAGTTAATGATAGTCTTAAAAAGCTAGTGATGATTGCCCAGAGTGAAAGTTTTATAGAAGAAATAAATATGTTATCAAACAATAACAGTTTGAAAGCAAAGCATAAATTACTTGGCTTAGCGCCTTTTGTAGATTCGAATGGTATTATGAGAGTAGGAGGACGCCTAAAAAATTCATTCATTAAGTTTGAAGTTAAGCATCTAATCTTGCTTGACGGCAAACATAGGCTTAGCAGATTGATATGCGAAGATGAGCATATTAAATTGTTTCACGCTGGGCCACAGTTGCTATTGGCTACTGTTAGGCGAAGATTTTGGTTGACCTCTGGAATGAATGTTGCTATATCTGTGGTGAGAATGTGTGTTAAATGTTTTAAGTTTAAACCAAGACCCGCTGTTTCAATAATGGCTGATTTGCCTCAAGCAAGAGTTACTATTGCAAGCCCATTTGAACGCGTAGGGGTTGATTACGCTGGTCCGTTTGTACTAAAGGATAGGAAAGGGCGTGGTTGTAAAACGTATAGGGGTTATTTATGTCTGTTCATTTGTTTCCTAACCAAGGCCGTGCATATGGAACTAGTAACCGATTTGAGCACCGAATGAATCATTCATTGCGTGATAACGCTGAGAAGATTTTGTGCCAGGCGAGGAATTCCTTGCCATATGTATTCCGATAACGGCTCTAACTTTGTTGGTGCTCAAGGTGCTCTCAAGTCATTATTTGAATTTTTAGTGAAAAAACAAGATGAAATCGTTAATTATTGTACCAGTAAATGTATCAGATGGCACTTTATTCCACCCAATTCACCGAATTTTGGGGGACTATGGGAAGCAAACATAAAATAAGTAAAACATCACTTGTATCGCGTGGTTGGAGAAACAGTTTTAACCTATGAGGAATTTAACACATTCCCGTCCACTTCACCCAATGTCACCTGATCCTAATGATTTTCAACCTTTGACCCCATCTCACTTTTTAATGTAAAGGTCAATCGATTAAATCGTTTTCAACTATTGCAACAAATGCATCAAGGATTTTGGAAGCAATGGTCAAAAATGTATTTAACCCATTTGCAACAGAGAACCAAATGGAAGCACGGTGATAAAACATTGGACATAGGAACATTAGTTCTGATCCGTAATGATCATTCTCCTCCATGCAAGTGGTTGTTGGGGCGTGTTATTCAGCTTCATCCCGGAGCTGATCACATGAGTCGCAACAGTAAAAACGATGTATGGTTCATTGAAGAGAGCAGTCTCCAAACTTTGTGCCCTTCCATTGGAAGAGCACAAACACCAAACACCGGAAGTGTCCAAGGGGGGGAGTATGTTAAGAAGTCAAAAGGCAATAGCTAGGTAGAAGAGTTAAGCGACGATGAAAGACAGCACTGCTTCACACAGACAACACTGCAGCCGTCACGATGATTGCAGCCGTCATTGAAGCTTTTGAAAGCGTCAGAATATTGTCTGCTATTAATTTTGTTCAATTAAATTATAAATATAATTACCAGTTTTTAAACAGTTAAGAGTTAATGAATACAGTCCATTCTATCGATTGAATAACAGTATTACCCCCGAAAATTTTTTTAAAAATCACGTGGCGCTCAGGCATTTACTGTAGAGTAGACTCGTCTTCACTGTATAAAAGCTGGCACCCCTCTTGTTCCTGGTACTTTTGGTTACATGATTGCTACTTGCCTTTGGTACTTAACCTTCTGTCTCTTTTGTATTTGATAGATGTTTCTTGGAATATTTAGCTAATTTACTTTCTAGTGTCCTAACGATAAATTGAGCATCGTTGACTATTTTTTTTTTAATTAAGTAATAGTTTTTTCCATACTTGCAGAGAAAATTTTATGATAATTTCTTTGCGTAAATGGTACAAACTCGTACAAATGGCTATTGCGTTTTATAATGGCCGAGATAATTACGTTATTGAAAATATTGAAATAATATCGTAATAATACGACCTGATGGAAATTAGTGATTATTTGTTCTCAATATAATGGATGAAAAATCAAAATTATACCTAGGATAATCGATATCAGCTACCTATCCCATGCACTATTTAATTAAATGCATAAACGCCATCAATTAGCCATTATTATTTGCAATCCACTTATTACCGGTTATTATCATGCAAATTACTATAGTGCAAAAACTATTATATTTTCCGGCGAATCTGTAATATGAACAAACACCTGCATACAGCTTCCAGTTTTATTTAAAGGCTAAATAAAAGGTACCATAACTGAAAGTTCAAATTTTTAAACCAATAAATCGAATTCTTGGGTTCTAAGTAACAGTCGTGTCAGAACTAATAGCGTTTAAGCTTTTATGTGGTCTAGACATTTTAATTGCCTCTATGAGTTTGTAAATTCTATTAAAGGTTGCCTTTAATTAGACCGATTTTTATTCGATTGGTTCAATATTGACCAAGCTCCTTCCACCAGGGCCGGATATGGCGCAACTGATATGTAGGCATACACGGAAAGGTTAATAGGGTATAAGTAGTGCAGGCTTTGCTAATAAAATATTAATAATTGTACCTTGTTTTCAAGATTTATCGAGAATTGTTAGCGTGTTATTTATAATAATTTTACTTGCGGTATGCAACTGCACCAGTAAATCACTGGCATGGCCACAATAATGTATTAAATGTAGGGCGTCGCCTTTCAGGCAATAGGAAATTATTGAATAGAAGTTGAATACAAATTATATGCTTCATACAAGGATGGCGAATGATTTTATATACACGAACTATAAGATCTATCAATAGCAACACTTATTCAAATTCCAAAATCACTCATTATAATCACATTACTTTGACAATATTGTAGTTGCAATTTTCCGACTAAATTGAATACTATACTTTGCCAACGATAATTATTAATATAAAAATTATAAATAATTTAAAATTTGAAACTGATTAAGACTGAGGTAAAGTCAACTTTTTGGTTAATCTTATGATTGGTTCATTGTTTTACAGACGGAAACAAATTAAATTCAGCATAAGACTATTTAAAGCTGAAGAATTAATAAATACGAAATATAATTACAATCTAAAGTGTTTTCCAAGCTTTGAAGCTGTGGTCCACTGGAGTTTCTTCCCGACGTTTCGTTTACAGTTGCGGCAGACATTTAACAAACGTTCTATATTTTTGTAATTATTACTAAACAATTTTTTTTTATAAAAACAAACTTTGAAGTACCTACACAGCAAATAGGGGGCTCTAAAGGAGCCATAAACACTGCCAGAATCAGGTAGAACCAATAGCTACCGTGCGGTAGTTTAGCTAAACTGGACCCATCATTCCCCCAACCTAACTCTTAAACCTATACACCATTTTAGCATTCCTTAAAAGCCAATTTATAACATGAATCTCCCACTGATGCTCTGGTAAAGTATTGCGAGGCAGTCCGAAGGAAAAAAAAACAGCAAGAACAGAAAAATTCCCGGCAGGTGCAGGTGTATGCTAGCAGCAGAACTGGCCGCTTTCTTCCTGCTGATCTGGGTGTGACCCTACGGTAATGGACTGCGGGATTTCATCTCGCTTGTTATTTATATGTGCTGGAGCCGGAAATAAAGCAGCAACTTGTTTTATATTATGTTTTGGTTTGTGCTTTGGTGCAGGCCACATTAAATTATTAATTCAGATACCAGTGGGCAAGGAGCAGCACGCCGTTTACGATTTATCTAAGGTGCAAAGGTGGTTAAACTTACACGTTTCTGGTAGGCATACCTATAGTAAGGCTTTATATTACGTCATATAGATTAAACTACATAGTGGGTTTGCCTGAAGAGCAGATTAGAGTTTGGTTTAGCACAACAATAGTTCAGAGTTCTAAAAAACAAAACTTTAAATAACAATAAATAAAATGTTACGTTACTCCGTCTTGTCCCAACCAGCAAAACATCTTCTGCTGTTGTCCTTGGTCACCTGAGCATTACATTTACCGTGTATATTTTTTGACGAAAGTATGGTAATTTGATGAAATGTTAACAGGCGTATATTTCACTCGGCAATGAAGCCCAGACAATGATGAAAGACAAATTAAAACCGGAGTTTAAACTTAAGATGTAGAAGTCGCCCTAAGACAGACTAAGTTATTTTATAGTTTTTGAATAATTTTTTATAGATTTTGAAATAAATTTTCTTTATTCAGATATGCCCATCTTTAAGCCATCGTACAGGTATAGTCGAAAAGCCCGTTTCACAGAATAGTTTCTGCACTGTGGAGAAAAAATTGCGTAATTTTAACTTAGTAGAAAAAAAAATCAGCAGCTTCTTTTATATTGTGACGCAAAGGGGGTTTAATACCGGGTGTCCAGCCGAACCCTAGATATAGGAAATCAACACAGTTTTGGCTGTTTTTTGGAAAACGCCTCGAAAAGTGCAAGAATTTGAATTTGGCGCGTCACCCCCGCCATGCATGTGCAGTGTCGCCAACATATTTTCACTGCATAGTCACGTTAATTACTACATGATAGTCCCTCAAAATAAATAAGAAAGGAAAATCGGCTCTGACTCTAACATAAGAAATTATTATATTGGCGACACTGCAGATGCGTGGCGGGGGTGACGCGCCAAATTCAAATTCTTGCACTTTTCGAGGCGTTTTTTCAAAAAACGGCCAAAACTGGGGTGGTGAAAAAATTACAGGATGATAGCTGACCATACGCTCTACAACTTTACTCTTAAAAGTTTTTCAATCAATTCAACCGTATAGACGCAAAAAAATAAAAACCGATTTCCCATGTTAATCTCTTATGTCCCGGGGTGTGCTGGACACCCGGTATATTAGTAAATGTTGGGCTGATTTTCGATTTACTACCGGGTTAAACAGGAATATCGTTTTTCGATAATCCTGACTTTTCTCAACACTTAACCTTGCTATACGTATCCTGGGCAAGAAATTTACACCCGTCTTCACTCTGATCGTATGCAAGAGGTTTCTAGCAAACTGCATATTCGCTAGACAGTAATCATGAAAATATCCAGATATATAGGGGAGGCAAAAAGCAAAGACTCAGCAAGAATTGACCAAGTTGTCAAGAATATCGAAGAACACATTCTTGCCTCTCGACCTTTTTTGATTTTTTGATGATATCTTCTCTGGTTTAAATAATAATTTTACTTGCATGATATACTGCACTTTTTTAATAAATGGGGTTTCATACCATTATTGCCATTATATATTTTTGAAGTCAATATTGTCACAAACGAGTACCTCGTATCTTAAAATAAGCAAAGAATTTAAATTCGCAACTCTGGTATAATTAAAATCGTGGTATATTAATTGTACTGAACGTTTACGGCTTGGTTCCGGGGGTTTTGTTACCTCCCCCGAAGGGTCCTCTGCTGGTCTCTTAAAACAAAATGGGGCGTTTTAGGCTAGGGGCCTAGCGTTAAAAATAAGGAGATGAGGGTGTAAGTAAACTTCTATTTCCTATGACCTGACTCTAGCAACGACAATAACTACATAAACATCACCAGTAAATGCACGGTAGATCTTAACTAATTTTTAGATCTTGCCACTCAATTAAACGGACCTCGCAGCTCCGGAAAAAAGAACAAAAGGCTACTTCTGCCCTTCTCTTTACTTTGAAAACCAAACTTATCTGTATGCTTCTACTGGTGATCGTCTGTCCTTCCGGCGTAACGGTGCTCCTTTTCGACCCTTTTTATCAATCCCCACAACGTCCTTCCTCATGGTTCCCCCACTTCAAAACTCCTTTTTCTACTTAAAACAATGGCAATGTAGTGGGGTATCTCGACCGGAGAATTTACAGGGAAGTAGGTTTTTCGGGTAAACGGTCTGGGAACCGAAGAATAAAACTCTATAGCTACCAAGCTTTCGGCAATGTTCTATTGCCTTCCTCAGGGCTACAAAATTATGGCTTAGGGCAAAATTAAGGTGGTGGTTCTCACATCGTTAACTGTTGTTTTGAATTTATCACTTAACCTATACCAAAAGGGCCAAAGGCCCGTTGAGAGTTTCTTTGTTTACACCTGCGCGCACGGTCATCGGTGGGTTTGTTATGCCGTGGTTGGTTGTGTCAATGGAGGAGGGTGTCGCTAGTAGTGTCAGCTATCCACCTACAAATAATGACGACGTTGTTCCTTGTGGGGCGTAGATAATGTCAACATTGTTCTCAGGGCGTGGATACAGCCCAAGTCGCATTCTAAGCCATAATTTAGCGATTGTTTCGTCTAAAATCGGTGACCATTTGGTTAAAAAAGCTGCCAAAAAAGCCATTCTATTACGAAATTATTACGCCACCTTGGCGAAAATGGGAACTTTTCTCGGGTTTTCTGACCAATATTTAGGCAATATTTTGGCCATATTTTAGCAATAAATGCTAGATTTTATAGATATAATAGCTACAATTTGGTTGCCATAAAATAGCTTTTATGACTAAAAATGTTGCTACATTTTGATATTGCCTTGCCTTCCTTTCATCAAACCAACTGTGCATGGAAATTCAGAATGCCTTGTGTGGTTAACTATATCATATCCTGAATAGTTTCGTTGCAGATTACATCGAATTGCTTCAAATAATGGACTAAAATTTTAGTGCCAAGGCGAATTTACTGTGAATTTAGAAGAGATACTTAATATATTTCAAAGCGCCAAGGTAATATTCGTTATTTTGCAACCTATATTTTACACTAATAAAAAATAATTGACCTTGAAGAAAATTTTTCTGATTTGATTAACACTTTCCCGAAAACACTCCCTTTGACGACTCAATGTATTAAAATGCTTTTATATTAACGATAAAGTATGAAATATTCAATAGTTGCATATGTATATTTTATTACTTTACAAATAGCTGCTAAATTAGAAAATTTAACAGTCTAAAAATCATGGCCGCTGGTTTGTTGCAGATATTCATCAAGGCTACAACGAGTGTGAAGAGGCTAATGCAGCCGTTCAGCCATAAAAACCAATTAGTGGCGAAAAAATAGCAATTTCGGCCATCGTTTATTTTACTCCCCCTGGTGGCACTCAACGAAGTAAGATGTAAATTGTTTGAAGATGTTCTTCAAATTTTAAACAAGTATTTTCAATTGGAACCTTGTTAGTGACATCATCATCCTTTATTGTGGTTACTTTTAATGCCTACAATAATATAAATAATGGACAACACCTTAAAAAAACAAATTTTACCATCTTTCACTTCCTATTTTAAAAACCAAATATGAAAGTACCTACATAAAAATAAAAATAATTAGTATTGTCTTTACCTCCAAGCGATATTTCCTCTTTCTATGGTAGGTAGAAGAATATGTATTTTTTCCTTTTACCCTTGTTAATACAGGTCCAGGAAGAAAGATAAAATATCTTGGTTTCTGGAATTACTGGAGTAGAAGTCGATTTTTAAGGTTAAAATTCTTAAGAAAGTATAGCTTTGACTAAAGTTAAATTGGCTACTCTATGGCTATCGTATGTCAATATTCTGTGGCCTTATAAATTAGCTATTATTTGCTAATTTTGTAGTCATTTTGGCAACACAAGTTTTGGCTATATTTCTGGTCAGAAACGCCACAAATTTACTGCACTAAAATAGATATTTTATCTAGTAAATATTCGTAAGTTTTAACCAGACAAAAAAAATTTAATGTTTATGCCATCACGAAAAATTCTATTTTATGATCAAATCCTGGCCATAGATGCGCTCGTATGGCTAATTTTGTCAACCAAAATTTATTTTACATAAATGGCCACATACCAACCAAATCCTGGCTATTTTTACTACTTTATGACTAACATTTGGTCATACAGTGCTACTTGGGAGTGTAATTTGATTAGGATGGTTGAAGTATTGACGAATGATAACAATTTTCTTGCCATTTTCTCCCGCTCACGGCATTTAATCTTTGACAGCGAGTTTAATTTAGAATAACTAGTTTTTAAGTATTTTAAAAATTTTAATAATTGACTATTTTAATCTGTTTTGTGACGTTACGTTCTCTAATTTTAAATTAAAAAAAAAACACGTTTTTTTGTAATTAGGCCACGTAATCCTCAAGACTAGGGGGTGGAGAAGGACACCACGGCTACAGTTATGAGCACTGTCCAAAAATGGGGATGACCCGATATCTGGAAAACAACATATAAATAGGTAAATTTCACTGTCTATTATTTTTGCCCTAAGCCATAATTTTCTAGCCCTGAGGAAGGCAGTCAAACATTGCCTAAACCTTGGTAGCTAAAGAGTTTCATTCTTCGATGCCCAGACCGAGTACCCGAGAAACTTACTTCGCTTTAAACAGTGGTTTGGTAGCTGATGGGTTTCGTTGGTCCTTCCGGCGTAACGACTTCCAACCAGCCCGAAAGCGGCTTCGAGTGATTGTGAGTCTCCCTCAAAACGCACTGCTGTTTCTGTCTCTTTGCGAAGTTTGATTTTTTTTTGGCTAAACTAGTGCTTGGTTACTAAGAATTTTTATGTATTTTTGCTCAGTATTTCTAGTTAACAATTCCACGGAGACGGACCGAATTCGGATTTAATCAGATCTACAGGGGTGATTCTGTTATTCTTCTACAGGGTGAAATTGATATATTTACTATGACTCAAAGCAGGAATAATATGCAGCATTTCCTCACAAATACTATTCTCGGCTCCATAAGCTCCACTTCTAAATACACTTTACTCATTCCTCTTCATAAAAAAATTTACCGGTCTGACCGATAGAGACGGAATATTCACGCATCCAGGAATAAACACTTACTCCTGCTACATTCCTCAGTTGGTAAGCACAGCTGATTCAGTTCTTCTGGCAGCTCTTTGGTGCAGTTGTAGGAAAAGACAAGCTCTCATACAGGCGACCTATTTTTGTAAAGGCTGAAACATCGACAGCAGTTTTTGCTCTCAATTGAGTAGTTATTTTGTTTACAACCAACAAAATTTGCTCTCATCTTTCCTACTTGTGGTTGGGTTGCGACCGCCTCCATGTCGGTAAATTATGTCTCCATATTATACATAAAAAACTGATAAATCCTTATTTTGTGTTATAGTAGAGTGGTGTTATACCTAACTATCTTACTATATTTTTCATTTACATAAACTATAACTGATTGTCAAGGCTTTCACAGCCGGTCAAATTGCAATCTAAAGTGTTTTCGGTTTTGAAGCGTACCAACGCCTTTGTAGCCGTGGTCCAATGGAATTTCTTCTTGACGTTTCGTCTACAGCTGCGGCAGACATTATTAAAGGCGATGAGGCAATGGGCGAAGTCATCTCTCGTGCTTCCTAACATTGACTGATTCGACTGTGGTGACGTCCGTAGTATTTATTCCCCCGCAATGGCCAAAGAACGCAGAGATCCCCTATTAACACCCAGAGTTTAGCGAGTTTCATTCAGCTGTGGCTCGGTATACATTGGCACCACAAAACGCAGTGTCAACACGAAGATTACGGAACACAGTAGGAGTTGCAGGCTGGGACAAACACCAAAGTCAGCAGTAGCAGAGCATGCTATCTCCGAAGGTCACGACGTCATTTTCAACAAGCGGATCAAAAGGATATCTTATATCAATCGCAGTGTTTCTATCCGAGACTGAACGAGAGAGGCCGTTGAGATCTTAAATACGACAACAATTTCAACAGGAAGGAGGAAATTACACTTCTAAATGCAGAATGGAAGCGAATTCTATGACATACTTGAAGTGTGCCGAAACCTCGCAGCACCACTACCCCCACCCCAGTCCCTCCACTGCAGCGCGACGCCGGGGAAATAAATACCACGGAGCTCATCGCAGTTGAATCAGTCAACGCCTGGAAGCAAAAGAGATCACTTCGCCTACTGCCTCATCGTTAGGAAGAAATTCCATTGGATCACGGCTTCAAAGCCCGGAAAACAGTTTAGTTTGTATTTTGACCGGCCGTGAAAGCGTTTACATGCCTTTACACTCTTAGAGAGTCAATAGAAGAATAAAATTGTAATTTAAATTTTATTCTTCTATGACAGCTTTCGTCATGTGTGGTAATGTTTCTGCATATGTTTCAGCCCTGATGAATATCTAAATTAAACGTCGAAATGTAGGCCAAAGAAAAAGGAGTTTTCATTTGTTCTAAACTCACTAAAACACGAGCTTTTATTTTTTTCTTTATCAATATCCTTTCTTCAAAATTTTCATGTCTCTCTTGGTTTTTATTATATAGGGTGATTTTGACAATTTGACTTTTGGTAATTTGTAATCCTATTTTGAGAAACATAAAAAACAGTATTTATGTTACGTAAAATCTAGTGGCTGACTCATTTTTCTCTTCATCTAATGGTTCAACCACAAAATAAAAGTTTCGGAATAATTTTTTTTTGTTTCTTTGAAAGATTTTTGTTAAGGAAATTCTAGATATTTAACAAACTACAGTATGTCCCATTTACAAAAAGCAAAGCTTGGTTAGATCAGGTTATAATTAAAATTTTCATGGCTCTCTTGGTGTTAATTATATAGGGTGATTTTAACAATTTGACTTTTGATAATTTGAATCCTATTTTGAGAAACATAAAAAACAGTATTTATGTTACGTAAAATCTAGTGGTTGACTCATTTTTCTCTTCATCTAATTGTTCAACCACAAAATAGAAGTTTCAGAATAAATTTTTTTTGTTAAGGAAATTCTAGATATTTAACAAACTACACTATGTCCCATTTACAAAAAGCAAAGCTTGATTAGATCAGGTTATAATTTCAATGTTAAAAAATATAACTTAAATGTGATAAAATATAGATGCTACGGAAATCTTTCGTAAGATGTTGTGTTTTACGAAAAAATGTCACACTATTGCAAAAGTCGCATTAATACACCGTAAAACCAACCAAATTTGAGACACCCTGCATAGTCACTACAGCGATTTCTTCTATACAAAAGCAACATTAAACGGAACATCGTATGGAGTTTACAGGTGCAGACTGAGGTCAAGCAGCAGCAGCAACACAGCCGCAAGAAGTTTCTAGTAGTTAGGCGTGATTAAGCAATTCCTATTTGACAGTTCAATTTATACAACACAATTTTCTAATTAAAATTTCATCTTCGTGGCCGGGTACGTAATTAAAGTTCTGTGTGCCTACATGTACGCTGTTTTAATAAAAGTGCGTTCGTAGGTATAAAATAGGTGGTATCTTCTAGTAGAGGATTTATTGTATTGATTTAATAATAGTAATGTGATCACAATGCGGCGATTTTAACGCTGAAATTGAAAAAAGGAAAGAAGAAAATTAAGTAGGTCTAGTCGATTATTGTGCGTTCCATGGAACGCACAATGCTCGGGATTTCATTGAGAGACAAATTAAGAAACGAGGAGATTCGAGGAAGAACTAAGATTACGAATGTGGCAGAACGGGTGTGGCAGAACAGTGACAGATGGACAACCAGGGTTACCCATTGGCGACCAAGAGCAACTCAAAGGAACAGAGGGCGACCACAGAGAAGATGGCTAGACGATATTAGAGCAGCCATTGGCCGAGACTGGTATCACAAAGCCCAAGATCGTCAAACATGGAAGATATATGGAGAGGCCTATATCCAGGAGTGGATGAGAGAAGGCTGATGAAGAAGAAGAAGAAGAAGTCGATTATGGTCTAGGACTAAGAAACGATAGAGGAAATCGACTTCTTCAATTCTGAAAAGAACAACAATTGATAATTATTAACACCTTCTTTCAACTTCCACAACGCAGATTTTATATGTTCGCTGCACCAGGCGATACAGCGGACCACATTACACGTAATCAAATTGACTATATAACCGTTTCCAAAAAATTCCGCAATGCCATCAAAGCCGTTAAAGCATACCCAGGTGCAGACGTTGCGTCAGATCACAATGCACTGATTTGTAAATTTGAAAGAATACTAAAAAGAACAACGAAAATCCAGCAAAGCGACAAAATAGATCTGCGAAGGTTCAGGGAAGACGCAGCTACAAACCGGATTGAGAGAAATAGTGGCAACCCCAGAAGAACCCCTACAAGAATGGAACAGAATCGCCCAAGTTATTAGAAACACCAGTGAAAAGTACCTAAAAAAGACACGTGTAAACAATAAGGAATGGATGACAGACGAGATCCTGACCCTTATGGACCAGAGACGAATACTTAAAAAGAAAAACAGGGAGGAGTATCGATCAATACACAAGACAATAAAGAGAGAAATCATGGCTGCAAAGGAAGAATGGCTGGCAGAGAAATGTGACGAGATTGAGAAACTAGATAGAATGCATGATCATTTACATACACACAGAAAGATAAAAGAATTGACACATATTATGTGTTATGGAAGAAAACCATAACAGGAACCCTGGTAGACTCAGACGTGGAAACAATATATTCAAACAACATTTTCAGATGATAGATCAGAATATTACATCAGTGTCGAATCAGAACTATGCCCATGCATAACAAAAGCAGGAATTGAGTGAGTTATCCAGAATATGCAAAACAATAAATCGCCTGAACCTGACGAGGTCCATGTAGAACTGATAAAAATGTTATGTGACAGTAGCACGGAATACCTCAAGTCTCTGGAAGAAATCTTCAATCTCATCTATGATACAGGAAAAAAATACCTGTTGACTGGTTAATGTCTTCCTTCCTAAAAAACCTCGAGCCAATATCTGCGACCAATACAGGCTCATTAGGCTCATCAATCACATCGTCAAAGTGTTCACCAAGATCATCCACAGCAGAATATATAGAAAATGTGACTTGTATACCAGCGAATCTCAATTTGGATTTAGAAATGCCCTGGGAACTAGAGAGGCAATCTTTTCATTACAAGTCCTAGTATAACGCTGTAGGGACATGAACCGAGATGTGTACGTATGCTTTATAGATTTTTCAAGGGCTTTTGGTAGGGGAAAACGCAAAAAGTTGGTGGAAGTAATGAGGGAGATAGACCTAGACAGCGAGGATTCTCTTCCGCTATCAATTAAAAACTTTAATTATATTACCGATTATAAAGTTTAAATGCCTTCGGAGGTGCTTACTTAAGCATTATCGAGAGTTTAATTACTAGGAGGTAAAGTATTGGCAAACAACTATTCAATTCCCGACAGATACAGTTTGTATCTTGTTTGCCACAAAAACGAAATAGTGGTAGCGCAACTGGTTCTAAGAAAAGTATATCTTGTCAATGGATCGATTTTGGCCATATCTGGATTTTTCCGAAAATTTCAAATTTGCACTTTTAAACGCTTTGATATATTTTTTAATCTATTTTGGCCCTAAGCCTAACCTGAATTTTCCTACAAGTCCTCAAATTGCATTTTTACATACTGTGAATTATTTTTAACTGATTTTGGCATTAATCTTAATCTGTATTTTTCCAAAATCTATAAATTGCATCTTTGAACGCTTTAAGCCATTTTTTATCGATTTTGATCCTAATCCTAATATACATTTTTCCACAAACTCCACATTTGTATTTTTAAACACTTTGATTTATTTTAAACAAATTGTGGTCCGTCATTCTTATCTCAATTTCTCAAAAAAATTGCTTCTGAATAATTTTTAACCGTTTCTAAGTCCTAATCTTCATCTACCTTTTTCTAAAAATTTTTAATTTTTTAAGTATTTTTTAACTGAATTTAAGTTTTATCGAAGAATGATTTTTTCGGAATATTTTAATTTGCGTTTTTAAATGCTTTGAGATATTTTTAACCAGCTTTGGCAGTAATCCTAAAATTTCTCCAATCACTTCACATTCGTATTTACTGCATACGTTTAGTTTTTTTTTTATCGATTTTAACCTTAATCTTAATTTGACTTTCTCAAAAAATACATTTTGGGGCGTTCCGAGCCAAATTTCGTTTAATTGCGTCCAAAAATGTAATTTACCAAAAACAATAAATGAGAAGATTTGAACCAGTTTTGTCTTATTTTGCCCTGAAGAGAAGTTAAGTTTCTCCAAAAACATAAAAATTTTTATGTCTAAAGGATGTGGAACAATTTTAATGAATTTTTATCTCCCTTGGATTTCTCCAAAGACGTCAAATTTGCTCTTTTAGATGCTTTGAGAAGTAGATAAACAAAGCCAATTCTACCCCACTTTAAGTGGCCTAGAAACATAATTTTTGATGTTTCTTTTCATGACAAAGGGCTAGTAGACGTTTCGGCAACTTATCGGTTGCCTTCTTCAGAACTAATACCTAAAATCAAAAGCTTTAAAAATGGTGAATTTAAAGGTAAATCTCTCTGAAAATCGTTTTGCTTTTTTCTTCAGAACCATCAAAAAATTGTATAGGGACGTAATACCCATAGGTAAGAAATATAGAATAATTTGCCATTTTGTTAGGGGTTATGTTCTTGTTTTCCAAATCAGGTGTATTACTATAAATGACAAAAATCCTCTACTTCAAGCATTTATTCCATTAAATTATTGTCTTACTCTTATCCCTCTGCTGTACGTAGATAATAGGAGAGTTCTAACAATTCAAGTGTCTGTGTAATTCCATTCGGAAACGGATTACATGGTCCTCTACAAATTTTGACTAATTCTGGTTTACCTGCTTAGTGAATTTAACTAAGCTATAGGATTATGCAAGGGTATGCAAATGACAATTCTATTACTGTTAGGAACTTATATCGGGGATTAACTGACGGATCAATCGGAGAACTTAGTCTCAACTGCCTTTGTAAGAGCGGGATGATGGAATTTATGTTGAATGTGAATGAACCGAATTATGGCGAGTTTATATTGGAACCAGTCGGCTTACGTCCGGAGGTGAAGATCCAAAAAGGTGTTCGCCAAGGGTGTTCGCCAAGGGGTTCGCCGACCTTATTTAATTAACATCCACTCTGAAAAGATATTTTAGGAAGCACTGGAGGACTCTCCTGAAGGGATTAAAATAAACGGCGACACCATCAGATACGCAGATGATACTATTATCCTCGCAAGTAGACTGGAGGATCTTGAAACTCTTCTGTAGAAAATCAATACAACGAGCGAGGAGTATGGACTTAGCCTGAACACCTCCAGGATAAAACATATGACCATCAGCAAAAACCCCCAGCCTCCTATGGTTTTGACTTTAAATCAAGAAATTATAGAACGAGTCGAGAGATACATTTACTTATATTCAATGGTGAATGCAAACAGGGATTAATCCGTAGAAGTAAGATGCAGAATCTAGAAAGCAAGAACTGTATTCAATAGGATGAAAACATTTTTCGTCAACAGAAACCTTAGCCTACAACTGAAAATAAGAATGGTCATATGTTACATCCTTCCTGTCCTCTTGTGGGGATGTAGGGGTTTAATGGGGTCACGCCATAGAGGGAGCACCTTTAAATAGAATCGGTCATATCAAGCGTCATAGATGGGAGAGAGATTGTAGTAACTGGTCTTCACGGGATACTCAGCTCTTAGTCAAGGCTACAAGCGCCACACCTTGGGAAACTGTGTTCACCCACAGGCTAATTGAATTGCTGGCCCTCAGTTCGGGGCAACCCTTAAGTGGGGAGAGGGTGCGAAGTATCCCCCCGTCTGTAAAAGCGATTAAAATACAGTTGTACAAGGAAAAGACAAAGATCGCTACGTGGAACTTGCCTAGCTTTTATATGGCGGGAAAGCTCGCCAAAGTAGAAAAAAAAATGCATAGACTGCAAATTAAGATCCTTCTTCTTCTTCTTCTGTAGCTTATTCTGTCCACTGCTGAACAAAAGCCTCTCTCAAATGCTTCCATTTCCCCCGTTCTTGTGCAGCCAGTATCCAGTTTCCGGCTGTTCTTCTTATATCATCGCTCCAGCGGGTAGGCGGTCGTCCTCTGTTACGATATGCGTCTTGTCTTGGACGCCATTCTGCTATCTTCTTTGTCCATCGGTTGTCCGTCATTCTGGCAACATGCCCCGCCCAGTTCCACTTTAAATGTAAGATAGTCTCGACAGCATCTCGTGTCTTCGTTCTAAGTCTTATAGTTGTATTTGGGACTCTGTCTCGAAGGGTGATTCCCAGCATCGATCTTTCCATCCTGCGTATTTTCGTAATGTTTTTTCTTGTAAGTGTTAGTGTTTCTGCACCATATGTCAGCACGGGAAGGACGCATTGGTTGAACACCTTTCTCTTCAAGCATATTGGGAGACTGGACCGAAACACTGATTTTAGTTTTCCAAATGCTGCCCAAGTCAGACCTATTCTACGCTGGATTTCGCGTGTTTGATTGTCCCGTTCGATACTGATTTCATGTCCTAGGTATTTGTATGAGTATGTCTGTTCTATATTTATGTTGTTAATTTTTAGAGAATTGTTTAGAACAAGGTTTGTCATATATTGTGTCTTTGATAGATTTATTTCAAGGCCTACCTTTTCTGCGGCTGTTTGTAAGTCTTGTAACATTGTTTGTGCCTTAGCCGTGTCGTCTGTTATTAGGACGATGTCGTCGGCGAAGCAAAGGTGGCTTAGATTTATTATTTAATAGATTATATTAATTAAGATCCTAGGCCTAACGAATTACGATGGTTTGGTGCCGGCACCCACAGAACTCCGAAGAGCGTCCTTTATCGACGTGAGAGACACCGACACTAAACTTTCACGTCGGCAAAACTCATTATCCAGCCACAAATTCTGTTGCTTTACTTCAGCAAGCGTCTGGAAAACACTCAATGCATCACCTCTAAGCACCAACTATTAATTCCTTCCCAACATCCTTCCAGTTTTGCCTCACTCACCACCCCACGTAGGTGGATTGTGGATCTAGAAGCATTGTCCTGATTTTCTGAATACCAGGAGAGCAAAGACATTACGATACACATCAGACTTGAACCCGTGGGCAACTTCGTGGTACACTGAACCTACAGCCAAACTCTTTCTGAGGTGCTCGGGCTACTGTGCTGGTTTCTTGAAATGGACCACCGACGTCCCTGGCAATTCTTTCAAGCGGGACACCATTTTTATGGCACTGCCTCGTTTGATCCCTTGATTGGTTTTTCGTCCCTTTGCTGTTTAGAAAGTCACCACACCACCGACACCAAACTTTCACATCGCCAAAACTCGTTGGCCAGTCACAAATTCTGTTGCTTTACGGCAGCAAGCGTCTGGAAAATACTTAAAGCATCACTTCTAAGCACCAACTATTATTTCCTTGCGGGGGGCGACGTTCCCAGTCGCCTATATTGAGTGGCTACTTATTTCCCCTGAATTAGAGAAGTCTGTTATTGATTGTGTTCCGCGTGATGTTCCTAAGGCTACTCACTACCCAGAGAGTGATGAATGTAATCCAAGCGTACGCTCCAACTTATGATAAACCTGATGAGGCAGTGGAGAAGTTCTACTTCACATTGGAATGCTGTTGGTAATAACTCATAATAATTGTTTTTATTGTTAGAACCGGCGACGTTGCACCGTTGCCCTTTTGCTGGCAACCCTGTTTCTGTTGGCCATGAATAAATTAGTCGTCAGCTGATGCTTTTGAAAACTGTATCACCGTGTTTTATTTACTTTCGTCTTTGTGATTTTGGCGCGGTTATATTTTGATATCAAGGCTGAACTGCATTATAACCAACAGGTTATTGGCCCAGAACCCAGCCTAGTCTCAGGTATTGAGAATAATCGCTAAAGCCAAGTACAAAGTGGTAAATCGTGCGAAAGAAACACGCCTGGTTTCTTTGTTTGAAGTGCTACGATTCGGCTACGTTTAACCAAAACCACCTAAACAGATTCTTCTTTTGCTGTGGAAAATGTGTTCGTCTTAGAGGCACTATCTAAATGTCTGGATGGACAGACACCGTTTTAGTAAACAAGGCCAGGGCGAAATTAGTTTTGACTGTGGATCCTTCTTTATTTATACATGTGAAGGACGCCAGTTCAGCCAAGGAGGTTTGGGATAAATTGAAAATACTTTATGAGGACTCGGGTTTTGCGCGAAAAAGCAGTTTGTTGCGAAAATTGATTTCGCTAAGGCTTGAAAATTGCGAATCCATGGAACAGTATGTGAATCAAGTAATTGATACTTCTTAAAGGTTAGGTCGAAGTGGTTTTACTTTGAATGATGAATTAGTTGGAAGCTTGATGCTTGCAGGCTTAACTGATAAGTTTGAACCAATGTTTATGCCATCGAACACTCAGGTATAGATGTCACAGTAGATGTAATCAAGTCTAGCATGATGGATATGCATTTGACTGGATCTGAGAGCCATTTACAGGCTAGTGGTGTCTTTGCAGGTAAAACACATAGTTAAAAACCTAAAGATAGTGGCTGCGATAGCAACACAAAGTCAAATAAATCAAAAGTCACTTGTGTTAAGTGCAAAAAAGTGGGACACTATGAACAATTGTCCTCAGCTTAAGAAAGGTACTGAACCACCTAAAGACAATGCGTTAAATGCAGTGTTCCTTACGGGCAGATTTGACAAATCAGATTGGTATGTTGATTTTGGATCCAGTGGCCATCTCACTTCCAGAAAAGACTGGCTTACAGATTTGAGAGGTCAAACAAAGATTAAGGAAATAACAGTAGCAGATAACAGTAAATTACCAGTGAAATGTTCAGGAGACCTTAAGACAATGACAGGAGATGTGGAGCATTTGGTTACTGTTCGTGATGTAATATATGTGCCTGGATTGTCAACTAATCTTTTGTCTGTAAGTCTGTATTAAGAACAAAAATAAAGTTGTTTTTAGTGGCAGAGGCTGTAACATATTCAATAATGATAGCCGGCTAGTTGCAACAGCAGATTTGGTAGACCAAGTTTACAAACTAAATTTCAAGAAACCAGAGGCAAATCTATTAGCAGGATTGGCAGTTTCAGCCGAAGTTTTGCATAGACGTTTTGGTCATTTGAAATATAGGGATTTGAATTTGATGAAACAGGGATTAGTTAATGGTTTGGAGTGTAATGGAACTTTAGCTAAAAGTATTTTATGAAAAGTAAAGATAAAGCTTTTGAAATGTTTAAGGAATTTAAGAATTATGTGGAAAATCAGAGAGGTACCATAGTAAAAATTTTCCAAACAGATCAAGGCACAGAACTTGATAGTAATCATTTCAAGGAGTATATATCGAAAGTGTGGAATTTTGAATCAAACAACGAATGTTTATACGCCTCAACATAATGACATGTGTGAACGCATGAATCGCATCATTATTGAGAGGACACGTTGCTTGCTGTTTGATGCAAAATTAGAAAAAAAGTTTTGGGCAGAAGCAATTGCTACAGCTGTCTATCTCAGAAACCGTTCTACAGCTTCTGGACTCGAGAAGACTCCTTATGAATTGTGGTTTGGAGAAAGGCCAGATGTTAGTGGAATAAGAGTATTTGGCAGCAAGGCTATGACTCTTATCCCTAAAGAAAGAAGATTAAAGTGGGATAAAAAGTCAAAGAAAACGATTTTGATAGGTTTCAGTGACAGCATCAAAAGATATAAATTGTATGATCCCATTGATAAGAAAATCATAGTCAGTAGAGACGTAGTCCTACTGTGTCAATGAATTGAAGAAACCATAAAAGAATCGAAGTTTGCTGAATTTCAGTTAGAGGTAGAACCAGGTTCAGTGGGGGCTGAGGTTGACCAACCTAAGAACCAATCAGCGGTTTCTTTTGACACTGAAAATTCAACGAGTTATGACAAGGAATCATCATCTTCTTACAGATGATGTAGAGGAATTGCCTGAAAATCCCAATAATAGTAGTATCACAAAATTGAGAAGAACTCAAAGAGTGGCAAAGCCTAAACAGTTTGAAGACTTCGTCACTTATGCATGTATTGAAGATCTCAATTTGGGCCATAATCCGGTCACTGTGAGCGAAGTTATGTCTGGAGCTGATGCTGACTTGTGAAAGATGGCGATGTCTGAGGAGCTCCAGAGTTTCGAGGACAATGAAGCATGGGAGTTCACAGACAGTATTCCAGAATTCTCAACGATTGTGCCATGCAAATGGGTGTTTAAACGCAAACATGGTGAAAGTGGTGAGACTACTGGCCATTTCCACCAAGCAAATTTTAAGGAAACTTAAAGTTAAGGGCCCTTAAACCATATGTATTAGCCTGAGTAACCATGGTAGTAATGGAAGCCTTAACTAAGTATACTTAATAATTGCTTGGTGCGATCGGCCATAAGTATCGCGCGCGGCTAGTTGCTAAACGTTGTGTGCAATAAGCGGGTATAGACTGTAGTGACGTTTTCGCGCCTCTGGTACGACATTCTACATTGAGGTTGTTGGATGCTTTAGCAGCAAGATTAGATTTAGAGATCACAAATCTTGACGTCAAAACAGCTTCTTGAAGTGGAGTACTTGAAGAGCCAGTTTATATGAAGCAGCCAGAAGGCTTTGTGGTCAGAAATCAAGAAAGTAAAGTATAACGTTTAAAAAAGGCTATATATGGACTAAAACAGTCGTCCAGAAGTTGGAATGCAAAGGTGGACGAGGTTTTATCTGACATAGGGTGCAGTAAATCCAAGTTTGAGTCATGTTTGTTCATTAAGAAAAATGATAACTTGTTGACCTTGATTGCATTGTATGTAGAGGATTTTTTCGTTTTTTCAAATCATCCTAGAGAAGTTGATAGTTTAAAGTACAAATTATTTTCTCAGTTTAAAATTAAGGATCTTGGTAAAGCAAAACAATGTTTAGGGGTAAGGATTGGTAAGGACCAGGACCAGGACTGATCAATATAACCAAGAAGGGTATATCGATCAGTTGTTGATTAAGTTTGGTATGCAAGATTGCAAAAGTGTTAGTACACCAATGGCAGCTAAGTCTGGTAATGGTGATGAACTTAAAAATTCAGATGTTAACTCGATCAATGTACCTTATCAAGAATTGTTGGGCAGTTTGATGTATTTGTCTGTTCTTACCAGACCTGACATTACTTATGCAGTTAACTATTTGAGTCAGTTGAATACTGCTTACACAGAGTATCATTGGAGATGTGCTAAGAGAGTCCTTAGACATTTAAAGGGTAAAAGACATCTTGGGTTGAAGTTTTCTAAGAATGATGTTTTAGATTTAGAAGATTTTGTCGACTCTGATTGGGTCAATGATTGTGAAAGGGAATCATATACGTGATATGTTTTTAAACTTTCGGGAGTACCAATTTCGTGGCAATCTGTAAAAGAGAAAACAACTGCCTTGAGTTCAACTGAGGCAGAATATATTGCTTTGAGTGAGGCATCCAAGGAGGCAATATATTTAGAAAACATTTTAGGAGAGTTGACTGGTTTTAATAGAAGTGTCATGAAATGACAATCAGAGTGCACAGAAGCTGGCGTTGAATCCTGTGTTTCACAGAAGATCGAAACATATCGATGTAAGGCACCATTTTATTAGAGATTGTGTTATGAATAATTTGGTAACTGTTAAATATCAGGAAACTAATGAAATGGTAGCACATATTTTGATAAAGAGCCCAGGGAGGTCTAAGCATGTGTATTTTGTTGAAAAGTTGGGTTTGGTTGCTTTGTCATAATTATTTGAGATAGTGGGGGGGTTGCTAATATCTCATAATAATTGTTTTTATTGTTAGAACCGGCGACGTCACTTTTGCTGGCAACCCTGTTTCTGTTGGCCATGAATAAATTAGTCGTCAGCTGATGCTCTTGAAAACTGTATCACCGTGTTTTATTCACTTTCGTCTTTGTGATCTTGACGCGGTTATATTCTGATATCAGGGCCGAACTGCATTATAACCAACAAATGCGCTTTAAATATAACGAGAAAAGGAGAAATAACAATGGTTTTGGGCCACTTTAATGCTAAGATGGAGTAGTACTACAGACGAGAACACCATCTATCAATTACCAACACATTTTTCAAACAGCACCCCCGACGGCTTTACACCTGGAGGTCTCCGGCTGATCACGATAACCATATAATTAGAAACCAAATAGATTTCATCCTTGTTAAAAACCACCTCATGATTTTTGTAACAAAATAGAGAGAAAATAGCCAAAAAATATCAAAAAGTATGGAGACCCTGAGGTGCGGATCCAAGCTAGCCCGAACCTGGAGTTGCATCTACAAACGTTAGTCGTGACGGAAGTGATGTCGAACCCCGATGGAGTATGCTGAAAGAGGCTCTTATAGATACCCAGGAGCTAGACATAGGCTAGACGGAGATCTCTGCCAGGCAGCGGTGGATGAGGCATGAGATCCTACGACTTATGGAAGACAGAAGAAGAAAGGCCAAAGGTGGGGATCGTTACGAAGAACTGAATTGAAGGGTGGGAACAGAGTGCCGGAAATCAGAGGTCAAAAAACCTCCTAAAGGTGACGCTGTTAATCAGTCTAGCCCTGGAATCACAAAAGAGAAAGTAATACGCATTATCGGGCTTGTGGGCCGTGGTACCTGACCAGGTGCACGCGAGAACGCTTAAACTCATTGCGGATGCAGATAGGGAGGGCCTAGCCCTTCTCACCTCTCTTTTTCAACTCTATATATCAGACTGGAGGAATACCAGTGGGCTGGCTAAAATCGACGTTCATCACCATACCCAAAAAAAACCGAATGCTTCCCAATGCGATGACTACCGCATGATTAGCTTGATGTTCCCTGTCAGGGACATGAATGTAGATATTTAGGGGAGAGGCTGAAACGGTGGCCACCCTAGGAACAGTGGCCAGACATCTAAATTATAAAAAGTAAAGCTATTCTGACTGCAGCACGATCTAGAAACGAAGCGCGCGACTTGAAGAGTCGCCATTATTCAGTTTCTAATGGCCGTCGAAAGCGTGAACATACTCGGTGTGTCAAAGTGTCTTATGTGTTGCTAAAAGTTACTAGTTGTGGTAAGTTGTCGGGTTAATAATTTGCTAAAAGAATGATTTAAACTAGTATTATTAAGATAGCACGTATTTACTGTAGAGCTTCATGAGATCGAGACCGAGACTTTAATATCGACTTCGAGACCGAGACCGATACTGCCAATCGAGACTCTCGAGAGTCTCAAAACTTCATCTAGCAGAATGAAATTTTGACAAAAAAAGGATGACATAATCAAAATAAATGGACTTTTGTTTCTCCATCCTTTTCTTTTGACATTTCACAGCCAACTAGATGAGGTTTATAATGAACACCCCGTACTTACCTAAGTTTTCTATGTTCCTCATTTTTTAAATCGATTCAAAGCGAGTAAGAACCAAACACGATTAAGACAAGTGTAAACTGTCCCTTTCCGCCCTTTATATTTATAATTAACTATCAACTATCATAAATAAGTTCTATAGATTCCTGAGTGTGGCTAGCCTGCCAGTTAACAATATGATGAAGTTTTTGGGTTTGCAAAAATATGTATTATTTCTATACAGGGTAATTTTTAAATTGGTGACTATTGTGACTTTCTTCATTCTACCACAAAATAAAGCTAAAAAGTAGGATTTGTTTCATTGGCAGTATGTGCACTTTTTCGAAATGCATATTCTAATGCATAATATAAAACCTGATTTGAAATATTTCCATATTTTCAATAAAATTTTGTAGCGTGTCGATAGCTAAGTATATAGGACGCATACGAAGCCCATTGACTGAGCAGCTTCGCGGCGGAGCAATGGTAAAGATCCCTCGATATGATTGGATGATGTCTGCATAAACGCATTCGTTCATCGGATTAGCTGATAGTTCAAGTTCAGTTTTCGTAAGTAAAACATCGTTGTCTCCCTGACGGTGAAGTGTATCAATCAAAAAGTAGGTCAGCAAGTTGTCTGAAAATTTGATAAAGTAATCGTTTCTTGTTCATTTGGATTTAATTGCAGTCTTGTGTATTGGATTAAGTGTGTTTCTGTTATCTGCACATTCTCGATGATGTGCAGACTTTTTTCTCGTGTTTTGCAATTGATACACGTGTTTTGTTTGCAAGTAGGATTAAGAAAAACTAGTCAACAGTTCGTTAGACAAAAGCACAAGTTTGATGTCATTAAGCGGCCATCAGCTCTGAATCGAGCTGCTTAATATAAAAAAAAATAGGGCCACAAATTAGAAAGCTTCTTCTGCTTAATCCTACCAATCAACATGTCTGTTATGTCACGATCATACTCTTTATTAAAAGCAATCTATTCAACAGTACCAAGAAGCTTTTTGAAATTTTCAGTAAACATGAAGATACTAAAAATTCTATCAACATTAAAAGCATTAAAATGTTCCCATGTTATGTTACAGTGTGCTTAGCTTTCAGTGGACTATGATCTGTTTTAGTGTTTCCAGCTCCAGATCTGTTTCACCAGAATAAATAGAGACGTTGAGCTTGCTGTCTAGTTAGTGGTGATTAGAATTAAAAAAATGAGAGCACGCTTATATTGAAGGAGAGTAAGGATGAAGTGTTGGAAATATATAGGACGCACATATACTGTATAAAGAATATGTTCAGTAGCATCAGTGGCGAACTTACGAGCAGGTCTAATGCAGTTTCACATTAAACTAACCTGAACTAACTTCATGCAAAAAATCGGAAATTTCTCTGAAAACTGTGCATTATAACTTAATAATTCAGAAGAAAATTGAATATGCAATTCAAACATAATAAGATTTTTCGAGACCGAGACCGAGACAGACTCGAGTTACTACTACGAGACCAAGACCGAGATTACGCAAGTCTCGGTCTCGGTCTCGATGCCCAAGACCGAGACCGACACTCAATTATAAATTTGAGACCTAGACCCGAGAGTATGTAAGTCTCGGTCTCGGTCTCGGTCTCGTGAAGCTCTAGTATCGAATCATCGAAATAACAATTCGAAAACTGTGGAACCCAAAAATGTTATGTTAGGTTATGCTACCGAAAAATACGATACATTTTGGAACAGTGGCCATACTATATGTAAGGTACAGTGGCCTCACCTTGGCTGATAAGAAACGGGGTGGTCACTGTTCCTTTTATAGTTTTGAGCCTAATAAAGTAAAGTGTTTACAGTGTCACACACGCCTTATACCAAAAACTCAAAAAGGAATAGGAAAAACACCACCTAACACAATGCGGAGTGCTTTGCAGAGTATACTTAATGGAGGTTTAGTTCATTGGGAGGATCCAGCTCTAGAAGGAATGCCTCGACAACTATGCCGTAAACAGAATATTTTCCTCTGAAGAAGAAGGTATTTTGTGCGACTATCTACAAACTATGACCAAGCTGCCCCATGGACCTACGTCCTAAAAGTGTGCATATGAATTGGCGATCTCTAATCAGAAAAAAATTCCTGCGTCATGGCATACTAACGAAATGGCCGGAAAATTCTGGCTTACATGGTTCTTAAAAAGAAACCCATTATCTATCAGAACAGCAGAATCGACATCACTGGGCCGGGCAATGGAATTCAACAAACCCGACGTAATGAGCATTTTTGGAAACTTGAAAGAGGTTTTGGAGAAGTTCAAATTTAGATCAGACAAGATATATAACATGGACGAAACAGCTCTCACTACTGTCCAAGAAGCTGGTAAAGTTATTGCTAAAAGGGGTCAAAGGCAGGTGGGACAAATAAGTTCAAGCGAAAGAGGCACATTGGTCACAATGTGCGGAGCCATAAATGCTGAAGGTAACAATATTCCCCCCTTATTGATATTTCCAAGAAAGTTCTTTAAGGAGCACATGATCAAACTTGCACCCAACGGAACCATTGGAACAACATCAATAAATGGATGGATTACATCAGATATCTTTACCAAGTTGTTTAAACATTTTATTTCGTATGCCAACCCGAAGCCAGAATTGCCACTTTTATTAATGTTGGCTATTATGGTTATCCATAACCATAATAGCCATCTGTCACTTGAAGTAATAAAACTGGCACGTATGCACAACGTGGTGTTGCCTCCAGCCACATACCAGTCACAAACTGCAGCCATTGGATGTGAATCACAGAATCACCATTTATGATATCGCAGAGATTTTAGGGGCAGTTTATCATATTGCATCCTCTTCCCGAAATTGCATATCAGGATTCCGTGCAACAGGGATTCATCCATACAATGATAATATTTTTAATGACTCTGACTACATGGCTGCAAGCGTTATCGATGTTCCATTATTAGAAGGTATTCCAGAACATAGATCCAAATCGTGTGATTACCGAAAATATGACTGAAGCAAGGACTAATGAAGGAATTAGTAGCCAAATCGAGCCACAACCATGTTGCAGTAGTTCTTATAGTGCCATTAATAAATTTGCTCCCGCCAAAAAACTCGTGAGTCTTGAAGTAGTAAAACCTTTCCCAAAATCTACTCTAACGCAAAAATCCACTAAACGCAAGAAAAAGTCAACTGAGATTTTGACAAGCACGCCAATATACAAGCAACTTGAAGAAGAACAACTGCTAAAAGACCTGAGACAGAAAAGTTTAAAAGAGAAGAAAACGGTTCAAAGAAGAATTGATGACATCAATTGTGTTATCACAACAGCTAGTAAGGAGAATATTCCGGTGAAAATACAGGCAAAAGAAAATAAAGTTGAAGATTCAAATGTGAACTTAGAAAGTGAGAGTGAAAGTAAAAGAAATGAATTTCTTCATTTACGGATGTGATGAGGTAGATTCGTATGAAGATCCCAGGCAGAATAAAAATATTGAATGGTTGGCACGTAGGCTTCTGGATTCTTGGACCCTTGTTATTGTATGGTTGGTTGCTATCTTGGGTTCTGGTCCTTTTGTCTGATTAAAATAAGTTACAGCGGGTGCTTCTAACTTCTTTGTTTAATGACGTTTCGACACAAATTGGTGCCTTCATCAGATTACTACAACATATGGAAAATGTCATTGTCACCATTTGTGGTAAGTCATTGTCACCCTCAGATTCCCTCCTTTTCTTACGTTTCTTACCCTTTTGGCCCCTCTTCTTAACCTAACACCATATTGCATCGTAGGTTTCACTTTTGACGCTCTTTTGCTTTGAGTTACCGACTTTATTCTTTAATTTAATCATCCCTCAATACGTTTATGTTTCAACATTTTATTTCGTACTTGTAGTAATCTTTATATAATTTTTTTTTTCCATGTATTCCTTTTTACCATTCCTTCCTGCTATTGTAAAAACTTTTTCTTTAAACTAAGTATTCCATATGTTGTAGTAATCTGATGAAGGCACCAATTTGTGTCGAAACGTCATTAAACAAAGAAGTTAGAAGCACCCGCTGTAACTTATTTTAATCAGACAAAAGGACCAGAACCCAAGATAGCAACCAACCATACAAAAATATTGAAGATTTAGATAACATCCGTGTCGGCAGTTTTGTACGAAAAAAACCGTAAAGTATTGTGTAGGCAAAATTATTGAAATATGTTCAAGTTCAAGTGAATACAATTTAAGTTTCTTGAGAAACCATGGGCGACATTTCAGTTTCCCGACCATTTCCGATATTTCCCTGCTTCGTTTTGACGACATAGTTGTTCATTTTACCACAACCAACCTCCAATGGAGGCACAGCTAGAGCCCAAAGCTTGTATTCATTTACTGTGGACCTTACCATCTACACCTTATATTAGTTAAGTACTTGCTGTATTAATATTACGTTAATAAAAAGATAAACCTAGAGTGATTTCTAAAGTGGCCAATGTACCATACCTATATGGTACAGTGGCCACTTTGAAGACCCTTTACTAATTACATCATACATTTTGTTTCTTGATTAATTTGGAACACAAGCAAGGATATTATGAATGTCCATACAATGGTTAATCATTTGCAGTAAGTACAGCATCTTCCTATGATCAGACTATTATTTATAGCCGATAATAGCAAAAGGTGGCCACTGTTGCAGCCTCTCCCCTACTCATGTTTTATTGACTACAGTAAGGCATTCGACTGTGTTTCGCACCAGAGACTTACTGAGATCCTCAAATTCATTGGTGTGGACGAGGGAGACCTGCGCATTATCACCCAACTATATTGGAATCAGACGGCGGAAATGAGAATAGAGGGCAAAACATCTGAAGAGGTGGAGATTCGGAGGGGAGTGAGACAGGGTTGTGTTCTGATACTCCCTCTTTTCAATATATATTCCGAAGCGATTTTTGGTGAAGCATTGGAAGATGTGAGAGAGGGCATCAAGATCAATGAAATTGCGTTAACAACATACGCTTTGCTGATAACGTGGTAGTGTTTATTGACAGTCTGCCGCATCTTTAGAGCATGATGAACTATATTGTCGAACATAGCATGCAACACGGACTACAAATGAAAGTTGCCAAGGCCAAGATTGTTACACTCTCCAAGACACCAAAAGTGGCAACCCTCAGAATTAACAAGGCGGTTGTACAACAAGTTTCGGCTCTAAAGCAATTTCACCAACCTTTCACCCTACAGTCGAAATTCTTGCAAGGATCGAACAGGCCAGATGTTTATTTACATCAATGAGGAGCTTCTTCGCTTGCCGTGACCTGTCTGCAGCGTGTGCGAATGCTAGTGCTGCTATATCTTCCCGGTCCGTCTATATAGATGTAAAAGCTGGACCTTTAGTGAAGCACTGGAACGTCGGATCAACGCATTCGAGATGTACCTATATCGATGTATTCTGGATAAACCGAATAACCGACGAACTATTAACAACAATAAAAAAACGAAAACTACAATACATCGGTCTCGTTATAAGAGGAGAGCGATATGAATTGCTCCGCCTTGTTATTGAGGGAAGGATTGAGGGCAAAAGATCTGTGGGCAGACGGCAGAATTCGTGCCTCAAGGCTCTGAGAAGACGGTTTGGTCGAACGTCCATCGAGATATTTAGGGGTGCAGTTTCGCGCACCATTATAGCCAATTGGATCGCCAATCTTCGGAGGAAGACGGCGTCATAAGAAGAAGAAGTAGTCCTTTTGTAGGGCGTTGAGGCGTGGACCATGACAGAAGCCTTGATGAGGAAGCTCGAAGCGTTCGAAATGTGGATATATAGGAGAATTCTGCGCATCTCATGGAGTGAGCACATAACTCACGAAGAAGCACTTGGAAGAATGGGTAAAACGGAAGAAGTGACATCCACAGTAAAGAGAAGAAAAATGGAGTACTTTGGACATATTATGAGGAACAATAAATGTCGACTACTGCAGCTTATCCTACAGGGAAAGGTCGACGGTAGGAGGACCAGGAAGGAGAAGGATGTGAAAAACCTACACCAGTGGGTTGGGATGGCATCTTAGCCATGATAATCGCCAACGTTCGCAGATAATCAGGCACCACAAGAAGAAGAATATATCGAAGAAGCAATAATATAAAATATGGTATTTATAAGTGCAAAAAGCCTAAAACGTGTTAATAGAGAATTTCCTAAAAACGGGAAGTTTGTTATTACAAGGTTATTTTATTAACACAAGCAATAACCCCAGTTAGACCAAATATGTTCCCATGGTTTTTCATCCATAACATTCAATTACGGTTAACTGGACAACCTCGACTTACATTTTTTCATTCTAGAATGACCATATAAAACAATCTTGATTAATTCATAAGCAATGTGACATTTTCATAACTTATGATTTATATAAAATTGATGCAAATGCTAAGTCAATTAGACCAATTACGAACGCTATATGTTCATGCTAGGTTTTCGGAATTTTTAACCACATCAGGTGCAAAGCGTTGTAATTACAGATAGATAAAATCTATTTTACTGGTTCTATTTAATGACTTGAGTAATAGTTGCTGAATAAGTCGTTGTTAATTTATATGGTTCGAGTGAAAAGTGTATTGGTTCCTCAATAAAAACAAAAAAAAATTTGAAATTCCTGCATATTAATGCGTACCTATGAGCATTTATAATACTATTTCGGTTTCGCATTATAGATATATCATGTCCATTCTTGGGTAAAAAATATTGCTCGAAAAAACAATTTTTATATACTTACAGTTGAGTTTTCACTAGCTGGAGATGCACATGTAGAATATCGTATTTCTGAAAGTATAAAATCAGATTTTAGTTTTCTTAGGCTTAGGAAGATAGTATATGGTACAAACTTTAAGTTATAAAGGAGAAAAACATATAAATGCCTACCACATGATATCCATCTAGATCAATAATAATCTTAGCATGCGAAAGGTCGCCATATTCTCGACATTAGCTACTCTTATGTAGGAGAATACATACATTTTTTTGAAAAAATGTTGGAAGATAAATATATATTTCCCTAAGAACTTCATAGACACCAAACAAATAGCTTTAAGCTATCATATCACCACCGACAATTTATATTCCATTACTATACTCGGTTACTCACAATATCAGCAAGTTGTTTAACCAACACTACAAGAGTAAGTAGCCGTTTTGAGATTATAGCATAAGACTTCTTATGATACAGACACCCAAGCTCATGTTGCAAAATTTAATCGATATCTTACTGAAGACGGTATGGAATTCTATATGCAATTAGTTAGAATGCAGAACTGTCACCACGGTATTCAGACGCCGCAATTCTTTTAGAGCTACCTCAAACGGCACTCCCATCTTTAGATTCTGAACCATCAATTATCCGTGGTGAAGAAATGCACCCGTACAGTAGCAGTCGAAACAAACACAATATTTACGCACATTAATCTCAGTCACATATGACACGTGACGTCATCAGTTAGCACCCGGGAGCTACGTGTCAAAGAATGACCCATAAACACTGTTCGTGAGATATATACTTTTGATATATAGGTGTAAGGAACAATTGCACCATCGGAATTTGAGATTATAGCTCCGATTGATATATCGGTTTTCTATGGCCTGTCCTGTGTTAATAACTTATGATAAATAAAATGGAGGCGTAGGTAATGCGACTGTCGATTGTCTTTGCCAATAGCAGGTAGGTACTACGTATTAGATGGTATTTTGCGCTGTTTCAAATGTAAATATTGTAAATAATTATTATGGCATGAGAACCAAAAAAGGAATTATAAATTATACATATTTGTCATGTCATAGTTGCAATTCAACTCCACGTAGCACTAACAACAGTAGCCTCCCTTTATAAAAACCATACCACAACTTCAGCTGATTTTAGCAATGTTAGTTCTATTATATAGGCGCTTTCTCTATTTTGCGAAATTAAAAAAAAGCTCTTCTTTGATAAAGCTTCTTAGGAAACGATACTGGCGTTTTGAATTTTAATAACCATCTATGGTTTTTTAATAAGGAAATTTATTTTTCAAAACCTCTTGAAATAAGGAGAGCTCTGTATGTGAGAGCCAAGAGAATTTGTGAGCCGGCTGAATTGGATCGGGAAATGAAGCATCTGGAAAGAGCCCTTGGTTGGAATGGATACAGCAAACACGAGTTCGATAGGGCCGTCCGTTCAAGGAATGTAGAGCGCCAGGAAGAAACAACGGAAGAAGACAACAAAATCTAAGTAATTCCATAAAATTTACAGCAATTCCAAAAGATTGGAAATAAAGGAGTGGCTTATACACTAAAATTCAAGAGTGATATTTTCCAACGGGGAAACCTTGTAGCGTTTTCTTTTTCACAAAGAAAACCTACTGGCTTCCCTTTCAGACTTTCATAGATAACTGTAAAATACCATTTTATTTCCAACGAAATATGACTACCTTGGCCGCCATGTTTGTTCACCTTGATTATCGTTTCTATGCGATGCTTCTACTTCGAGTCCTATGGTTAGAAATCCTTTGAAAGTTGACTTCTTCTGGACATTGACATGTGTCAAAGGGTTGATTATAGGGTTGTGATCTTCATTGTACCCGGTGCATATGATTGTACCGGGTGCGGTGTTTATGAACGGTGCATATTGTGTTTGCACCCGGTGCATTCCGAATATGTCAGAATCGTCTAATGAATCTCGATCTGTCAAATGTCATCAGTCAACAAATATCATCTGTCAACTTCATATTTCATAAAACAAAATATAATCTTTTTAAAAACAAATACTAAATAATATACGAATTACATAAATAAATGTGTGTTAATTAATTATTCCCTATTCCGGTATCCTGCATCCTGCAAAAGCAGAACCGTCATTTGTTGTTCCTACTCGGTGTAAACTGTAAAGTGCTACTGTATTTCTCCGTTCTCGTCCAAATAAAGGTATTTGATCCAAAGACCAAACAGTTTAAGTAATTTTTGTTATGAATATGTTCGTTAAACTCTTAGCACTAATAACATACTCAAGATAGAAAGAAAAACTCAGCAATTAAAGCAATATTATATCCTTTTTTTTTCTTATGATATTCTTTCAAAAAGTGAGTTTTTTTTATAAAATCAGGTGGTTAAAAGTTTTATAAAAGTTTATTTCAGTTCCTGAGCGGTAAAATATATAATAAAAATTAAAAATACGCATACACGTGACTTGTAGATTGTAGTTAATGTCGAAAATGCAAAAATACATAGTATGACATATGACGTATAACAATATGGCAACGTGGTAACTTAAGTTGAAAAGGCAACGCTGCGAATTGAATGCACCGGGTGCAATAAGGGTGCATATTCTCCAAATGTCGGTGTAAACAAATGCACCCGGTGAATTCACATCCCTAGTTGAATAATTATTTTGCTATCCGTGCAGCATTGCCAAATTTCACCAATATTTTTACTTAGATTCCCCTATTTTCTTCATGTGATCTTCTAATACTTTCCCTAAATTTATCTTTTATTTAGCAACAATGGCAAGATTTTCATATTTCGCGGTTCATTTTCTACTTCTTTTTATTTCCCCCTTTTGACACCAGGCCCTATCCACTCTTATTACCCAACTTGGTTTGCAATTTGCTTTTATTCCTACACGTAAGATGGCGCTCGGCCGGCGTTTGTTGGGTTGCGTCCCCATGAATTTCGTCCATTCCCGACGGCCAACTTCAAAATAGCTACCGAACTGTCAAAATTTTAAATTTGAATCTTTGGAATTTGAATTTTTTGAAGTATTGTAGGTTTTTAAAGCGATAAAGTTAAATAAAGTATATAAAAGTGATAAAAAGTGAGTTGGTGTTGTGCTGCGTTTAAAAATACTTAAGGTAAGCTATAAATTACTTATTACTGGGTTAATACGATTTGCTCATACGCGGACGGGATTGGTCATACATTGGGTATCTTATACGCTTTTTTCTAGTAGAAAAAAGGTGCCTTACGTATACCATATATGTCAATCTGACCATTGACTTCTGACTTTGGAAAAAAACATGGCGGCACCAATAGAAAACGATACCACCTTATGGCCACCCTCTCATTACAGTCACTCTACTTAGGATTAGAGTGCCTGTAATGAGAGTGTGGCCATAAGGTGGTATCGTTTTCTATTGGTGCCGCCATGCTTTTTCCAAAGTCAGAAGTCAATGGTCAGATTCACATGGTTATGGCCCAACTACGCCCTGGGAATATACCCGTCCTTTGTTTCCTCCATATGAATTTGTGGCGTCCTCTGCACCAACTCACTGGTGACAGCACACATTCTTCGACCACCGACTCACAGGTGGCAGCAGCAGCAGCAACAACAACAATTCACACACGGTTTCGTTCCCATCTTCTCACCGCCTTTCCGGAGACTAATTTGAGTACATATATAAGTTCCAAATATTAACCAGCATCCCGGCGTATAAGGCAGGGGTCTATCGAGCCTTACTGACGAGTTCAAGATAGACCCTGGAACGAAACGCCAACACCACTTGCATAGGTCTAGCGACTACCGGTCGCCTCTGTGGTGTTTCTCATCCTTTCCCAAGTTTTCAACCTTTTTCAATGGCACCACCATCTAGGTACCGCCATAAATTTAAGCACAAGAACACTCTAAGAGCAATTTGGAATTTCGTCGGCTGTCAGTACTCAGTACGTCAACTCAATGATGGATAAACGTCATCTAAAAGTTGCGGGATATTCAAAAATTACCTGAACTTAAAAGGGTGGTTGTGGGAATTTGTGAATTCCTCAATAATTCTCAGTTGCTCATAATGTATCTTGAACTAAAGTGCGTACTTATTAGTAGAAAGGAAGAATTGTAGTTGATCGTTTGTCTGAAAAAAAAATCATTTGAATGCTTTCGCCCATAAGAACAATGTTAATCTTGGAAAAAACATGGCGGACAAGTCCTTATGGCCACACTCTCATTACAAGCACTCTATTTAGGATTAGCTAAGCGCGCCACCTCTCGACCCTAGCTTCAATCTTGAGCTTTTATTCCTTCCCGAGAGATGGCGCTGTAACGCGAACCAAATTTTTAACATGCGAGTTGACGTTCTATTTTAGCTCTGTTTTATGTTTGACACTATAATTTCCGTTTTTTTGACCAATTCAGAGCCCAGGTGGTAAAGGTAAAAACGTTTGATAGTCCCTTTTCCATCTTGACCACTGTCCAGGGCACATCGGACGTCAGCCTGTCCCTAAACGGCTACAACCTAGCCATGTGGCTATTCATTGTTGTAATTAGCGTCCTTAAGTTGTAAGTAGTTGGTGAAGTTAGCGGGATTAGGACAAATAATGGACCTCTTCTTTATTCGAAAATGGCCGACGTTTCGACTGTTTATTTAGTCTTCATCAGGGCTATTCTCACTTAGAGAGGGTTTTATAATGGTTGTAGCGAATAAGTTTTATATCTTGCAAGTTTTATACCTTGTGCGGCGGACGTGTAGTTTGTCGAGCCTAAGATACCAGGGTCACCGAACAATCGAATGGAGTTTGCTATTTTAACCATCTTGAATAGAATTTTAAATGACTACCCTCTCTAAGTGAGAATAGCCCTGATGAAGACTAAATAAACAGTCGAAACGTCGGCCATTTTCGAATAAAGAAGAGGTCCATTATTTGTCCTAATCCCGCTAACTTCACCAACTACATGTGGCTATTGTAAAGTTCTCGTATTTTGGGGTCCGATGAGTAGTCCAATGTTTGAGTAATAAAACTCAATACTACTGCCGATAATGGAGCCGTTAGTGACGGTGATGGCTCCTAGGTTTTGAATCGTCTAGCATTAACCACACATGATGCACTGATCCTCTACCTCAACTAGCAAGAAAGCCCTACAAACTGGCCAAGTATTTCAACCGGTAGGAGTAGATTTAAAAACCAAGTGTACCTGCACTAACCTTAGGTAAGAACTAACACCATAATAAATAAATGTGCCTAATTTTAATAATTCCTGTTGGTTTTACTTTGGTTTGATCACCTAAACAATATGAACATCAATAATTGCTATGATAATGTTCTCAATTTTAATATTATAGCTATAACCTGTAACGGAGAGACTGTTCTTGACCGCCTAGTTGAGCAAAAGTTGGGTTTCTTGGGTAGTCGGTCTGGGCGACAAGTATTAAAACTCCTAAACTGCCAACCTTTCGACAATTTTTATTGTCTTCATCAGGGCGTCTACTGTTTTATGTCTATGTGGGTCCCGCAACAGAAAAATGTTAAAAAAGGTATTAAAAAGATGGACACACGTTTACGACAGACATTGTTGAACTATGTACCGTACGATGATGGGACATTTTTATTTCCCTTACAGTTAAATATTTTGTTGTTATTTGTTTGTTAAAAAGTTTTTAACTGTAAGGGAAATAAAAATGTCCCATCATCGTACGGTACATAGTTCAACAATGTCTGTCGTAAACGTGTGTCCGTCTTTTTAATACCTTTTTTAACATTTTTCTGTTGCGGGACCCACATAGACATAAAACAGTAGACGCCCTGATGAAGACAATAAAAATTGTCGAAAGCTTGGCAGTTTAGGGGTTTTAATACTTGTCGCCCAGACCGACTACCCAAGAAACCCAACTTTTGTATAATCTGTAACTTAAATTGAGTGGCGCCCAGTTAACAGGATTAGCTTATATAACTATACTAGGCTTCAACTCTTTTTATGTCATTTTGAACAATGACCTACCTCTCCACCTACCCAAAGCTGCCGTTCGCATAGTATGTGACTTTGCTAACTTTCTTACTTCAACTCTTCAATTCCGACCTGTATCTTAAAAACCAAAAAGGAAAAATAGCTCTGTTTCTGCCATCTTTAATTTCTCAAAATGTCGAGAAAACCGCACTCCGCATATTTTGAAAAATAATCGAGACACCCCGTAAAACTGCCAAAAACGGGATTCTCTGTAGATCGAATTTCGAATTACCCTGTATAATTAAAAAAAAACAAAAAGTAAAAAAATCAATATAAAAATTTAAAAAATCCAGAAGGGAGTTAGTGTTTCTTAAAACCAGAAGGAAGTTCGGGATTCTGCATTAAGAAAACTGAATTAAGAAAACAGTCAGAGAGAAACTGAAATAAAACAGTAAAGTAAAATATATAAAACAAGAGTTCTAACCACAGTAGAAATTAGAAAAGAAGAATATGATAAAATGAAGAAGCAATGTATAGAACCTGGCGACACGTAAGTGAATTTGTGCCTGTCCCTGCATTATTTGCATTGCAGGTTTTCAGCATTTATTTGCTTATTACTGATTTTCTGTTTCTTTTTCTGTTTCCTGCCAGTATTAAAACGAATCGTGTCCGTCAGTAAGTCGATTTCAAACGAATTTGTGCTTCTTCTTGCACCTTTTGCATTGCAAGTTTCTATTCTAAGATGTGTGGTAAACTGGCAGATTGGAACAATTTATACCACACATCTTGCTATTTCCTGGGACATAAGCTCCATATTGGTTTCTCTCCTATATAATAAAATCTAAATTAAAAAATATTAATAAAAGAAAGCAATGTATTCTTTCTTTTAGCACACCAGTTGCTTTCTTTAATTTGTTTTTTTTTGTTTGAATTTGACCGCACAACGCACCAAACCAAAAGTTAAGTTTGTGATACAAAGTACTTAAAAAATATGCTTCAATAACTTCAAATGTTTCACGCAATATTATTGGCATGTTAGATATAGAAAGCACTAACTTTTTTTCCAAAATCATTTTCTTTGCTTTTATTTGCTCTGAATGTTTTTTAAAAAATGAATATGACAAGTTTTTTTGAGGGCAATGTAAAAAGCACCATACTCTTGATGTACAATCGAATTCTTCCAAGGATGTAACCTTGCGCAACAATCGCCAAGGAAGAAGAGCCATTTTAGGTGCAATAAAATAATAGACATCCACAGCTAATAAAAGACCATTCAAAAAGGGTTGACCGATGAACTTTTTTAAGAGAAAAATCCGCCGAAAAACTAGTATGTGACTTTGCTAACCTTTTTTAAAATACGTCACAACCTCAACACTAAAATATTTTAAAAGTGACAAATTTCTGTGAAATTTCAAATATTTATCATACATGAAAGTTACATCCTAGAAAGTCCATGCAATTACAAGTTACTTTAGATATATTTTAAAAATTCCCTAGTAATTCTAAATTTTTTGTAATTCTTTAGACTTTCAGCAAAGACGATACATACACATGTACTTTGCTTTCAGTAATTTTGAAAAATTTTGAAAAACTGAGTTTTTATTGAAGAATTTTATTATTATATTGAAGAACGTAACATTGATTTAAAATGCAAACAAAAGAAAGGAAAATAAAAATGATTAAAAAAAATAAAAAACAAGAAAAAATCAAATAAAAAAAATATTTACAATTTTGCATTTCCAAGTACAACGGCATTTCCAGAAATTGTAACTAGGCACTATCGATTAATTAAAAATGAAACAAAGAAATAGACTACTAAGGGCCGTTAGCATCAAGCAATTTTTAAGTATACTTAGTTAAGGCTTCCATTATTACCATGGTTACTCATGCTAACAGCTATTGCTTAAGGGCCCTTAACTTTAAGTTTACTTAAAATTTGCTTGGTGAAAATGGCCATAATTGAAGCTTTCAAATATTTTGTTTACTTAACTGATTTACTGTTTTTAGTTTCGTACCGGTTTTAGTATCACGATTACCCCATTAAAATCTGATAAATATATTGAGGACATCTCTACTGACCGCATTGAAACAAATTTATTGAAGGAATTTTGTTGTTCAGCCTAAAATGAAATTACCGAGAACAAGAAGTTAACCCAGAAGACGATATAAATTAGTGATAGGCGATACCTATTAAAGTGAGCCGCTATCGTAAGTCGTAAGATTAAAATTCCGTTACGGCAATCCTTGCGTGCCAAGGAAAATAGCAAACCAACCCATTGTCAAGCTGGACACGAAATTTGATTGCGATATATTAGCTGGAAAACATTATAATAACGATGGCCATTCGATAGCCGCTTAAGTGGTATGCCTTGTGTTGATTTCCATGTTAAAAGCCCATAAAGAGTCTACAACGTATTAGAGGCATCTGGTGGGATGCTGGCGTTCTTTTAATTTCTGCACTTTACATTTGTATAGGCTATTAGTCGGTAATCTGGTGTTCTGGGATAGCGAGTTACGCGCCCGGTGGTTTTAAATTGTCCCTCCGCCGTAAGAGTCGATTGCGGAGGTCCCCAAGTCCCTTAAGGACTTTTGCTATTTTCTTTGGAATTCGTAATGTTTTAATTAGCCGCGATCCCCACATCGTTTCACGACTGCGAAGGTATCAAGCTAATTCTATCTATCTAGTTCATAGTTTTAGCTGCTAAGAGACTCCGTGTTTTTTGAAGTATGACATCCTTCAGATCACCTCTGAGCTAAGATATTTTTTTTTAGTAGATCGAACGCCAAATTTACCGGAAGATATGAGGTGTATACAGGGTGTCCCATTTTAAACGTTCGAGTCGAATATCTTGCAACCCATGGCAAGTACAAGAAAATGTGTCAAATAACAACTTCAATTTTTTAAATGAATCTATATAACTTTTATCCCTGAATCCGACTCAATATTTAATTCTGAATAAAAAACTATCAAGGTTCATTTCGGTTAATATTTATGAATTATAAAATATTCAAATCTAAAGTCTTAATTTTGTGTTTTTTCTTTTTCGGCTAGGAACTCTCACTAGGTCGGCTTTCGGCTAGGAACTTGCTCCCAATTTTACTAAAGAATGTGGATTTGGAGATACCACGGTGCACCTGCACATTTTGCACGAATTTCAGTGTATACAATGTAAAGTGAGGTTTACCTCTCTGTTTTTTTTTGGAACTACTGAACACTTCAAAGAATTTCTTAACTTAAAATTTCACTAAATTACTGAGAATTACTGGAAATTTCATGAAATTACTAAAAATTTCATAAAATTGCTGGAAATTGCATGGAATTATTGAAAATTTTTGAAAATAACTGGAAGCTTTGAAGAATTACAAAAAAATTTAGAATTACTTGGAAATTTTTAATAAATATCTAAAGTCACTTGTAACTACATGAACTTTCTAGAACGTAACTGTAATGTATGATAAATACTTGAAATTTCAAGGAAATTTGTGACTTTTGACATATTTTAGTGTTGGGGTTTCCCCGTTGGAAAATGGTTTTCTTGAATTTTAGTGCGCAAGTCATTGCTTTACTGGAACTACCAGAGTTTTTGGAATTACCACAAATCTTTCGGAATTGCTGTATGGAATTACTTAGGTTTTATTAGAATTACTAAAAATTTTTTTTATAAAATTTTTAAGGAATTTCTTGGACATATTTGGGGCTACTTGGGCATTTCTTAAAAATACCTGAAGTTACTTGAGAGTGCGTAAATCTTAATGGAAATACTTAGAATTCCAAAGTAATGATACAATTAGTATATACATCAAGAGTCGTCTGAATTCGCCTAAAAAAGTCATTTCCACAGCTTTAGTGTACAAGCAATTTGCATTACTTCTAATTACAAAAAAATTCGTGAAATTACTAAAATTTATCAGAATTAAAGAACATGTTTTGAAATTACCCGGGATTTTACAAAAAAACTCCAAAATTATCGAAATTAGTTGTGAAGAAGTCTAAAATTATTTAAAATGGCATGGACTTTCTAGGACGTATTTGTAATTTATAGCAAATATTTGAAATTCCAAAAGGACTTGTCACTTTTGGAATTACAAAGCCCACACTATGAAGTGAGGATTACCCCCGGGAAATGTTTCTCTGGAATTTTTGCATCGCTCTACTGCAATTATCGGAAAGTTTCCGACATTACATACTTCTTAAAATGACCGGAAATCTTTTGCAATTACTGTGAATTTTATGGAATTATTGAACAAGTTTTAGAATTACTGAAAATTTTACAGAACTACAAGGAAAATTTCTTGAAATTGTATGGAATTACTTGGGCATTTCTTGAAAATACTTTCAGTTACTTGAAATTGGGCGAAACTTATTCGAAATACTTAGATTTTCAAAGTAATTCAGTTTAGGAATTTCAGTATACATATCACGAGGTGCGGTTTACTCATCTAATAATGTCATTTCTAGTGTTTTAGTGTACAAGTAATTTGGATTACTGTTAAGTACAGAGATTTACTGGACCATACTAGACATTTATTGGAATTACTTAAGGTTATATGGAATTACATAAATTTAATTAAAATACCTGGGCATTTCTTAAAAATACCTAAATTTACTTGAAAACGCGTAAGCCTTATTGGAAATACTTACAATTCCAAAGTAATGATACAGTTTGAAAATTGTAGTATACACATCAAGAGGGATCAAAACATTTATTCGTTTAAAAAAGTAATTTCCAAAATTCGAATGTATAAGCAATTTGCATTAGTACTAATTACAAAAAATTTCGTGAAATTAGTAAAAATTTATCAGAATTACAGAACATGTTTTGAAACTACCAGCAATTTTACAAAAAAAATCTAAAATTATCGAAATTAGTGGAAGTTATGAAGAACCAAGAAATCTGGAATTACTTGAGAATTTTTTCTTATATCTCAAATTATTTAGAATGACATGGACTTTCTAGGAGGTATTTGTAATTTGTCCACACATAAAGTGAGGTTTACCTGATGAGTGATTGTTTCTCTGGAATTTTTGCATCGCTTTACTGCAATTATCGGAAAGTTTCCGGAATTACGTACTACTTAAAATTTCCGGAAATATTATGCAATTGCTGTGAATTTTATGGAATTATTGAAAACATTTTTGAATTACTGAAAATTTTTTAGAATATAAGAAAATTTCTTGAAATTTGTGTGGAATTACTTGGGCGTTTCTTGAAAATACTTGCAGTTACTTGAAATTGCGCCAACCTTATTGGAAATACTTAGATTTTCAAAGTAATTTCTCAGTTTAGGAATTTCAGTATACATACCACGAGGTGCGGTTTACTCATCTAATAATGTCATTTCTAGTATCTTAGTGTACAAGTAATTTCGACTACTGTTAAATACAGAGAATTACTGCACATTACTAGACATTAATTGGAATTACTTAAAGTTCTATGGAATTATTAGAAAGTTTTTGAAATTACTGAAAATGTCGAAGAAATTCTAAGAGATTTAGAATTATTTGTTCATATTTTCAGTGAACAGTTTGCATTACAATAATAATAATTATAGCATTTATTTAGCATATAGCTAGATAGTGAAACATTTCATATAAACCATTCACTTTTTATTGCCGTCAAGAAGGCGTCGGAAATCTGACTTTCACATTTTTATCGTATCTTATCATCATGTGCGGAAAAGAGATACGTATAAAAAAAATTAAGGTTTCAAAGGTAACGAGATGCCAAAAATAAGTGAATATGGTATAGATACAATCGACAGAAGATGAAGACAAAACTATTCCTTATAAGGGCAAAATAAAAACATACCATACAAATTAAAATCAGGACAATACATGCTTACGAATTAATCTTTTAAAAACATTCAAATCCGAAGATTCCTTAAGGGCACTAGGTAACATATTAAAATCCTGCAATCCTCTATACAGTATGGAGTTAAGCATTTGACTTTGAACTACACATTTGCATTAGTACAAAATCTGAGCAATGTCTTGTGCTGTAATTGTGGATATCTTTAAATAATTTTATCCTGTCACATATATACGAGGGTAACAAGTAATTTTTTATTTTTAAAACAAATACGTGAATGCTAAAGACAATCTTCTGCTTCAGCGTTAATAAATTCAAAACATTGAGCATTGTTTCAATTACATTTATTTCAATTACTTTTATTTAGGTATACCATTTCAATTATACAATACATTTCATTACTGCCAATTACAGCAAATTTCTCAAATTTAGTAGTACTAAAAACTTCATGAAATTACTGGGAATTACTGGGAACTTCATGATTTTCAAAGTAATTACTCAGTTTAGGAATTTCAGTATACATATAACGAGGTGCGGTTTACTCATGTAATAATGTCATTTTTACTATTTTAGTGCACAAGGAATTTGGATTACTGTTAAGCACAGAGAATTACTGGACATTACTAGACATTTATTGGAATTACTTAAATTTCTATGGAATTACTAGAAAGTTTTTGAATTTAGTGAGAGTGTCGAAGAAATTCTAAGACATTTAGAATTACTTGTTTATTTTTTCAGTGTACTATTTTCATTACTGCCAATTAAAAAAATTATTCAAATTTTTTTAAAAAAATTTTAAATTACTGAACATTTCATTAAATTACTGGGAACTTCATGATATTTCAAAGTAATTACTCAGTTAAGAAATTTCAGGATACATACCACGAGGTGCGGTTTACTCATCTAAAAATGTCATTTCTCGTATTTTAGTGTACAAGTAATTTGGATTACTCTTAAATACAGAGAACTACTCGACATTACTAGATATTTATTGGAATTACTTAAAGTTTTTGAATTTACTTAAAGTGTCGAAGAAATTCTAAGACATTTAGAATTACTTGTTCACATTTTCAGTGTACAATTTGCATTACTTGTAATTACAGAAAATTTCTCGAATTTAGTAGAAATTCCATGGAATTACTGAAAATTTCATAAAATTACTGGGCACTACTGGAAGCTATATCACGAGGTGCGGTTTACTCATCTAATAATGTCATTTCTAGTACCTTAATGTACAAGAAATTTGGACTACAGTTAAACACAGGGAATGACTGGACATTACTAGACATTTATTGGAATTATTAAAGTTCTGTGAAATTACTAGAAAGTTTTTGAAATTACTGAAAGTGTCGAAGAAATTTGAAGACATTTAGAATTACTTGTTCATATTTTCAGTGTACAGTTTGCATTACTGCCAATTACAGAAAATTTCTCGAATTTAGTAGAAATTTTTCGAAATGACTGAAAATTATATGACATTACTAGGAATTACTGGGGAACTTTATGATATTTCAAAGTAATTACTCAGTTTATGAATTTCAGTATACATATTACAAGGTGCGGTTTACTCATCTAATAATGTCATTTCTAGTACCTTAATGTACAAGTAATTTGGACTACAGTTAAACACAGGGAATTACTGGACATTACTAGACATTTATTGGAATTATTAAAGTTCTATGAAATTACTAGAAAGTTTTTGAAATTACTAAAAGTGTCAAAGAAATTTGAAGATTTATAGAATTACTTGTTCATATTTTCAGTGTACAGTTTGCATTACTGCCAATTGCAGAAAATTTATCGAATTTAGTAGAAATTTTTCGAAATGACTGAAAATTTTATGACATTTCTAGGAATTACTGGGGAACTTTATGATATTTCAAAGTAATTACTCAGTTTATGAATTTCAGTATACATATTACAAGGTGCGGTTTACTCATCTAATAATGTAATTTCTAGTACCTTAGTGTACAAGTAATTTGGATTACAGTTAAACACAGGGAATTACTGGAAATTACTAGACATTTATTGGAATTATTAAAGTTCTATGAAATTACTAGAAAGTTTTTGAAATTACTGAAAGTGTCGAAGAAATTTGAAGATATTCAGAATTACTTGTTCATATTTTCAGTGTACAGTTTGCATTACTGCCAATTACAGAAAATTTCTCTAATTTAGTAGAAATTTTTCGAAATTACTGAAAATTTTTTGAAATTACTGAAAATTTCATTAAATTACTGGGAACTTCATGATATTTCAAAGTAATTACTCAGTTAAGAAATTTCAGGATACATACCACGAGGTGCGGTTTACTCATCTAATAATGTCATTTCTCGTATTTTAGTGTACAAGTAATTTGGATTACTCTTAAATACAGAGAATTACTCTACATTACTAGATATTTATTGAAATTACTTAAAGTTATATGGAATTACTAGAAAGTTTTTGAATTTACTTAAAGTGTGTGTACAATTTGCATTACTTGTAATTACAGAAAATTTCTCGAATTTAGTAGAAATTCCATGGAATTACTGAAAATGTCATAAAATTACTGGATATTACTGGAAACTTTATGATATTTCAAAGTAATTACTCAGTTTAAGAAATTCAGTATACATATTACAAGGTGCGGTTTACTCATCTAATAATGTCATTTCTAGTCTCTTACTGTACAAGTAATTTGGATTAGTGTTAAATACAGGGAATTACTGGACATTACTAGACATTTAGTGGAATTACTTCAAATTCTATGGAATTGCTAGAAAGGTTTTGAAGGTACCGGAAATGTTGAAGAAATTCTAATACTAATTACTTGTTCATATTTTGACTGTACAGTTTGCATTACTGCCAATACAGGAAATTTCTCGAATTTAGTAGAAACTTTTTGAAATTAATGAAAATTTCATGAAATTACTGGGAATTACTGGGGAACTTTATGATATTTTAAAGTAATTACTCAGTTTAGTAATTTCAGTATACATATCACGAGGTGCGGTTTACTCACCTAATAATGTCCTTTCTAGTATCTTAGTGTACAAGTAATTTGGATTACTGTCAAATACAGAGAATTACTGGACATTACTATACATTTATTGGAATTACTTAAAGTTTTATGGAATTACTAGAAAGTTTTTGCAAGTACTGAAAGTGTCGAAGAAATTTGAAGACATTTAGAATTACTTGTTCATATTTTCAGTGTACAGTTTGCATTACTGCAAATATAGGAAATTTCTCGAACTTAGTAGACATTTTTTAAAATTACCGAAAATTTCAAGAAATTACTGCGAACTTCATGATATTTCAAAGTAATTACTCAGTTTATGAATTTCAGTATACATATTACAAGGTGCGGTTTACTCATCTAATAATGTCATTTCTGGTATCTTAGTGTACAAGTAATTTGGATTACTGTCAAATACAGAGAATTACTGGACATTACTAGACATTTATTGGAATTACTTAAAATTCTATGGAATGACTAGAAAGTTTTTTAATTTATTGAGAGTGTCGAAGAAATTCTAAGACATTTAGAATTACTTGTTTATTTTTTCAGTGAACTATTTTCATTACTGCCAATTACAGAAAATTTTTCGAATTTTTTAAAACTTTTTTGAAATTACTGAAAATTTTATTAAATTACTGGGTACTTCATGATATTTCAAAGTAATTACTCAGTTAAGAAATTTCAGGATACATACCACGAGGTGCGGTTTACTCATCTAATAATGTCATTTCTCGTATTTTAGTGTACAAGTAATTTGGATTACTTTTAAATACAGAGAATTACTCGACATTACTAGATATTTATGGAAATTACTTAAAGTTCTATGGAATTACTAGAAAGTTTTCAAATTTACTTAAAGTGTGTGTAAAATTTGCATTACTTGTAATTACAGAAAATTTCTCGAATTTAGTAGAAATTCCATGGAATTACTGAAAATTTCATAAAATTACTGGGTATTACTGGAAACTTTATGATATTTAAAAGTAATTACTCAGTTTAAGAAATTCAGTATACATATTACAAGGTGCGGTTTACTCATCTAATAATGTCATTTCTAGTTTCTTACTGTACAAGTAATTTGGATTATTGTTAAATACAGGGAATTACTGGACATTACTAGACATTTAGTGGAATTACTTCAAATTCTATGGAATTGCTAGAAAGGTTTTGAAGGTACCGGAAGTGTTGAAGAAATTCTAATACTAATTACTTGTTCATATTTTGACTGTACAGTTTGCATTACTGCCAATACAGGACATTTCTCGAATTTAGTAGAAACTTTTTGAAATTACTGAAAATTTCATGAAATTACTGGGAATTACTGGGGAACTTTATGATATTTTAAAGTAATTACTCAGTTTAGTAATTTCAGCATACATATCACGAGGTGCGGTTTACTCATCTAATAATGTCATTTCTAGTACCTTAGTGTACAAGTAATTTGGATTACAGTTAAACACAGGGAATTACTGGACATTACTAGACATTTATTAGAATTATTAAAGTTCTATGAAAAAAAACCAGAAAGTTTTTGAAATTACTGAAAGTGTCGAAGAAATTTGAAGACTTTTAGAATTACTTGTTCATATTTTCAGTGTACAGTTTGCGTTACTGCAAATTACAGAAAATTTCTCGAATTTAGTAGAAATTTTTCGAAATTACTGAAAATTTTATGAAATTACTAGGAATTACTGGGGAACTTTATGATATTTCAAAGTAATTACTCAGTTTAGTAATTTCAGTATACGTATTACAAGGTGCGGTTTACTCACCTAATAATGTCCTTTCTAGTATCTTAGTGTACAAGTAAATTGGATTACTATTAAATACAGAGAATTACTGCACATTACTAGACATTTATTGGAATTACTTAAAGTTTTATGGAATTATTAGAAAGTTTTTGAAATTACTGGCAAGTGTTGAAGAACTTCTAAGACATTTAGAATTACTCGTTCATATTTTCAGTGTACAGTTTGCATTACTGCAAATACAGTAAATTTCTCGAACTTAGTAGAAATTTTTTAAAATTACTGGAAATTTCATGAAATTACTGCGAACTTTATGATATTTCAAAGTAATTACTCAGTTTATGAATTTCAGTATACATATTACAATGTGCAGTTTACTCATCTAATAATGTCATTTCTAGTATCTTAGTGTACAAGTAATTTGGATTACTGTCAAATACAGAGAATTACTGGACATTACTAGACATTTATTGGAATTACTTAAAGTTTTATGGAATTACTAGAAAGTTTTTGAAATTACTGAAAGTGTGGAAGAAATTCTAAGACATTTAGAATTACTTGTTCATATTTTCAGGGTACAGTCTGCATTACTGCCAATACAGGAAATTTCTCGAATTTGGTAGAAATTTTTTGAAATTACTGAAAATTTCATGAAATTACAGGAAATTACTACGGAATTACAGGGAATTTCGGGGAAATTCATGAATTTACTAGAAATGTCATATATTTACTTTAAATTATTTTAAATTACTAGAAGTGCCATCTTGAAAACCGTTGCAACTTGAAATCCTCTTACATTTTGAGTATATTTTTATCAAATTAAAATATCATGTTATCTGCAAGATTGACTTAAGACTGGATATTATGGAGGATCTCGAAATCCGCCGGGAATAGGTGATTTTCTGTTTTTCCCTCTACGTTATTAATTTATGACTGCAACTGAAAATGTTCCAAAAAAACTCACTTATTGGATCTCACATGGAGTCAAAACTCTTATCTTATATATATTCATTAAAAAAAATTAAAATCCGAATATTTTATGACACTTTCAATTTTCAATTGTTTTTATGAAGTGATCTCTGACCTATTATCCTCATTCCATGGCCTGCTTGAGGTTTTTTTTTTAAATAAACACACGATTCTTTGGACATTATAAACAACTTGACTACTGTGAGGTGGGGTTACTTGCCACCATGGAATAAGTCAATATTGCTTGGGTATGAATTTGGCTTAATAACTAGCATCACATCTACAAAGGATCGGTTTTCCTAGATTATAAAAAAAAACTTTTGATCAAGTGATGGCAGGATTCAAAGCCACACGAATACCCTCTCTGAATAAAGACGAGGTGTTAAAGTAGCTGTGAGACTTTAGACCACCTCAGCCTTTAAACGAAGAAGCTGTGAGCAACAGTTTGATGACGACAGAAAAAACGACTTCGGTTGTTTAAAACGGAAGAAGTGTGCCGTTCCAAGAAACGAATATAACAGAACCTGAAGGTGATATAAAGTCAAGAGCAAAGTGTCCGAGGTCCAACACTTCCCAAGACACTCAAATTAGTGCTGATTGATTGACTATTGATTGATTGATTGATGACTATTCATGACGAAGAATCGAACAGGAAAGACTTGGACCTCGAATCAAATGAATACAAACTGGGGAATTTTGAATTGGTGTAAATTGTTTTTGAAACCAAAAGGCTTCAGGCCGTAAATTATTTGGGTGAAATTCAAGATGTTATACAAGAAAACTATAATTATAACTCATTACAAATTTCTAAGATCGACCGTGGACAACATACTTTTTTACAATTTTTAACAATCAAACGAACAAATGATTTGTACAAGATCAGAGCTTAGAGATCCATTTCTTGTCAGTTTTTATTAAAGACTAAGTTTTATTTAGTTAAGTCAAAAATCACATCACAACATATTTCCTTCAAATATGAGCTAAATATCACAACAGGCTTCAAACTTAAACTTATCACTATCCAGTCACTAACGAGTCACTATCCAAAATAACGTTGACAACCAAGATTTCGAACACCAGCGGCGCTTTAGCGGCGCTACCCAAGATTTGCACTGCATATTCTAGTAAACACCGTTCACTGTTACTACGGGAAATAAAAACGATAATGACATTATTATCTTCACAATTATCCGCTAAAGCATCCGCTATTACACAGAATTCCACTAAATCTCTGGTTGCGGTCTCGTTTGCACTGTGTGTGGAATTCTTGTAATTTATGCAGGAGCAGGCAAAGATGGGATTCTTTGCAATACCTACAATCCAGATGGTTATTGTAAAGCTTGAAAAAATATATATTGTTCTTCAGGCCAAATAGTTAAGGTTACACTTTAGATATTTGTTTTTATAATACAATAAGAGTATAGTGTTAGGATTTTGGAATTTTTCTTCCAGAAGTGCCAGCGATATAGTGCTCTAAAGGCGGCCACGAACGTAACATTTTACAACTGAAGATAGCGTCCATATTTTAAAAACAAACTGCACAGTAGATCAAATATGGCTCCACAAATGTATTGTTTTTAGGAATTAACGGCTTGACTAGATTTTCAAGCAACTCGACTTGGTTGACTACACCAATACCTATAGTAGATATTGCAGGAAGCTAATTGCGGGAGATAATTGTCAACATACCCAAAATTGGTTTCGTCTTTTACCATTTTTGTCAATCACGTGACGTCGTTTTCGCTTAAGCTGAAACTTTTTTTAAGTTACTCTTATTAGATGCCTTCATTTGGCAGAAATGAGAAACAGAAACTTTTTCGGTCTTGGCTTATCAATAATTCCAAATAGAGAGAGGTAGAGTAGGTAGTGAATACCTGTAAAGTCAAACAAAGAAAAGAGCATTTTTGTACATAAACTGGACACCCTTCGGTTTAAGAAATCAACCTAGAAAACCCCTTAATAAGAGTTTAATGGATTCACTTAATGAAATCACTCTAATCACTATCTCTTAAGGTTTGCTATATGTTAGTATGAGGAAGGCATTCCGTTGAGTTTGTCAACCACTTGTGAGGGTATATCACAAATGGCACACCCTCACAACTTAGCTAAAGCTAAGCATTGCTAGCTAGCTTACTTGGCAACTTAGCTAAAGTTTATCTGAGGTTTTACAGCTCTGTACAGGTGTGCATACCACTAAGCTTAATAAAAATTATACCTAATCATGCATCGACTAAAAAAGTTTTTATGAGAACTGTTTGGGAGGAGAAAAAAAATAAAAAACCGTTTCATGCATGTCTGAATGTAATAGTCATTTAAATTCAAAATTTGAGCTTACTGACGATTTCAAGGGAATTTGAGAAATTACTTCCCTATTGTTGACCATATTAACAGGGATTTTGTCAGCTTGCTCTACTCTTTTCAATTTTTCAGGGGGATTTGAGAAACAAAATGGGCCGCCCCTAGTCTAACTCACCACACGCCATTAAGTCATCATTTTATCTTTATAGGGGCGATATTTGAAGTTGGGTCAGTGAGCCAGGCTAACTATATGGGACATTGGCCCACTTTTGAGTAAACGGCAATGTCAGTTTTTAAAAGAATCGATTTTATTTAAAAGCTTCCTAGTGGTATGCATTGCAATTTGCCTTGCTTGTTTTCCCAATTTCTGGGAACTGGCACAACTTGTTTTCAGGAGGGGGGGGGGGGGGTGTTTTAAAATCGTATGAAGATCTGTCTAGAAGTTGAATTTTGAAGTCAGGTTCAAGTTGTTCGACGATAATCTGAAGTTTTCAAAGAGTGGAAGCTACCTTCTGACTAGTTAATGTATTCCTTCATTACCCTCCCTACAAATCACATTGTTAAACTGTTTATCAAGATCATCCACAGCAGAATATATAGAAAATGTAACTTATACAACAGCGAATCTCAATTTGGATTTAGAAATGCCCTGGGAACTAGAGAGGCAATCTTTTCACTACAAGTCCTAGTACAACGCTGTAGGGACATGAACCGAGATGTGTTCGCATGCGTTATAGATTTTTCAAGGGCTTTTGACAAGGTAAAATACACAAAGTTGGTGGAAGTAAAGAGGGAGGTAGTCCTAGAAAGCAACGATATACGAATTATAACGAATTGATATTGGAATCAGTCAGATTACGTGAACATAGCCGCCAACAAAACATAAGAGGTGAAGATCCAAAAAGGCGTTCCTCAAGGGTGTGTCGTCTCGCCGACCTTATTGAATATCTACTCTGAAAAGATACTTCACGACGCACTGGAGGATTCTCCTGAAGGAATTAGAATAAACGGCGAAAATATAAACAACATGAGATACCCAGATGATACTGTTATCTTCGTAAGTAGCCTAAAGGATCTTCAAACTCTTCTGGAGAAAATCAATACAATGAGCGAGGAATATGGAGCCTGAACACCTCCAAGACAATACATATGAACATCAGCAAAAACCTCCAGCCTTCTATGGTTTTGACTTAAAATCAAGAAACTATTGAACTAGTCGAGAGATACACTTACTTGGGATCAATGGTGAATGCAAACTGGGATCAATCCGTAGAAGTAAGATGCAGAATCGAGAAGGCAAAAACTGTATTCAATAGAATGAAAACATTTTTCGTCAACAGAAACCTTAGCCTACAACTGAAAATAAGCATGATCAGTTATTACATCCTTCCAGTCCTTTTGTACGGCGCTGAGGCGTGGACCATGACAGAAGCCTTGATGGGGACATATCAGAGAATTCTGCGCATCTCATGAATCGAGCACGTAACTAATGAAGAAGTACTTGGAAGAATGGGTAAAACGAAAGAAGTGACGTTCACAGTGGAGAGAAGAAAATGGAGTACTTCGGACATATTAGAAGGAACAATAAGTATCGAATACTGCAGCTTATCCTACAGAGAAAGGTCAACGGTAGGAGAGGACCAGGAAGGAGAAAGATCTCATGGCTGCAAAATCTGCGCCAGTGGTTTGGGATGACATCTTTACAATTATTTAGACAGGCAGCTGATAGAATAAGAATAGCCATGAGAATTGCTAACGTTTGTAGAGAATAACGCACCACAAGAAGAAGAAGGCTGATTGATAGACTTTTCAGAAGCAGATCCATAAGGAAAAACAGGCACTTTTAAGCATAATATATGTATTTACAATCTAAAGTCTTTTCCGGGCTTTGAAGCTGTGCTCCAATGGAATTTCTTCCTGACGTTTTGTTGCGGCAAACCTTATCAAAGGCGATGAGGCAATGGGCGATGTGATCTACCTTGCTTCTCGACGATGACTGACTTGACAGAAGTGAGCTCTGTAGTATTTATTCCCCCGCCGTCGCGCTGCAGTGGAGGGACTGGGGTGGGGGTAGTGGTGGCGCGGGGTTTCGGCACACTTGCAGTATGTCGCAGAACTCGCTTCCAATCTCCATTTAGAAATGTAATTTCCGCCTTCCTGCTGAAATTGTTGTCGTGTTTAACTATCTCAAGGGTCTCTCTCGTTAGTCTGGGATAGAAATGCTGCGATTGATATAAGATATCCACCTCGTTGAAAAGGATGTCGTGACTTTCGGATAGAGCGTGCGCTGCTACTGCTGTCTTTTGTGTTTGTCGTAGTCTGCAGCTCCTCTTGTGTTCCGTAATCCTCGTATTGACACTGCGTTTTGGTGTGTCAATGTATACCGAGCCACAGCTGCATGGATCTCGGTAAACTCCCGGTGCCAATAGGTGATCTCCGCGGTCTCTGTTGTATTGTACGAGTGGGTTTAAAGACAGTTTTAACATGATGCTTTTCCAGTAGCCTGTCGATTCTTGTTACGGTTTGGATTCAATGTGGATATTTATTAATAAAATGGTTGCAATATCGGCCGATTTTAGTAAAAACTTGTTAGTTTTTGGTATTTTGCACCTACAACACGGTTAAGCTGGGATTTAATTAATCCAGTTTACCTTGTTACTTTCGCCTGTAAAGAATGTAAAATATCAGTGAAATAAGTGACTTTAAGTAACCTCTGATAAATATCAAATGTTTTTCGGATTTTTAGTTATTGGTTTGCAAAATTGATACCAATGAAACGTCAAATTTTTCTATTTGTCCGGATTTTACAAGAAAGTTTACCCAGTTAGTGCTGTTGTTTTCTCCTCTCAGAACATTTTAAGGGAGATCATAAGCTAGTTGCTATTTCTGCGTTGAGGCACTCATAATTTTAAAAGGCCACTAAACATCTAAGGTAGATTCTGTTTCTTTAAACCTTAGCAAACCTACAAGCAAAATATCAAACAATATTTGTATATTAGGCATATTCAATACTATAGAGTACTTAATGTACTATACGGTACTTTCCTGTACTATACTATACTAGTAGTATATTCCTAGTTTTGTAAATTATTAACCCCATCAGAGAAATTCTCTTATCGAAAGGATCACCGCAGCCATTCTGGCCGACCACTGAACGTGTTGACTTTCTAGTTGGGTCCAGCTTAAGTTCCCTGTGCCTCATCCTACGCCTCATCTGGACCATCTTCCCGAGTAGGAGTGATCCAGCAGTGAGTTGCAAGAATTTGAGGCGGACATAGACCGACTAATTCACCTGGTATTCTCTTCAGCTCCGTGACTGTTTCCAGAACCAGTTAGCTGCCGAAAGATTGATCGATCGATTACGGGATAATGACAGGAGCTACCACTTACATTTCTACAATGTCAGCGAGGTACTAATTCGGGGTTTTGAGTTCGAAGCGTCTCGAGTGGTCAAGCTGTCGCGAGAACTTGAGATAACGATGATGCCACATCTATGGAATATTTACATAGTGTGATAAATAATTTTTTATTCCGGAAACGAAGACACCCACCACTATAACGGAGTATCCATTATGGTAGACCTGGACACCAGCGGTTTTATCATTAACTTCATACCACTCTCTGATAGAGCAATGATGATACAACTAAGGGCCACACCTAAAAACCTAAACATCATTCAAACATATGCCCCAACAGCCGACAAACCACAGACAGAGTTGGAGGCATGGTATACAGAAGTCAAACAATTAATAGCCGCCACAAATAAAGACGACATCACCCTTATCCTCGGGGATTTCAATGCCAAGATAGGTAGAGGAAAAAGTGGGGATACCGTGGGTGAATACGGTCTGGGAATTAGAAACGAAAGAGGCGATACCCTGGTCCAGTTCTGCCAAGAAGAAAAACTGATGGTTTCCAACACATGGTTTAAGCTACCTGTACGTCGCCTCTATACATGGAAATCCCCACAGGACACCACAGAGCATCCGGTCAGGAATCAAATTGATTATATACTGGTTCCAAAAAGATATAGAAATGGAACGCTTGGTGTTAGGACATATCCAGGAGCAGATGTCGAGTCAGACCATATTCCCGTAGTGGCACACTTTCGTATTAGACTTAAGAAACTTAAAAGAACGCAGTCCAACAAACCAAACGTAGCACTACTACAGAATGAACCCGAACGTCAAACAATCACTGACAAACTCAACAATGCGCTCAAAAAGGTTATACAAAAGAACGAAATGATTCCTGATACCGAGAGCCCTGACAGGATCGAGGACACCTGCAATTCATTCAAGAAAGCTATATTAGACACACAAAAGCCGCTAGTAAAGCCAACCAGAACGAAACAACATAAGGAGTGGATGACCCAAGAAATACTCATGCTGATGGAACAGAGACGTAGCTTCAAGAACACGAACGCTAAAAAATATAGGGAAACCCAAAAACATATCAGAAGAAAAATCAGAGAAGCCAAGGAAAAGTGGATGGAAGAAAGGTGTCAAGAAGTAGAAGAACTATACAAAAAACACGACCTCTTCAATTTACATAGGAAGGTCAAGGAAATTACAAGTAGTCGAAAATACCCAGCCTTGTCCCATATAGTTAACCAGGACAACAAAATAATCACAGATGATGGCGAACTTAAAAAGGTATGGGCAGAATATGTGGCAAATACATTTGAAAGCAATAGCCCTCCTTTTCACAGTCAAGATCCGACGGAGCCGACACCGGAAATACTTCAATCGGAGGTCCAAAAAGCACTAAGAGAGATAAAAACTAAGAAAGCAGCAGACCCAGATGACATTTGCCCAGATGTACTATTCTCGTCTGCTACTCAGCAAGGTTCTATCGCCAGTATGCCATTAGGGTAAATCAAACGACGTTGGATTTCGTACTCTACTATATTCTCAGTCTTGACTCTACTCTAATCAAGACTAAACAAGAAGCTCCCTTCACCATCCTTCTATATCCTTTTTATAATGTTGTATTACTTGACGCACTACCGGGTGAACTTCACCTTTCATTCACCTTAACCAATAATACAATAATACTGCCAATGAATGTAACTATCAACGAACGTGATGTTTCTAGTTCCTATTGAACTTTAGAATGTTACCTAGGGTTGACGACTGGTGAAGGCTAACAGCTATGGAGTGCCCTATATACCACACAGAGATCCTAAAACTTATAGGAGAGGAAAACATACACATCCTGGTTCAACTTTTTAACGATGTCTATAAATCGGGATACATCCCCCGAGATTGGCTGAAATCAATCTTCATACCTATCCCTAAAACACCCGGAGCACGGAAGTGTGCAGAATTCCGATTGATCAGCCTGATGAGCCAGGTGTTAAAGGTGTTCTTGAAAATCATCCATAGGCGCATACGTGCAAAATGCGAACAGGATGTAAGCGAAGTGCAAATGGGTTTCCGCGAAGGAATGGGTACCAGAGAGGCCTTGTTTGCACTCTCTGTCCTACTACAAAAATGCAGAGACCAGCGAAAGGAAGTGTACCTGTGCTTTATAGATTACACAAGGGCCTTTGACTGTATAGTTCACACCAAATTATTGGAACTGCTGGAAAGAAAGGGTGTCGATGCCCAGGATTTAAAGATCGTACAGAATCTCTATGAACAGCAAATAGCATCTGTTAAACTGGAAAACACCGAAACAAGCAGTGTACTCATAAGGTGTGGAGTCAGACAAGGGTTCGTACTTAGCCCCATGCTTTTTAATATGTATTCAGAAATCATTTTCCAAAACGCTCTGGACGAGGCGGTGGACGGTCTGAAAGTCAATGGGAAACTCATAAACAATCTAAGATATGCTGACGATACAGTGATAATTGCGGACAGTCCTGAAGGACTGCAACGCCTAATCGACAGCATATCGGTTTCCGGGGACGAAATGGGACTGAAGATTAATATCTCAAAAACGAAGATCATGCAAATAAGCCGCAACCCAAACAACCATCCCAACATAAATATATACAGAACACCTATAGAGCAGGTCACTAAATTTAAATATCTGGGAAATTGGATCAGCGAGGACCTGGATCCTGAGATAGAAATAAGATCCCGCATAGAGCAAGCGAGAACTAACTTTATTAAGATGCGAAACCTATTAACGGACAGAACACTCAACTTAAACATAAGATTTAACTTCGTTAGATGTTATGTGTATTCCACGTTACTGTATGGAGTCGAGGCCTGGACGCTGAAAGTCAGCGGCATTAATAAACTGGAAGCATTTGAGATGTGGGTGTACCGCAGAATGCTGCGTATTCCATGGACCGATCGTACCACTAATCAAGAGGTCTTACATAGGATGAACAAAGACCGAACAATCCTCGAGACCATAAAAAAGCGAAAGACCGCTTACCTTGGCCATGTCATGAGACAGGACAAATACAGATTCCTACAACTGATTATGGACGGCAAGATTGAGGGAAAGCGTGGTCCTGGACGTAGACAGTGCTCTTAGCTGAAAAACATAAGGGATTGGACAGGCTTAGACTCAAACTCCCTGCTGAGAAGAGCCCAGGACAGAGCCGAATTTGCCAGAATTGTTGTCGATCTTCATAGAATGGAGAAGGCACTTCAAGAAGAAGAAGAAGATAAATAATTTGGCAGCCAATATACAAGGAGCAATTGACCGATTTAAGCCCCCTCAGGATGGTTAAAGTCAATAATTTGGGAGACAGAAGTCTTACAGTGGCCAGCTGAGTGCATCGATACAGAAGCAGACGTGACCATTATAAGGCCAGATAAACTTGTAGGATATACCATACGAGCATTGGAGCTGAGATTCCGCCGAGTAGAGATGGATTCTGACTTTCAAAAGTATTTATGTTAGACCAGTCCAGGTTAGCCTACTTGTATCAATTCCTGTTGACAACAGGAAGGAGGAAATTAGGCTTCTAAATGCAGACTGGAAGCGAGTTCTACGACATACTTCAAGTGCGCCAAAACCCCACGCCACCACTACTCCCACATCCGTCCCTCCACTGCAGCGCGACGGCAGGGGAATAAATAGCAGGCCACTCACCACAGTGGAATCAGTCAAGTGGGGAAGGACGGGAGATCACTTCGCTCTTTGCCCCATCACTTTTGATAATGTCAAAGGCGATGCCAGGAAGAAATTCTATTGGATCACCGCTTCAAAGCATGGAAAACACTTTAAATTGTATATTTGGATTGTCTTGTTCATTCACCATCTTTGGTCAAGCAGTATGAAAATACATGAGATCAAGTCAAGTATTAATAGTCAATTCAAATCGAGCACCGAGTTGTCACGTATGTATTTAGTTTTTAAGTCAAGTAAAGTATTGTCAAGGCACTTGACTTGGTAAATCCCTAATTGTCTTGAGAAGGAATATTTGAACAAATGAGAAAAAAGTGCTTTTCAATTACTTGATTGCACCTTTAGAGCGATAGATTAATCAGATGGTTCTATGAAAAGTTATGGCCAGTAGTATCAATTTTACCACTTCTAAAAAGCGTTAACGATGAAGTGTAGATTTAAGTCGAATTAAATCAACCTTACGAGTTAAAATTTGCTCACCTCTTCAGTGGAAAGAATTGGCGGCCGCCTCCTGAGATGTTCAGCACAAAAAACATAGTGATTTATGGTCTAGTAAATTGACTCACGACATCCGATAATAAATTATTAACAATAATATGAAGTTATAATTGAATGATTAATTACACTTTTATAGCTTCGTTTTCGCGTCATTAATTAATTTGTTCCATTTATTTACCTTTAAACTTTTATTTATTATCCTTTTACCGTGGATATATTATGCCTTAAATACACTCATGCACGGATTATTTATCGTGTTTGTATGAAATTTTGATTGATGTGTATCGCATTGTGTGGTACTATCGCATCAGCAGGTCGTGTGACTCTGTAAACCCACATGAATATATTACAGAAGAGAATAGCTACAACGCTAGAGCCACCATTGATGGTTCGATTAATTACAAGTAGAACAGAAAAATAATTAAAATGCTTACAAGGTATTTTAAATAAGATTTCTTTACATTCGGTATCCACAAAAAAAGCATTATTCTCCATAAAATATCCTTTCACAAATAACCCAACTTGACTATGATTTCTTATTAAATCCACGCTAACAGCCGGTACAATGTAGTAACTAGCGGCATAAGTGTACCGGTATGCACCTCGAATCTCCGACAGAATAATGACTCTTTAAGCTTATCTGAAGCCGCATCTTCAGATGGGTATCGCGCCCACTACGGGCGGGACCCTATTCTATTGTGATGCTGACCACTATTCTTGTATGGACTACTTAGACGGTAACGGCTATTTAAGGCTACGGGCTATACTGAATTATACAACGAAACATCAAAAGTACTAAACGCGATAAGATGCGGTATTATAATGCATAAGGATAATCACGTGGCGGATTGCCACAGTCTCTTTAACTACATAGTTTAAGTCGAATTTGCTCGATTTGAAAACTGAGAAGGTGAAATTCAATCACTATGCTTTTAAGGGAGATATCGGGTCTCAACTCAAGACCTAGACTGAAATGGGGCAGCTTGGGGTAGTTAAAAAAAATTAATTATAAAGAAACAACATATTAGAGTACCAGATCTTCTCCCAATATAGGGGTTGTTTAGCCAATAGCCATCGCCTTTGATGGTGTCTGCCGCAGCTGTAGACGAAACGTCAGGAAGAAATTGTATTGAACCACTGCTTTAAAGCCCGGGAAATACTTTGGTTTGATTTTGACCGGAAAGCCTCACATTTCCAAAGACAGTAAAAAAAAAGTGTCCAAAATAATACAATAGCTTTTTTTGCGATTTTTACGAAAATTATAGCGAAGCGCATTTTCAAGCAGTTGTTAGTTTTGGTGTAGCCCTTATACTGGGACAGCTACAAAAGTTGTTCTGTGCCACATTTTTTGCCAATTTGGGTATACTTTTCTCACATTTCACTCTGTAGATTCCACATTTTCTGCAGCAAAAAATTTGAAATAATTCAGAGAGGTAGTACACATATATGGGCACCGAAACTGATCAAAAATCAAGAGCCTAGCTTTGAATTTGAAATTTGAAAGATGCAGGTTTTTCAAAATTTTTGCTCAAAATCCCGAATGGTTCCCATTTCACCTGCCACTGGGGTCGGAAGCATTCGGGAGCGGCGGTTTCTGCCACTGACAGCTGAGATATTCCGAAATGTAAACATTAACTTCAAAGGCTTAGACCAAGGAAAATCGACCGAAAAGCCTGGAAACTTGTATGGCAGTAGAAAATTTGGACACTTCTAAGGCAAAATGCCTGGTCATCGGTTTTCGCAAAGACAGTGGCGGTTACAAATTCGGGCAAAAATGTATTTTTTCGGCGGAGTTAATATTTTATTTTAGCAATTTTTTGGCTTTCATCATAAGAAATCCATTGCGCAATGCTTTTTTAACGAGACAATATTGTTTTCGTCATAAATAAAAGATGGAGGCGAAAAAAAATTACCGCCGCAGACAGGGTGATTAAAGAGTAAAGATTAATTATTATTGAAAACATACATAAAAGCAAAGACGAAATACAAGAAGGGCCTCTATAATAAAACAAAAATATAACATAACATAGAAAATTAAGTTTTTTTTTTTAATGTGGGTCAAAGTTACTTATTTGTTGACCAAAAGTACTTACTACTATCTTGTGGAAGGAGTAATTGCGGAATTACTTTTGGCCAACATACGTTTACTAACTTTCGCCCGTATTTCAAAAAGAAACTTAATTTTCTGAGTTGTGTTCCCAAAGCATTTATTTTTCAAAATGATGAGTAAACGGAAATTCCTCAAAACCATTGCCAATGTGCCAAACATTTCGACTTTTTCATTTACCAATTATCTTTTTTTCTCTTTGACACGCTTCAAGCCTCCCCTTCCTCTTTCTATTATTTGTGGTAGTACATTGTGTTTAAACTACCTGCCTCTTTTAGCCTAAAACTGATTCTAGGTAATTCTAAACGACACAAGTAAGTTTTGGATTGGAGGGTTTCAGCTTGCTTATATTCTATCTCGCTTTCCCCTTCCTCAATTCGCTTTATGACGAATTCAAACAAACAGCCCCTACTTCGTTTCGCATTTCTGCCCCTAGGGGGACTCCTAGTGGAAGCAACCTTCAACTGCAATGTTCTGCAAAACTTTTTTGTGTTTATTAGAGTGGAAAACTACGACTGCGTTTGCGTTCCCTACGATCAGTGCCCTACCAACGACATAATAGGAAGGAAAGACGACATGTATTTGGCCATCGATCCTTGAAACCTTAAGAGTGACATTCAAGCCGAAGACGAGAACAAAGAGTTACTAATGGAAATGGAACAATGACTGTGGTAAGGAATCGTCTGGACCTGAACAGTTTTTTTAAACAGAAATATTCCAAAACTACTGGTTAGCTTAATATTTTTTTCTTTTAGGTGCGTGTTCCCAAGGACACCAGCAAACGTAACCAGACTGTTGAAGAGGAAGAAATAGGAAAATCTCAAAGAGAGAAGCACCAGTGAAGAAGAAGGAGGACGCTGAAGAAAGTGACCACAAAATCGAAGGAGTGGAATAATCCCAGCTAACACATTAACATAACAGAAAATAAAACCAACTGCAAATATGATAAGTAGGTTTAGACTGGTCACCAACTAAAGTGGATTTTTATGGTGCCTACCCACTGCTTCTGAGGATAAAGCCGGATTAACAAAAATCAAAAAGGGGAGGGTTAAAACAAGAAATTAACAGTATGATAGAGAGAAAGGTATAACAACTGAGAGCTGTATTTGTTTCAGCGCCAATATCAAGACCAATACCAGAGTCAATACGATAATTGAATGAAGAAACTCAAGCTGACGATCGGTTTATCTTTTGGGTTGCCCTATCAAGGAGGTGTTGGTACCCCTCATAGCATTTATTCCCACCACGGGACCGTTAATGCCGGGTGGGGGTACAGAAATACGGTACAACGTAAGACCGTTATACAGGGATCAACTTGGGGCTAGTTTCCGCGTAAAGTAATCAAACCTTTCGTGAATTTGCATTTTCCTCCCAATAGCTATTTGATTCACAAATTTGAGGACTTGGTGTCCTATAAGAAGGGTATAATTTTGAATAAACACAAGCACTACCACGTGCACAGACCTACCTGTACAAAAAGCACACAACACTCCAACCCTAAATGCCCTACATAGAAATTAATTTCCTTTAGAATAGCCACTGCGCTTCCTATGTAAGGCGATTAAAACTATGCAAAACAAAAACGAGAAAAAGATGGGTAAATAGTGTCACGAAGTTACTAGTTTTAAGCATGCAAATCTTCTGATAACATAAATATAAACAAGCTCACCGTTGTAACAAGCTCTGCGTTAGCAACAATACACACAAGGCCCTTCCAAGCCCTTCTACTCCGTTTCCTACCACGCAGCCCGACCTGTATAAAAGGTCGCTCGTGGCCCATTATAAGGGGTGGAGAATGTAGCAGAACGAGTTATCCTGAGACGGCTAAAGGACAAAGCAGAGCAGCTACCAGACGAGCAGTTTGGCTTTAGGGCGCAGTCGACCGACCTGCAGGAGCTGAGGATGGTGGAATACATCACCGAGACATTCAACAGACAAGAGGCAGCAGGAACCATCCTGCTAGACGTAGCCAAAGCATTTGACAGACATAGGACTGCTAGTCAAGCTGCTAAACGCCGCGCCGGATTCTCTGTATCCTTTGTAAAACTAATCCGATCTTTCATTTCTGATGGGTATTTCAGGGTGAAGCTGGACGGCTTATACTCCGCATACAGGACAAAGGAAGCGAGAGTACCGCAAGGCAGGGTACTCTCCCCCTTCCTGTATAACCTGTACGTGGAGGACCCCCCCCCCCAGGACAGACAGGGCCAGACTTGCATTATACGCGCTGACGACATAGCTAAGATGGCAAGATCCCTCAAAACAAGGCTACTATCAGAGTACCTTCAAGTCACAGGAAGGGAGTCACAGCCCTGGAAGAGTAGTGTGCCAAGTGGAAGATAGACAACAAGACGCCCTCCATACTCTTCAGGAAACGAGGCAAAGACAGGACAGACAATGAAGTTGTCCTTAAAGGGGAAGCAATTCCTTGGCAAGAAACAGTTACATACTTAGGTGTGGATCTAAAGAAAAGCCTAATTTGGAAAACACACATCACCAGGACCAAAAAAGAGGCAAAGATGACAAGAAGCAAGCTCTACCCGATTATCGGAAGACGGTCAAAACTGACTTTGAAGAACAAAGTCACACTGATCAAGCAGGTGATCCAACCACCGCTAACATACGCCTCAACCGCGTGAGGCTATGCAGCAATTACGCACCTGAAAAGCCTTCAGGCAGTCGAAAATGTGGTTCTCATCAGGATGGCAGTAGGAGCGCCCTGGTATGTCCAGTACCAGTAACCAGGACATACAAAGGGAACTCGACTACACCACAGCTACTGAGAGGATAAAAAGCCATGCGAGGAAAACATTCCAGAAAACAGAGGACCACCCCAACGTTACGATCCCGAGTAAAATTACTAATTATACTAACTAAGCAAGTCGGGACCACTCCAGAGGCCAGAAGTGACATGACAAAACTCCCCACCAACAGACAAAACCCCCCCGGACAGCGAGTCCGGACTCTCAAAGCCTGGGTATAACCTTTCCACGGATAACTGGTCCCTCCCCCCCCGCCCAAACTCCTTAGGGTGGGGTAAAGATGGATAGGTGGGGAAGCAATAGTTGCCCACTATTGTATTATTTACCACACTTTAAAAACAAGACATTCCGAAAGAAAGACAGCCAACAAAGAAAGAAAAATCAAGACGCGGAAAAATCAAGGAGAGCGCCTGAAGAGCCTCAGTCGGCGGGGTATCCCTAAATAGGAAATGGCTACCTTGCTCAGGACTGGACAATCTTCAAGAGTTCTCAGAAATGAAACGGGTGGCTGAAATTGCTGTTACAAGACTGGTCCGGTCTACAGCGATGATAACCTGCCCGACTCTTTTTTATCTGAGGCCACATTTTACTCACTGATGGTGAGACGATTATAAGGGGGAGTCCACTCCGAGTCAGCCAGCAGACCAGCATCACCGGAACCGACAATACTAACCCGAACACTCCGTCCTTACCTATTCTTCAGTTAAGCCCAGACGAATGTTTGGACTAACCATCGGATAGCAGGACCGTGCAAATCAGAGAAAGATTTCGAGGTGGCTTCACTCATCCTAAAACCCACTGAACTTGAGTTCGTAAAACCCGCGAATCTATCTCGGGGTCGGGCTCGACTCGGGTTTTCTGCTCTTAGGTTCATTTTTTGAGAAATGGCGGGACGCGGGTTTAAATTTACAAGCTGATAATTAAGAAGACGTGATTTGAGCTTTATCTGACTATCTAGTGATAATTTGATGACCTCGATTAATGTTTTCTGGAACAGTATTTTGGCCTATATAACGACTTTATCAAGGCTGAAGCCATAACAAAACAGGCTCAGCCTACTAGCACACAATCAAAATCAAGGGAACATGGTGATATAGCAAAGTATCTTCAAATTGGAACAAACCTGCACCATCTGTAAAACGTGATGCCTGTAAAACATCTGTAAAACATGATATCACGGCAGTAATCGCGCTACTGGCAACACTGTATTTGCAATAGTAGGGGCACTGAGTTTGTCGCCAGAGAGTGAGAGTGCACCTAGGATAGTGTTGCCAATTCGAACGAAAACGCTCCATTTCGGAACATTTTATCTTTGATGTGAGTGAAGCGGGAGGTTTGAATCGATTCGAAGATTTTTCGAGAACCTTCTAAACTTAGAGTAATGCGAAAGAAGGGTAAACAATGTCAAATGATAACATTGCCGTTTTTCGTTCTGTACTGCTAGGTAATGTATGCCGGAAGTCCGCCATTTTTAAAGTGCTCACGACCTAATTTTATGGTCACACATCAATTGATGAATCACGATTTCTAATTAGTTGACGTAAGATGTCAGGCGACGTCACTTCTGGCGGATATCGCCGCCATTTTTTAGGTGCCCCTGTTAGAGTTACTACGTGACAGGGTTGGCTACGCCGGCATCTTGGCATCTTGTCTACGTCGGCAGAGGGTTGCAGCTCTGCTCTCGTAGCGGCGCAGCGCAGTGTGAAGATTCCCATTGCTCTCAATGCTTTTCCACCAGCAGCGCTACTGAGCAGCGCCGCTTAGCGGCCATGCAGTGTTGCCAATTCGTGAGCGAAAACTTTCCACTTCGGAGTATTCTATCCTTAATGTGAGCGAAGCGGGAGCTTTGAATCGATTCGAGAATCTTTCGTACTTAGAGTGATGCGAACAAAGGGTCAACAATGTCAAATGACAACATTGACGTTTGACGTTCTTTAGTGCTAGGTAATGTAAAGTGTAGACCAATGACCTAGAAGATACGGACATAGCAAACCAATACCGATATTCCCCTAAAAATAGCCGGAAGTCCGCCATTTTTAAGTACTCGCGACGTAATTTTATCGTCACATTACATCAATAATTGATAAATCTTACGATCTTCTGGCGGATATCGCCGCCATTTTTTAGGTGCCCACTGTGATCTTGATGATTCCACCCCTGTTAGAGTTACTACCTGACAGGGGTGGAAAAGAAAAGTTCGGATTTTGTCGCGAGACCAAACCAGATCTTGGCTACGCCGGCATCTTGGCATCTTGTCTACGTTGGCAGAGGGTTGCAGCGCTGCTCTCGTAGCGGCGCAGCGCAGTGTGAAGATTCCCATTGTTCTCAATGCTTTTCCACCAGCGGCGCCACTGAGCAGCGCCGCTTAGCGGCCTAGCAGTGTTGCCAATTCGAGCGAAAACGTTCCACTCCGGAGCATTTTATCCTTAATGTGAGCGAAGCGGGAGCTTTGAATCGATTCGAGAATCTTTTGTACTTAGAGTGATGCGAACAAAGGCTCAACAATGTCAAATGACAACATTGACGTTTGACGTTCTTTAGTGCTAGGTAATGTAAAGTGTAGACCAATGACCTAGAAGATACGGACAGAGCAAACCAATACCGATATTCCCCTAAAAATAGCCGGAAGTCCGCCATTTTTAAGTACTCAAGACGTAATTTTATCGTCACATTACATCAATAATTGGTAAATCACGATTTCTAATTAGTTGACGTAAGATGTCAGGCGACATCTTACGATCTTCTGGCGGATATCGCCGCCATTTTTTAGGTGCCCACTTTGATCTTGATGATTCCACCCCTGTTAGAGTTACTACCTGACAGGGGTGGAAAAGAAAAGTTCGGATTTTGTCGCGAGACCAAACCAGATCTTGGCTACGCCGGCATCTTGGCATCTTGTCTACGTTGGCAGAGGGTTGCAGCGCTGCTCTCGTAGCGGCGCAGCGCAGTGTGAAGATTCCCATTGTTCTCAATGCTTTTCCACCAGCGGCGCCACTGAGCAGCGCCGCTTAGCGGCCTAGCAGTGTTGCCAATTCGAGCGAAAACGTTCCACTTCGGAGCATTTTATCCTTAATGTGAGCGAAGCGGGAGCTTTGAATCGATTCGAGAATCTTTTGTACTTAGAGTGAGCGATGAATCACGATTTCTAATTAGATGACGTTAAATGTCAAACGACGTCAATTTTGGCGGATATCGCCGCCATTTTTTAGATTCCCACTTTGAACTCGATGATAGAGTTGAGGCGACTACCTGACAGGGGAGGAAAAGAGAAGTTCGGATTTTGTGGCGAGCCCAAACCAAATCGCTACGCCGGCGCCGGCGCCATTCTGACTGGAGCAAATTCGTAGTTGACACTTTTAAATTTAAATGACACTCCGTTTGAGTCATGGGGAAATTGCGTTTTGAACTCGATAGAGTTAATATAAATTAATATAAGTATTTCAAGTTTGAAATTAGCGAACTCCAAGTCAACAGTCTCAAATTTATTTTCAAGTTCTTTAGCTACATGTTTCGCCTAAAAAGGCATCATCAGGCCGCAACCAAAATACACGTTAAAATTGTTAGAAAGGATTGTTAAAAGACTAAAATACGTTCACATTTTTACATATTCGTCGTTACATATGTAAAAATGTGCTGAACTAACCTGTATGTGAAAACTAACCTAAACTATTATCAATTCTGAATTTTGATTCGAAATGCATGCTGAATTGAAATGCAGAATTGCTAGAAAATTCAGATTGCAATTTAATAAATCCTAGAATGTATTTAAAAAATAATTTGATGATGGATAAAAAACGAAAAGTCTGATTTTAAATACGAAAATTCCACATTGAAGAGAGCAAAAAGGGTAATTTATTTTTAATTATCTCCTTAAGGTATTCAATTCTCTTTACAAACTTAAGCGAGAGGATGATGGACCATTTACAAGGGGAGCAAATATCACAAAAAAAAATTAACTTATTTTAAGTTTATAGTTCCGGCGGATATCGCTGCCATTTTTTAGGTGCTCACTGCTAAAAAAGTGGGGCCCAAACTGTAAAACAGGAGAGTCTTTTGTAAAATGTAAAATACTAGCAACTGAATCTGATTCAAAGAGTAGCGAATAGAGATACTCTCGGAATGCTCTAGAACATCAAGCCAAAAATGCTATTAATTACGTTGTGCGGCGCGAGGCGAATCTCGCGAGGACTATAGCGAGGATTTTCAATGATACGAGCGCACCCTAACAGCGTGTTTGGTGAACTAAATGAACGAATTTAAATTTTCGAGTTGGCAACGCTGACCTAGGATGACTGCCGATGTCGGAAATTGAGCGACGCCCGACGTCCGCCGTCGAACCATCGAATCCATCGATCATGCGATTTAGGACGAGGGGGGTTTAGGATGAGTGTGCATCACCGGAACCGACCAGCATCACCGGAACCGACCGTACTAACCCGAACTGCCCGTCCGTACCTATCCTTCGGTTAAGCCCAGGTGGATGTTTGGATTAACCGTTAGATGGGGTGCGGATACGCCGGCCAAGTTGTAGGACAATTTTTACACTTGCCCGGAGCCCCTTTTTCACCGTACACCCATCCATCAGTTAAGCTCAGCCGGATGTCGAATTGACTGTTGGATGAAAGAAAATTACCGGTAAGTACTCAAATATTAGAACCTACTAAATCGGGTAAAGCGGAAGAAGTACCAAAGCCATCTAGTTGGCTGTAAAATGTCAAAAGGAAAGGATAAAGAAACAAAAGCTCATTTAGTTTGATTATGTTAGCCTTTTCTGTCAAAAATTCATAGCTTTCTAAATGACGTGTTCTACTGAACACCTGTTAGATTCATCCCCAGCCAAAACACTAATCCTTCTATTACCTACCTACTTATTTGGTGGAAACCGCAGTTTTATTTTAGTAGGTAACCTATATATCTTTAAGTCCATCATATTACTAAGCCCACATTGTATAGGTAGGTATCTAAAGGGTACAACGATCTCTAATGGTCAGTACTTAAACCAAGGAATTATTATACCAACACGGAATGCTAGAAATATTCGTGCAAATACCAAACTGACCTTTAGCTATTTACGACATCGTGCGGAAAGCGTTCATCAGTCAAACAGTTGCGATTCGCCGCCGCTAAGGCCACCTAAGGCCATTTAAATAGACCAAATAAATCCCGTTCTGAATTTTTAATTCTGGGATACGTAGTTAAACGTCTGCCTCTCTGTATCTCTTCCTTTTCCGTCGTTTTTCGTTTCTTTTTTTTGCGCTGTCGGCCTTATTTACGCTTGACGTATCGCTTTGATGTTCAGGTGAATGGATTTGTATCTTTGAATGATTGATCTTGGTCAGTAAAGCGCTGTATTATGGTTAAAATGAAACCGATGTTCAAATGTCGGATAAAGAGGACAGGACGAGTAATTCTTCTTATCGCGTTTTGCGGCTTTGGGTGTAAGCAGGCAAGGGATTTCTAATGCAAAATTACCGATGATGATTTGCCGGGATGCATTGGAGTTGTTACAATATTGTTATGTAGATAGACAGTAGTTATTTAATTTTTATAAAAAAATTTATTGTTTTAAAAAAATTAATATCCTCAATGCCAATTTTGTGCAAGAATAGAGGTTTTTTTTTCACTTTACTGATCAAAACCTAATTTCTCGTTAAAAAAAAAGCAGGACAAAGGCTGGTTAAAATAAGATCTGAGTAGAGTTGCGCAAAATATCGATGTTGATATCAAATGATACATCGAAAGTAGACTATCGAAACTGTAAAAATATCGGCTATAACGTATCGATACTTTTTATATACATATATTTGGACCATTAAATTGGTGGTATGTCCTGAAGTGTTAAGCTTTTTGCTACAAGAGAAACAAGTGACTCCTTCATTATTTCGTAAGAAGGCGTAGAAGGGCCAACAAGATTTTTTTATTAAATTCGATTAAGTCGGAATTTAGTTACATTTCTAGTTTAAAGGCGGAGTTTAGTTAAATTACGACTTCAAAGTCCGAATTAGTTAAATTCTTAGATTAAAGTCGCAATTTAATTAAATTCTGAGTTTAAAGTTGGATTTTAGTAAAATTTCCAGTTCAAAGTCGGAATTTAGTTAAAATCCGAGCCTAAAGTCGGAATTTAGTTAATTTTCTAGTTCAAGGTCGGATTTAGTTAAATTCCAAGTTTGAAGTCGGAATTTAGTTAACTTTCTAGTTCAAGGTTCAAATTTACTTAAATTCCGATTTTAAAGTTGGAATTTAGTTAAGTTCCGAGTTTTAAGGCGGAATTTATTTAAATTATGACTTCAAAGTCCGAATTTAGTAAAAAATCCGAGTCTAAAGACGAAATTTAATTAAATTCCGAGTTTAAATTTGGATTTTAGCTAAATTCCGAGTTCAAAGTTAGAGTTTAGTTAAATTCCGAGCCTAAAGTTGAAATTTAGTTAATTTCCTAGTTCAAAGTCGGACTTTAGTCAAATTCCGAGTTTAAAGGCGCAATTTAGTTAATTTGCTAGTTCAAGGTCGGAATTTACGTAAATTCCGAGTTTAAAGTTGGATTTTAGTTAAATTCAGAGTTTAAAGGCGGAATTTAGCTAAATTACGACGTCAAAGTCCGAATTAGTTAAATTCCGAGATTAAAGTCGCAATTTAATTAAATTCTGAATTTAGAGTTGGATTTTAGTAAAATTCCTTGTTCAAAGTCAGAATTTACTTAAATTCCGAGCGTAAAGTCGAAATTTAGTCAAATTCTGAGCCTAAAGTCAAAATTTAGTTAATTTTCTAGTTTAAAGTCGGAATTTAGTTAAATTACGACACCAAAATCCAAATTTAGTACAAAATCCGAGTTTAAAGTCGGAAAATAATTAAATTCCGAGTTTAAATTTGATATTTAGTTAAATTCCGAGTTCAAGATTGAAATATAGTTAAATTCCGAGCATAAAGTCGGATTTTAGTTATTTTCCTAGAAAAGTTGGAATTTAGTTAAATTCCTAGATTAAAGCCGCAATTTAATTAAATTCTGAGTTTAAAGTTGGATTTTAGTAAAATTTCCAGTTCAAAGTCGGAATTTAGTTAATATCCGAACCTAAAGTCGGAATTTAGTTCATTTTCTAGTAGAAAAACTTTCTAGTTCTAGTTTATAGGCGGAATTTAGTTAAATTAAGTCCTCAAAGTCCGCATTTATTTAAATTCCCAGTTTAAAGTCGGATTTTACTTAAATTCCGAGTTCAAGGTCGGAATTTAGTTAAATTCCGAGTTTAAAGGCGGAATTTAGTTCAATTCCGAGCCTAAAGTCGGAATTTAGTTAATTTCCTAGAAAAGTCGGAATTTAGTTAAATTCGGAATGTAGTTAAATTCCGAGTTTAAAGGAGGAATTTAGTTAATTTCCTAGTTCAAAGAAGGAATTTAGGTAAATTCCGAATTTAAAGTTGTAATTTAGTTAAATTCCGAGTTTAAAGGCGGAATTTAGCTAAATTACGACTTCGAAGTCCGAATTAGATAAATTCCGAGATTAAAGTCGCAATTTAATTAAATTCTTGAAGTTTAAAGTTGGATTTTAGTAAAATTCCTTGTTCAAGGTCGGAATTTACTTAAATTCCGAGCGTAAAGTCGGAATTTAGTTAATTTTCTAGTGCAAGGTCGGAATTTAGTTCAATGCCGAGTTTAAAGTCGGAAAATAATAAAATTCCGAGTCTAAATTTGGATATAAGTTAAATTCCGAGTTCAGAGTTGAAATTTGGTTAAATTTCAAGCCTAAAGGCGGAATTTAGTTAAGTTACGACTTCAAAGTCCGAGTTTATTTAAATTCAGATTTCAAAGTCGGAATTTAGTTAAATTACAAGTTTAAAGGCGAAATTTAGTTAAATTACGAGGTTAAAGGCGGAATTTAGTTAAATTACGAATTCAAAGTCGAAATTTAGTTAAATTCCGAGTTTAAAGGAGAAATTAGTTAAACTGCGACTTCATAGTCCGAATTTAGTTAATTTCAGAGTTCAAAGTCCGAATTTAGTCAAATTAAGAGTTTAAAGGCGGAATTTAGTTACATTACGACTTCAAAGTCCGAATTTCGTTAAATTTAGAGTTCAAAGTCGGAATTTAGTCAAATTCCGAGTTTAAAGGCGGAATTTAGTCGAATTGCGACTTCAAAATCCGAATTTATTTAAATTCAGAGTTCAAAGTCGGAATTTAGTTAAATTACTAGTTTAAAGGCGGAATTTAGTTAAATTACGAATTGAAAGTCGGAGTTTAGTTAAATTCCGACTTTAAAGAAGGAGGTAGTTAAATTACGACTTCATAGTCCGAATTTAGTTAAATTCAGAGTTCAAAGTCCGAATCTAGTCAAATTCAGAGTTCTGAGTCGGAGATTAGCTAAATTCCGAGTTTAAAGTCGGATTTTACTTAAATTCCGAGTTCAATGTCGGAATTTAGTTAAATTCCAAGTTTAAATGCGGAATTTAGTTAAATTCCGAGTTCAAAGTCGGAACTTATTTAAATTACGAGTTTAAAGGCGGAATTTAGTTAAATTACGAATTCAAAGTCCGAATTTAGTTAAACTCAGAGCTCAAAGTGGGAATTTAGTCAAATTCTGAGTTTAAAGGCGGCATTTAGTTAAATTACGAATTCGAAGTCGGAATTTCGTTAAATTCCGAGTTTAAAGGAGGAATTAGTTAAAGTGCGACTTCATAGTCCGAATTTGGTAAAATTCAGAGTTCTAAGTCGGAATTTAGTTAAATTCCGAGTTTAAAGGCGGAATTTAGTTAAATTCCGAGTTCAAAGTCGGAACTTATTTAAATTACGAGTTTAAAGGCGGAATTTAGTTAAATTACGAATTCAAAGTCCGAATTTAGTTAAACTCAGAGTTCAAAGTGGGAATTTAGTCAAATTCTGAGTTTAAAGACGGCATTTAGTTAAATTACGAATTCGAAGGCGGCATTTAGTTAAATTACGAATTCGAAGTGGGAAATTATTTAAATTACGAGTTTAAAGGCGGAATTTAATTAAATTACGAATTCAAAGTCCGAATTTCGTTAAATTTTGAGTTTAAAGACGGATTTTACCTAAATTGCGAGTTCAAGGTCGGAATTTAGTTAAATTCCGAGTTTATAGGCGGAATTTAGTTAAATTCCGAGATTTAAATTCAGAGTTCAAAATCGGAATTTATTTAAACTTAGAATTTAGTTAAATTCTAAGTTTAAAGTCGGAATTTAGTTAAATTGCGGTTTCAAAGTCGGAATTTTGTTAAATTCCGAGTTCCAAGTCGGAATTTAGTTAAATTCCAAGTTCAAAGTCGGAATTTAGATAAATTCCGATTTTAAAGGCGGAATTTAGTTAAATTAAGACTTTAAAGTCTGAATTTAGTACCGACTTTATGCTCGGAATTTAACTGAATTCCGACTTTGCACTTGGAATTTAATTAAAATCCAACTCTAAACTCGGAATTTAATTAAGTTCCGACTTTAAACTTGGAATTTTTTCCATGTTCAAAAAGCAGTTCGAAGTACGCACACTTTTAAATCATTTTATTAATTTAAGATTTAAATTCTGAGTGCAAATTTGGAATTTAGTTAAATTCTTTAGTTTAAAGTCGGTTTAAAGTCGGTTTAAAGTCGGAATTTAGTTGAATTGTAAGTTTAAAGTCGGAATTTATTTAAATTGCGAGCTCAAGGTCGGAGTTTAGTTAAATTCCGGTTTCAAGGTCTGAATTTAATTAAATTCCGAGTTCAAAGTTGGAGTTTAGTTAAATTCTGAATATAAAGTCGGAATTTAGTTAAATTCTAAGTTTATAATCGGAATTTAGTTAAATTCCAGGTTCAAAGTAAGAATTTATTAAATTATTAATTCAAAGTTGGAATTTAGTTAAATTCTCAGTTTAAAGTCGGCATTTTGTTAAATTGCGCGCTCAAAGTCGGAATTTAGTTAAATTCTAAGTTTAAAGTCGGAATTTAGTTAAATTCCGAGTTTATAGGCGGAATTTAGTTAAATTCCGAGATTTAAATTCAGAGTTCAAAATCGGAATTTATTTAAACTTAGAATTTAGTTAAATTCTAAGTTTAAAGTCGGAATTTAGTTAAATTGCGGTTTCAAAGTCGGAATTTAGTTAAATTCCAAGTTCAAAGTCGGAATTTAGATAAATTCCGATTTTAAAGGCGGAATTTAGTTAAATTAAGACTTTAAAGTCTGAATTTAGTACCGACTTTATGCTCGGAATTTAACTGAATTCCGACTTTGCACTTGGAATTTAATTAAAATCCAACTCTAAACTCGGAATTTAATTAAGTTCCGACTTTAAACTTGGAATTTTTTCCATGTTCAAAAAGCAGTTCGAAGTACGCACACTTTTAAATCATTTTATTAATTTAAGATTTAAATTCTGAGTGCAAATTTGGAATTTAGTTAAATTCTTTAGTTTAAAGTCGGTTTAAAGTCGGTTTAAAGTCGGAATTTAGTTGAATTGTAAGTTTAAAGTCGGAATTTATTTAAATTGCGAGCTCAAGGTCGGAGTTTAGTTAAATTCCGGTTTCAAGGTCTGAATTTAATTAAATTCCGAGTTCAAAGTTGGAGTTTAGTTAAATTCTGAATATAAAGTCGGAATTTAGTTAAATTCTAAGTTTATAATCGGAATTTAGTTAAATTCCAGGTTCAAAGTAAGAATTTATTAAATTATTAATTCAAAGTTGGAATTTAGTTAAATTCTCAGTTTAAAGTCGGCATTTTGTTAAATTGCGCGCTCAAAGTCGGAATTTAGTTAAATTCTAAGTTTAAAGTCGGAATTTAGTTAAATTCCGAGTTTATAGGCGGAATTTAGTTAAATTCCGAGTTTAAATTCAGAGTTCAAAATCGGAATTTATTTAAACTTAGAATTTAGTTAAATTCTAAGTTTAAAGTCGGAATTTAGTTAAATTGCGGTTTCAAAGTCGGAATTTTGTTAAATTCCGAGTTCCAAGTCGGAATTTAGTTAAATTCCAAGTTCAAAGTCGGAATTTAGATAAACTCCGATTTTAAAGGCGGAATTTAGTTAAATTAAGACTTTAAAGTCTGAATTTAGTACCGACTTTATGCTCGGAATTTTACTGAATTCCGACTTTGCACTTGGAATTTAATTAAAATCCAACTCTAAACTCGGAATTTAATTAAGTTCCGACTTTAAACTTGGAATTTAACTAATTCGTATTTTCAAGCCGTAGTTTAACTAAATTCCGCCTTTAAATTGGCAATTTAAGTAAATTCCGACTTTGAAATCGGAAATTAACTAAATTCCTACTTTAAGCTTAGAATTTAATTAAATTCAGACTTTCAACTCGGAAATTAATTAAATTCCGTCTTTAAATTCGAAATTTATCTAAATTCCGATTTTAAATTCGAAATTTGTCTAAATTCCGACTTTAAATTCGGAATTAAAGTAAATTCCGACTTTGAACTCGGAAATTAACTAAATTCCTACTTTAAACTTGGAATTTAACTAAATTCCGACTTTCAACTCGGAAATTAATTAAATTCCGTCTTTAAGTTCGAAATTTATCTAAATTCCGACTTTAAATTCGGAATTAAAGTAAACTCCGACTTTGAACTCGGAAATTAACGAAATTCCTACTTTAAACTTGGAATTTAACTAAATTCCGACTTTAAACTCGGAAATTAATTAAATTCTGTCTTTAAATTCGAAATTTATCTAAATTCCGACTTAAAATTCGGAATTTACTTAAATTTCAATTTTGAACTCGGAATTTAACTAAAATTTGACTTTAAACTCAGAATTTACATTTTAGCAATTAGAGCTATTTACCTATTAGCTAATTAGAGCAAGACTCATTTTTTTTTCTATTTTTAAACAGTGGACTGGTAGCTGATGGTGGTCGTTCATCCTTCCGGCGTAACAAACTAGGGACCAGCCCAAACGCGACCCCACCCCAATCGATTCCTCGTGAGTCCCCCCAAAACCAGACTGCTGTTTCCCTCTAAAAATCGCTCGTACTAACTTTCTCGATCGTCAGAAAATTTTTCTTAATCGATTGCATCCTTTTTTTCCATGTTCAAAAAGCAGTTCGAAGTACGCACACTTTTAAATCATTTTATTAATTTAAGATTTAAATTCTGAGTGCAAATTTGGAATTTAGTTAAATTCTTTAGTTTAAAGTCGGTTTAAAGTCGGAATTTAGTTGAATTGTAAGTTTAAAGTCGGAATTTATTTAAATTGCGAGCTCAAGGTCGGAGTTTAGTTAAATTCCGGTTTCAAGGTCTGAATTTAATTAAATTCCGAGTTCAAAGTTGGAGTTTAGTTAAATTCTGAATATAAAGTCGGAATTTAGTTAAATTCTAAGTTTATAACCGGAATTTAGTTAAATTCCAGGTTCAAAGTAAGAATTTATTAAATTATTAATTCAAAGTTGGAATTTAGTTAAATTCTCAGTTTAAAGTCGGCATTTTGTTAAATTGCGCGCTCAAAGTCGGAATTTAGTTAAATTCTAAGTTTAAAGTCGGAATTTAGTTAAATTCTAAGTTTAAAGTCGGAATTTAGTTAAATTGCGGTTTCAAAGTAGGAATTTTGTTAAATTCCGAGTTCAAAGTCGGAATTTAGTTAAATTCCAAGTTCAAAGTGGGAATTTAATTAAATCCTGAGATCAAAGTTGGAATTTAGTTACATTCTCAATTTAAAGTCTAGTTGGAATTTAGTTAAATTTCGAGATTAAAGCCGGAATTTAGTTAAGTTTCGAGTTCAAAAGCGGAATTTAGTTAAATTCGGAATTTAAAATCGGAATTTAGTTAAGTTCCAGGTTGAAAGTCGAAATTTAATTAAATTCTGAGTTCAAAGTTAGAATTTAGTTAAATTATGAGTTTAAAGTCGGACTTTAGTTAAATTGCGAGTTTAAAGTCGGAATTTAGTTAAATTCCAACTTTAAACTCAGAATCTAATTAAATTCCGACTCTGAACTCAGAATTTAATTAAATTCCGACAGTAGGAATTTATTTAAATTCTAAGTTCAAAGTTTGAATTCCGACTTTAAACTCAGAATTTTACTAAATTTCAAAAAATATCGATATTAACCGATAATATCGATCGAAGAAACGTCAATAACAAGTCGAAAAAATAATTGAAACTATCGATATATCGTGCACATCCCTAGATCTGACAAAGGAGTTAACAAATTGCTTTCTTTTACACGGGATGCTGTCCTATTGGAAATTTCACTGATCTCGTTATCTCTTTAAATGCCTACAAATAATTGCTTTTTGTCGCAACTTTAATATTTTTTTCACAAATGCTGGGAAAATATGTTACACAAGTAATTACAGAAAAACGAAAAAAGTATGATAAGCATAAGAAAAATGTAATAGGAATGCAGTTGGTGTTATCCTTCCACCAGCAAATAGGGCAATGTGTAAAGTACCTTGTAACGACTGTACTAAATGTTATGTGGAGCAGGCGGGACAGTATCCTAAATCTCAAATTTTCCAACAGAAGTATGATTGTAGAAATTGCAATATTGAACCTCGTAGCTCCGGCAAAACGACTTATGTGAACAAAAAAGAATGCTTCCGGTCTTTTCTTTACTTTGAAAACCAAACTTGGCTGTATGCTTCTACTGGTAATCTCGGATGGTGATTGTACGTTCTTCCGGCGTAACTGAAACTACCCGTTTCCAGAAACACCATATTCACCATAAAAATACAGGCATATGGCCCTAAACCCTAAACTTATTTGTAAAAGAAGTCAGTCACGCACTTACAAAACCACTATAGAAGCCAGTATAGAAGCCAGTAACTACAATTATCTTACCTCTGCGCTCCACGTATATCCATGATTCTGAAACAAAAGAGCAATTTATTAGGTATTGTTTTTATACATATATATTATGGTTTTCTAATAGAAAGCCCAGAGTTTTCCACATTAGGATATATCCTCTTCCACTTCAGCAGTCGACTCAAAACTTGGAATTGCACCGCGAAGGATCGAGGCACTTTACTTTAAAAAAATTAAAATACTCACTTTCGTAGCCATTTTTAGTTCTTCACCTCAAAACAAAACAATTAAAAGTTGCTTTAAAATCCTCATTTTTTCTTCCGAATTTCTTAATAGGGTCATTAGGATACCGGTACAATACAATAAAGCAAGTGTTATGGTAAACGCAGTGGGCTAACACCGTAATTTTAAACTCGTATAGTCCTGGAGGCTGCTCCACTCAAGGGGTGGCCTGGAATGGAGCCGACAACCTCTGGAGTGGTGTGTTTTTGTAGTCCTAGATTTGCAGTAAAGACGACGTTTTACTTTTGAAATGGGTTCCCCACATGTGTGCAGAAACAAAGATACAAATAGGGTCCGATGTTGTTCCAAATTACATAAAAAACAGCTGCTGGGCAGATCAAAGTGAAAAAAAAAGAAAAACAAAATGATTCGAAGATGTAAGCAAATGAAATAGCTCCTACGGCCATCATTTACTCTAAGATCGATCCCATGGGGGATAAAAAGCAAATATGCCCCTTGTAAGTACGTCACAAGATTGATTAATTAACAAATATACAACTGTGTGCGTGAGAAAACGTTTGAGTAAGCTTTAATGGCTTGCAAACAGGTCCGTTTTCCTTTCAAGTCAATTGATAAATTTCAAACTCTATTGGAACGACAAACAAAACAATATGTCATTAATTTAATTACCGTGTTTTTTTTTCAAGTTAATTCCTTTAAGCTGAGCTTCTTTTCCTGCCGCCATTAAACCTTATTTCCTTCAGCGCTTTATCGTAAAAAAAACTTAATGTTTTGTTTTCTAATTAAAGTGAAAAAAACAAAATTACCTAACGAGGTAATTGTTTGCAGTTAATCTGACTTTTAATTGTAACTACTCCATAATCCTCGTTTTCCATCGTTGCTACCTCAACCCGTTATTGTTATGACTGTGAAGCAAGACGTTAATCTTGTTTTTTGTTTCTCCATTTAGGTCGTTTAAAATTCTCCTGGTGTGTACCTGATGCCAGTATGTGTCGGACTCTGCCATTTTCAATTACCACTTTTACGACAGGTTGGTGTTCATTGACGAGATTTTATTGTATCGTTCTTTAGTTAGTTAACGCCACAGGAATCCTTATTTAATTGACAGTATAAGATTGGATAAGTCAGTATTAAATGGTTGGTTTTGTTTGGTTTAAGGCTCATGAAGGCGAATGGTGGCAAAAACAGATACTCGCTTCCTGCCGGAGTGCATTACAAATGCTAATGATGAAACAAAGTAAACTCGGTAGATCTGTGGAATTTGCCTTATGCCTAACGTACTAAAAAAGTTAATAGTTTTACCAGCAATCGACTAAATTGAAAGGTAGCCAGAATTAGTAAAACCAGAATTATATTTTATTAAATAAAAACTTCAGACAAAAATTAAAAGTAACGAGAAAGATGTCATGGATAACTGGATAACTTACAGCTTTCATTTTATCACTGGTATGTAGATCACTCGTGAGAGTTTATTTGGAGACTGTTTACCTCTAAGTTGAATGTAATGAGTATGAATACCTAATGAACGAGTATCTAAGTAGGTTCTAAAATAAGACAAACTGCAGCAATCCAAAGTTCACGCCATAACAGCGACAAAACTCAAGCAAAATTACAAAAAGTCATAAACTAAGTAAAAGTTAAATCAACGCTTTTTTTTTAGCTTTTGCTAATTTTTAGCTGTGTAAAAGCATTGTCTATATACATCTAGTCAGATATTCCAAATAGCTCAATTTCTCCGAGACTTCTATTTAGCTAAAACTATAATCGATGTCGATGGAAGATCAAATTCCAGAATATTTAAAATTTTTCAGAATTGAAAAAATTTGTCTATGTGGTAAATTTGAACAGGCGTTCAAAGTTGGGAATTGAGAAGAAAATTGTAATACCCCCCTTTTATACATTTAAAAAAAAAAATCTGCCTGTTATGTCTAGGTGGTAAACGCGATTCTAAAAGTGTCTAAAAATCGACCACCGAAGGTTAGTTCAGGTTCACCGTTCGAAACTTCCAACGGTGGTAGGTGAAAGGGGACATCAAGAAGAGGAGAAAACAGTTGGATACACTCCCATCGGTCGAGGTGTTCTCAAGTTATGGGCGGTCAAAGTTGAGAATTGAGAAAAAAGTCGTAATACTTCCCCTTAGGACATTTTCAAAAACAAAATCGGGAAATTTTGTTTGCTGTTTTTGATTGGAATGGTACGCTTGCAATCCCCTAAGAACGTAACACACTAAATTCGAGTGAAATTCGCCTCTAAAGAGGTTATTTAAAATTGGTCTAAAAACGCGATTCAAAATGTGCCTAAAAATCGACCCCCAAAGGGGTTTATCTCCAAAAATATAACACCCATGGAACTTCTGATGGCGGCAGATCAAAGAGGACATCAAGAAGAGGAAAGAACAGTTGGATTCACTCCAATCGGTCCAGGCGTTCGCAAGTTATGGGCGGTCAAAGTTGAGAATTGAGAAAAAAGTCGTAATACTCCCACTTTGGATATTTTTAAAAAAAAATCGGGCAATTTTGTTTGCTGTTTTTGATTGGAATGGTACGTTTGCAATCCCCTAAGGACGTAACACACTACATTCGAGTGAAATTCGCTTCTAAAAAGGTTTTTTTAAAATTGGTCCAAAAACGCGATTCAAAAGTGCCTAAAAATCGACCCCCAAAGGGGTTTATCTCCGAAAATATTGCACCCATGGAACTTCTGATGGCGGCAGATCAAAGAGGACATCAAGAACAGGAAAGAACAGTTGGATTCACTCCAATTGGTCGAGGCGTTGTCAAGTTATGGGCGGTCAAATTTGAGGATTGAGAAAAAAGTAGTAATTTTTGTTGGATATTTTCAAAAAAAAATCGGGCAATTTTGTTTGCTGTTTTTGATTGGAATGGTACGTTTGCAATCCCCTAAGGACGTAACACACTACATTCGAGTGAAATTCGCTTCTAAAAAGGTTTTTTTAAAATTGGTCCAAAAACGCGATTCAAAAGTGCCTAAAAATCGACCCCCAAAGGGGTTTATCTCCGAAAATATTGCACCCATGGAACTTCTGATGGCGGCAGATCAAAGAGGACATCAAGAAGAGGAAAGAACAGTTGGATTCACTCCAATCGGTCCAGGCGTTCGCAAGTTATGGGCGGTCAAAGTTGAGAATTGAGAAAAAAGTCGTAATACTCCCACTTTGGATATTTTTAAAAAAAAATCGGGCAATTTTGTTTGCTGTTTTTGATTGGAATGGTACGTTTGCAATCCCCTAAGGACGTAACACACTACATTCGAGTGAAATTCGCTTCTAAAAAGGTTTTTTTAAAATTGGTCCAAAAACGCGATTCAAAAGTGCCTAAAAATCGACCCCCAAAGGGGTTTATCTCCGAAAATATTGCACCCATGGAACTTCTGATGGCGGCAGATCAAAGAGGACATCAAGAAGAGGAAAGAACAGTTGGATTAACTCCAATCGGTCGAGGCGTTGTCAAGTTACGGGAGGTCAAAGTTGAGAATTGAGAAAAAAGTCGTAATACCTCTTTGGACATTTAAAAAAAAAATCGGGAAATTTTGTTTGCTGTTTTTGATTGGAATGGTACGCTTGCAATCCCCTAAGAACGTAACATACTAAATTCGAGTAAAATTATCCTCTAAAGAGGTTTTTTTTTAAAATGGTCCAAAAACGCGATTCAAAAAGTGCTTAGAAAACGACCCCCAAAGGGGTTTATCTTCGAAAATATTGCATCCATGGAACTTCTGATGGCGGTATATCAAAGAGGACATCAAGAAGAGGACAAAACAGTTGGATTCACTCCAATCGGCGGAGGCATTCTCAAGTTATGGGCGGTAAAAGTTGAGAATTGAGAAAAAAGTCGTAATACCCCTTTGGATATTTTCAAAAAAATAAAATCGGGAAATTTTGTTTGCTATTTTTGATTGGAATGGTGCGCATGCAATCCGCTAAGAACGTAACACACTAAATTCGAGCGAAATTAGCCTCTAAAGAGGTTTTTTAAAAATGGTCCAAAAACGCGAATCAAAAAGTGCCTAAAAATCGACCCCCAAAGGGGTTTATCTCCGAAAATATTGCACCCATGAAACTTCTGATGGCGGTATATCAAAGAGGACATCAAGAAAAGGAAAGGACAGTTGGATTCACTCCAATCGGTAAAGGCGTTCTCAAGTTATGGGCGGTCAAAGTTGAGAATTGAGAAAAAAGTCGTAATACTTCCCCACTTTAGACATTTTCAAAAAAAAATCGGGAAATTTTGTTTGCTGTTTTTGATTGGAATGGTACGTTTGCAATCCCCTAAGAACGTAACACACTAAATTCGAGTGAAATTCGTCTCTAAAGAGGTTTTTTAAAATTGGTCTAAAAACGCGATTCAAAAAGTGCCTAAAAATCGACACCCAAAGGGGTTTATCTCCGAAAATATTGCACCCATGGAACTTCTGATGGCGGCAAATCAAAGAGGACATCAAGAAGAGGAAAGAACAGTTGGACTCACTCCAATCGGTCCAGGCGTTTTCAACTTATGGGCCGTCAAAGTTGAGAATTTAGAAAAAAGTCGTAATACCCCTTTGGACATTTTCAAAAAAAAAAATCGGGAAATTTTGTTTGCTATTTTTGATTCGAATGGTGCGCTTGCAATCCCCTAAGAACGTAACACACTAAATTCGAGTGAATTTAGCCTCAAAAGAGGTTTTTTAAAAATGGTCCAAAAACTCGATTCAAAAAGTGCCTAAAAATCGACCCCAAAGGGGTTTATCTCCGAAAATATTGCACCTATGGAAATTCTGATGCCGGTAGATCAAAGAGAACATCAAGAAGAGGAAAGAACCGTTGGATTCACTCCAATCAGTCCAGGCGTTCTCAAGTTATGGGCGGTCAAAGTTGAGAATCGGGAAAAAAGTCGTAATACTCCCCACTTTAGACATTTTCAAAAAAAATCAGGAAATTTTGTTTGCTGTTTTTGATTGGAATGGTACGTTTGCAATCCCCGAAGAACGTAACACACTAACTTCGAGTGAAATTCGCCTGTAAAGAGGTTTTTTTAAAATTGGTCTAAAAACGCGATTCAAAAAGTGCCTAAAAATCGACCCCCAAAGGGGTTTATCTCCGAAAATATTGCACCCATGGAACTTCTGATGGCGGCAGATCAAAGAGGACATCAAGAAGAGGAAAGAGCAGTTGGATTCACTCCAATCCAGGCGTTCTCAGGTTATGGGCGGTCAAAGTTGAGAACTGAGAAAAAAGTCGTAATACTCCCCTTTTATTTTCAAAAAAAAATCGGGAAATTTTGTTTTGCTGTTTTTGATTGGAATGGTACGTTTGCAGTCCCTTAAGAACGCACTAAATTCGAGTGAAATACGCCCCTAAAGAGGTCTTTTTTTTAAATTGGTCCAAAAACGCGATTCAAAAAGTGCCTAAAAATTGACCCCCAAAGGGGTATATCTGCGAAAATATTGCACCCATGGAACTTCTGATGGCGGTATATCAAAGAGGACATCAAGAAGAGGAAAGAACAGTTGGATTAACTCCAATCGGTCCAGGCGTTCTCAAGTTATGGGCGGTCAAATTTGAGAATTGAGAAAAAATGATTGGAATGGTACGCTTGCAATCCCCTAAGAACGAAACACACTAAATTCGAGTGAAATTCGCCTCTAAAGAGGTTTTTTAAAATTGGTCTAAAAACGCGATTCAAAAAGTGCCTAAAAATCGACCCCCAAAGGGGTCTATCTCCGAAAATATTGAACCCATGGATCTTCCGATGGTCGTTTGTGAAAGAGGTTTTAATTCTCTCCAATCGGTCGAGGCGTTTGCAAGCTACAAGCGGTCAAATTTATACGGATTCAGGTCTTGACTTGATTTTAGAGCTACTTGACTTGCCTTGACATGACTTCAAGTCGAGCCTAAGCGAGTAAATATCAATTGAAGTCAAGTAGTTCTTCTTTGAAAGTTTGAAAAATCAAGTAGTTTGAAAAATACTTCAACACTTTTTATTAGTTCATGTTTTGTCAGTAAATCTGAATCTGGAAAGTCACGACGCAGATTTATAAGCATTGACTGGCACTTTTAGCCATAATATATGTGTTTTATTTGTTTTTGTATTGTAGATATAACCGTTTGTACAAGCAAGTAGCAACTAACAAAATAAACCTGATCAATATGTTAAAGTAGTTTACTTCTTAACATAGTAGTGATCATTTTTGGTCCTTCGAGCTCTTAAAAAAAAACAGAAAAAATCAAAAAATCGTCTTGAAACAGGTCTTACACAAGAACAATCATTCTTAACTTATTTTTAACTTTGCCCTTTAAAATTGCCATTGTTTCCACAAAAGTCATTAAAAGTCCCCCTGAAAGTCATTGAAACACTCCGAAAAATTGATCAATTTGCTTTTTTTGTAATTGATTCACAGATAGAGGGTCAAGCATTCCCAAAATTGCATTTTTGAACCTTTAGACTGACAATTTTTGTAAAAAAAAGCAGAAAAATCCATAAAACTTCTTGAAATTATCAGATACAAGAAAATTTATAAACATTTTAAGTTAAATATAGTTGAGAAATATGTATTACTATTAACAGTGCAGAAAAAGAGTCGTTCATAAAAATAATTTTTAGTTCTTTGAGCTTGCCATTTGTGTTATAAAGTTCAGTGAAATTCTGAAAACATTCCAAAAATCATATTTATCAATTTGCTGTTTATAATCCACAGATAGAGTGTTTTTCAGAGAAACATTTTTGTAAGAGAGAGATTTGTAATTGATCCACAGATAGACTCTCAAGCATTTCCAGTTTTTGTATTTTTGATCCTCCAAGCTGACAATTTTTGGTGAAAAAGAAAAAGAAAAATTCAAAGTCTATTTACTTTAATTGTCATCCTTTTCTGTCAAATATTGACAGCCTCCTAGATGAGGTATTGTAATGAACACCCCGAAAAGTGACATATGTTTCTACAAAATATTATAGTTAAGAATAACTAAAGTACTGTCAACATTTTTTTTTAATAAATGTTGACAAAGAAAATATATTCATAATAAAATATGTTTATTGGCATTATCACAACATTTAACATTATTAAAAAGACAATAAATGTCATACATTAACTATTCATTAATAATATCAAAAAAAAGTCGCCTCTTATTTTATTACGACGCTAACCGAAACCGTAAGGATAACGTGACGCTTATACAGGGTGTCCCACCACAAAAGCTGTCTGTCTTTGTACAGAAAAGTTGCTGTAAAACATTTTTGAAAACTTGCTTATTTTAATAAAGGTGTAATGCCCAATTTAGATAAAATATTACAGGAATCTAATACTTCACATAGAGGGAACTAGGTACTCCAGCAAGAGCCCCCGGCTTTCGCTTCATCGGGTACTAAAAACTAGTGCCACAATTTAACTAATTTGGAAAACGAATAAATAGAGAGGTCGGAGACAGAAATGGAAGAAAGGCGGAGATAAGAATGCAGAAAAAGCAAATTTTTCTTTACTACAGGGAACAAGATGGGGCAAAATTGTTGCTGCACAAAACCCGTCCACATGTTCAATGAGAGGTATTTAAAGAGAAGAAAATATAGAGAAAAAAGGAACGAGAAAAAATTCATTGAAACGCAAATTATTGTCATGGTAAACCCAGGTATAAAGTGTAGCGGAACTTCATCCACCAACTCACAGGTGGCAGCGTCGAAACTTAACCCACCGACTCACAGGTGGCAGCATTAGTCAAACTTCTTCATAACATCACACCGCCTTTCCTGCGCCGAAATTGTCTTCAAACACAAGTTCCAACTATGAACTCTCACCCCGGCGTATAAGGCAAGGGTATACCACTCCTTACTGACGAGTCCAAGGTAGACCCCGGGGACGAAACCACATACATAGGCTATAACGATCTCAGATGGTTTTTCCCTGAATAACAAAAACCTTTTCGGGATTACATTTCCCACCTATGTCACGTCAATCGATGCTATAGAAATAATTCCCCATTATATGTACAAACGCTCATTTGTCAACATTGAAATCTCTATTTGCGGTTCCTTCAAAACTATGACATTTTCTACCACCTTAGGACCTTATTAATACTATTAGAGCAGCAAAATTGCTCAATATTGCAGGCATAGAACACATTAAAAGGGATAATAAATTGCCATATTTCGTGCCCTTTTTAAGGCAGCCACTAACTAGCCCATATAACGATCTGGGGCTACCGACCAACAATAGCGGTCTTCCTCTTATTTATTAGTCATGATCTCCTAGCCATAATTCTTCTTCTTTTTTTGGGTCGATCTTCTTCCCGGCACGAGCTGACACTGTAACAAGAACTGAGAACAATTGAGCCGCGCAATGAGCGGCAAACAAAAGGCTGGCTGCGACAGAGCTTGCCGTTACCAAATGGTCAGCCGTGAAATACAATGCTTCCAGTGACGTAAAACTGGCCTTCTGTCAGTTCAGAATTGCCCTATAAATTTAAGATTAACTAAGGTCGGAATTCAATGGAGCTTTTTGCCTAGATGTGATTAAGATTTTATTACTGTACGTCATCAGCATAGCGATTTAAATTTTAAATACCGGGTTTTTTTACCTTTCCTCATTTCTATCAAAATGTAATTTATTTTTGATACACTACGAATAAAATATCCTTTTGATGGCAGAATTTTTATGTTAAAGGCCATAATCAAGCAGTGTTACTATACATCGTAAAGGAAGAAGAGCAAAAAGAGACATAAAAAGAGCAATTTGAACAAATAAGCGAATATTCTCACGGCCTGTTAAGGAATGTGCACTGAAACGGTTACTGCAAAGACGGCAAGTGATTAGGGGACATCTCTTAAAAGGTGTTGTTTATGGCTTGTATTTTCCTAATGCTTTGGTCACAAGTTATCTTAAAAGGCTGGAGTCTTTTAACGCCTTTTTTACTTACCGAGGTGATATATTCACTGAATTCAATAATTAATATCAAACTCGTGAAGAGAATAATTAGTATGTAAAAACTTGAAAAGTGGGAAGTTTAAAAAATTGATAACTGATATGCTTGTTGGAAAGGTATTGTGTATGCCTAGGAAAGCAGGTATTGTATATTTATTTTTTTTAAACTTTTTATAAGCTTTATAGTTTATTGCACTTCGCACAAAAATTCAGTTCCACAGCGACTTTGACTTTTAAAAAGTTAAACTTTGAGGAAGCAAATTTTGACTTCAGTCATACATCTTCAAATAGTTGAATAATGTTTCTCTTTAAATTATTGAATTTTGTTGAGAAATTAACTAAATGTCCACAAATTAAGTGATGTAGAAAAAAATGTATGGAAGATTTTTGAATTCCGCTTCCTAGTTATTGCAACTGTTAATGCCATGATACCTAGGGACCTTTTCCTGTTCTTCTTTATTTTTTGTTTCATTAGTTAAAAGAAAAGTTGTTTTTTTAAAATGTGACTTTTTATCACTAGAAGAAAAACAAATTTGTTTAGATGTATAGGGGCGCCCCAAACTGTCATCAATTCTAAAATTTTCTAAACTTTATTTTCTGAACTCCAACTGATTAAAACTGAACCTCGAAAGTTACTTGTATTGACAGAAACAGAGGTAACTAATCGATACGATGATCAAAAAGTCCGGCCAATCTGATAAATTACGAATTACTACAAGGTGTCCCACGTAAAAATTAAAAACATAAACGTCTTGAAAACAATAAAAGACACTAAATTGAACAACACAGGAAGAAAATCAGGGCATTTTAAAGCTTAAGAAAATTGTTTATAAGAAGTGAAGAACTGCGTTCGAGAAATTTCGAATATTTTCAAATTTTTGTAAATAATTCATAAGACGATCAAAGCAAAGCCCCTGCTTTCCTGGACTCCAGTGGGACACCTTGTATTGTGCGATTGTGTACCTACTAAATATCAACATATGCAAGTCGCAGATTAGATTGTGTTGTCCAAAAATGTTTTTTCTATCTGTCTCTTCCTACACTACGGTAGTGTGACAATAAGAATATCTTTCGATGCAACATTTTATCCAAGATCCCAGAACATAGCTTAAAGCTCGATATAATATAGAGAGCTAGAGGCTGTGCGATAGGGAAACGTATAGAGAGTTGGAATATAGAGGCCTACAGTTCCTATGTGTGTTTGCATGTTTGTAAGATCTTGTAAGTGATCTAGTGTTACCAGGGTATGTCTAACAGATAATAGTTATTGTAAATATATTGTTTTTCATTGGTTATCTACAAAAGTTCGTTCAAAAAGAACGTGGTTCGACCGCGATACAATGTTCATTATAGGCTCTCCGTGGGCCGTTTGGTAGCAGAGGGCCCCACCCTTGCTGAGCCAGTGGAGGCATCTGTCCCTTCAGCATGCGAAAAATCTAAATGTTGGTAGTATGGCCAATTTGCTCGGAAGGAAAAAGTTCGAAAAATACCTAAAGATCCTACATACACGTGTAACGATTATTGTGCGTTGGGGGGCTGTTGGTGTTGGCCGTTTGACGTCCAAGCTGGTAGTAAATTATGTCGGGCGCCACCCCCTATGGATTTTACGTGGTAGAGGGTCCACAGGAATGCTTATCGGGGAGCTTTTAAACAGTGGAGAAAGTTGTCCAGGCGTTCTGCCTGTACTGGCGATTTGAGAGAAAGATACGCAGTAGACTCAATACGGTAAAACTCTATTTTCAAGATGCAATGTCAACAAGATTACAAAAGTTTATCAGTTTAGGGCATTTATGGATTATAGCGAGAGGCACTCTAACGGTCGGTGATTGAAAGGAAAATATACAGTTCTGAATACGGCTTAACTTTGGATGGGCACGGGTACGGGAATTTAACTAATTCGGTAAGTTGACGGTGAAATGTATATGTGCGGGGACCAACAAACGCTAAGCCGTGTATGTATGCGTATGAATGGGGCCCAACAATCGCTTTGGCCTGGGTGTGTGTATGTGTTTGTGTAAATGCGGCTCAACAACCGCTTTAGCCCTGTATATTTTATGTGAATGAGGAGGGTCCCAATGGGGCCCAACAATCGCTATGGCCTGTATGTGTGTGTCTGATGGTGATGTGTGATGGTGTGTGTGTGTGTGATCAAAAACTCGTTAGTTTTTAGTTGGATGTCTGTTATTTTTTATGCCGTTGTTTTATTAAAAACTACTAATTCAAGAAATGATTCTGAGTTAATTTTTTTATATGTATATCATCTCAAAAGAGTTCTTCAGAAGGAAATATGTAAAATATTTTTTGGAAGAAAATATAGCCAGTGTGTTCATGTTGGAATTTAAGAAAATTCTAACTATTCAAAATGCGTTATTTTACACACAATTCTGAACACGTAGCTTCATCAAGAACGTAAGAATGGCACAGCTGAATCCGGTGCATATAGGCCTATCTGTTACAGAAGAAGAATCTTCCATAACCTAGTGAAAAAATTCACCGAAAGGTTGTGTGAGATCATCATAGCGTTATTTCCCAAGACGCGTTTTGCTCCCACCTCAAAATGTCGAAAATTTAAAGCCATCCGACGATGGCAGGGGAGTCCTGCTGGCGCCATCTGTCTCGCTGAGTCGGCAGTTTGTATTGCACGTAATGCAGATACTGACCATGTATCGCTTCACGATCGATAAATATATCTACCTCACATGTAGTACTTCGGTCTAACAACATAACCCATCCTTCATCAAGAACGTTACATATTCTGAATATTTAAAGTTGTCCAATTAAAAAAAATGATAAAAACTGCAAAATTATGCGTTACAAAAACTTGAAATTCAACAAATTTTTTTATTAATCGAAATTTCTGAACGCAAACAGCACGCAATTGCACTGAAAACTTGTAAAAATGGTAAAAATTTCAATTTGCTAAATTGAAAATATGCCAAAAACCTGCAACTCAAAATTTGGCATATTTGTAATTAACCGACATTAGCAACAATAAATTTTTGGCATATTTTCAATAAAAGTCAATAGTTTCTACGTTGCCACTATAAAAACGCATCTAGATGCACCAAAGACGTCAAGTGTTGCGTAATTTGCTTAACTGAAAATAGAACAGAAACTGAAACAACAACATTGTGCATTCAGGACACGATTGCGTTAACATTTGGTATATGTCAATAAACTTTCCATGTTGAAAATAATGCAAAAATACAGTAAATTTGATGAGACATATTTGAATAAAAAATATGACAAAAAAGAAAAATCAGGTTCTACGAGAAACTTAAAATGTAACCTATTTTTTTATTAATTGAAGTTTTGAAAATATACAAAATATGCCAAAAATTAATTGTTGCTAATATCGGCTAATTGAAAATATGTTAAATGTTAAGCTTTTTGTAAAGTCTGTTTTACAGTTTTTGTCACATTTTCAATTAAGCAAATTGAAATGCTTACCATTACCGTTTTTAGTGCCACTGCTTGGTTTTATGTATATTTTCACAATGTTAATTAACTAAAAATTATGTTAAAGTTTAGGTTTCTGGTAGAGCCTGATTTTTAATTTTTTGTCATATTTTTTATTAAAACATTTGTCATTTTTTCAAATTTACTACATAATTTTTGGATGATTCTTGCATTCTTTTCAACATGGAAAATTCGATTCATTGACAATTTGCCAAATTTTAAGGCAACCGTGTCATGAATGCACAATATAGTTTCTGTTATATTTTCAGTTAAACAAATTACGCAAAATTTGACGTCTTTGATGCATCTGGATGCTTCTCTATAGTGACAACGTAGACAATATTGACTTTGTTATTGAAAATATGACAAAAATGAATTGTTGCTAATATCGGTTAATTAAAAATATTTTAAAATTCAGTTTTTCGCAAAAATTGATTTTGGGCTATATTTTCGAAATGGCAATTAATAAAAAAATTATGTTTAAAGTTTGGGTCCCTAATTGAGCCTGATTTTCAAGTTTTTGTCATATTTTTTATTAAAATATGAGACATTTGTACAAATTTAATACTTAATTTTTCGATGATTTTTGCATTATTTTTAACCTAGAAAATTTGAATCATTGACAATTTTTTCCAAATTTTAAGGCGTGTTATAAATGCACCCTGTTGATGTGTGTGTGTGTGTGTGTATGTGAAAATGGGGCTTACGAGAATCGGGACTTCGGTCTGTTTCTATACGGTTCTACTTCTAAGATTGGCGATGTTTACTGTTCAACGGCTGGCGATCGAATCCTCGAAGTTTTGCTTCTCAGCTCTTTTATATGGAAACAACAATTGGAAACAAAATATCCAAGGACCGGTTCTACCTAAAGTCGTTCACCAGAATTTGAAGAAAATACACAAATTTAAAAGCTGGCAAACATGCCGTAAGTTAAGCTACATCTGTTAATCCTTCGGTTAACCCTAACTAAAAGGTTTCGTGCAACACGTGACCTGTCATCGAACTTGGTTATTATTAAAAAATTACATTGACGTAAATGGAAAAAATCTGCGTTTATGCATATAAATCCGTTTTTCTATAATATTTGTTAAGATATTTACCCTGGAACAAAAGTGAATTGATCTAAGCAGTACATTTCCCATATCCATGTCGGAGCTTTTGGATAACATTGCCGCATAACTGAACAGGAATTAAATAAAATTGGGACATTGCAGATTCTGCCTACACAGACCCTAATCTGCTTCAGGTACAGTTTAAAATGTACATTCAAACCACACTATTGATATCTGAGCATTGCGTGATGGGAACAACTGTTAAGTAGGTCATTATTTCAACTCCAAATATTTTGGGAATAAGAATTGCTAGAATAAAAATTTTGTTTGTTTTTACATTGCAATGTTTGTTCTCATAGTGCTTATCTTAACCAAGGCCAAGGAGGATACAATAATACTTAGTAGATTCTTAAGATAAGAATAATACCCTCATTGGTGCTTAACATACAGTTCCAATCATATTATTTTAGCTCTTTTTTGTAATTGTTTAACTGGAGTTATATTTGTAATACCTTAATAGCTTTATTGTTGTTGTAGAGTATGGAAAATGACAAGTAAGTAGCCAAGTAAGGAAACGGAAGTCATTCTTTATAATTAGTATGTAATATGTGTGGTGTTATGGTGGTTAGCAGGTTTAGGACAATGAAACACCCTTGTAACTCAAAAACTGACTACGTTTCGACGTCTTCAATTCACGTTTTCTTCAGGGCTATAACACATATAAAAGAACACACTAGTTAATCAAAACAGCAACGAGCGAATGTGATCACCTACACACTTATATAGCTGACATACGCTATGTATTCATACTTGGTTGTCAGCTGTACAAGGATGTAGGTGATCATGTTTGCTCGTTGCTGTTTTGATTAACTAGTGTATTCTTTTATATGTGTTATAGTCTTGAAGAAGACGTGAATTATACGTCGAAACGTAGTCAGTTTTTTGAGTTACAAGGGTGTTTCTCAACGAAAGAACATCCAAGGATATATTAAAAAAAAAGATAGCAAAAGGGCTTCATGGCATATATTTTTAAACCTGTTTACTTAAGTAGGTACCTATTTTATTTATATAATTTAAGTATATATTGTATTGAAGAAAATCTTGAATAAGTGTTTGTTTTAATAAAATGTGTGTTCCATTATGAGACAGGTCTTGTTTTGAATTCTTCGATAAACAATTATAACCTCAAAAGTAACAATATTTTTATATTAAATTGAAGAGAAACATTTACATTTTTTTCTAAATACCACATCTTCTTAACCAAGCACCAAGGTTTATACCACCAAAATTATTTTGCCTTAATTATCAGTGCACAGTTCAATGGATTTGGTGCAAGATTTCCGAATCCAGGGCATATATGAGCCAGAAGTCACGCCTACAAGTGTTTAAATATCATATTCCAGCTTCCAGCCAAGTAATCATATTATACCTTTTAACAATCCACTCCTTTCTAGTTTTTATGCCAATAGAATTTACTGGGAACGCCAAACTTCTATTTTCATGCTCCTTTGTCTGAATTTGAAGTAGTTTTGAGACATAAAAATGTTATTCAACGAGTATTTCAAACAGTTGGTGGTACTTGGTGGTAGGTCTATATTGTCTAATATTGCTCTCCTTGCCACTTATTTGAGCATCAAGGTATTTATTTCTTGCTTCACTATCAAAAATGATGATTCTAGAAGGCCTCCAGCAAAACTTAAGTTTCATTCGATTAAAGATGATTAAAAAAATTTAACTACATGGAACGATGTCATTACTTTACATGCAGTTTCAATGGGTGAGGTTATGTTGTTGTACCCCCACGTTCAAATTGTGACGTCACTTGCACGAAACGTATTGAACTTGGATTTTGTAACATTAGTACCGCGTTCCCATTTCGCAAGAAGTTGGAGTAACTTCGTTACACAATGCCGGGAGGCAGGGTAAGACTACACGTTTTGTCTTGAACCAACTTATCTTGTACTGTCTTATTAACTCTTTAACAAGTTTGTCATGATCAGTTTTAAATATTTGTCTTAACTCATGTTGAGGACATGAGTTAAGACAAGACATGCTTTATGTTTTTCTAAGTCAATTTTAATTGATTTTGGCCCGAATTCTAACCTGCATTTTTCGAAATTTTGCCACGAACCTCAAATTTTGATATTTCAACGCTTTGAGTCATTTTTAAACGACTTATTTAAATTTGGCAAAAAAAACCTCAAATTTGCCATTTTAGACGCAAAACAGTAAAATTGCATTTCAAAGCGTTTTGAACCGAACTTTATTTATTTTAGTCAATGGCAATACCGCAAGGCAGGGTAACACTAGACGTCTTGTCTTGAACCAACTTATCTTGTACTGTTTTTTTTTTTATCTCTTTAACAAGTTTGCCTTGACCGGTTTTAAACATTTGTCTTAACTGATGTTGAGAACATGAGTTAAGACAAGACATGCCTTAGGTTTTTCTAAGTCAGTTTTAATTGATTTTGGCCCGAATTCTAACCTGCATTTTTCGAACTTTTGCCACGAACTTCAAATCTGGATTTTTTAACGCTTTGAGTAATTTTTAAACGACTTAATTAAATTTTGTAAAAAATTTCAAATTTGCGATTATAAACAGCAAAACTGCATTTCAAAGCGTTTTGAACCGATTTTTATTTATTTTAGTTTAAAGGTTTAATTTTACCAAAAACCAAAATCAGTTGCCTTCGGTTTTACCTGATTTTGTCTTAAAATTGCGTTATTCTATTCCAAAATAATAAAAATTTGCATTTTTGGAAAATGTGCCTGATTTTATCTCTAATTCTTACCTGAATTACTCCAAAAGCTCAGAGTACGGGTCGATTTTAGAGGCTCTGACTAATTTTCAAACGATTTTGGCCATTTTTATCTCGAACTTCTTCAAACACTCCAAATTAGTATTTCTATAAGCACTAAGAAAAATATTTTTCAACAATTTTGGCTCAATTCTAGATAATTTTCCTGAAAAATACCAAACATACATTTTGAAGCGCTTTAAACCGAGTCTTATTAATTTTATTCATTCACATTCATTATTCACATATATAAAAGTCAGTTGTCTTCGGTTTTGCCTGATTTTGTACTAAAACTGAGTTATTTTATTCCAAAATATGCATTGTTGGATAATGTAGATCGTTTTTAACTGATTTTATCGCTAATTCTATTAAGAACTTCTCCAAAACTCCAAATATGGGGCAATTTTAGAGGCTCTGAATAATTTTTAAACAATTTTGGTCAATTTTACACAAAAACTTCAAATTAGTATTGTCATAAACATTAAGAAAGACATTTTGCTCAGATTTTGGAATTAATTTTACCGAAAAATACCAAACCTGCTTCGGGTTCAAGTTAAAAACTTATGACGCGTTTTGAGCTAATTTTCATTTATTTTGGTCCTGAACTGTAAAAACAAACACCAATTAGATGATTTGAGCCGAATTTTGTTCTAAAGTTGAATTTACCAAAAAATAAATTAATTTTTAGACGATGTTGGTAATTTTTAATTAATTTTAGATCTGCATTTTTAAAAACTTCAAGTTTGCATTTTGTAGGTAATTTGTTTGCTAATTGGCTGTAATTAGCATAGGGGTAGGTAATCTGCATTTTTTCAATAACTTCAAATTTTTATTTTCAGCATTCGAGTCATTTTAAATAATTTTTGGATTGATTTTGTCGAAAAACATTATCATTTTGGAACATTTTTAGTAAAATTTTACTTAGTTTGGTCCAAATATTAATTTTACCAAACCCGACAAATTAGAAGAATTTGAATCAATTTGCCTGATTTTGTCCTAAAACAATTTTTTTCCAAAAACGTAATTTTGTTTTTAACAATTTGAGATATTTTAAACTGATTTCAGGCCTAACTCTAACTCTTAATTTCTCCAAAAACTGCACATCTGCATTTTTAGATGCATAAGGTTTTTTTAGAGCTTTCTAGCCGGATTTTTGTCACAAAGCCCAAATTTGCTATTTTAAATACTTTGTGTCATTTTTAACCTATTTTGGCCTAACAATTACCTTATTTTCCAAAAGAAAATCCGAACCAAGCATTTTTGGAAACTTAAGCCATTTTTTATGTTTTTTTTTATCTCTAAGCTTAGTTTTTTAGCGTTGTAAATACTATTTAACTAGTTTTGTACCTAATCCTAAACTGATTTTTTCAGAAACTTTTTACTTTTTAACTAATAATTTAAATAACTTTAACCTCCCAAATTTAAATTTTTTGACGTTTTAAGTAATTTTTAACCGATTTTGGCTTTAATCATGATTTCAATTTTTCTCGAAATAACACCAAATTTGCATTTTGAAGTCAAATTTCATATATTTTAATCCTGAAATGTAATTTTATAAAAAAAGAACAAATTAGATGATTTGAGTCTAAAAATCAACTTTAGGATCATATAAAAAACCATAAAAATCTGCATCTCTAGACGATGTGCGTAATTTTTAATTGATTTTTGACCTAATTCTAACCTGCATTTTTCCAAAACTTCCAAATTTGCCTTTTTAGACGCATTAAGTAATTCTTAACCCTTCTTTAGCTGGATTTTATTCCTACTCAAGATCAGCCGTCCTGAACACATTGGAAATAAAAAGTTGCGACTGTTGGTTAGTTATCACTGTTTTTTCAATAAAATAAATTTAAAAATTCAGTTTTGTTTAGTCAGAATTCGGAAAATTAAATTTAAAGAAAAATACATTTAATGTTAGTTTTGTGGCCCACCTTGTATACCTAACCAAGTAGGTATATCTCTGGTTCACCGATGAGTACGTTCAAATCCAAATTGTTTTAATGCTCATTGAGTAGAAGATTTGTTTCTCCTGGGGTCTTGAAATGATACACTTTAAGAAAAGCCTTTTTTTTTTAATTAATGGATGTATTAAGAAGAACAGGAAAAGGTTTCGAGTTAGGTAGCAATAATTAGGCAGCGAAACTTAAAAATCTTTCCGATTCGACTGTAGTGAGATCCATGGTATTTATTGTATTGTGTGGGTTATTACCCACCACTTATTTGGTGGCGCTACAGGGGAAGAATTAACTAGAGTCCTTTATTTATAAAATTTTGTGTGCCATCATTTCTAAAAGTTCGGTACTATGTTGCCCCGCTCTCAGAGTCCAACTACACAACCCATATGTTTATATGTTGTGTAGCCAAATGTAGCCGTACAGCACGATCAAAACATAGGTAGAAAATCTTCTCAATTGACGAATTGGCAACAGTGCTGTCAATTCAATGTTAGTGTCAACCTCGTTGAACTGATGTCTACCACAAAACGTGCTTCCTTTGTGTTTGAAGTTGAGCCTTTCGGTGTTTTATTAAAAGTTTTATTATTATGGTGAGATATTGTGGCATATGTAAGACTTCTAGTTATAAAAGTGGGACGCGCGCCCGCTGTGGTCAGAGTTGTTACAAGCTACACAATTGTGCAAAATGCTACACATTCCATTAACGAACTGCACAGCGACACCCC